>OZ012681.1:59377467-60033943 GCA_963942445.1 Argyra leucocephala | reverse complement strand
TTCTTTAAAATTTAGGTCAAAACAATTCCAAGTAATCGTTTACCATAGTACATACATATATTTTTGCTTCTATGCAAACAATGCCGCCTCGTCCCTGTCCAACCATTATTTTTTACCACCATTATATTAAAGTATATATAACAAAAATATTTCTGGAAGGTACAACTTTCTATTTGGGTCTATATTTTTTATATCCTTGAATCATTTAATTTTTACTATAATTGTAAAAATTATTTTGAAAAGCTCAATTCGGAACCTTAAATATTAAAACCTTTAATATTGTATTTTTTTTTTTTTTTTGTTGTAAATAAAATTAAATTAAAAGAAACAAAATATATATATATATATTTTTTTAAAACCCCAATAAACAATGAACAGATTGGAATCGAAAATTTCTTTCTAAGAAAATTACTACAAAATTCTAAAATTAAACAGAAAAAAAAAAAAATCATTCTTTTTTAGAGGGAACGTTTTTTTTTTTAATAATTTTTGTCCTTGCTAATTTTTTTTTCTTCCGTTTTGTTCTGTATTGGTTACTGTACCTAATGATGATTGTATTTCGTTATTATTGTTTTATAAAAAAAAATATGGGTATCAAATTGGTGCAAATAATAATTCAAATCTAATTTTTAGAAAATTTATTTAATATACTAAATGAGGAGGGCCGATGAATAAAAATATGATCTTCAAATACAAAATCCCTAAAACCGACTTTTCTAAAGAATTTAATTTTATTATTCAGGTCTTTTCCAGGTAGAATGTGGGCCATTTCGTTATTACAAATCTTTTATCTTTTTATTTAGTACTACTAGATATTAAATACTATTTCAATCTAAATCTTATTATACACATATGTATATAGATACTAAAACTTTAGTTGTTCTTTGGGATTTTTCCCTATTTAAAATTTGAAATGATTAAAATAAAAAATCTTATCACACCCAGTATTGAAAAAAAATATTGAATTGATAAATATCTAGCCAAATCGATTCATTCTACTTAATAAATTAATTAATTGGTAATTTTAATACATATAAACATTATATTCGTACACACTAAAAATTACATAGTTGAATTGAAATATTATTAATTAAAAATATAATTTACAGCCCTAGTATATCTTATATAGCAGCTGTGGCCAGAATTTTCTTGATGAAAATCGACCCAAATTTTTGGAATATTTATAACTTATTCAGTTCATAATCCAAAATATTAAATAATAATTTTTAATATGAAATTAATATTTGTCCTTAGATGTTGACGCATGACATTGCATGTTGTCAGCAAGCTGGTCAAATGATGACACGTAACTGGTCACTGCCAAGTGTAGACACATTTTTAAATGTTCATCTGTAAATATGCTGCGGTATTTCAATTTTATTATTTTCATATGAGAAAATGCCGATTCACATAGATAGGTGGAACCAAAGTACGTGGTCAATTGCAAAAGCAATACCTCTTAAACATGGATATTTATAGGAACGACCAATAACTATTTTCACAAACTCTTGCTTTTATAAAAATATCCGAATTAATGGTTGTAATTTCATTTTCTATTTTTGAAGAATCAATATCATTCGTGTAGTCTTGTATGATAGTATGATACGTGAGGTACCGAACTATTCTTATTTTATATCCTGATGATAAGACCTCTTCCGGTTGCCCAAATACCGTTAGAATTTTTATTTTTTTCGCGTACCTACTGACGATGATGTACGTTTCACAGTCCACAACAATTTTATTTCATTTCTATAACAAAATCATTATTAGGTATCGAACTATTAAAACTATTTAAAATACCCACATATTGAATTTCCTATGAAGATTTCAAGTTTTTATAAAATTGGTGCTAATTAGTTTAGCTAATAATATTGATCATTGTGTCCAATAATAATATATGTATACAAATGTGTTTATCAGAACATAAAAACAGTTCAAACAATCAAACATTTTGTATGAAGATGTTGCAGAACATATTTTTTATCCCCACTGTCTTAAAAACAACTTTAAAGTTTTTATTTTGCAATGTTCAAATACCTTTAGCTAAAAATTTTGACATTAGCTTTGTTCTTTTCTTCATGTCAATCGTTTAATATAAAAAAAAATCCAAACAACTGGTGAATACCCAGATATTTGTTTGATTTTTATACAGGTTTCAAAAATTTAGTAATTGATATTTATGAAGAGTGAGGCTTCAATTTAGTTTTTAGTTTTTACTTTTAGTTTTTAAATATGATTTTGAAATGTCAGAATCGGTGACATCGGAAATGTATCCAAAAAACTTCGACCGATACAATGTACATATACAAATATATACAATATGTCAAATTTTCTGAACTTAAAATATTGTGTTGGTGACACAATGTACTTTGCTTACAATTCCGATCACTCTAAACACATTGTGTCTGAAATAAACGTCAAATTAAATGTCAAAATATTATACTCTTGTGGATAAATTTTTAAAATATTTGAATTGAATATATTTGTGAAAGATTATATATGGAGATTTAATATGGACAATTTCGTAAAAACATTTTTTTTTTTGTTTTTTTGAAGAAAAATCTTCTTTGTGCTTTAGTCTTATATAGTTAATAAAAGCATCTTTCTTTCGTGAGTCCATTTTCTATTAAAATTAAAGTAAATTCAAATAAAAAAAAAAAACATTTTTAAATTTATTTTTGAAACACGAAGTAAAATTTATACTAATTTTGCATTCATTTTTTTTTTTTTTTTAAATCATAACTGTACCAAGCTATACTGGGTAGCAATAAATTTTCGAATACATAATTTAACCACCCGTGTCGGGAAAATTAGCCGCGGATACACGGTAAAATTAATTACCGATCATGAGACAATGTAAATAATTTTTTTTTTGACATTTAAGATGACATTTAAGGTCATTGAATTAAAAATTCTAATTGAAAATTAAAAATATTTAATTTAGCTACGTCTCCTTTTTAATATGATTTAAAAGAATGGTTCAGATATTTGTATTTGTCTCAATTTACAAATTAAATATAAGTAAAAGCAAATTTTAATTTCCAAATCGCAAAATTGACTAAAATTTTTATATCGAATTTATTATACCCTGTACCTTCCTGCCTCCTCCTTCCGTATAATAATAATTACAAAACCAAGCCTTGACTAACGAAATTGAAGAAAAGAGAAATTATGTTGTCTTATTATTCAACTTCTTGAGAGCATGTCGCTTACATCCAAGATTTCAAGATTAGACCATGTTTGAAGTAATTTTGGGCTATAAAAACAAGTTTAATGTACCGATTGAAAAATTTGATAACAGCAATTATACATGTATACTGTATTGTGCCGGCTGGTACTTGAACTGCTTCAGAAAGAGGACAGTTCATATTATTTATTTTATATTTTCATTTGTGTTCATTGCTGTCTTCATCGGATTTTACTGAGCAATTCACATGTTCTATTTCTTTCAAGATTACACCCTAATAACATTCTAGTGATATTATTTAATTTTTCCCATTAGAATACGAATTGGTTATTCCAATTCAAATTATTTTGTTTTTTATACACCATTATTAAATAGTAACTTAAAATTTTATATAAAGTACTGTAGATCTAAGACAACTTTTTCTAATTAATACAATTATAGTTATACTCTTCTTTACTTTTCTCATAAAAATGCGGGAGCACGCAATAATTGTGTGTGTTTTTTTTTCTTTTTTTTTTTTTTATTTGTTTGTGTGTTTGGGAAAACTTAAGGCTATTTAAGGTACTTTTCAATTTCCCTAATTTCTCTTTCCTATTTTCCATCATACTCAATTTGTTTACAAATCACCTAACTAACAGGATACTGAATAAGAAATCAGGAATAATTTTCTCATTTCATATTCAACAAAATCAAAATTCTAAATTTATATATATATATATATATATATATAAATATATGTTTATTTTGGTTTCTAATTTTTAGAAATTCAACCTTTTAAAAACAAAAGTAATTTTTTTTTTCGTTTTGTATTAAATGCTACGGTCCTGGATAAAAAGGATACATATTAAAAACTAAAAAAACAAAAAAAAAAACCCGTGTATTTGAATAAAGCATTAATCAATAAAATTTGGTTGATTTTCGTAAATTGCTTCTAAAATCTTCGCTGTTTATTTTTATAGGAAAATTTTCACACAACCAAACAATAACAAAAACAAACAAAACAAAATTTCAAAATGTTTTAAAGAAAATCAGGCTACTAAACAGGATATAAAAAAGTGAAAGTAAATAAATTGGACATTATGGCAAAGTTTCCAATTACTATTATAAAGAAAAATCATTAAAAACAAAAGATGGAAGAGTGGAAACTTCAATTTTCCATTTGAATATTTTAGAGGGGAAAAATCTTTGAAACAAAACAACTTAAAATTTACTATTTAAAATTTTAAATTGTATAAAGCTTTCGAAGTTATAAAAATGTGGACAGTTTTAATTTTGTTAAAACTGTCTTTAGTTTAAAACTTTTTTTAAACTAAATATATTTTTTTGTTAGATAATTCCAAGTCTATGGAATGAACTACCTAACTGTTTTTATACAGAGATTTGGCATACAATAGTTTTTTGTTTTTTAGAATTGATGATATAAGTGTATTTACAAATTTCAATGTGGAAAGCTATATCTATATTGTAGAGTACATTCTGCTTCATAATAGAATAAGTAGTTAGTACCATTTTAATTTTAGTGATGATATACAAATAATATTCCAACTTAATTTCATAAATTAATTGAAAAAGCTTTGTACAACCATGCAATTTGAACTCACGACCTTCTGATTAACTATTAGATGACATAACAATTATACTATATATCGGTCACAAATATACTATACTTAACGTTATTAACAACATTCATTGGCAAGCATGTCTTCTGTCAGGTTCCGTATAGTTATATTTTTACACGATTTTAATCCAGAACAACAGAATAATAGTAAAAACAAAAAAACAAATATTTTTACACATTACTTGGGAAAATCTTGAGCCATTCTATATAGATCAACTATCTGAGACAACAAAACAAATTCTTATTATATCGGCATCAAATTATTATTGTATTCGTTTTTTTTTTCAAATTTTATCGACATAATTACATAAATTGTATTTTATTTTTTATTTTATATGTCGACTGTGTAATTTAAGCTGACTTATTGATTACAACGCATTCGAACCCCACTCAGACCATTCCTGTAGTATAGTTTTTCTTAGGTATCCTATGAAATTACTAAGAGATACATAATTTATAAAGACTTACGTTTGAAATTCTAACAAATTGTATTTATAATCGAATATCACTAACGAAGTTCTGGAATAAAGTGCAGGGAAGAAACAAAAATCTTTTTATAAAAAAATTTAAAATCATTTAACATAATTTGCTTATTTTTTGTCGTAGAATCTGTAAAAGTACCATTTTCCATTTAAAAATCTCGATTTCGGCCAGTTTCTGCGATTTTTGGTCTTAAAAAACCGATTTAAGAGCTTTTCCGGAAGTTGAAAACACCACCAATCGATAGAGCACCCTCGATTTAGTTTCTTATTTTTTGACATAGAAACCGAATTTGCATAAAACAGTACCCCTTCCCATTTAAAAATCTCGATTTCGGCCAGTTTCGGCGGTTTTTGGTCTTTAAAAACCGATTTGCGGAACTTTTCCAGAAGTTTAAAATACCACCAATCGATAGAGCACCCTCGATTTAGTTAATAAAATTTTTATTTAATCTTAAAATAACGGCTTCTTCCCCTCGTAAAAAGTATAATAACGGTAAATCACATAACAAATTCCAGAAAACTAGACTCAACTGAAACCATCGCAACATAAAAAACCAAGAATGATGCACTCCTGAATAGAAACCAAAGCAATAGATTTGTTTAAATTTAAAGCGTACTAAAGTCGATAAAATCACCCCTATATCAAATTTAAAAATTATATCTTATAATAAACAAGGTAATATATAATAAGGTATAATAAACAAGGTATAATAACAAAAAGGCAAGAATAGCTGAATAGGAAATTACACCACACATAAGTTCTTGGTGGTGAATACTTAAAACATTTAAAATAGTTACACCAAATAACCTATAGGGTTATTTCCGAGTAGAGCTACATCTATACTCTAAAATAAATTTCAATCACAGACAAAAAGGCTTCATAAAAATTCTTTCCTTTTAAATAAACACACAAAGTTATGGAAAAAAGTACAAAAACGAAAAAACTACAGGCGTAGTAAAATAAAATTGCATCCTTATTTATTTATTTCAAGCTTAAATCAAGCAGTTACAAGTTGCTTACATCTATAAAAATTAACATTTGAGAGAAAAAAAAAATAAAAATTATGCAAAATAAAATTACATTTTTTTATATAGTTTTATAAACTTAAAGTTGTATAATTTAACAATAATATACTAAATACTAAGGGATGTTATGAGTAGGTATGTAGTTATAATTGGTGTAGTTGTTTTTTTTATATTTAAATAGACTTTGGGATGGAAAAGTCAATTGAGACCTTATATTTATTTCCCAGTATTAACATTCTGTTTTTTTCAATTGGTTCAAATCTACCATAGTTAGTTCTATGGTGTACCACAGTAAAAAGAATAACCGGTCGAAGTCGAGAATTGGTGTTAATAACAATTTTATCAGAAATATGTAGAGACATAATATTACGATTAATAATTTCAACAATACAAGTTATATGACCAATTTGCCTCCTTTTCTGTAGGTAGGGTATCCAAATGAATTAGGTTTAATCGATGCTCATAAAGAGGTAAACAAATGGGATTTTCCAACGAAAATTACGAAGAGTATATACTTCTGATTAAGACAATAGGCAAATGGCGTGCAAATGACATTTTCGGTTAGATGATTTTTGTCTCAATGAATAATCGATTAGGTACACTGCAAAAGTAGTAATCTAAGATTGAAATTAAAAATTGAATTTTACTTAATCGATGTGACTGCAAATGCATTTGATCTTACTTTGGCATTTCTGATTACACCCTTAATACTGTATTATAATGTTGCAGTCACACACACACACCCTTCAACAATCTGGTCAAATTTATAAGAAAATGTAAGCTACTATTATTATTTCTTTATTTACTATACTTAAAATTACAATAAAAATCAACAGCAGAGCTATCGGCTTTATGTTTTCATTGCAATAGTATTTAACATTTTTTTTTTTAAGCTACCAAAAAAGCTTATTCTGTTCAAATTTAATATTAATTAATATTTAGGCGATATGTTTCTAAATTATATTCAACATAATTATATACTATTATTTACTAAAATTCATATTAATAAAAATAAAATTACACAAAAATATAATAATAAAAAGGAAAATTATTTCACACTATTAAAAAAAGTATTATTAACTAAAAACAAAAACAAAAAAAAAATAAGTTTTTCAGAAAAATCAAATTCAAAATTTCTGGAATGGAAAATTTTATTTCAAACAAACACCTTTAAGTGAATATTTCAAAAATTTCTCAAAGAAATGGACATGTAATAAAGCTGAGAGTATAGTAAGAACTCATGAAAATTTAATGCTTACTTAATGTCAAGTAATAAATTCCTGTCATGTATAATATATACAATTACACATACACACACATACATATGCATTTACATATTGTAAAAACAAAATAAAATTATCATAAAACATTCATTTAAATGGGTGAGTAGTAATTTATCACAAATTTCAGAAAACAAACATCAATTTGGCCAAAAAAAATAGAAAACAAAAGTGCTTTAGCAACTTTATCACTTCATAAAATAATAATTTGCTAAAAAATTCATATTAACAAATTTTTATTTTGTATACAAAATCTGCTCTTAAAAATTCTGAGCTCTGGGTGAAGTTTTTCTTAACAATCGATAGGTACTATTGCGAAAAGCAAAACCGTTGATCTGATTAACCTTCTCAATCGCACAGATTTATTATAATACTGAGTTTCTGGATCGGTTAAAACAACCAAAAACAACAAATAGGTCACTCGAATGGTATTAAAAAGTAAGAATTAAATGCTAATTGGTTTTCCAGAAACAATTTGAATGGTCAATTCTGCCTATATACCGTATTATGGACAACATTGCTCAAACAACATAATAATATAACTGCTTTCGTGAGTTACAATGAAATAAAACTCTTATCTCAATTCACTAATATTTCCCATCCTATTTTCGATTTGCCTCAAATTTCATATAAAAAAATCTTTTTTGTAAAATTGTTTAATTAGCTTCTTTGAAGCTGCCTGCTGTAAGTAATTTAGGCGTTAAAATATTCTTTACTAAAATAAGTAAAAGGTTTAAAAGAATTACTCGTAGTATCAAACTATAAAGAAGCACGAAATCATAGAAGTTTTACGACATAAGCTTAATTGGCTTTCGTCTTTACTATTTTCTCGTAAGTGCTCAGTTTTATTTAGAGCTTCACTTTCTGACCAATATTCTGTATCATCTGGAGTTCATCAACGTATTGACATAGGTTTATGCAGTTTCGTTGTTTCTACAATTGGTGCTGCTAAGGTGATATATTTTTCTAAACTTAGATTTACCGAAGGCCCAACACTTTTTCCTACTATATATTCCTCATCGACATGTTGCTAAAGTTTCAAAATGCTGTACAAAAAAAATTTTGTTTCTTGGTGTACAAAAATTGAACTTGGATCAATCCAGGGGTTCAAATCCCTCCAAATGCCAAGTCATTACCTTGGTTATCTGCATTACTAAATTTACTTGCATTAAATGAATATTGCAAATGCTTTATTTGTGTTGAACTAGCGGTTTTCATAAATGTAGGTCAACAGCCATTAACACTTGACCATTAACGTTGACTTTCTCTTTAAAGAGGTGACCTAAATAGAGAATGGTTTTCAAATTGACGCCATATTTACTATAATGTCAGTATAGTATAAATGAGTATCAATAGAGCGTTTTCAAAATTCCTTATAGTATCACACTACTGAAGTACAAAATCATACACGGATTTTCACCAAATAACCTTAATTGGCTAAAGTCTTACTGCAGGCGACTCAAAGCGTTTTATTCCTATAGCTTCCTCATATCGGATGAGCTATACCTAGAAAATCATATGAACAATTTCTCTTCTTGGTGTTCAAAAGACTGACTGGAATTTAATATCTCCAAATGTCATGTCATTACTTTTTTCTAGGAGAAATACTGCTTGAACAGTTTGGTTCAACTACCAATTGAATTACTGTTTGCTTATAAGAGTTAATTCAATTACAGATAACGGGCATATTTTCGGATTGTTTATCATAGTCGGACTATTTCATTATAGTCTACCATTAACTCACATTTAATGTAGGCTATGATGAAGTACTGAGTAAAGCCAATTCTTCCCTAAATTTCATCAAATGATGTTTTAAAAAACTTTTTGGCTACTAGGCAGTCGGCTGCCGGCAATATCTCGACACATTGAAACCAGTGGTCAGGTTCACTATGATATTGATTGATTCACGAATCATTTTCATGTTACATATGTTAGATCTAATTTTGAATCTACCATTCAAGGTTGGTTGCCTCATTAGTCGACTTGCATTAATCAATATTCGAATTTGCTGAATAAAAATTAATACGGAAATTTTCGTAAAACGATCAACTACGACTTCCTCCTTGTTCCCAATGTCTTAATCTAATTGAGTTACAGTTATTATATGATTGTCGAATAATTGCAGATATCATTACCCTATTCTTTCGGGCAATATGTTATAAGACGGTTAAGTTTCAGGTACCTATTATGTATTTCGATCGATTTTAATCGAATCGTTCATCGTTATCGTTAGAATTATTCGATTGTAATCGTTTGTGCCATTATGTATTTCGATGAAAATTTGATCGAAAGTGTTTCAAAATACTGCCATTGTTAAATTCAAATTTACGATGAAAATGGCATGTGTTTGATTATTAAACTGTCAAATTCAAATTATTATACTAAAAAAAATAAAACAAAATATTTGAAATTTTTAAGTTAAAAATAAGTTAGAAGTATTTAAATAAAATAGAAATTATAAAATTATAAATTTTTATAAATAAAATAATTTCAGCAGAGTTAAATTTTCCAATTTCTGTTAGTGCTGAAAAGCGCTATCAAATTGCAGAATAAAAGAACAAGCGAACATATTATATTCGGAATTATTCGAATCCAATGGATTGGAAGATTATATGTATATATTAAAATTGATGAGTTATTATCTACAAAACTTAATTTTATTAACAGTTTTGATAAAAATTTTCTGTTAAACAACATTACTTTTGTGGATTTATTAGAAAAATTGAAACAAAAATTGAAATAGCCAATAAATAACACTCCGATTTCAAATATAAAAAAATTGGCCAGTGTATTAAGAATCTTGCGATTTGTGCCAAGGAAATGATTTACAGCTAACTTTTTCTGTTGTGCTTAAGGAAGTTTTATATGTTATTTTGCAGTTTATACTTATCTCCAAAATTGATCAAATTCCATTGCGCACTAGAAGAAAAAATTCAGACAAACATTATTTTTATGATTAAAGTAGAATTACTGAAATAATTAATTTACACTAACTTTTCATATTGCAGTTTATTTGTAAGTGACCTTTAACTCCTATTAAAATTTATTTCAATAAAAAATAATTATGAAGAATAAAGTAAAATACCTACTTCCATTTCAACTTTTAAATTTATTTTTATTCCCAAAAATATCATAAATATAAAACAAAACACCTTCTTTTATTTTATCCGTTCAATTCAAAATGAAAATAATTTGTACAAAATCTCTCTTTCGATGTCTCTTTCGTGGTAAAATTTTACATCGATAAACTTTCGACAATGTTTAAACGATATCGAAATACATAATGGCAATTTTGCATTTTGACATTTCGTTCGATCAAATCGTAATCGTTATCGAAATACATAATAGGCACCTCAGTCTTTTTGTAAAATTGAGTTTTGTTTAATGACAATAAAACCTATATTTCGTACTCGTAATATAAATAATTGTTAAACGTTCTTTTTAGAAACTCCAAATTTTGGCAAATACAATTGTTCGCAAAATGATTTTGGGCGAAATGATTTTTTGCAATATGGATTTCGCCCAATAGAATAATGTTACCCATATAAATACACTTTGAAAGCATCGTCATCATCATTGTCATATACACAACTTCATACACAATACATATTATAACTACATATAACTAAATAAAATAATATAATTTGCAGTTCTTAGTTCGTATATTTTTTTATATTAATTTTTGTTTTTTTTTTTCTCGTTTTTTGTATTTTGTAAGGATAAACAGATAATAAAGAAAGATTTAATTCGTAAATTATCATAAACAATAAATTTATTTATTTTTATTTTTTCGTATTTTTTTTTTATTTGCTTTTTCATTTTCATTTCTATTTCATTTTTATATTTTCCCATCTAATCTTTTAATCTGGTAATAAAAAATAAAAACAATAAAAAACAAAAAAAAAAAAGAGAAAAACTAAAAACATAATGTTATTTTATATATGTAATATATCCTTGTATTTATGTCCTTGATTATAAATGACCAAAATAACACTTTACTCTATGTAACAGTTAGGTTAGAAGTTTTGATAGAAGTAACTTTGAAAAAAAAAAAATGAAAAAACAACAACCAAAATTAAATAAAAGAATCGCCATGTCGCGTTAATTCATTTATTGTTTTCTGTAAATAATGGCGTATACAAAATGGCGAACTGAAATTTAAAAGAAAAAAAAACAAACAATATTTTAACGCACATTATTATTAAAGTTCAAAGTAACATAAGTGGAATGAGTTAAATTTAGAAAATAATTGAAATGGATAATATAAATTATTGTATTCAAACACAAAAAAAAACAAAAAAGCAATAATAATAAGAATAATAATAATAAAATAATACAGTAAGTAAAAAGGAGACATTAATAAATCTTGAAGCTTGATAACTATAATAGCAAAAATAGGAAAACTCTAAGAACAAGAAAAAAAAAATATATGGCCTAATATTTTGATAGTATAGATTCTATATGTGCATACTAAATTATGTTATCAAAACTAAAATTATAGGGCAATTTTTTTTGCAGGATGAAATCGGTATCCTTTCAACACATTATAATATCCATGTACATTATACAATACACATTAAATAAACATGTTTTTAGATATTTTTTTTAATAAATAAATAAATACAAAACAAATAAAAACAAAATTTAATAAATATATTTTGAAAAAGGACGAATATTTACAAAAAAATTTCTGTAGTATTAGAAAAGAAGTAAGACTGAAATCGGATTGAGTATACTAGATTTTTCATCCCAAAAAGCCCAAAACAAAATCCACAATAGAAATATTTCCTTTCTTTGTATCCAACAACGACTAAAAAAAACAAATATTTCTCCCCAAATACAGAAATATCTAGCTATTTTTATATCCAATAGAAGCTATTCAAAACAAAGCTTCTGACAAAATTTTTGTTTTTTTTTTTTGACAATTTTGTTTTACTTGGAATTTGGAACTTAGTACTTTTGGTTTTGTGTGATTTTTGTGAGATCTCTCACCGAAATCTTAGCATAAGATAGAAATGACTAGTCCATGAGTTTTCTGGAAAACAAATTATTACTAACTAGAATTCGCCCACTCCTCGAAATTCGACGAAGCTTGTTAAAAATCGTACAAATCTTTCTATAATTTACTCTAATAAATATATTTGGTAGACCTTAAAAAGTTTTTTGTGTTAATTTTTGTTTTTATTTGGATTTACTTTTTCTAAATAATAATAAAATTCATTTATTTTTATGTAATTTAAAACTAAGGCAAGCATTTTATTTTTTATTTTACTTAAAAAGTAAAAATACATTTAATATTATATTTTTATTAATTTAAAATTACTTTATATTTTTTTGTAAAAACCTGGCTATTATTATTTTCTATGCCCATGTTTATACGAGGCAGAAATCTGCCGCAGAAATCTACCATCATGTTCATACGTAAAAAAAAACTGGTAGATTTCTGCCATTGTCGCTGTCAGATTTTATTGAAATAACAAGATGGCCGCAATTGAAATTATTGGCAAAGAAATAAATAAATAATTTTTTATTATTATTCTAGTGTCAATCCAACATTATTATTATTTGTTTAATTTATATTTTTTATTTGATTAGTATTCGATCCGAAAATTACGTGGTCAACAACAATTTCGTTATTTTTTGTGAATAAAAAATAATAAAAATATTTTGACACTGACATATTCCCAGAAAAAAAATTTAAACTTCAAAAATCTACCAGGAATTTCAAATTTTGGTAGATTTGCTTACCCCTTACCGAAATGTCCCCTCACCTATAAATTTTGGTAGATTTTTACCAGTTTTCTACCCGTATAAACATGCATCATAAGATGCCTTTGATTTTTTGCTCTTTAATATAAAAACGAATACCATCAAATGTACGAATTGGCAGTCACATATATAACTGACCATCACCAAATGTGATAAAATACCAACTTTATCGAAAGTTTGTCCTTCAAATTTAATAATAGTCATAGCAAGTTGTAGAATGATAGGAATCGTGTTCGTCTTATAGAAAATGGTAATAATATGCCAGCATATGTCAAATGAATTCTGGGTATTAAAATACGTTGCACACAAGAACGTCCAGTTATTGCGGTACATTCTTTTAACACGCATTCGTGTTCCTTTAACTAATACATTACCAGCATTTTAATTTCGAATAAGTAAAATAATTTAATTGTTTTAAAACTAATTTGTGTGAAAGCAAACCTTTTAGTCCCAGAGAATTTAAAAACTCAATGAGATATAGATTGCGTTGTGTTTCATCATCTGTTATGTCCGAGTAAATTTTGAAGTATTTTTGAATTTATTAAAGAGCAATCTTCATATTTTGAAGTCAATATGACTCGTATTAAAATTTCTGAAGATTGAACAATATCAACAACGTTACTATAAATATCATTAATGATAGAATCTGTGCCCATTAAATGATTTAGAATTTCAATTGTATCTGGATGAAATTAAGGAAAAATTGTCATATTACGATCACCAAGTTTGTGAAGGAAACCAACAAACTCAATTTCGCCAGGCAAAGCTCTCATATTTTGTGATAAAGCACATTTATAAAATAGAGTATATTCTGGCCAAGATGTTATACAACTTTCGATACTCAATTTGAGTTAAATGTTTCGAAAATATCATTTAGAACTTGAAGTGATTATTGAAACTGGTGTTGAATAATATTTACTATATAGGTAAATATGTTTACATGCTGCGAAGTTATATCTTTTTAGAAATTAATAACTAATAACTATAATTTCTCACTTGTTATTGATTTTAATCATTTTTTATAAAAATCTTATAATAAATAAGAAGGACATAAATATTGTTTTAATTAGCTTAAAACTGTTTAACATTGATTTTTGTAGGTACTTTTTTTTTGTAGGAAAATACATTTGTATCAATGTTAAACTTCGTATAAAGACATTTTTTTTAGCAAATGAGTTAAACTCCTTTTTAATAAAAAATTCAAAAAGTTTTTTTAAATTAATATTAAGTGGATAATTAAATATATATATATATATAAAATATTCTATTCATTCTATAATTTCTTAACAAATATAGTTTTTTTTTAAATTTTTTATAACTCACATATAAATTTATTGTCCTATGGGCATCAGTTATGCAGCATTGCTTCTAATAGTAACATCGAAACAATTCAAAGGATACAATCAAAAATTTTACGTACCATAACTCAGGCCCCTTGGTACATTAGAAATATCAATCTACATAATGATTTGAATATACCCTTAGTTAATGAAGAACTTGAAAAATGCAAAAACAGATCTGCAATCAGAATAATCCAGCACCCTAACCCTTTGGCGGGAGATCTACAACACATTCCAATAACTAGCAGGTTAAAAAAAAGTCGCTAGCAGTAATGTAAGGCACAGCATTGGAATGAACGAGCAAATATGAAGGGTCAAATCAATGGCTTAGACCTTCCAACATTTTTAGATTTTAAAATTTGAATAAATCATAAAGGTCACATGTGTTAGAAATTATTGTGATTTTATTTTAGAAAGATTCAATAAATACAGTTAAGAGAGAAAAAAAAAATATAAACTCAAGTCATCCATTATGAAACTAATCAAATTTCAAAACCAGGAGTACTCTAAGTATAGTCCAACACCACAATATCTACTAATAAGTTTTAGTAGTGTTTGTTGGATGGACGAAACATTACTTAAATCAAAGTTCATTATTAATAAACCTAAATATTTTTAAACACAATCGGTACTCTCTGTGCCTTGGTACAAATTCATTTTATTAAAAATTTTATTTTATTCACGCCTAAAATAATTAAAAATTTCTACATACTACCCTTTATAGCATGCATACATTTCTAAACAATAATATTTAAATATATATCTTATAAAATTTCTTTATTATAGCTATTAAAAAACATTGATAACAAAACAACAACTCATTAGATATGTCCGCTGGGAGTAATAAACTCAAATGACAATTTATTTTTTCTTTTGATATTTTTATTGTTTTTCTTTTTCAAAACAAATTTCCTTTTCTTTGCGCAAATTTTTAATAATTTATTTTTTATTATAAATTTAAAAAATTTATTGTTATAAGAAAAAGTAGAAAAACTGTTAGGAATAGAAATAATAATAAAATAACTATATAAATATATTTATATGTATGTATCCAAGTTCAAATTAGGTTAAGAGTAGTTTTGATATAGTAATTTTAATCTATAGTGTAATCTTTCGTTTTTCTTCGTGCTCCTCATCAAAATTAAGACTGATAATAATTCTTTTGATCAGCGAAATCAAGCAAAATATTTAGTACATTTGGTGATATACACAGAGTATTTTTAATTTATTATTTAATGTTAAGATTTATGCAATATTTTTTTCTTTTATTTTTTATAACTCACATATGAATTTTTGTCAAATCTATATATGAGTTTTAGAACTAATCAAATTTCAAAAGCATGAGTACGTTGTTCAACAGCAACACTAAAATATGTACATGCAATTTTTTTTCTTATTTTGACAGTAGCTTAGGTAAAATACCTTGTCGTACACGGTTTTTTAAGTATTTATGTATCCATTTTTCTTATGTATATCAACTATAATTAAATGTAGAAAACTAACTGTTATTAAGGCCTTCTTAAATGTAATTCCACTTAATTTAAGTTGATATTAAAACATAGTTTTAAAGAGTTTCATTCTTTTGTGAATAATGAAAGAAAATACCAATAAAGCATCCATATCAGTAGCCGGATTCGAGCTCTGGAACTTTTGATTACCATAGAATTACTATATCATGTAGGTCAGAAATTATAAACATGGAAACAATTGTTACGTGTTTTTGAATTATTTAGACTACATCGACCTGTACAAATGCAATCTACTATATAAGTGTAATAGAAATAAATCAGGCAATCAAGGAGAGCAAATTAAATATTAAAACACTGACATGGTTTATCGCAGGTCATTTTCCATTTAATAAATAACTATTCATGATTGATAAGTTACAACCCAATATCAAATTTTGTTTAGCTTCTCTCAATTTAACACCATAGTTCGCAAGACATAATTATTTCCTGATGGTATTTTTATTTATTTAAGGTTAATTTACAAAAAGAACTAAAAGATCGTACAGAGTGTACTTTTGTCATATTATAGATTTAAAAAATAAACAAGAACAAGTATTAAATCGAAAATTGAAATATTAAAAATGAAATAATATAAAATCTATGCTGATGATATGAAAATTTTAAAAAAAATAACGTCACCAAATGATTCACTATTACTTCCAACTGACTAACTTTTTCATGTGATGTAAGATTAACAACCTTTTTTTAAATAACAAAAAATGTGCTGTAATGAGCTACCTTAGACGGACCACCTATTTTTTAATTAATTATTTCCTTAACGGACAAGTATTAAAAAAGTTAACTCTATCAAGTCCTTAGGGTGTTTTTTTTATGAAAAACTCTTATTTTAATTGCAGTATAGCCATATCATAAATAAGGCCAATTGAATGTCAGGTCATGTAAAACAATGGTCAAGAAAATTTAATGATCCATACATCCTAAAACCTTTTACATATGTCTTATTAGGCCACAATTAGAATAAGCTAGCCAGATTTGGTCTCCCTATTACGAAGTTCATATGCAACGAATTCAAAAAAACTTTTTAAGATTTGCTTTACATCACCTTCCCTGGTCCGACCCTTTAATTTTGCCATCATACGAACATAGACTAAATTTAATTTACCTCGCCACTCTAAAAAAAGGCGTGAAGTTGCTGACGATATTTTCATCACTGACATAATCAAAGGAAATATTAGGTTTCCTTTTATTTCCAACTTAGTTCAAATAAACAGTGTCAGGCGTTTTCGCTTTTCTCCCTTCTTTGTACTTTCATTTTATCGAACCAACTATGGAATGAATGAACCAATCCATAGAATGATGATCTTGGGGAATAAATACCAGGACGGTATTGATTTCTCTCTCCAAAGATACCCTAAAAAACGCTTGTATTCTTCGTAATTTAATATGACTTCTCTAGTCACTAATTTTTTTCTTTTTTAATTGTAAATATTATTGTAAGATTAAATTCATTATTGTAACTTGTTTGATTTAAACATAGTAATAAATAAATAAATAAATTAAAAAATAAATAATTTGATTCTAGAATGTGAAGCTACTGTCAATATCAATTCTGGTTGACATCGTACTTAATTTGCTAATCTACTATTTTAGCCATGTATATCAATTTATTTGTGTGTTTTTAAATTTAAGTTTGTTTTTTTTTTACGATATTATGAATATGCACAACCTGTGACATTTTTTTTAAATCATTTAATTTTAGAATGCTATATACTTATAATTCATTTCATCCATAGTTGTTATCATGGATAATCCAAATAAATTTTTTATGGATTTATTTTTAATTTTCTCGAGTGCATAAATGTTTTTATGAAAAATATTCCCCATATTCTAATATTCCATATTCCCATATACCATGTGTGATTGAACTAAAAAGGCTATAGTATATTTATATATTTTTCAAATATTTGTTTGCCAAATTTTATTCAAAATCCCACCTATTCTTCTAGCCTTCGTAATTAGATTATGAACCTAACTATTCCAACTTAGTTGTTCATCTATAATTACCCCAAGATATATGTATTTGTTGACTTTCTCCAATTCATTACCATCATAATACACGGACAGATTAATGGTCTTAGATTTCATTAACATAATCACATCGCCTAATAAATATGCACATCACCTTATTCTGAAATTGACATTAATGCAATCCTAAAAGACTTCACCACCAAGGACATAGACCAGACAATTTTTTGTAAATAAGTAAGTAATAAATTACACAATACTAATGGCCAGCCCATTACTGTATAGTTTTATAAAGAATTTGTCAATCTCAATTTAATTATAATTTTTGTTGTAATATTAATTTTAAGCAAATATTGTATATATATATATAGTAAATTGATAATAAATTGAATTGAAAAAAAGAGGTACAAATATAATAGATCGGAAAAAGTTGGGTCTGCATAGCATAGAGCTCCGCACCGTACAAAACAAAAAAAAAATAAGCAAATGTGAACACCGACAAAATCACTGTAGAATTTCTGAGATCATTTTAAATTATGTACTCTCAACTTCATTTTAATTGATGACAATTTTTGTTTTTCTATTCTTTGAAAACTTTTTAATAAATTTTATTTGAAAAAATTTTTATTTTAAAAAATAAAATTTCTTACTTCACTTATTTTTGCTACAATTTCAAATGCACATATCAAAATATGTATTATATATGTACATTACATATTAAAATTCATTTGTATGCATGTGTATTTATATGTAGAACATAACCACAAGTTTTTTAATAGTAAAAATGGAAAAAAGAAAGATTTCCACACATTGATGGAATAAATAAAATAAAAAAAAAAAAAAAAAAAAAACAAATATAAAAAAAACTTTTTAAATAAACTTCGGCTGGAAATTGAGTCGACAAAAACTTTTTGTGTTATTATCACCAACACCCAGTATAGTTGTAGAAGTTGTCAAATCACAAGAAAAAAAAATTTCAATTTTACTTTATAACACTTTTAACTTTTTTTTTTTCTAAATTTGTTTCTTTGTAATTTGCTACTCTAACTTTAATTTTTTTTTTCCCTTTTTATTTTTTTATTGAAATTTTCTTTCATTTGAAATTATTACTTTGGAAGATATCAAAATATGGTACCTACTCAGTTTACAAGTTTATATTTTAGTAAATCAAAAAAAAAAAATACTCTGAAATTTCTACAATTTCAATATGAAGTTAAAAAAAATTTCTGTAGTTCTTGAATGTCATCATGTTTCATCATCCCCCAAACATCAGAACTAAACTCTGTATATAATTTTTGAATATGAGATTTTATGTAGATGCTCTCTATAGAATTCAACATTCTTTTAGAAGTAAATTGAAATACTTCAACTCTGAATGAACTTTTTTTGAAAATTTTTTATTATTAAGAAAAATAAATAAAAATATTTTTGAAATGTATTGGAGTGGTTGTTTTTTGTTATTATTTT
This sequence comes from Argyra leucocephala, assembly GCA_963942445.1. Lineage (NCBI taxonomy): Eukaryota > Metazoa > Arthropoda > Insecta > Diptera > Dolichopodidae > Argyra > Argyra leucocephala. Next base: position 60,014,280 of record OZ012681.1, on the reverse strand, counting down.
AATACAATTTGATTTCACATTGATTTGTAACGAATTTATTTATTATAATGGTCCTATTTGTATTATAGAGAACTATTGATTTTGGAAAAGTCAAATTTTAAATCGGCTGCACTTCAACTTGAATATTTTTGAAGAATTGATGTGGAATGAAATTAAATAAAGACGAAATATTTATATTTATTTTTAAAGTTGGAAGTTCAGAACAAAATTACCCACTTTTAACTTGATCGAATATAATGAACAACTATAAAACCAATTCATAGTTCTGCCGAAACAGCACTCTTGTAGCATCTTTTAACGATCTAATACTACTAATACTAGCTCACTTTACGTTAAAAAATATTATTGGCTGTATGGTAAACCATTCAAGGTGTAAAGCAAACGAAGTTGAGTTAAACAACTCCAAAATTCATCTTTGAATAATTCTAGTTACAGAAAAACTAACGACATTCGAACTAATTGTAAGATTTTAAGATGAAGTATTACAACGACTAGACAACTTATATATTCGTGAAATGCTAGTAAAAATGGATTTTAGGACTTGGACATATTTATGAGAATTCAATATGTATGACAAGAACAGTAAACATAATAAATCAAGGATATTTATCGCTGACAAAAGAATATTGGGATAATTAGGGATATTTTAAAAAAAAGATCGAGAATATTTCGATGAAGATTTTTAAAAAAAAATCTAAGCTTATTTTCTTTATATCGGTAATACATTTTTAAGTTAAAACTATTAAAGTACGATTTCACATTTTGTTTTTTCGAACGGCAACATTCAAGAGTATTCAAATAAAAATTTGTTTTAATTTCAAAAAGTATAATGGATGGAAATAGCTTCAGCGAATTTATTTTTTTTAAAAATCGTACGAGTGAAAATAATAGAAAACTAGGACGTGATGAACAAATTGTGTCTACTTTATTTTTTTTACCTTCAAAGCAACTAATTTCAACATAACAAAAAAACTGTTGCAGTAGCATTTGAACGGGGAATTTATTGGGAAATTACTTTCAAAGGTCTATTTTTCTCTGTAAGTAAAAATTCAATATATTTACTTATCTCTATCTAAGAACCTGATTTAAAAAAAATCGGTCTAACCAAAATCCACCTTAATGAAATGAAAATATTCACTGATCACGGCACTTCGCTGAAAATGAAAATATTCGCTGAAGTGCCATGATCATATATTCGGTATTGCGAACAGCGCTTGTTTGGGTTTTTTTTAAACAAATCCAAGGTATATTTTTTATTTAAAGATTTTCTTAATATCTATCTATATAAAGCCTACATACGACCCAAGTTGGAGTATAATTCATATCTATGGGCGTACTCAACAACTAGTACTAACGACTAGTCTAAACTTTACAAAGTACAAAAACACACCACACACCTCATAGATGATGCAAATTTCTCATCAACACTTCACTCCACTTGATCATCGTCAAATCGTTGGAGCACTAACTCTATTTTATAGATATCTTGTGGAAGTAGGACCATGATTGGAAGAACTAAAATCGCTACTTCCGCCTCATAAACAATTCCGTCGAGGAACGCGAGACGCTGCAAAATTCCCATCCGTTCGCCATAGAAATACCAAAATGTAAATAAGCTATTTGGTAGAGACCAGGACAAGAACAGAGTAGGTGTTGGACAGTTTCATCCTCCTCCTCCTCTCTACACTTTCTGCAGAAGTCGTTTGAGAGGAGTCCCAGTCTTCTGACATGCTTATCAATCAAACAATGACCCGTAATGACCCCTACCATAGTGCTAATGTCACACCTTTTCATAGTTAGTATTCTACATTAATATTCTACATTTCTGCACCTGTTATTTTCTCAACAGCAGAAACGTATTTCGATCTATGCGGTAAAAGATTTGATTTTGTGATATGGCAATGTATTTTTTTAACCACCTATTACCTACCTAGATTTTAATTCTTTTAAATAATTCCAGCTACTACTAGAGTATTTAACATTTTTCATTTTTATTGTATTTGCAATAAAAACGAAGTCTCGACAGACATTTTAAACCATAAAATAAAATTGTAAATTATAATCAAATTATTCTAAAACTAATTATATGTAATTTTTATTTATATATATATATATAAGTATTTATACATTTTTTTTGATGAAATTTTGTATAACAATTTAAACTATGTCAAAACCAAATATTTGGCATTAAATTTTATTAGATTTGACAAAAAAAAAATTAAATGGAATTTAATTAGCATTTTGAAACTTTATCTGATACAAAAACGTTGTTGGACATTATTTCAGGAGTATATTTTTCTAATTTTAATACAAATATTTTAAAATTAATTCCATACACACATACATATAAAATTCACACAAATTAACTAAGCTAAAAATAACTTTAGTATTTTTGATTCAACAAAAAGCTAAAAGCAACTACCTCTCACATTCAGCATCGGTAATTTTCAAAACAAAAATTTTAATTTTTTAATAATAAAATTTATATTTCCTTCAGATTACATCAAGATAATTTACCAAAACTACGAGTCCTACATCATTAAAGTTTGTACGTCTGATTATATATAAAAAAAAAATTATACTAAACTTAATATATGTAAGCAAAGTCTATAATTTATTTCAAATAAACAAAATTAACTTAAGGGAATCGAGCGAATGAGCTTAAGAACACCCGGTCGCCCAAAGAACACCTAGTGGAGGATTGTAAAACAAGAGCTTATAAAAACAAACATAACGTTAGAACAAGTTAAATTAGTAGCTAGAAATTTAGTACGTGGGAAATGTCAAGTGCAAGCCCTATCCAAGAGGAATAAGGAAAAAAAAACTTAAGGAAATGACCATCATCAAGTCTGGAACTCTGGAACATATGAAATAACTTCGATAACAATATTAAATTTTTCATTCGGAATTGTTTCGTTTTTGTATTTCTAAATTACTTCATTAGAAGTTAGTTTGCTACGCCTGAAATAAAACAAGTGAATTGTTGTTATGTTGTTAAAAGTTGTACCATTTCTTATAAAAACAATGAAGTGGCTTGGTAATAGTAAAGTTGATATTTTTTATGAAACTTACATTTTCATTCAAACCGCAACAGATGATGAAACACAGCATCAGACAGCTGGCAATGCAGCCAAGCTTATCTGGCCAATACTAGACCATAAAATATCCCTTAATCTATTTATAAATAATAACAAGATTAGATATCAGTAAGACAGTTGGTGTGATCACAATAAACTGATAGCCAAACATATCGGAAAGCTTGAGCTTCACTCAAATAATTTTTGCAGAGTTTGCAAAGATGATGAATAGTACGAAACAATCCTACACCTTCTTTATTATTAGTAAAACAAAAATACATCAAAATTAGTTCATAAAAGAAAAATCCAGTCGCTTCGAAATAACTTCGAACGAAATATCTTAGAAAATCAAAAACGAAATAATTTCGATAAAAATATTAAATTTTCCATTCGGAGCTGTTTTGTTTTTGATTTTTTAAGTTATTTCGTTCCGTATTAGTTCATACTAGAAAATATCATCAAAAGACACAAATTGGTGCAAAAGGGTCCAAAATTAAATGCCTCGATCGTTTTGTAAAACGGTCATAATGGTTTTAGCAAGTACGATTCGCTAGAAGAATCACGATAATTCAGATAGCCAACAAAAAAAACCCGTTAGTTAGATACTCAAAAATGCTCTGAATAACGCATTGCTTCAGCTTCGAAATATACTAGACATTAGTTTTGCAATCCGATTTTCGTTAGCCCCTCTCTTGTAACCAGTCAAATCGAAATCGACAAGTTTTTCCTAAAATACCTAAAATATGAATCACCTCCGATAAAAGATTTTAAACTTATATTACGTAATATCGTGTGTATAGCCTACATTTTTTTACACTTCAATATGTCAGGACTCGTCTAATGATATAATAAATAAGTATGAAAATATATATATTTTTTTTCATTTATCCCGGAAAATAAGGACATAATAAAAATTAAAAGAAAAAGTGAAAATAGCGATAACGATAGTTTACGTCTGCAAGGGATAAAGCACAGGAAGTGGACAATAATGACGTCTTTTCTACCTTGCTTGAAGTGAACAAAAAAACTTTCGTATTTTTCTTTGCTTTTCATTTTTCTAATTTATATTTTTTTTATTATAATGATCTCTAAATATATCTTAGACTTTTAAATCCGTAATTCAATCTTTATAACAGTTATCTAGCTGAATAGGCTACAGTAATGAAAACTTTTAAACTTGAAAACAAAATTAGGTTACTCATGTTATAGGTCCGGGCAATAATAAGTTAAAAAGTGTAATAAAAAAAAAAACTCAGGTCTTTACGGAATATAACATTTGCAATCTCATTGTAAGCTGGATTTCAGAATAAATATGCTGAAACATAATTTATGCTGAAACATAATTTGATAAATAGTTTCGCAATCATACTCTTTTTATGTATAGCATTTATGTAACGGTATCGTACATGGTAATTTCGCTCCTTTGTATTCATATTGTTTCTTTATGTGGAAGTCAAAGCACTACTATCTCCTTCTAAGCTTCTTTTATGGGAAATAAGAACGGCAAATGTTCACCCCTGGTACAGTAAAAATTCTGAGAAAACAAAAAACTGGCTTTAGAAATTTATTGATAGTTCGAGCGTCGCGAATTTTAAATCATTGTGTTTTTTGTGTTTTTCAAAACAATTTTGTGTTTTTCCACAGTCAAACAATAACATTTACAGTATATTTTACTTCATCCCCTAACTCTCCTATCTTATACTTGACGGTTGTTTATCAAAAATCGACATTTTCTTAAGAAATTTAACACATTAACAGATTGATTGCCCAAGATTTGAAGCGGTTGGGTTATCATTATTCTACTCGCCTTTCTTTTGTATTCATTCGGTGTGGCAGTTGAAATTCTCCTACATTAACATTTCTGACACAATGAGTATTTAGAGCGGCTGCTTTGCAACTGAAATGACTCAGTTGAGCAAAAGATATTTTTCGATCTGGTCCAGAACCCATATGTCAATGGAATGAAATAAATGACAAAAAACAATAATAGGTCCACATTCCAGAAGAGGAAAGAGTTTGAAATTTCTTCTTTTTGCAATTATTGCATTTTGCGCGTAAACTGGCACAAGAAGGACACAAGAATATAATATTTTTCAAAAAAATTAATATATAACAAATTTAGAAAAATCGAATGATGTCTTATTGAAAAATAATCAAAATAACATTTATCTCAATATGACATTCTATCCGCCTCTATCAGCTTCCATTTTTTTTTTTTGATTTAGTAGAACCAACACCAAAAATTCAATACTTGATATTTCTACTTTTATTAAAAATCCAAAAAAAAATATCCCTTGAGACTCGATTTATTTTTATAGCTTTCCAATATCTAAATTCTTACAAACAAAATTGTAACAGGAAGCTTCTACAGTCCCCTTTAATTTTTTTTTTGTTTTGTAATGTAACTCAGCCATTCATAACGTGTATCCAACAGCACCAACAATTACAATAGAAACGCAGTAAAAATTTTATATCTATTATTTTTTGCTTTTGTTTGTTTACTTGATGTTTAGTTAGGGAGGGGATAATAATACACGTGCCATCAGGACAATTTTTGTTCCGTTTTTTTTTGTCCTTTTCATGTTTTTATTATCCAGAAATAGCATCAGGAAATTCTTGAAAAAAAAAAAAATGTATTTCTAATTTATTCTTATTTTTGTGTATTCAGCCAGTATGGGTTAGGAGGTATTGTAACACTGATGTGTCGTTTGTTGTCATATAGACAGGTCACAATTAAATGATTGTATTTACCACAACATCATACATGCAGAAACAGAAACTCATTAGAAATTGATAGACAGCAAAAAGGAACAGTGTAGCAGCAACATGGATTGTTGAGAAAATAAAACAACATATTTGTTTTTGTTTTTTGAAAATTTGAAAATTTCATTTTCGCATATTTCTGTTTCTACGTTCAATGCAGTGTGGATGAATGCTTTTTTATTTGTTGTTTTGTGTGTGTGTTTTTAGTGTTGTTGTTTTGTTTTTACTAGCACCGTTTTTCTTTTTTTAATTTACCAGAAGTTGTGTAAACAAACGGTAAAATAAAATGTTAGTTATTGTGAATAAAATAAAAATCGATAGCATTGCGTTTATCAAATTAAGTGGTGTATGGGTATTTTGGTCCGTTGTTTTTGTTATGCTGTTTGTACTTTTTTTTTGCTTTTTTTGTTATCCTTTTGTCATTGGGAAATCAAGACGAAATCAACAATTAATAAATATGTATTTAAAAATTAATATAATATGTAGAGAAGGCAGAGACAATAGTTGAAAGAGTTTTGTAGATGTTATTTTTATTATCATTGGCTTAAAGGCAACTCGCAGTGAACACCACAATGAAATAGGTACTCTACAATTAAATTAATTTATTCTACAAAACCTAGATTTGACCCTTACAGAACGCTTTTTTTTCAGCTGTCGTATCAGACCGGAATATCGGCCGGGCCCAGGAAAACCTGTAAAAGTAACACGGTTCTGATTAAAGAGCATGTATATCTCCACATTGATAGTTCAAAACTGAACGACAGAGTGGGAGGTGCAGTTTACTCGAAAAATCTAAATATAAATTTGTTCTCATCCTACCAAAACATTGCAGTATGTTTTCGGCTAAGATCCAGTGATCTATCTGTTAGAAATATCTGTATACTCACAGACAACCATTCTACAATTAAACCACTAGAATGGGTAACTATCAATTCGATAACCGTTTTAGCCTATTATACGAATCTTTTATTTTGGGAATAAAATATTGCTGGATTGTGATAGGAACGAAAAATAAAGGACAATGATATTATTATGTAAACTTAATGTAATTATTCCACGTAACATTTTATTGTTATAAAAACAAAATTAGTGCTATACGACTTCTATATGACTTCCGATAAGCAGTAAAGGTGTTATAATGATGTTTTTATGGGAATAATGTGATTAATATTGCTATAAGAATGTTCTTATTCAGAATAAAAACAAAAAAATGTTAAATAAACAAAAACTGAAAAGCTTAATTTTGCATTCTTTTCGATAAAGCATCATTTTTACTTTAAATAATAATTATTTTTAATATCTATATTTATTTAAAAATTTGTTTCCCATCCAAATTTTGCATTTGGTGACAATATTTATCTCGCTCTCGCATAACAGAAATTATTTCAGATTAATTTCATTTCAAATTAAAAGCATATATACACTAATACATATGTATAAAATTTTACAGCAATTGCTCCGGTGCCTTATGGGATTCTCCATTTTAGTGCTATAATGTATTTATAATGTTTCGCAACAATTGCGGAGCACTAAGATTAACACTAATACTGCAATAAGTGTGTTTATATCAACAGTCTTGTAGCAATAAAATTGTTACGTGTGTGGTAGCAAAAAAGAATTGATGTTTAATTTGACCATACCATTTGACAAACAACATCGGATTCGATTATTGTTGTCTATAATATTTTGCTTCTGGTGTATTTTTCCCATAAAAACGATTTTTAGAGAATTTGATGAATTTTAAAGGTGGCAAAGACAATATATGTAGCACCATGGCAACAATATGAACATTTTTTTCCTGCTTTCCTTTACAAAATAGACATTCATTTGAACTTAAAAATCAGCCTGCATTGATCAATCAAAAACATTTTAGGGAAACTAGGGAAATTTAAAAATTTGTTGGGTAATTTCAATTATATTGATGACTTTAAAAAATACTTCTACAATTGGAAAATGCTTCCTATTTTATTGACTTTAAGATGTTATGCTATTATTTTATTCAGATGATCTTATTAGCTTCCTATATTAAATAAATATATAATTTTCCAATATTGGTTTAGAACTTGGATATATTTGTCTATAAATGATTTATTTCAAAAATGAGTACAAAATTTATTACGTTTTAATTTTTTTTATTTCCTAATCGGCAATTTTTTACTGTAATATTTTGAAATAGCTTCATATTTAAATTTTTGGGTTCCTGTCACTACTTTTTGCTTTAATTCACCGAGGTGGAAAGTTTTAAAAACATTATTAGCGTATTAATATATTAGTACACACTGGGTGGCGCATTAGGTAGAGCGTCTGCTTTTCAACCGAAAAGTCCCAGGTTTGATTCCCGACGAAGGCAAAAAAAAATGCTTATATGTGGATGCTACAAATTTTCGACTCTAATTTTATTAAAAAAAATTTAGTCACTTATTGTTGTCATAAAGATCTAATATTGGGTTAATTCGGAAATTAATTAGCACCACGCATTGTAAAAGCATTACCGAATTTACCCACTACTCTATTTACACTATTTAAAGAACCAAATGAAATATTTTAAAATTAAATTTAAAAAACTAAACAAACATATACAACTTCTTCTCAAACACAAATACACAAAAATACAATCAACATTCTTCAAAATTGTAAAATTTTCTCTATCAAAATCATAAAAAAATAAAAATAAAATTATATTATCAAAAATTTTAATTGGGAGTAGATTAAAGATAATTACATTGAAAATTTAATTTTATTATAAACAACTTAAAAAAAAAAAAAAAAATTGTGTTATTTCTTTTTTTCAAATTTTATTTACTTCCTTCCAATTTAATTTTGAAAGGTCTTAAACTCTCTAATCAGCTTAACTCCCATTTCAATTTTAATACAAAAATAAATAATAAATAAGCAAACAAACAAACAAATGAATATAAAAACCACCCAATTTAATATCTATGATCTCTTGATCTTTTATTCGCTCCTATATGTATATCTACTCTGTATATATATATATATATATATATATATATATATATTTACCATAAACAATCAATTAATGCATCACCCACAAAAACTTGCTTAAATTTCAATTCAACGGAATAATCAAACAAATAAATTCATTGATTTGTGCGTTTGTGCATTAATCCGGAACGTAACGATATAATAAAAATCTATTTTCAAAGCTCTATTATAATATCTCTATTTTTTTTTTATAAGAATGTAAGATAGAGATAGAATTATATGTATGTAATTATGTATGTAATTTAATAATAATACCAGTAACATTAAAAATATAAAAGAAAAAAGATATAAAAAAATAAAAATTATAAAACTTTTTAATGACTGTTTTTTTTTTTAATTGCTACTGTCCTCATCATCATTGTCACGGTCTTAATCATTATTTGAGGGAGCTTTTCTTATTTATTTATCTATATAACATAGATATATATGTATGTGAGAGTGTCTTAATGTCTTAGAAAAATTTAAAATATCACATTAAATAACTTTCTCTTCTTGAAATTCGTAGACATTTGCTGCTGTAACACAGAAGTACTCAGCAGCAAACTGTATTGAGTCAATTTCAATAAAAAAAACTTAATAAAAAAAAAAAAATAAAATAGAAAAAAAAACATGCATTCAAAATTTTACAAAGTAAAGAAAATGTCAATTTAAAAATTAAGATGTTAAAAATATAGTGAAAACGTTTTCGGGTTCGGCTTAAGTATACCATGGTATTCTAATATGGCAATTAAATATGTTAATTCAAACTTTTAACTAAACTCATCAGTAAAAATATGAAGTCTGTTTTGAAAGACTCTACGTTGAAGAGGAAAGCGTTGATATGCTGAAAATGATTTGTTACTGATCGTGGACACGTATTTTAAGATTAGAAACGTGGCGCATAAAGAAAAAAATACAGGAAATGTCTTTTGCCATTCAGGGATCTCTACGGTGTAGGGATGATCACATACTACCCTTCATGTTTAACGAGAGAAGCGTTTAAGTGGAAGAAATACAGATTTAATTTCCATACAGATTTCAATTCCCGTGCCTACGAGATATATCAATAAAAAAAGGGAGACAGCTCCAACATACCACGGTGACAAAGAGGACAAAGATAACTTGGAAGCTTTGGGTGATTGATAAAAACGAATAACCTATTTTAGGACCATTATCCAATTGTTATTATGTTTTATAAGAAGCACCAGACCATATATGTGAGCATTTTACTTCATTTTGAGTCGTATGAAAGCTTTATAATTATTTTACAAAAGGTCACAAAACGGTCTTACACCGGCTAAGAAGACCTAAACATTTGGCTACATTTTTTGCAACATTGAATATATCATCATTCCAGATCATTTTCGAATTTAAGTGAATATCTAATATTCTTAAGCTTTCAAACCGCTGAAGTTTGTTTTCCTGAAAGGAAAGATCAAGATCAAAAAAGGGAAATTTATCTGGAGATAGTACAGCTCTGAGTTTTTGTATTATTAAAATTGACTCTATTTTTTAAGCCCAAGTCATTGTTGTAGGGACCGGCTATGATGTCTCTTTTAGTTGAAACAGCGGTAGATATGACTCCAGATTTTTATGAAAATCGTACGATACTACTGGAGTCCTAGCGTCTGCAAGGCTGTGGATTGACTTAAAAGTGGTTTAGTCATTTATAAATATAAAGAATAGTGTAGGCGTTTATTTTGAATCGATAGTGTGTAAATCCATCAACAAAGCCTTAAATTGAACGGTTTCAAGGTTTCCCTTTTAATCCACTTCAGAAAATAGAAGCCCAGACTTGTGGCTTGACATTTTGCCAATATCGAGAACGAAAGCTTTAGAAATACCTAGAGCCACAATATTTGCTTCACCTGAATTGTGCAAACATATATTTAGTTTCTCGTTAAGGTACGTCATTATATCTCCGGTGGATCGGTTGGAACGGTTGGTATTATAGTTTTTGCAGAACCACTGTGTCGTCTGCGATAAGCGATATATTTGAAAACTGTAAGCCATCTTTAATATATAATAAATATTATAAATAACGGTGACATCGGAAATATGTATCCAAAAAATTTCAATTATACAATGTATCAAAGAATTTTCGGATACATAATTTAACAAACCCGTGTCGTGAAAATGAGTCGCGGATACACGGTAAAATTAATTACCGATCATGAAACAATGTAAAGAATTTTTTTTGACATTTAAGATCATACATCAATATGTTGGCGACGTTGTCGATACATTTACGATGTCACGGTAACACAACAACCATTGATTATTGATCGATGGCGCACACCCACGCTTATCAGCTTAGGTTGAAAATACTGTTGCTGAAATTTGATTATTTTTTTTTATTCTTCAATCTAAGAACATATTCAACCACTCCACTTATGACATACTTAATAGGCTGACGTATAAGAATATTTTTATTTATGGTGTCAAAAGCCCTTCATAGATCTAAAAACACTGTTATAATTATCTTACCACAAACTGTTTCCTTTTTCAATTCATTTAGGGTCCATAACTACAATGTTTTTCTGAATGGAATTTTCTGAATACCGATTGCTAGCTGGTATAGTATTACCAAATAAAAATATTTCTAATTGTAAGTGCATAATTTAATACATAAAATTTCAAATTAAAATTTATTATGTGCATGCCAAGATTTAGATTCGATTGTTTTGACCAATGACAACAGTCAATTAATCAATTGAAATTCATCTTTTAACTTTTCAGATGGTTTTGTAACAAAACTTTTGTTCTACTTTTTTTAATACTGAATTATGTATATATAACTAATTTCATACAATTATAATAGCTTCTAATCTTTCACAGCTTGATACAACGCCTCTCAACGACAATTTATTAACTCAAATCTATCTAAATGTTGAAATAAATCAAATTTTTAGAATCTCTAAAGTTCTTTTAATTTTTTTTTTTGTTAAAAAGAAATCATTTTTCAAATCTATTCAAAATTTGTCACGACGTCATTAAATAAAACTTCTTGGAGATAAAATAACCACCTCAAATTAAATAATTTTAATTTTTTTTTAGTATATATGTTACTTTGAAAATAGTGGGCGAAAAATTTATACGGATATTTAAAAAGAAATCAAGCCAAATACAACAAAAATATCCATTTATGCGAAAAAATTAAGAAAATTTCCCGATCAAATTTCCAATTAAGCTAATAAATTAAATTTTAAACAAAGTTTATATATTTTTATATAAATTTATTACTTCTATAATACTTATAACTTAATTATTTGTTAATATCACCTGTACTACAACACTTAATTTTTATTTGCAATATAAATAAAACAAAACAAAAAACAAAAATATCTGTTCATTATGTATCTACTACACCTCTATTCATTCAGAAAATAATAATATAGAAAAAAAAAACAATCCCAACTCTAAAATCTAATTTTATCTAGCAAATCTTTTAGAAAACATGATAAAAATGCAAAACAGCTTAGCATTTAACATCGGGTTGAGTCAACTTTTTTTTATTTTTTTTTTTTTTTGAGTCGGCGTTCTAATAAATTTTATTATTATTGTTATTTTTTGTCTTTTTTGTTTTTCTAAGCGATGAATGAAAACAAGCAAGGTCAACTTACAAAAACAAAATAACAACAACAACAAAAAAACACAAAGCTTTCAACTAACATTTACTCCAATCTTTCTGAATTGAATTCGAATTATATTTTGATGTAAAAGATCAACAATAAACACAACCACAAGTATAGTTGTATAACCCAAGCCATCTGTTATTGTATATGTAAATATTATAAAAACAAAAATTAAAAAGAAAAACATAATAAAAAGAAAAAAAAAAGAAAATTAAGAAAATATACTTGAACTTTACAAATTATTATTAAATAAAATGACAATTTGGTGTGAGTAATGTGGGAAATTTAAATGAAAATTTAGATTTTATATAAGATGGAACTTAGGTGGTTAAAATATCAATCAGAAGTGTGTTTAGATCAACCGATAGAACTTGAATCGAATTCTAAAGTGAAATGTAGGTCCAAATTCATTTAAATATCATTAACATATGGTCCATTAATAGCTTTAAATTAGATTAATATAGAACTTGAATCGAATTCTAAAGTGAAATGTAGGTCCAAATTCATTTAAATATCATTAACATATGGTCCATTAATAGCTTTAAATTAAACCGAACTGTGTTGTGTTGAAAAAACTACGGTACAAATATCTGAACCATTTCAAAACTGATTTTTACTATTATTGTTTTATACGATAAATATTTAAAAAGAGACGTAGTGAAATTAAATATTTTTTATAAAATTTTAATTTTCAATTAGAAATTTCAATTTAAAATTTCATCCAATGTGAATTGCACATTGAACAACACATACATTTTAACATCCAAAAAATTGAATTTATCAACTCATCAATGTACAGCGGTTCTTTTTTTCCTCACTAGAATTAAATCTAATTCTTTTAAAATAAATTACTAGATATGCGATTGTTGTCTAAGATAAATCAATAAAAATTAATACCAAAAATAAATTGAAATGATGGAAAGAAAATCATAATCAAATTTTGAGTATGATTTTTGATTAAACTTAACCTTTTAACAGACCTGAATAACCTGATAAACCTGGTAGTATAGCTTTCAGGTTTAATAAGCTACAAGCTTTTATATATAAACATTTAAAATTATATTAAGTTTTTAGATTGTCCTTGATGAAAATCTGAATGAATATAAACGTATCTTGAATTATGGACGTTCCTTAATGAAAAAGCGAAAGCGTTAACATGCCATTGGTATATAGGGCAAATGTTTTGTTATCGAATTTTATAATCTCCTCAATTGATTGTGTAGCAGAAAATTGATAATGAAGAAAAACTGTTTGATAAAATAGTTTGAATAAATCAAATTAGATTAGATTATATGTAAGTACACCGAGCCTAAACACTGGAAAAAAGTATTTGGGATCGTCTGGTTAATCCCATACGTGTTGGAAAAATCAATTATTATTGTGCCTATCGCAACCTTCACTTTTTCATTCACTTCACTCTTTTTCCGTCTGGTTGACAATTTCGGTATCGCAATTTCCAACTCAAAAAGTGAGTATAAAGTGAAAAATTAATGTTGACATACATATGTAGGTAAAAATAAATTTAAACTATTTCTATTTATGTAATTTTTCTATAAACACTATTAAGCTACTAAGCTCTTATTAATAATAGTTAAATTTACTATTATATTATATAATATTAATAATTTTAATATATTATTTTACTTTAATATATCTTTTTCCATTTTGTTTAAAACACCAAACAACACAAAAAAAATTTTCTTGCAAATTTCAACTTTGGTATGTTATTTACTTCAAAAAATGAGCCGGATAGAATTAAGCTGGATGATTTTTTTTTCACTTTTTTACTTCTACTAGAGCAAAAGAGTGAAAATCTTTTAACACTCTTTGTTATGGTAAATATGAGAACTTTACTCAATAATGTTAAAAACTATCAATATTTATATTTAACATACTGAAATAAAATAGTTAGAAAATTTATATTAACATAAGAAAAAAAGAGACAACTACTCAAAACTAAAGAATATTTTTTAAATGTTGCTCAACATTTTTTCTTGTATAGTAAGTGAAACTTGCGATACCGATTTATTCCTCAGACGGGTGAAAAATTAAGTGAAAAAACAAAGTGAATGTTGCGATAGACACATATGGCTTAAAATAGAATTAAAACGGTAGAAAAAAGCTAAAACATATCCCACGACATAGATCTATAGCTGTCAGCAGCATATCAACACCTCATTTAATAACAATACAATATCACTACTGTCATACTGTCCATATACGGTAATCGGCATGAAAGTGGGAAACTTGAAAAATAGTATTGTATCTTGTTTTAGCTTGTATCTTCGTTCTATACAGCTATCTTAATCATTATCTATAAATACAAGTTGTGGACAGTGTATTGACACGTCAACATAAAGCAAAAAAGACTTTTAAGTTGAAAATTTGATTAGTGGACTCGGATTATTAAATAGTCTGAAACGATTCAATCAACGCTCATTTCATTTTTCTTATCTAACAAGTTGCGACACAATGTGGCATTTGAATTGAATCTGAAGCTGATAAATATATTTTGCAGTTTTTTTTTGTCTTTATTGTGTCCTAAACAAATCTGTCGTGACATACGTACATACGTACATTGACCGTAGACTTTGAAATCGAAATGTTCAACTGTATTTCAATGTTGAAATTGTCACAATACTATTTCTATCGATTTAGCAAAGCCACAAGAAATTAATGAAAACATACAAAATTATGAATTGGGTTTCCTAATTTTGATTTACAAAATTCTGGATTACAAATGCAGGGGTTAGAAGCAAAAGCGTACAAGTGAACTTTTTTAAAAAATAGAGATAAGTGCAGATTTTAAATTATAAGATTCCATTTTATATATAGCAGCAAAGTGATATAAGTGAATTTAACTATTTTACTGACATCTTTTTGTGAATAAAAAAAAACTAGTGAACAAATTGAAACTTTTGTTTGGAGGCAAAAAGATTTATGATTGACCCTATTGCTGCTTAACTATAAATCGGTTAACTTCTAACTACATGCACTTGTCGCATTAAAATAAAAACGGGGAAACCCCTTATTTGTGATTCTTTTTTGTATACTGAGAAATTTAATGTATATTAATAGGATATTTGAAATGAGTCGAAAGCCTCTCGTGGATCACAAAAAATTGGATCTTGTTTGATAAAAATAAAATCTGCAATATTAATACATACCTAATTATTATTTTTATTAATTATTTCAAATTATCTTTAACTTTGCAGTTCATAAAAGATTTGCCTAATATAGTGGAACATCTAATTTGTTGCAGTGATTCCTGCGGCGGTCAAGATAAAAACATATTTCATGCCTGGTGATTCTCTTACATCTCAAGTTTTTGTTCCTGCTCACTGGGCATCTGTGATTCAAAAAGCTTAAAAAAAACTTTATAGTTTATGGAATGAAAAACAGTGATTTTGTTTCATTGCGCTTCTTGGCTTTGCAGATGTCTGATCCAAAAAAAAGGTATATAATTAGAAAATGGTACAGTTAAATGGCGAGATATTGTGTGGTTGAAATACCAAAAGGAGATTTTGTTCCACTTTCTGTTAAAAAATACTAGGAATGAAGATTTTTCATTTCTAAAGAGTTGAAGGTTGTTCAAAATTAAAACCTGGAAAATCTTACTTCAGTTTGAGTGACCTATTTTCTGAAGGTCTTAGTTTTTCTCTAATTAATATAAACAAAAATTTAATAGATCTTCTTGCATATATACCTCCTATATACCAGAATTTTTATAAAACCATAGCATATTAGTATGCACTCCAACAAAAATAGCTAAAAGGAAAAATATGCAAAGTGAAACAATGCCTCAGGATGAGGAAGAAAAAATTAATGAAAGCTCAAGAATAATTTTAGTATCAGATTATTAATAAAATTTGATTAGAACAAAAATTGAATAAAATAAGACATTAAAAAAAATTTATTATTTATTATTTTGAGAAAATGAACATGATTTTGGTAGCAAAAGGGTATAAGTACATTTTTTTCCTAAATCACATACTACAAAAGCAGGTTAAGGTTCTTTAAGAACCTACATTCAGTTTATATAAAACACCTACCAAATAAATTGTGCAACTGTCCTTCAGAATTACTGAAAACAACTTGTGTCAACTTTGACATGATATTCCGAACATTTTTGTTTTAAGCACTTACATATACCATTTTGCTTCTAACCCCTTCAAATGGATTATAAAATTCTCTGTAACAAAATTCTGGATTACAAAATTCATTCATTCAAAACTCAAATTGGAAAATTCTGATTTATTTACAATTTTTTTAATTTTCTGTAACAGGACAAAAATTTGTAATTTCAGCCATAAGCCGTAATTGTGCAAAATTATAATTTTGTACTACAGAATATTGTACTATCTGCCAATATCAGAAGCATTACATATTTGGCTGCCAATAATAATTTACATAAATTCTCTTCATCTAAATTCTTAACTTTATCACTAAATGCCCACTCAATTCATATTTCTCTATTTCTATCTCTTTCTATCTTTCTCATTTGTCAACTCTCTTTTAAATTTCACGACGATAGCCTTACTACAGTAGTTTATAAATGTTTGTTTTTGTTTTCTTTAAACTTTGTTTCTTTACTTTAATGATGTAGGCGCTCATTTAAAAACACGTTTAAAAGCAAGCATTTTTTTTTGTTTATTATTTTTAATGCCACCAGGCCTCCTTCTTAGCTTTTGTTAATTTTTAAATTTTATTTATTAGTAATAATAAAACAAAAAAAAAAACTTTAAGTGAAAAAGAAAATAACAACAACAAATTTTTTTTTATTTTTTTTTTTTATTGTTTTTTATTTGTTGTGATCTTGTCATTGTCACATTACAGTCAAATGACATTAGCATCAGTGACACTAATACCTACAATCGCAATCGTACTACTCTATCCGAATCGTGCTGATTTTTACCTACATACATAGCAGTGCATATTATAAGACAAAAGCAAAAATCTGTTACTAGACCATTTCAGTTTTTGCGCTTCTAAATTTTAAATTGAAAGTTAGTTTAATTGTTCAGATGTGGTGAATTCATTCATAAAAACTTGACTAAAAAAATAAAAAATAAAAATAAATGTAAAAAAAATAAATTAAAGTAAAACAGTATAACACTTATATTTACTTAGAGTATTTAACTGACATTTTTGAGATGTTATAAAGAAGATAACAAATTATAGCTTATCGTAGGAAGACCTACAAATTTTATAATATACCACGCAAATTATACTTTGAATGAATATTAGGTGTATGTGTGTATGTTTTAAATTTAAAACAAAACCGGAGAGTTTATTTTTAAAAATTTGAAGATTCTTTCAATATTTTTGTTTTTTGCTCATTTTTTGGGAAACATTTTGAATATCGATCTTTTTAAAGTATGCATCAGTTGTTTTTCAACTCTTTTAGTTTATTAAAATCATTTCTGGTAGAATAGTTTTTCTATCGAAAGCAATTAAAAACTTAAGAAAATTTAATTATTTAGGTTGTTGTGTGTAATCTTCTCATTAATTTAATTACCTATTCGTACATTAGCTAATCCGGTACTGCAATTTCTACTACATTAAATAGAACGTTTAATGTTTTTCGATTAGTTTTTTATTATTTTTCGGGTATGTCAGCTATATTTAAATGTGGTAAACTAACAACATACTATTATCATTACGTCTACTTAAATAATGTAGTTCCACTTTACTGATAGAGCTGTTAAATAACTTACAATCTCAACAAAATTTAAAAAAATTTCCGTTTTCCCATGATAAACGGAAGAAAAAATAAAAAAAAAAACATCCATGTCCTGAAGAGGATTTGGGCTTTGAACCTTCGGATAATTAGTCAATTCATTAGACAGTGGTATACTTATAAAGACAGTGGTATACGATAATTAGAACGTGGTATACGATAATTGAACAGTGGTATACTTATAAAGGGTTTTCGAATATGAATGATATGATTTTAAAGTGTCGTTTCGGCCATTTGTAATATGTCATGATCTATATTTTTTCATTGAATTCAGTAATGTTTACAATTTCACCGTAAACTTCTTGCATATGCTGATTTTGCCTTGGAACAACTTGAAAACGATAACGATTGTTTTAAGAAAATCATCTTCTCCGATGAGGCTTACTTTCATCTGAATGGTGCGGTAAATAAACAAAACTGTCGATTCTGGTGCGAAGAAAATCCACAAATTATTCCTGAAAAACCATTACATTCACCTAAATTTACAGTTTGGTATGGTTTTTGGTCTGGTGAAATCATTGGTCCGTACTTCTTTCAAAATGAAGATGGTGACACCGTTACTGTCAATGGAGAGCGGTATAGATCGATGATCGACCAACTTTTGGCCGAAACCGGAAGAAGTTGATCTAGACAACATTTGGTTCCAAGAAGACGGGGTACCTACCACACAGCAAGTGCAACAATTGATTTATTGCAAGAAAAGTTTGGACATTCGATTATTTCAAGAAATTGTGATATTGAATGGCCTCCAAAAAAGTTGTGATTTAACACCATTAGACTATTTCTTGTGGGGTTATTTCAAATCATTGGTCTTTAGCAATAAACCAGACTCTCTTCAAGCTTTATAAGTCAATATTGATAATTTTTTGAAGATACTTCTTTACTAGGCAGTGGCTTGTATACATATACCTTATTTACATATAAACTTTTAGATTTTTGAGTGATTGTTTTGGCATGAGAATTTTTACTTTACGATTTCCAGGAGCGTTGACCCACAAATCCTCAGCTTTTTAATTCAGTCTGGAAAACTGTTATTGAATTGATTTACTATACATCAGTCTTTCAAAAATAAAGCAACACATTTTTTACCCTTTTCCCAAATTAGGAATGGTTTAGGTAGGTGTCATAGTACCAATCCAAAAACTAAAGGTGTTGTACAAACTTGAAAATTGCTACTAAAGTACTCTTTCAAAAATAAACCACTCCGAAATTCTAATTGTGCAAAAATTCAAAAAAGGCAATAAATCAAACAAAGCAGAACTGATGAATTTTCATATTAAAATATAAACAAGACTAAATCGTAAACAACTAGAGAATTACCATGTATGAGGATAACATATAAAGTGTAATAAGCCTCATATACCTTTGTAGTAAAGTTATTACGAATAGAGAGAAGAACCAGTTTAAAAATAAAATATAATAAATTAGGATAGCATTAAACAGACTATAGTAAACATAGACACTTAAGATCTAAGTAAAAGCATAAAAATCAGAATATTCAAAACAATAAAATCAGTCCCACTATATTGTAGTGGAATTTTATTCTGTAGAAATTTAACTATATTTTTCTATATTGTAGAAATTGAACTATTTTGTACAGTTATAAAATCTTTTGTCTGAGACAAATTAAAAAAAAAAACCCTTTGGTCACTTTTGAATGAAAAACCTATGGTAGAAGTTACAATTACAATTGCTTCTTCAAGAACCCGACAAATAAAGTAAATGGAAATGAAAGTGAACATGCATAGAAAGTATTGTCTCAGAAATAAAAGGGTACTATTTTCGATAACACAAACTATTTCCCCCCAGTCGTAGAGTGAAATCGTTATTGCTAAAGAAATATTAGAAGATACGGGATCTGTGAAAATTGAAAAAAAAAAAATTATATAACAATATTCGGGCAATTAAACAAAAACAACAATGAAGAACCTTCTGAAAAACCTCATAGTAAAACAAAGAAGAGATACAACAAAAAACATCATATTCCAAATTTCCCAAATTTCATACTCTAGCAAAAATGTATGATATCATTATTTGTATGTACAGTATGTGCCAAAATGTATGTACGTATGTACTACATCATAATAGTCAGTTATCATTGAAATAACAAACATCTCAATTCTACCATTGATATTAGAAAATTTAATTTGAATAAAGAAGAAATGTGGAAGTGATCATTCCAGTTGCTTTTGGAATACCAATTAGCACTAATTATAAAAACAATAATATAAATAAAGACTAAAATAATATAATGAGGATAATATTAACTGTAATGTAACAATGCAAAAAAATTGTTAGCAAAATCGCACACTCTTTCATTTACATTGCTAACTTAATTGGCACTGTTTTGAGGTATTTGTACCCCTTTCCTTTGAATTACTAAACTATTATTTTTTATTGATTACAATTATACACCATTGTGACTTACAAAGACGAACTGTCAGGGCTACAGGCTTTACTAAATTAAAAATCAATCACTTATTCGAAATTTTGACCAATTTACGTAAACTCAAACGTA
The DNA here is from genome assembly GCA_963942445.1 of Argyra leucocephala. Classification (NCBI taxonomy): domain Eukaryota; kingdom Metazoa; phylum Arthropoda; class Insecta; order Diptera; family Dolichopodidae; genus Argyra; species Argyra leucocephala. Next base: position 59,993,562 of record OZ012681.1, on the reverse strand, counting down.
TAAAATTTTCTCAAAACACTACTGTAGCACTCTACATTTACATTTTACGAATTTCAATTTTAAATGTTCTGAAAAATTTCATTATCACATTACACACACTTTTTTTATATACATATTATGGCCTACACTAATTCCTCTATTAACTTGTCTTGAAATAAAGAAAAATAACAAAAATATTAAGCACAAAACCAAAATGCCTCTTCTTTTACGCCCAATTAAAGCGTACTACATGAAATTTCAATGTTTAACATAAAATTTTAATACTAAGCTTTTCAAAACTGCATTCTGTATATTCATACCGCAAGAAAAATCAAACTCTGTTAAAGAAGAGTTAAAAATGTACCTACTTTCATTTCTCATGAAATTTAATCCGAAAATTCATCATCAGACTTATGACAACAGAAATGATCTTTAAAAAAGTAAAAAAAAAAAAAAAAAAAAAAAAAATTTTTGTACCACTCATTTCAATCTAAAATTACATCAGCGCCGCCTATGAAAAAAATTTCAAAATTGCGCGTAATAAAAATTAAAAACTCATAAAATTAAAAAAAAAAAAACAATAAATAAGTAAATAAAATTAATTTTTGTTTTAACGTCTATTTCCCTTTTGAATTTCTTAAAATGAGCATAACTCGTGCCAAACATCGTTGTTATTTATAACTTGATGCCGCCCATTCAAAGTGCTTTGTTTTTATTGTTTTTATTCTATACTGCAATCAATGACATTAAAATAAATATCAACAACAACTACACTAACACCACAGCAATTAATAAAAATTCAATTGTTGTTGATTTACAACAACAAATATTTTGTTTTTTTTTTTGGTTTTTCATTAATAATCAAATTTATGAGGTTGCAATACTAGCAAATTAAATCATCAACAATATCAACATTCCAGTTTCATGATTTCATTCACAATAAACTAAAGCGCTCATAAAGAACTCAATGATTTAATAATAAATTCAATCAAGTATGTTTCACCACCAAATTAATTAACAATTAATCTATATTGTCTATAATCTATAGTAAATCACAAACTGTTTTGCTCAAATGATTGTAATACATTTCAATAATATACATTCAATCACTTAATATTATTCTGCTTAGCCAATACGATCGCTAACAGGCCAACACAGTTTTTTTTTATGTAATCCGTGTTCCCTTTAAACGATTTATTTTGAAATCAAACTAAATTTTGAAGGCTCAGGACGAAGTTGGAACCGGATATCACAAACGATGGTTATCAGGGCACTCCATTAAACTTATAACAATTTTTCATATTGTTACAAGTGCGAAGACCAATCATCGATGTGTCGTTCATTGTATTACATTATTATTCTATTCTAATTGATTTTATAGTGCTTTTTATTATTGTTTTTGTTTTTTAATATAACTTTTGAATTCTACTTTTCCTTTGTGTTTTGTTAATCATTTTTCATTTGCCATATACAATTACCAATTCAGCCAAATTAACTACACGTAGCACATCGCAGGGAGATCAATAATTAATTTTCTATTAGATTTGTACCTTAGTGATATCATATTTGAGTCTAGCAAGTGAATGAAGTGCTGAGACGGTCTAAGCCTAAGCAAAAACGCCTCAGGCTATTAAATATGATAGCCATGACAGTCAATGTGTTAAATGATTGGATTACAAGCACCTAAAATTTGATCAAATTATTATATTGCAGTATGTTAAATAATATGCTATAATTCATTTTTTCTGATCAGATGATCAGAATTCCTGGATTAGTATAACAGTTCACGAATAAATGCGATCTATAACCCATACAGTGGCTCAGCTCATCATCTGACTACTAATCAAAAGATTTCGTGCTCGAATCACACCCAGGACATGAACAAACATCAGTTAATTTTTTTGGTTTTCTTTTAATTATTCCTAAAATAATGAATTTCAAATCCCAAAAATTGGGATAATACATAGAAAAATGAAGAAGGGCTGACTTAAATATAATATAAAACTTAGAGAGATTCACAATGAATGACTATTTCAATTTCAGCATGTTAATTATTATTTCCTATACAGTTAAAAAAATATTCTGACATAAAAGAGTTCCATTTAAAGTTTGTTTACTGTACGAAAACGAAAAAAAAAAAATTAACCATACAGTTGATCAATAGATCTAAATTTTGTAAAGTCAGAAAGAATGTCGATTTTAACGCAATAAGTTTCATAATCAAGGTCCATTATATTGTTTTGCAGTCGAAAATTAAGGCAAAATAAATTTGTTGTCTTTAATGAAAGTTTAGCTTTAAAATGGATGAAAAGGAGACAATTTTCTATTACTTTTATATTACTAAGTCATAAGTACCCAATCTAGTCCTACCAATTAACCTATATTTTTTTATTATGTTGATTAAATGTTTAGTTTAGCTAAAATGTGGATGATAATTCCAGTCACTGTTACTGTTGCAACACTTTATGTCTTAAAATCTAACCCAATCAAAAGATCTAAATATCAGCACGTCTTGAATGAATCTTTGATTTAGCTTAAATGGGAATTACAACCACAGCTTTCTTTCTATTACTATCACAACACTAAATCATATGTATATCGATAGAGATTACCTACTATCCAGTCTACCTTATTTATCCAGTCTAGTTCTACCAACATTTACCACCTACATTTCTTCTTCTGTTAAATTATTGTTCAGTTTAGCTTAAAAGGGGAAGATAACTACTATTACTATCACAACACTAGTGATATGTATGTCGACTACTACTCATATTTACCCAATCTAATCCTACCAATATTTATTACCTAAATTTCTTCTTATGTTGAATTAGTGTTTAACTAATTAATTAAAGGTTTTCACTTGTCATTTTGTCCTTTCCAAATTAAATTTATTCTAAATATTTAAGTCAGATTTAACTAAATAAATACAAATCAAAGGTGTAAATATTCTAGTAATATAAGCTCTTGAAATATAGAATTAAAATATATGAAAATAACATATTGTACAAATACATTAAAGCAATAAATAAAATAATAATAATGTTTAATTTATCTTAAATGAGGATGATGATAACCATATAGCTTTATATTACTCTCAAAACACTAGGTCAAATGTACGTTGATAATAATAACGCATTATCATACGTATTTACTGTAATCCTAGATCTAAATTTAATTTTGTCTTGAATGAATGTTTTGTTTACCTTAAATAGGGAGAACAAACGCAGCTTTATATTACTGTTAAAACATTAGGTCATACGTACGTCGATAGTGTTCCATTTACTACTCATATTTACCCAAATTAGTCCTACCAAAAAACCTTAATGAATTTTAAGCTTATTTTAAAAGGGAATGATAACCACATGTTTTCTATTAGTGCCACAACACTAAGTCATATGCACAGATGTTGAAAGTGATTATCTATTACTCTTATATGTACCCATTCCAGTCCTGGAAGTAGACCTAAATTTCTTTTTGTATTCAATTAATTGTTTGTTTTAGTAATCAGATCACATACTATCTATACTCATATTTACCCAATCTAGTCCTACCAATAAACATGAATTTAGTATTGTCTTAAGTGAATGTTAAGCAGAGCTTAAAAGGGGATCACCAACAGTTTTCTGTTACAGTCACAACACTATAGGTCGTCTTATTTTGTAGTAATCACCTATCTACTAGTCTATTTTCATTTATTTCACTTTTGATCTTATCACAACAAAAAAGGTTGTATAAACAATTATTTTTTTTAAAAAACAGTTTTAATCTACTTAGACTTGGGCAAAATGACACTTCAAATAGGAAAACAAACAGGATGTGGGTCAATTTTAGTTGCAATAGGATATTACAATACACAATTAATCTCGTATGTGTGATAAATTCATATTATTCCTAAATTAAGCGTTTTAAAGGGTTTTCGCCTGGATTATTAATAATTTTCTAATCACTTCAACCTTGTTCTGATAGATAATATACTTGATTTCATTTTTGATAAGACCCTCACAGCCTTACCACTGAAATTTTACTATTTATTTAAAATAACTTTTTGTATTGAGTGTGTGTTTAGATAACCAAATTTAAATTTGTAATATTTCTGATTGCCTTGCCTTGTATACATTATTTCATCTAAATTTGGTATTTCATTTTATTTTTATTTTATTTTATATTTCTTATTTTACAGATTACTACTGTACCATACATGAATTTTACATTGAATTTAACACCACGCTACTACAGAGCATCTATTTGTAATTATAACACAGCTACAACAAGAGAACAACATCTGAATAGAACAGCTGAGTATAAACAATATTAAGGACACGAAAACTAAATCTAAACATACCACAAATTCAAATGGACAATGAATGGATTTGAATAATGCTATGTCACAACCCCACTGCATCTTTCAAAAGACATCAATGAATTTTTTTTTTTTTTTTAAATTAATTACATTTAATAAAAATTAATTTTAGTTTTTTATTTCAATTAAAATTTTATTTTCATTTCTCTTATATTTATTATTTCCTCCTTCTTCTTCTTTTTAACACACAACTTAACCCATCTTGTACAATATTAAATTTTATGTCATGTTTATAAAGACAAATATAAAAGCGTTAAACAAATTGACTTAAATTATTTCAGCCAACAAAAAAAAAAACGTAAATAAACCTCTGAACAACAGCAATAAATGTTAAATTACTTGTTTACATACACACACCACTGTTTAAATATTGTTATTAGTTATGATCCTCAAACAATCAAAGTACACATCAACCAACTATAGTACATTTTATCACATTTATCATCGTTTTCGCTATCCCAGTATTGTTTGCTACTGTCGGTCGTGTCGTATACCTTTTTTAACAATTATAATATTCGTAACACCGCATAAACAAATAAAAAATAGAAAAAATGAATGACGTAAGCATAACAGAATTTAGAAAAATATTTAAAAAAAAAAAAAAAAAACCACACTGCTAATTTTTAAGTAGGTTTGAATTAATGAAAATTTACATTTCAAATTAAATGAAACCAAAAAAGAAAAAAAAAAAAAAAAATATTCAAAATTTAAAGCTTGAGTCAAAAATCTATGAAGAGAGTGTAGTATAAATATTAACCATTACTCTACTAAATCAAAATCCAAACAATGTTTAAATTGTTGTAATGTATTTTGTGTTGTTGTTGTTATTGTTCGAAGACAAACTTTCAAAAAAAAAAAGCAAAAACAATACAAAACAAAAAAAAAATGCCACAAAATTTTTGCCGAGGCGGTTGTAAATGGTTCAATTTTTATTTAAAAAATCAACAACAAAAAAAATAACAAAAATTGTACAGCACAGAAGATAGATGAGTTTTCGCTTTTTAAAAATGTGCTCATCGTCGTAAAATATCATCAAACATTAACCAAACACACAAATTCTGCTGTTGTGGTATTTTCTCTTAAATATAAAATCATAGTGTGGGAGGATTAGAGGGCGCCATTTTCATTGTTATACTTATACTACACTCTCTCCCTCTCTCTCTTTCACTCATTTACTAATTTCAAGTGATTGTCATCTGTTTTAATTTTTTTTTTTTTTTTCATTGTCTTCTTCATGATTGTTTTGTAACTGCGTTTTGTGTTGCGGTTGTAATGTCCGAAAATAATTTTTTTTTTTTTAATATAGTTTTCATCTTTATTTTTTTTTGTTTTTTTTTTGTTTTGTCGAAAACATTAATTTTCCTCGATTCTATTATAAAAAAAAAAAAATAAATAAAGTTGGTATGGTCAGTGTGGGACTTATAAGCACAGTGTTTGTAAGTAAGTATGTAGGTCGAAAAAGAAAACGAAAAAAAAAATACTAGTAGCAGATTTTGTCATTTGATTGAATTTCACCTATTTTTAATATTATTAGAAACGATTGCCCTTTAAACATAATTGAAATAACATAATGAAAATTAAAAATAACCTTTGATCTTACATGTAGAATACCTATAAATAAAAACATTGTAACATTTAACCCTATGCATGTCATGTCATTAAAAGAACTAAAAAATAGGAAATTTGTTTTTTTTTTTTTGTTAATTAGGTGACTATTATGTATTTCGATAACGATTACGATTTGATCGAATGAAATGTCAAAATGCAAAATTGCCATTATGTATTTCGATATCGTTCAGAAATTATCGACGAAATCGATAAAGTTTATCGATGTAAAATTTTATCACGAGAGACATCGAAAGAGAGATTTTATACAAATTATTTTCATTTTGAATTGAACGGATAAAATTAAAAATGACGCTTGGATACCTGGTGTTTGTTTTATATTTGCGATATTTTTCGGAATAAAAATAAATTTTAAAGTTGAAAATGAAATGAGTTGTTGTGATTTAGAGTTGCAATATGAAAAGTTAGTGTAAATAAATTATTTTAGTAATTCTACTTTAATCATAAAAATAATGTTTGTTTGACTTTTTTCTTCTAGTGCGTAATGGAATTTGATCCATTTTGGACATAAGTATAGACTGCAATTTTCATATGAAACATTCCTTAAGCATAACAGAATAAATTAGCTCTGCTAGTCCGACATGAAAATCATTTCATACGCTGCAAATCATTTCCTTGGTACAAACCGTACAGAATGTTAATACGCTGGCCAATTTAATTATATTTGAAATCGACGTGTTATTAATTGGCTATTTTAATTTTTACCCTAATTTTTCTAATAAATCCACAAAAGTAATGTTGTTTAACAGGAAATTTTTATCAAAACTGTTAATAAAATTAAGTTTTGTAGATAATAACTCATCAATTTCATGTATAAAGATATACGTATAATCTACCAAATTCAGTGGATTGGAATAATTCCGACTATATGTTGGCTTGTTTTTTAACTCTGCAATTTGATAGCGTTTTTCAGCACTACACACAGAGAAATTTCAATGTAAATTTTTAAGAAACAATGTAGTTTCTACAATTTTTCAACTTGATTTGGCTTTGTTAACGTTTTTTGTAAATTTATTACCGTACAATGTAAATTTATGCCAATCGATTAAAAATGTACTTTTAACAAATTTTTGTTTTTAAATCTACATTGACACAGTTTTCATTCTATCAAAAAAATTGTTAAATATAACTAGGGTTCAACTGAATTTTACAAATTTTAATGGTTGAATTATATTTATAAAATGTTGTTTTTACAAAGAAAATCGGATAACTTTACTTTTATAAAAAGATAATATAACAGTGCTGAATTAACATTCTACATATTTTAATTGTTAGAATAACATGTTAGATCATAGCACATCATATTCATACTGTGAAAATTTGTTAATTTGATTTTACGCCCGTGTCAAAAACAGCGTATATCCAGAATCAAAATTTTGAGTACACGTTTATCGAATTCTTTTTCTGATTTACATTTTTTAGGAAGGAAATAAATTTAACTTACAAATGCTAAATTATTTCTTTCACATAAAATGTAAATAAAAGGAAAATTTTACAGTATAATTTAGTCAAAGAATTCAAGTTTTACTGAAAGAGAGTATTGTTCACCAAATCAATATAGCTAATAATTATTGCATGAAATTGCATTGGTTTTAATTAATATATTTAAATAAAAAGAATAAATTATATGTTTTTTTAAAATATTATTTTTATTATTTTTTATTAATATGTTTTAATATTAAATAACAAAATCTTAATCTTAAAACTAATAAAAAAAATAATTTCATTAAGTAAATTTGGGGTGTAATTTTAAAAAAAAATAAATTACAAATATTTCCAATATATCTATATTTATAGTGTCATCCGTATAATTAATATATGAGTGTTTTGGCTACTTTCAGCCATTTTATTCTGCCCTAAGTCTACCTTTGAGATTAAAAACAAAAAATCGAAAATTGAAATTGAAAAATCGAAATTAAAATAAAACTTTATTTTCAAATTAACTATTGACCCGAATACCACGAAGTTTGCATTGATAAATGATACTGTAGGATACAGAAATACAAAATTATTGAGAACGATATAAAAGTTCATACGAACAATGTATTTCTTACAATGTATCAATGCATATACTACGAAATGTACATTACCTTATTTAACTGGATCGTTGTAATGTAGAAGTAGAATTGACATTTTTTGATAGTACCTAGTAAAATTTAACCTTTAAAACATATTTAAACACATCTCAAAAGAGTAATTCATTGTATCTATCACATTCTAATACATGATAGACAAAAAATTTTTCAATGTACATATTTTCAAAAGTTTTTGTATTTGATTTTACATTTCAGTTACTACTCCGCAAATACAATTTTCCAATGTAGAAATATATGTACATCAATGACTAATAAATTAAATTTAAATTACAGTAGAATCAACAAAATACTTAAAACAATGTTCAAATAAATGAAATGATAGTAAAATCAACGCGTGCATGGGTTATTTTAAAATGGAGATGTCAAATTAACATTGAATTTTAATATTTTAACTATAAAAAATGTAAAATATGAGTTTCAAATGAAAACTTACATTTTCAATATTCTACATTGTTCAATGTTAAAATTACATTTGCGTTTTTCTCTCAGTGTATCAGAAACTGAAAAATTTAACTCTGCTAAAATCATTTTATTTATAAAAATTTTTAATTTAATAATTTCTATTTTATTTAAACACTTTTAACTTCAACTTACAAATTTAAAATTGTTATAACACTATTGTTTTGTTTTTTTTTCGTATAATAATTTTAATTTGACAATCAAAGAATGAAACATATGTCATTTTCATCGTAGATTTGAATTTTACAATGACAACATTTTAAAACACTTTCGATCAAATTTTCATCGAAATAACACTAACGATTACAATCGAATAACTCTAACGATAACGATGAAAGTCGATCGAAATACATAATAGGCACCTTAAAGATTAGAAAATGTTTTAGTTTTATAAAAATGGTAGTGGGATCATATAAATAGAACCATAAATAAAGAAGAGAATCCAAACGCCCATATTTAAGTAGTTTGGGTATCAGAGAATTAAACCTTTTAAAATACTACTGCTCTTGCTATTCCAATAAAAAACGAAATCTTAACTTTATATATAACCTTCTATTCGATTGGTAAGATGTCGACTGCTTTTTCTCTAAAAATGTCAATTTTATGAAAAATGGACATTCCAAAATGTTGACTGACAAGATGTCGGCTCTCAAAATATCGACGAAAACATCGATTTTTACAATTTTTAATTTTTTGTAGAAAATAGTTGTTGTAAATGCTTTATTATGTACATGAAATATTTATCGGGTCACCCCCGAAATTCCTTGTCTTTGATATTTTTTTAATACAATCTTGCCGTGTTTACCTGCGGTGTGAAAACTCCGAAATAAGAATAACTATAAGTACACGAACATACTATAAATATTAGTTTTAAAGTTGGATTCAAAATCAGAATTGCTTCTTTTTCCAAAATATGTACACATATATAGGACAGATTATAAATTAGCATGGAGTTTATAGTACGCTACAAAATCAAAGCCTCAGTCATTAATTAAGCCGAAAATTCTTTGCTTTTTGAAGTGCAACATTTTAGAATCGACATTTCAAGAATAGATAAAATTTACAAGTACGACATATTTGACGTTGAAATTTTTTAATCGATATTTTAAAAATCGACATATAACTTAGCCGACTCACACAAAAACAATGTAATACATATTTGAATATGTCATGGTAGGTAAGTAGGTGGACAAAAATATTTCAGTTGCTTTTGGAAAGCCAATTATCACATAATTGTAGCTTTTTGATGCTACAATTCGAGTGAACCATTATTGTTGTTGGTTGTTTTAGATGATTAGATGAAGCAAGTCAATTATATCACTACTACTGGTTCTCGCTATAAACTCTATATTGGTAGGAAAGACCACACCTAAAATCATGCAGAAGTTTTAAAAAGCTACTGTCAAGTTTTCTTCATTATTTAGATCTTTCTCATACTGCTACTATTTTTACGAAGAAAAATAAAATGTCATGAGTAACATTTTAATACTCATTGTTTATTGGGAGTTGCTTTAATTAATTGTTTAAAAAAATTAATTATGAATAATAATGATAATAATAAAGGAATATTGAAAGAAATTAAAATGGCTCAGTAAACCATACTAATTTCTATCACTCAAAATTTGTAGTGTTCGAATTAATAATGATTAGGGCTTGTAATAGCGACAAATAGGGATCAATTGCGCATAGAAGGAGTCTTAATATTTAAAATTTATTTTATATTATTCATTTCTGGTAAATTATAACAACGAAAATAACTGACAACAGTTACCTCTATTAATTCAATAGTAATTTTAATAACACTAAATGTCACAACGCACTACTAAATATAATAAAAATTCAATTTAAAAAAAATATATAATATAATAATCAATTAAAATTGCTTTTTTTGTCATTTTGTTTTTATATTTCAATAATTTTAATTATATTTTCATAATTTTTTTGTTTTTTTATTAATTTTTATCAATAATTAATTTTTTTTTTATATTATAATTTATGAATTAAAACTTCAAAGAATTTTCCTACCTTTTTTTGTTAATTATGAAGATCCATTCTTTCAGCTCGTTACTTAAGAACTAATTTTTTTTTTCAATTTATATATATATATTTAATATAAAATTACTTAATAATTACATAATAATATAAAAATTTACTTTCATTTAAATTAAATTATACTTAGCTACATATATTCAAAATACATATTTAAAAAATAAATATATAACTAAAAATTCGTTTCAACAACAACTTTACTATTTTCTACAATATATTATTTATTATATATATTTATTTAACTAACTATCGTTTTTTTTCTTCTTTTTTTGATTTTAGAATTTTTTTCTGTTTTACAGAAAACCACAATATTATCTATATATATATGTATATAAATATATATTTATATAATATTATCTATATATATATATATAAATATATATTTATATAATATGCATGTATATATATATATGTATTTCGACAATAATTATTAACAAGTTAAAAAAATTGAAAGATATAAAATGTAAATATAGTATGTAAAAATAATAAAAACAAAATATATACACAGAAAGAAAACAAAACATAAAAAAAAAAAAATAATAATAACAGTAAGTAAACGGTGATCAAATTAGGATTAGGTATATAATTTTTAAACATCAAAACTAGGAATGATGTTGCCACAACTGGCCACAATTATCATGCGATATAATTCCATTGGAATAATTTTTTGGGGTTATGTTAGATCATTGGTTTACTGCTTCACACTAAATGACCTCAACACCAAATATTATTCATATTATTTTGTTGAAATAAGTATGTACATATTTAAGTGTGAAAAGATTGATCAAAAAACTTATGTTCCAGAATTAAATTTTTCAAAAAAATCCAGAGGCAGTTATTTAATATCAAATCATTTTTAAATAAAAATATCACCAATCAACATTTAAAATTAATAAAAAATTATATTGTGATGTATAGTATCACCATTTAGTTTGTATTGCAAATTAAAAATACATACACCTCTTATTTGATCACCCGGTATAAAAAGAATGTTCTTATTTTTTTTTTTTAAAACAAAATGAAGTTTAATATAAATCAACAGTTTACAAAAAAGTTAAAAGATATAAGATAAAACATTAGATATAGATACAACTATGAAAAGCCATGCCAAATAATGTAGAAAATGTAAAATGATTTTTGAAATTTAATTTTTTTACTTTTTTTTTTAGTATTTAAATTTTTATCAATTAAAAAATATTACATTTAATATTGGTTCTTTTGTTTTCAATAATTTAAAATATACAGAAAACATTATAATGCCATTTAAACCAGAGATTTAAATATTTTTTTTTAAATATTTTCAAATATCATTTTACATTTTTGCTTTAAATTAAATTTCTCTATACATATATTTATATATATTTATATATATATATTATGTATGTATATTTTATATGTAATACAAAAAAAACAAAAAAAAAAAAATGATCAAAAACATTTTTCACAATGCACATAAAAATTTATATTTAACAATGGACACGCTCATTTAGAAGAATAAACCATTTTATTCGAGAATCGATTTCAATTTTGTTTTATTTTTTTCATAACTGTTTACCAGTTATAATCTTTTTCGTTTAATTATTATATTATATTCTTTTCCTATTATTATATTTAATATTGTTTTATTTTAATTATATTTACAAAAAAAAAAAAAACAAAAATGAACAGACGAAAAAAGCTTTTAAAAGTCAGTTTTGAAATTTTTTTTATTATTTTTATTTTGTTTTTTTTTTCCTATTATATTATTTTATTTTATTTTCAAATCAATAAAATATTGCACTTTTCTGATTAATAATATTGAATATCATGATTTTTTTTTTATTTTTATTTTAAATATTCGAAATTTACTTTTTATTTCAATAAATTTTCAAAGCTACAATTTTAATTTACTAAAACTAAAAATTGAATTTATTTATTTACAATATAAATTAAAATACAAAACAAAACAATGTAATTGATTGTGTTGTTTTGTTGTATCTTTAATTAAATGTATGTACAGTACGTTCTCGATAATTACAACTAATTGAAACTAGTTTCATGTTATAAATATTAAATTTGTTACTAATATGGAATTAAACATTTTTTCATGTTTTAAAGATGTATTCACGTTTATATTTTTATTGCAAACTGTTGAATAAATGTTTGACAACAAATTTAAAATGTTTAATTCTTCAATTTGATGTCAATTCCAGAATTTTAGCGTCTTCTTAAAGTACCAAATTTTTATGTATTTCATTTCTACAAAAGATTTTAAAGTCGGTATAACTCTTAAGCAATGCCACAAAGGATTTTTCTTATTTGCAATTAGCCGTAAAAATGTTGCTAGTAGGGTAGCTAGTATCAAGAACATTTCAATGTAACTATATAAAAGGTAGATAAATATTGTTTGTTGTGAAATTGAATAATAAAATTTATTAAAACAAAACAAAGTTACAATTATTGAGTGAAATTTTGTTTGAATGATTTTGTCTGTAACTTATACTACTCACAAACATATAATATCGATATTATGATATCAATATTCTAATACTCCCTATACATATTATAATATCAAAAATAGTATGACAGACAAAAGCGTCGTATTCATATTTCATATTATGACATAAGGGAAATGAAAAAAAAAAATAGTTTTTTGAAATTTTTATTTAAATGTTGCAGTTTATTTTTATTGTTTTAATTTGATTTGACAATAAAATAAAGTAAATTTTTTGAAACTAATTTTTGTTTAATTTTTAAAATATGTTAAATTTAACTGTTTTTTAGTAATAAAACATAAAAATATTATTTACGCATTCGCCACCAAAATGTGTTGATTCGTAATATCTTGTTTCTTTGTTCATAATATCAATACTACGTTTATATTGCATTAATAACTATTAATATCATGATATTAAGTGACTGATGTCAGCAATAATACAATATCAGTAGTATTAGGTAGAATTACATTTTTGAGCATTAGTACGGTACTCTAGTTTGTATAACATAAAATTGAACGTGTTTTCAAGTATTTAATTTTTATGGCATAACACCTATATAAAAGTGGAAAACTTGTGCTACTGCTGTCACGAAATAGGCTTTCTTAAGCATTACCAAACTACACCCAAACTGCATTTACATAGTAATTTTATATACAATCAATACGACTAATATCACCCAACGCAGTACAAAATACAAAAAAAAAAAAAACCCTGTTGCAATTATCAAATTTTGTAAATAATAAATGTTGAAATTATTGAGGTAGTACTGTATTAATACATATTCTGTATTTAGTAACCTTATTTTTAAGCACTTTTTTGTGCACAGGTCTGGTGAACGATTTTTTTAGCTAAATTGGAAATATGTCAGACTATAGTCTAGAGCTATAGTCTAGTGCTAGCCTATAGTAAAAAAACGAGTGAAAAGAATTGGCAATGATAGAACAAACAATTCAGAAGAATTTTTTAAAAACTATTTCATGCCAATTATCTGAACCGATAAAATAATCATTTATTAATCGATCTAAATAGAATTTAATTTTTAAGCTTGAGAAGTCAACTTCAGATAATTCAATTATATGACAATCTGATTTAACAGATAAATAAATAGTCAAGGTCACAAGGTCTATATTCAAAATTATACTTGACATTATTATTAGTTAAAGAAATCTACCTAATTGGAGCGATTGTTATTATAACTGCTGTTAGATATATAAGCACTGAAAACTGATCCAATTTGTGTTTGGAATCTACACATTTCATAAACAGTTTAGGATCATTTTTAAGATGACCAAAAGCACAAGATAAATATAAAATGTAATTAATTGCTAATGACAATTTTGAATAAGTATCGAAAAAAGAATCACGTTCAGTGATAGGGTGAGATATAATAACAAACAACAAAAAATTAACAAGATTTATCTTAATAGTAATAAGCTAATAAGTTTAAGATGAATGAATTCGGGAAATATTAGGTGGTAGAGGGTGATAAAAATCTCTATTTCAGAATTTTATAATTGTTTTTTTTTTTTCATAGACTAGTCGCGGGTAAATTTCTTACGAAAACGAACACCGTTCATGGAAACAACTGACATCTTTTTCACATCTACAGTTCGCAAATTGTAAATTTTGTAGTTCTGAAAGAAACTATGTACTTGGTTTTTACTATAAATATTGTTTCAATTTTAACGATTTTATTACCTCTTTAACAAACTGTATCAGATTAATAAAAAAAAAAATTAAAAAGGCTATAAGACAAAATATGGAAGCAATTGTATAAAATATTTTTACACAAGCTATCATAGATTCAATTAAAGGTAGTTTAATTTTGATGCTATTTTTTTCTGATAAAATAATCTAAAGATTTTTTTTTTTTTTAAATACAAAGAGAGTAGCAAAAAAAATGTCATCATTTAATTTAAAAAGTAAATTTCAAATGTTTTATTTTATTTTTTTTTTCTAAATTAAATTTAATTATTTTATTTTTAATTATCGGTTATTAAATAAAAAAAAAAAATATATATATATACATATATAAAAATACATAATTAATTTATAAGTATTATTTTGCTTTTATTTTCATTCTTTTTTTAATAAATAGAGTATCATAAATTGCACCACCTAATTAAAATGTTCACTGCCATTCAGGCAGTTCGTATACACGCAAGAAAAAAAAAATAATGCGAAATACAAAAAATTAAGTAAATTAAGTAAAATGTCAACTTTTTAATGGCACAAGAAATTCACTGCAACATTGTTTTTGTTTTTTCTATTTTTTTTTTTCATTTGTTTTATTATTTTTAAATAGTTAATTAATATAGGAGTTTAGATATTTTGTGAATTATTTTTTTTTTGTATTATTATTTTTAATTATTTATTTATTTTTTTTTTTTTGTTTAAAATTAATCTATTATTTTATTTTAATTTGTCTACTTGTCTTTATATTAAGTAAAAAAAATTTTAAGTACATTTATTGCCAGTTCCATTTAAATAAATTAAAAATTTTAATTTGTTTTTTTTTTGTTATTTTTTATTTTTATTTTAATTACTAATTGTTTATTATATAAATGATAGTTTAATATTCTTGTATTCAATTTATAGATTCTTTTATTTGTTTTAATTTTCGTAGAAGAAGTTTAATACAGAATGTTTCAAAAATTTTCAAGTAAAATAAAAAATTTCGAAATTAATATTATTTTGTCCAGTATTCAAAATAGCCAAACTCTATATAAAATGGATATAAAATATAAGTACCTAATAACAGTTAAATTATTAAGTTTTGATAAATATTATATTAATTCTTAGATGCGCGAATTATGAAGTAACTATTTTTTCAAGATTTTTGAAAATAAATGTGAAACTCTAATTTAAAACAAGGTTTAGCATTTGAATATCTTTATTTTGTTGGACGCTGGTGTCGAAAATTTCGTTGAAATATTGAGCATTTTTTTAACAATAAATATGAATGGATTAAAGTTGACATTTCGAAAATTATTTTATGGGTTATTTTGAACAAATCTGGATAGAAATTCTACTGAGTTTTCACATATGATTAATTTTGTTATTTTAATTATTATAACGAAACGAAACAAAAAATTAACAGGACCACAATAACTTAAATGAGTGTCAAAAAGTTATCTAGCAACAGCAGTACTAATAATTTTATTTATTTATATGTTCTATGTGGTTCATCAGGTCAACCTTACGATTTTTTCTTACACCAAGGAGCAGATCTTGACATTGATATAATACCATTATCAATTATTAAAGCAATACAGGGTTTGAAGCCACTGCTTATATTTAACTGAACGATTATCAGTGTCTGCACATAATATATATTGTAATAATGTGATAATTTGTTTTTTTATTGGAAACATTAAAAATTGGAATTAATGGAAATATTAAAAATATTGAAATATAATGCGACTGCTACTGTTAGACTATTTACAAAATTTTCGGATTGAGGAAACAGAAAAATGTCCTTTGGCTCAGCATAAGCGGAATAGTTTCATTGGTGTCATTGAAGTTATTAACTTACTAATTCAAAAGTAAACAATCACAATTAAGTAGACTGATAAAAAAGTGTCGATTCAATTTTTGTATTTGGCAAAAAAACAACAAAATACAAAATTAAACTATTAAAATAGACAAATACAAATATGTAAAAAGAAATAGTTTAAAAATATCGATTCTAGAATTTTTGAAACACCCTGTTCAATCAGTCTCTTTTACATTTTATCATTTTTGTTTAATTATTTTATTAATATTTCAAATTTCTTATTTTTATTTCATTACGATGCATTATTTTTAATTAGTTAAAACACAAAGTATTCAAATATTATTATTATAGCATCGCTTTCATTTCTATATAATTTAAAATCAATTTTAAACATTATATTTTATTTATAAATATTACACTTTCTATAATCATCATTTCAATAATTAAAATGGCACCATAAATTACTTTTTTTTTTTTTTAAATAAAAAATTTTAATTCAAGCAAAAATATAATATATTTGACTAGTGTAAAAGTTTTTATTAAACAAAACAAAAAAAAAAAACTAAGGCAAAGAAAAATAATAAAAATTTAATTTAATATAGCATAATTAATTTTTTTTTTTTTTTAACTATTATTTTATTTTTTTTTAACTTTAAAAAATAATATACCATACTATTTATGTAGATCGTACGTGTCGTAAAAACAATAATTAGATATTTCTAGTTAGATCTAGAATAATAAATTTTAGATCTAAATTAAATATAACACGAATTAAATATAGGTATATTACTTATATACGATACGACAAAATGCCTATTATTTTAATTGATTTTGTGTTTGTATTGAAAGCGATGCCATTTTGTTACTTTTTTTTTGTTCGCTTATTGATTTTTTAATTTTTTTTTAAATACTAGTTACTAATTTGTACGACTTTTAAAAGCTCTATTCTTAAATAAATATATTTATATTTTATGCATATAATATATATATATATAAACCATTAATTAAAGATTTATAAAATATATAATTAATTTTAATTATTTATTTATTTTTTTATTTTGTGTCGTTTTTATTGGGTTATTTTGTTTTATATAAAGCATTATTTTTTAAGATCGTGTTGTATTTTTTGTTAACTTAACTGAATTTGAGAAACTGAATAAAAGGAATGTCATCCACAAAATTCTTAGCCATTAAAAAGAATAATTTCATTACTATATATATATTATACATTAAATATAATATGTTTTTTTTTTCACTAAAATTAAATTTATATAAAAAATCTTATTAAATATATGTTAATTAAATTAATTTAATTAATAAAATTTCATCTAAATAAATTTGTCGTATATTTGAGTTGTATTTTTTTTTTAAAATTTAATATGAGTTTATTTGTTTTTTTTTTTTTTTTTTTTTAATATATATATATTATATATATATCATTTTATTTATTATTTTTATATAGAATCGTATTTAAAACTGGACAGCCTTAAAATGTGTTTTTTTGAACTATTTCAAGAATGGGTGCAACGATAAAAATTTTGAAGTTAAGTTTCGGTACTAACAATTTTCTTTAGAAATTTTCAATATCATCATTAGACTCATTCTTGAATGAACAAAATTTAATAAACAAAAAAAAAAAATAATAATAATTAAGTAATTTAATTAAATATTAAAATAAACAACAAAACAAATTAATTTAAAAATCTCATTTAAATAAAAAATAAAAAAATTACTACTTTTTTTTTGTGTTAATTTAAAATATTTATAAAAAAAAAAACACAAAGATAAAAAACTGTTTCTATATATATATATATTTTTTTTTTTTTGTTCTACCGTTGTGTATGATGTGCCATAGAATGCGGCACATGTGGTACATGCGAATGATGTGTATGACCACCATGTGGTGCATAAGCTTGAGCATGTGACAACGGTGAAGGCTGTCCACCTGAATACGGTGATTGCATTAAACTTTGTTCTAAACCATAATGGCTTGGAGCTTGTGGATGACCTAAATGTGCGTGTCCATGATGACCATGACTATAAATTAATTGTCTTACTTTTGAATCTTCATCAGCTATATTGTAACTTAATTCCGTTTCTTCAAAACCAGTTGCTGACATACGTTGATCACCGGTACCACCAGTTGTTGGTGGATCCGGTGAATTTAAACATGTTTGAATTAATTGTTTACCAGCTTCTGATGTTATCATTGGTTGTAATTTACGTGTTGCAAATGTATAAACATGACCAGTTTCTGATGCTACCAATAACATTACTTGTGTACCAGTTAATGTTGATAATTCATATGCCTAATAAAAAAAAATATATATATATATTTATTTAATATTTTTCAAGAATAATTTTTTATTTTGAATTTAAATTTTAAAATTTTAAACTGAGAATGGAAAAACAAGAGATATTAGATTTTAAATATTTATATATATATGTATATATATATATATATATATATATCATACGTTTGATTGCTTAAAACAGCAGGTCTACACAAGCATGTGTTACACCAATCCTAAAATCATTTTCTAGAAAAACTATAAAATATCTTGTCAAAAGATCATTTGGCAATTGAAAAATTTTCATTGGCAAAAAAGTAAAAAACTGAAAAAGCAAACCACGTTGAAAGAAATACGCTTATTAAAATTTTTACAAAACAAGGACAATCCAAATGGACGCCGGATTATTTAGACGTTCTTCAAACAAAGGATGAGAACATTGTACGAGTAAGTAAAAGGCACCTGCAAATTATTCCATTAAAACTAACTTTATAGTGAAAAATGTAAAGGTTATAATTTATCCGTCATTATGACTACAATACAAAGTTTTATTTTATCAGTTGTCACAAAGTTATTTTGTATCTACTTCACAACTTTTTTTACATTTTATAACTATGACGCAACTATTAAAACTTAAAAAAGTGTCCGAAATAACGTTATACCGACGACTTACTTATAACGTCGCAATATCTTATATCTTATAACCATTATCCGACTTCTCTACTCATCAACCGACTATGAAACGACCAAATTCGAATAAAAGAGATAGATAGATTATATTTTAACAATAATGTTGTCCTTTTTTCTCTCACTATAATTAAATTATAAATATGCTAATGATATGATTTTACATTCTAGACTAAGATCCTTTAACCACTATCATTATGCTAATGATATGAGTTCATAACTTTTTGGTTATTTATTGGTCATTTTTAGGATATTTATAACTTCCACAGTTCCACCATTTTAAATATGGCGAAAATTATTATTGTAAAATATATTTTGTATGAGAAAATAAAAAATTGTTTTTTAGCTTCTAATCCCAAATTTAATACTGATGCGAGTAATTGCTTTAATTATTTTAATAAGGGGATTGTTTTAAAGAAAATATATATTTTTTTTAAATTTAAAAATTTTTAAATTTTAAAAAATTCTAAGGCCCATAAACTTTTAGTTGAATAAAATATTTATTTTCACTAAAAATCTTAATTCGTTTGCAAAAAGATGTCATATATTGCACAATTTTCGTGAAAATATTTCCAATAATTATAATTTACAATAATAAATTCATACTTTTAAAGTTATAATACATTAACATAGTTATAATTTAATTGTAGTGAGAGAAAAAAGGACAACATTATTGTTAAAATATTTTAAAAACAATTTTTTTTTTTCGTTGAAAAAAAAATACATTCACCTGTATATAATAATATATCTATCTGTTTTATTCTAATTTGGTCGTTTCATAGTCAGTTGAGTAATCGGATAATGGTTATTTTAATGGAAAATTATTCCCCAATACCGTAATAATGACGTTATCTGAAAGTTATTTCAACGTCATGTAGCCGACCAGTAATTATTTAGCTAACGATAGTACGACGTTGTCACAACCTATTTGTGTTACTTGGGCAGCCTTTGTACCAGTTGAGTGTGCTTACAAATTATGTACTTTTACCATGTTAAAATCTTATCAAGATGAATTTCCACATATTTGACAAAATACTCCTGTGGTATGATGGATAGTACTGTTCAAAATTACTGGAGCGCAATTATCTTTGCTATGTGAAAATATTACATGAGTTGATATATTTTCATTTTAACTTGAAATTTGATTAAATTTTCGTTGTAGACAATTTGAGACCAGTAATCGATCGATGTCTGAAGCCATAGTTACTGTATCGACAACAAAGTTTGCTACTTTTTTCATCTGTCGTCGTTGGGATATCTTTTCGTATAGGTTGGGGAGGCTGTGGGTCCGACAACCCTTCCTTGGGGCACAAAAAATATTTTCTGTACAAATTCTCAGCAGTCCGTAGAATTCCCTCGGGAGATATTTTTTCAACTTACATAAAAAGCCCAAATGCCATACTCTATCGAATGCTTGACTTATATCAAGAAATGCGCCAAGAATATAGGCCATAATAGAAGCTGAATATAAAATTTAAATGTTACCAATCTATGTTACAAAAATATTTAACCGTCTCTTACTAAAATGCTAACCAATTTAAATTTTTCCGATTCCAATATAATGATTCAAACATATAGAATATCCAAAATGCTTAATCAGCATTTTATACGCATTTTAAGAAAAGTGTAAAAAAACAAATGTTTAAAAATAAAAATTTTGAACTTAAGAATGTATTTTAAGTATTTACAATTTACTCTCATTGGTATAACCATGAAGACGACACGAGCAAAAAACGATTTTAATTGATTATTAAAATCATCTTTCAATACATATGTATGTACATATGTATCTACAGGAATATTAAATCTAATAAATTGGTACAAAAAAAATGACAATGACATTGACAATAACACCAACAAATTTTGTTGACACAATAATGATGAATTCAACGTAAATTTTCATTTTTTTTTTTTTTTTTTTGGTTCTAAATTTTATTAACGCATTTTTATGAGAAAAAAATTATTCATTTTATTTAAAAAATAAATAAAAAAAAAAACAGAAAAAGTCCTAAATAAATTTTATTTCCCCAATTTTTGTTTTTTTCTTTAATCTTACTTGAATTTTATGTACATAGGAACGTTTCTTTAAAATTTATCTTGAAATTCTTTTAAATTCTCATATTCCATTTTTTGTTATTCTGAAACCGCATAACAGACGTGGTCACATTAACAACTTTTGTTGTTATACAAGTAGCATACTAAAAACAAACGAAGGAACAGAAACAGGTGATATCAGAACCAGACTACGTAAAGCCAAAGCTTCATTTGATAAAATTAATCCAATATGAAAGACTGGCCAAATAACCAGAAAACCCAAGATTAAACTTAGATAAAAAAAAACGTTTCACATCCCTTAATTGGGCTCTTCATTTTCTACTAAGTTTGAAAACCATTGATAATAATAACAAGCTTTAAGTATTCACAAACAAGTACTAAAGAAGAATTTGCAGAATATTCTTGCCCAATACCATCAGTAGTAGGAGCGTGTAATAGGTAACAGTTAAAGAACCGACAATGAACCAAATTAAGCGTAGACAATTGAAATGGATAAATCACACTCTGAGTAAACCACCAACAAATATAACCAGAATGTCCCTAGAATCTAACCCCGAAGGCAGTAGAAGGAGAGAAACAGCTAACATCGAACAATAAGATCTAAGTCAACAAGTTATGAGCGAGCTTGCGAGGAAATCAACAACACTGCACAAAATAGAGAACAGTGGTGGAATCAAGTTGATGTCCTCTATGCGCACAAGGTAGTAGAAGGAGAGAAATATTTAACAACACCTGTCGTCGAAACATAACAGCTGAATAAGATAGTTATTAGCGAACTTGTAAACTACCGAATTTGTCAAAATTATAATCAAACAAAAGAAAAATAAAAATTCTTAAATAATGACAACTGAATTAGTGATAGTTTGAAGCACTTCTAGGACTTAAATATGCATAAATTTCATCTACAAAAACCAAGACTAAACGAATCAATTACTCTATAAAAAAAAAACCTTAAATAACTTTGAAGAAAATAAATCATAGCCTCGAACACAACTGAAAAGGACACAAAAATAAAACGTTGAACTGACTGAGTCTTAAAACAACGACACTTTCTATTTAACAAAAACAAAATACAAATAAATTATTTCGACTTTCCCTTGCTACTCCATTTTTATATTTCATTCCCTTATCCATTCCATTACTATTCTTCAATTCGTAAAGCAAAACCCTTTGTTACTCCACCCAATTATTTTATGTGCTTGTTGCTTCTTGCTTCACTTTTCATTGTTCTATTTTACAAACTTCTTAGTTAATGACATTTTCTGTTCATCTGTGTGTGTTCCACTATAAGCTTTTCCCATATATTTCAGTAAAGCTTATTCAGACTTGACTAAATTAACTTCACTTGAACATGAATTGCTGACTTTTGATATTAAATTTAATTTTGTTAGATGTAAACATGTATGTGAGCTGAATACTCAAAATAAAATTATCATTATCACTGGTCCTGTAACGTGATCCGTAGGACATATACGGCGGAATCAAAATAAATATTCATAAACAAACTTCCACATTTAAATTAATCTATACCATAAAAATTCTACAGAGAAAGCTATTGTATGTGATCGTATATTCCAAATATCTGTGTAAAAGCAGTTAGGGTGTTCATCCTATAGACTTGGAATTATATATAAAAAAAAAAAAAAAAAACACTTATATTTTGAATCATAAAATCAATTCTGAATCATATCTGATAGGACATCTAAGATAAAATATAAAAGCTTCACATCAATAGCTTATAATACACAAACGATTTCGATTTCGATTACTCCAATGGAGAACCCTCCAAAATGGTTGAGTCTTATTTCATTTTTGTTTTGGAACAATAATGCCCGAGACGTTAGTTTGCGAAATACCTTAATAAAAGTGTGTTAAACCATTTTTTTTTATTTTTCTTTTAATTTTTTCATATCCCATACACATTCAATATGCCAATTATTTTGTCCATGTCCATTTCAGCACAATCACTTTCAAACAAAAAAACCAACCATTAACATTTTGTTTTATTTTGCTTTTTTCTCAAACAGGACGAATGTATTTTTTGTAACTTGTACCTTAAATTCCTTCAACACAATTTATTTCATTTGATTCTGTATTTTACTTCGATTGTTTTCCATTTTTCCTGTTGAATTCGATTGATTTCATAAGAATCGAAAAATAATTCACGCACGAATATTTGCAAACTGATATGAAAAATATCTTTTACAAAAAACAAAAAAAAAAACAACAAAAAATTAAAATAAAAAAAAAATTAAGCTTTTTTTTTTAAAAGAAATTTTCAGAATTTTAAAATATTCAACACTCCTTTCCCTTTCCCCTCCCATTAATAAAAATATTTATTCGTGGTTATTTGAATCATTTTTTTTTTCATTTCTTTTTATTTAAAACAAAAGTAATGTGAATAAAAGAGATAGCATCCGAACATTTACTATATTATCCATTCAGAGCACGTGTTCAATATGATTATAAAAAAAAAAATAAAAAAAAAAGCAAAAGGAAAAAAAAAAAGTAAAAATAAAAAAAATACTGAATGATAATTTTGAGAAAAATACGGAAATAAAAAAAAAAAAAAAATTTTTATTAGTGGAACGAGATTTAATACCAAATTTAATGACAAATCTTCCATTAAATAATACGAGCTACAAATCAATAGAATTTGATCCATTCCTAAAAAGATATCATTTTTTTAGTTTTTAATCAAATCAAAATTTTGACGTGAGGTTTCAAATGAGTTATTTTGAATTGATTTATGTTTGATGAAATGTGAAAGGTGCATTTTGTTAAATTTTAAAGATAATATATTACGAAAATTTTGACATAAAATTATATAATTGTCAAATTGCAGGAAACTGAGACCATCTTTTTTCTTCCAACGCCAGCCATATCCCAAAGAAAGTAGAAAATGGTGACGTGGTATAGCTTCCGGAGCCTTATGACCTTGCAGGATATGTCCTGTCACTGATGTTCAATTTTAGTTTAGAGATTCTGCTTCTCTAGCTGGTGTGACACAATGCCCTCTAATTGTTATGATCCACTAAATGGGACATAACAACCTAATTTATGGTGTTATGATCCACCTCAAAAACCTATATAAATATTTTGAAAAAAATGTATAGTAGGAGAGTATCAAACATTTATTACATCCTGAAAAAAGTATATAAGTATACTTCCATCTGGAATATTTCAGTTAAAAAAATTGTAATAAAGCGAAAATAGGTTGTTATATGGTAAATTTTCTGGAAAGAAGGATTCCGAATTCCGAATTTAGGAGCCAAAATGTTTGTAAGCAAATAAATTCACTCTTTTCAGAAATAAAGAATTGTGAAAATGAAAAGCAAATTTTCTTCTTCTTCTTCTTGCTGGGCGCTACAGATCTTTAAAGTCCTTCTTCTGACTTTTTTTTAGCTAGGTCGATGTCGTTGAATAGCTGGTATAGATCGGCATTGTATCTTCTTTTTCAAGCCCCTTCGTCAGACACAGGACCATAAATGCGACGAAGAATTTTTCTCTCAAAGATACCAAGTAGGATAGGAGCTTTGAACCCAGTTGTTTGGACAAACCGAAGTAGCGATGCTGTGCAAAGAAATTTCTTCGCCTTACTTCAAGATCGATGTTATTGGAACCAACCGTGATGTTATTGGTGAAGTTATTGGTGTTATATGATGTTGTGAGGACATTTTATTTGTCGACAGCATATATTTTGTTTTATTCTCATTTATAAGAAGACCCGCTTTAACTGCTTCCTCTTCAATCTGTGTAAAGGCTTCGATGACTGCTCGTCGTGATGTTCCGATAATATCGACGTAATCAGCGAAACCCAGGAACTGTAACGGTTTGTAAAATATAGTGTGTTTTCACACCGGAACGTCGCACTATATGCTCCAACATCAGATTAAAGCAGTTACATAACACCGCATTGTCTTGTCGAAATCCAGAGCAAATTTTGATGGGTAATACATCCCTAAATATTTTGTTCTGGATATAATGTCACGTTATACTGATGTGACATGATCCGCCTCAAAGACGGCACGGCACAGCTATTAAGAATGGAATTTTATTATTCCGCATCAACAAACTTAACACAAAAGTCATTAGAATTATTAAAAAATCTGAATCGAACACTTTTCCAATGCTACCACATGATAAAATACTTTAACGTTTTTAGTGGCACAGTCCTAAGCTTACATAGTTGTTGGAAAGAATCTCTATGGCGTATTTATTACCACTTTACTTATTTTAAATTACTGAAAGTTATAAAATCCAACTTTTAAATCTTTAAAAAATAATGTTTTTTTTTATATAATATCATCAAAAGGGAAGCAGAGGCTGAGCCTAACAGAGACTAGCAACCTTTAACTCTAGCATGATGTATGACTCTAAACCAAATTATCATCCAATTCACAGTTAAAACTATAGCCAAATAAGGCAACAAATTAATATTTTTGTAAAGCTTATTTTAATAAGGCAATCTTCAATTCAACAAAGACCTATAATAGGTTTCGTTTTACAAGGATTGACGATTTTAGTCAATATCAAAGTTCGATAGTTTTTTCTGTTTAAAACGTCTCACAAAAATTTGATTGCCAACTGAACTTATATAGGTTTAATATTCATATGGCTGAGATAGACGAATATTATGATGAACACAACATCTTTTTATTTTGTCTGCTACGTAAGGAATCTGAAAAACTCGTTGATTCTCGAACATACCAAGAAACGTTAACTGTTTTACGCAATATTTTATTTTGAAATATTTGAATATTTTCAGTACGCACTGTTTAGCAAAACCCCTTAAATACCGTTAATCCGCACTAACTTCAATAATTGATTATATATACCAAAATATTGTTGTATGTCAATAGTGTAGACTTGAACGAAGCAATTTGCTTTATTTGTCTTCAATTTTTTTCCTTTTTCTTCACATATTGTTTACAAGTAAAGTTTGACTTCTAGTGTCACCCTCATATAGATTTTCATGATGTCAGATGATATTACCATTTTGTTTGTCTTTTCTTCTAGACATACTCAAGTCAGAACACTAGGGTGTTTGGGTACCTTTTATATCGGTTGTTAACCAAATGGGTTCGAGAGGGAAAGAAAATTTAGGAAATGAGAACGGTAAAGGAGAATCATATAGAATTGATGATCATTATTTCCATAACTTGTTTTCTGCCATCTAAAGATTTCTACGCTGTAGGTATGAGCAAATACTGCTCTTTGTGTTTCTTGGGGGAAGCGTTTAAGAGAAGGTTAATACAAATTTAATTTCTACTGAACATATACACGGGCATGCAGATATCTATAAAAAAAAGCGTGAGATCTCCAACTATACGACGATGACCAAGAGAAGCAAAATAAGCAATGACATTTGGGTCGATAAGAAAAATAGCACATTTTTTAATGATATCCAAATGTTTTGACATGTTACTAGAAACGCCAACCCATATGTTAGAATTATACTCCATTTTGGATCGTATTAAAGCGTAATAGATTTTCTTGAGATCCCAGGAAAAATAGCCCTTACAACGATCATTCCAAATCATTTCCGATTTGAGTGCATACCTAATAAACTATAGTTTTCAAACCACTGATGTTTATCTTCCAGAAACGAAATATCAAGATCAAAAATTGATATTTTTCTGGAGATAATACTGCTCCGACTTTTTGAAGTATTAAACTGGATTCTCTTTTTTGAGTCCGAATTAGCTATTGTGACCAAATAATAGCTGAGAGAACTGGCCATGATGCGATAGAGCTAACAATTTAATATTAGCAATTGGGGAAATATTATTTGAACATTTTTTAAAACAATAAAGTTAAAGTATAAAAAACACATAACATAAGTACCCCAAGTTTTTGAAATAATTTTCTATTATGCTTTGATATTAACTATTTTAATTTCCAAAATCACATTAAAATGCAAATTTTCAAAAATTATACTATTTTAGGTATATCTATCTATACTTATTAAATTCCATAAAATCTTGAAATTCATTAAAAAATTTCTAATTTACATTAAAAGACAAAAAAAAAAGATTTAACTATCGTAATAATGTCCGTATCATAAGAAATGACATTAACTGATTTTTCATACCATCATAACATAAAAGAAAATTTTATTTTCATCCTGATGCAATTTTGTTATTGTTATTATATCCTGTTTATACTATTTATTATTAGTCTATATAGATAGATACATATACCTAGAGAATAGCTACTCATTGTATTGCACTGTTGCTCTTATAGAGTAATCAACAAAAAAAAAAAAATTCCAAAATTTACTCATGCAAAACTTTTATTTCTCCCACCTCTTTAATAATTATATGATTTTATTTGAAAAGTTTTGCATTCAAAAACAAGGACATAGTGTAGTTGTAGTGTGTATGTTCACATAGGACAATATCGGCAATACAGTTGGTGATACTGGATTAAATATAAACACTAAAATACGTAAAAATATCTTACGAAATTATGGCAAAACAAAGAAGAAATCTTAGAATTTATTGCGAATGTAAATAGAAGTGCAGTTTGCATCATTTAATCAAATAATCGAAGAACAAACGATGCCAAAAAGAATATGAAATGCAGTACCGTACAATACTAGCGCAAGAGATAGACCAATATCAAGATGGCTGGACGAAATAGAGGACAACGGTAGAAATAACTACCTTCGCCAGTCAACCTTCTACAATTCTATTTACGTCGTCCCTTCAGTTTCTTCATCTATTTCGACTTCAAAGGACAATACCTTGAATGTCGAATGCGTTCCTGATTTCGTTGTTTCTTATCTCTTAATGTGTATCCACATATTTGCCTCTTAATGTGTATCCACATATTTCTGTTGTTCGCATTTTCAATTTTCGCATTTAGATATGTCCACGGTTGTCTCAATAGCGTATATTTTTATGACCCGAATACAGCTTTTAGATATTTGTGTTACTACGAATGCAAAACATATTATTCAGCGGCATTCCTATACATTACTCAAGCATTCGATAAAGTCCGGTATGCCGACTTATAATTTAAGCTAAAAGAAAAAATTATCGTATCACTATTACTAACTAATTAAGGCATATTTAATTAACAGGAAATTCATGGTAAACTTTAACGATGAAACGGTTAGAAATCAAACATAAGAAATGACTTACAAGTGAAGGCAGTAAAACAGGAAATAACTGATTTCACTTAAAAAATCGGCTAATAATGGCGCTGTTGAAATCACTCAAACTCCACATCACTCGGACATCACTCAAACATCACTTGATCGAAAATCACTCAAATCCAGTGGTGGAAAAGTTCACAGAACTAAAGGTACAATTTCAGAGTTTTATCACTCAGAGCCATAATGTTTTAATAATTTTGAACATAATTTTATACACAAAATTTCAAATTACAAAAACTTATCTAACTTGCCATATCGTTGATGAAATACATGTTTAGGCGATTCAACATGTCTTGCAAATTTCTGATTTAACTCACACAGATGATTTATATTACAAAATAATTAAGTTTTAAAAGACTTTTAATGATGATAAAGCAAATCAAAAAATCGTTTGTGGAATGTATCGTGTTTCCTTTCAGGACTATTAGGACTAAAGTGAGCATTCCAGTTGCTTCTGAAAAAGCAATTAGCACTGAACTGTGCCTATTTGAATTATGTCTGTACTGATAAATGCGTTTGAAAACCATCATCGGATCAGATCATCAATTTTTCTTTCCGCAATAATATCTATGTTGTTAGGGGAAGGTCTAAATAAATCCGGAGTTTAACTCTAGCTGCACTGTAGTAACACAAATGAATATTATGATATCGATTCACTATTGATGCTTAAGCAAGTGACAAATTGAAATTTAAACAAAATAAACTGTTGTAGATCTGGATATATCTAAGACTTTTGATGGTATTTGGTATTCTGCTCTTATAGCAAAATGCAACACAATAGGCATTGGTTCAACCTTTTCTAAATGGATTGAAAATTTTCTCTTAAATCGATCTATTATAGTTTCAGTTGACGGTTCTTTTTCCGACCAACTTCAAATTAATGCTGGGGTGGAAGCACGTAACTTGTTACGAATGCTTTTTTTTGTAACAAAACATCAGCGTCACAAAATTTTTTTTGGCAGCATGTACTTTGACAAACATTTTTGCAAATTTTTTTTTTTTAACACACATCAAATATTTATACCGGAAGTTTTCATTCTGACGATCAGTAAAAAAGGGCGTTTCAAATGTTACGTGCTGCCAAAAATAAAGAAACAAAATTAAATGTGGCGAAACAAAATTAAAATTGGCGAAACAATTTTACGTGCTACCGTTTTTCAAAAATAGCGTGACAACATGTTTGTAACAAGTTACGTGCTGCCACCCCTGGTGTTCCACAAGACTCTGTCCTTTCACCCACCCTATTTCTCATTTTCATTAATGGCCTTCTCAAATTAACTTTTAATCCAATACATAGTTTTGCTGATGCAAGCACTCTAGTAGCATCATATGTATTTCTAAAACAAACAGGAGCTTCCGCAGTCACCCTCAAAAGAGCAATGATGGCCGGCTCAATCACTACCTAGCCAAAATTATCGACTGGGGTAAAGCAAACAAAGTAGAGTTTAACACTTCAAAAACTCAAAGCTATCTTGTTAGTAACAAGCTAACCGCATTTAAACCTGCTCTCCGGTTTCAAAATGAAGGTATTCAGCGACTCAAATATTCCTGAAATAGACCTGAATATTCTCCGAATGCGAGTGAATCAAAATATGCACTGCAATGAACATATTTGTGATATTGCGAAAAGCGCCTCCAAATGCTTTTTAAGTCGCTACACAACTTATTTTTTATCTAGAGAGCTTCCAAAAATCTATTAAGCATATAAACGACCCTAGCTCGAGTATAACTCACATTTATGGGCAGGTGCACCAAAAACTGCTTTAATTTTTTTAGACAAAGTTCAGAACCGCGCCATTCGTCTTATATGCGACATAAATAAGCACACTGGGTGGAGCAGTAGGAAAGGTCCCGATTCGACGGAGGTTCGATTCTCGACGAAGCAAAAAAAAAAAATTCTTTATGGATTTTTCGACCTGGTCCAGTACCTTTTGTCATTGGGATATAATAATAAATGACAAAAAATAATTGAGAGTATAATCTGGGAACAAATTAAATAAAAATGAAACTATTATATGTAAGAAGGCTTAGTTCCTAACAATAGCAGTAGTTTTCCACATTTAATATGTTGATAAGCCAGTAATTTGTTAAATAAATACTCGAAATATTGTAAGATATTGTAATGTTAAATTGCAGTACCGTACTTAATTAAAAGCACGTAAAGGTGATTCTACCTAAGTCGCTGTAAGAGTGTACAAAAAAAAACAAAGAAAAAAAAAATATGACCTCATCCCTTATACCACTTGATCATCGTCGTATTGTTGGAGCACTTACTCTATTTTGTAAATATCTACTTGGTGTTGGCACTTGTTGCGAGGAATTAAAATCACTTCTTCCTCCTCTCAAGCAATTCCATCGCATAGCACGAGAGGCATCAACGAGGTGTCCACCTTTTCACAATGGAAAGTCCGAGATGGTTTAAGTCCGCTTATGGAAATTCTTTTATAGTACGAAAATCTTGGTTGTGCAATCGCGTTCCAACCGAAGCATTCCAAATGAAAGAAGGATTTTTTATTTATGACTTACAAAGGTTTAAGACGAATATTAACAGCATTGTTCGCTCTGTCCCACAAACTTTTTCTTCTTTCTTTTTCTTTCCCTTCCTCTAACTATCCTTTCCTTTTTCAAATAGTCAACGGTACGTATAAGTAATTAAAGGTTCACAACCTTAGTTTTGGCTTTAATATAAAAAAAAACAGTCTCAGTTAACTAGGTACTGTAGTTTTAACTACGGCACGAATAGGGTTGTGACGTCTTGATTCATATTCGTGTTCATTTTCATATTTTAAAGGACTAAAGGTCCCACCAAGAAGCGCCAATCTATGGAATAAGAACAGTAAACATGTAAATTAGTATATGTAACATAAGGATTAGTTTTTGAATATACATTTGTAAATATAGTCATTAAGATTAACACAACGAGTTGGTAATAATTAATTAATTAAAAAAGATATAAGAAAATTTTATCTATAAAAGCCAGGAAAACCAGAATGGAAAGAAAAGAAGACAATTTTAAAAATAACCAGCGATATAACATACATTTATATGTTCCAAAAGAATCCAAAAATGTTGGTTACCATTCATTTTTTAAATCCGTAGTAAAACAAAATCAATAAACACAAACTGTACAATAACCTAGAGCTCAACTTGAATTTTAATATTATAAGTGTTCGTATACAAATCAAACAACTGTATTTTTATCTCTTTAGCAACATTATCTATTCTACAGAAACAAAATAAAGACAATTTACAAGTTCTTGAATATAAAACATTGCGTCATAAAAAAAAAACTCAAATGTATATATATATATATATATATATATATAAAATAAAGTATATGTATATACGTACATCAACAAGTGCAATTATCTTTGATGTCAACT
Organism: Argyra leucocephala; assembly: GCA_963942445.1. Classification (NCBI taxonomy): domain Eukaryota; kingdom Metazoa; phylum Arthropoda; class Insecta; order Diptera; family Dolichopodidae; genus Argyra; species Argyra leucocephala. Next base: position 59,961,442 of record OZ012681.1, on the reverse strand, counting down.
TTTTTCCATTTCTTTTTAATTATTTTTGTTTTATTTATTATTTTGTTTTTTTACACTAAATGATAACTGAAGCGTTCCAAAAAAAAAAAACAAAAAAAGAACAAAAACTATGTAATTTTTTTTTCCACAAGGAAGAATACTATACAACAACAGCGCCATTATATTCATCATCAACACTGTTTTGAACTTTTTCCAACATTATGAAAATTTTCAAATAAAAAAGAACACAACTATAACAACAATCAACAACAATAAGTATAACACAATAATATACTCTAAACACAAAACAATTTAATGTACATAACTATGCCATGTAAATTCATAAACACTGATGCCATCTCTGGCAATTCGACGCACAACTTTATGGTGTTGAAAGTAACAAAAAAAGAGTCTTGTTAAAGGAAACAAAATAAAGAAAACTCATCACAACTACTTATATATTATGTATGCACACATATTTAAATAATAAAAACATCCTGTGAAAATTATTATCCTTTTAATGGTTGTGAAAACATACGTTCTACTAAAATTTAAAAAAAAAAACAACAAAAAAAAAAATAATCATAACAACAAGAAATAAAATAAGTACTTAGTTATTTAGGTAGATACCTATATATGTATGGGATATATAAAATGAGCCAAGAAGAAAAACACAAAAAAAAAAAATTCAAAATTGAGAATTGAGAATGAAAAATAATGACACGGCACGATCGTAATTACAAAATATTTTGTTTTTTTGGTTTTCTATATGTCAAAATGAAATTCAATTCATCTTCTCTTTTTTTTTTTTTGATTTTTTTCAACTTATAAATAAATTTTTATTTTAAAGATGATGATGCTATTTTAGAAAAGAAAATTAATAAAAACTCTGAACAAGATTAAAAAACTATAATTATAATCCTTTTTCGCACCATTATTTTAATTTTGGCAATATACGAATAACTGTAATTATAAATTAATTTGTATAATGTCACTGCTAACCACCTGAAGTACAGTTTGTATGCAGTTTAAAAAATAATGTACCACTGTATTGTAGAGATGATTGTAGAGAGGACACCACTGACTGTGAGGTATAAGTACCTTGACTTCGTAAATGTCTCAACACAAAGTTGAATATAACGTCCACATTATCTTAAATGTATACAAAAGCTCACAAAAGCTTGAGATATTGTCTACGTGATCACAATTGTTTTCGACAATGTGTCCGCGACCGGTTTTACAGGTCATTTGACAGGATTTGCAAAAATTTTTCAAAATCCAATGTTTTACAGTGTTAATAAAAATTGTATGTTCATTTTACTTGCTCACTAATGAATTAAAATACAATGTCTCAGAAAGCTCTTATTACACAATGTTGCCAACTTATTTTTTGGGTAAAATTGACAGCTTAGTTTTTTTTATATTGTATCAGGTTGAAGTTTTTTTTAAGACATTTACAATGTCACCTGTACTCATCAAAAAGGGTTTAATGGAAATAAAAACAATAATAAAAATAAATTTAGAAGTTTTACTTATTGAAATCTACAGTTCCTACAGTTTGTTAAATAAGAATAAGAACCTATTCAAACCATATAATGTACAAAAATATGTAAATCTAAATTCCTAACATCATGAGAAAAACAACAAATTAAAAACTTTAGAGTTGAACTTTATCTGTAATTTTTGAGTCCAATGCAAATTCAAACTGATGATGACGTTGATTTAATTACCTGTTTATAAGCTATGTTTTTGGTTATGAACTTTTTCCGGTTTTCTGAATAAATATCTTCAAATGGATCTATTGCCATAAAGTTATCCATGGGAATACGAGATAAATTGCAACTTTGTTGACTCTTGTTGATTGTCACTGTGAAACATGCTCTTATCGGGTACTGTCTTCTTCTCAGCTCAAAAGGTAATTTGGCTGACAATGTCAATTGAATTCCTGAACTCAAAACTATATCACCTTTGTGTGATCCATGTAAAAAAATTCAGCCTCAATTACAATTATTTCTCATCGCTGTAACAATTTTCAATTGAGTTGTATTGCAAAGCTCTTTTGAGGGGCTAAACTGTTTTTTTTTTCATTATTATTTGTTATATAAATTTTTTAATTGTCGCTAGTTTTATAAGTTGTTTAATTTATATGTTGACTAAATGCCTGTCTGGTCAATAGTAGTAATTGAAAAAAAATTAATGAGTCAATAGCCATAGCCTGATCAAAAGTGATTTTTTTTAATGTTAATTTTATTTCACAAGGTAAAACATTTTTTAGATACCATAACGCCTCCATGCGGACAGTATTGCAATTATCGGAATTCTGAACGCTTCATAACTTAGTACACTATTTGCTATTGTAAGAGTGAAAAGTGATATTTGAATTTAATTCAAAATTCAAATGTAAACAAGAAAAAGTCCTATTGGACTTAATTGGTAAGAATTATTTCAAATAAGATATTTTGTAATTTTCTTTTTAGGAAAATTGCAGAAATTGATAATTGGCATGATGTGCGGTTCTTATTGTTGTTATACATGTGGTAGTTGATATTCTTTGAAATACATTTTTATAACGTTCATGTAATCATGTATTCATAGAATGTAATAAGGAATTGCTTTTCTACTAATATGAACGCAAACTATTCTAAGGTAGATAAGGCTTCAGACAGCAAACCAAAACCAAATATACTTTTATTAAGTTATTAACTCAGTTTACAAATGAATTCGAATATATGAATGTGAATGTGTTGTATAAAGAATTTTATTTCTACTAATATGAATGCATATTTGGTAACCAAGGCTTCAGACAGGCAAATATACTTATATTAGTTTACTGATGCTAATTTCTTACTTTTATAACCACAAAAAATTATATATAGTTAGTTAGTTGCAGTTGCAATGTCATTACATTTTGTCACTACTAATAAATCCCTTCTCATCACGGCAACAAGTTGCAACGAAGCTCCTAGCATTTTATTTCTTTCCGGTTTACATTAGTAAGAAAGTAACGTAAAACTATTTTTTGTATCATAAAATGCTGTAAAACTAATTCGAATTGATTAAGTGGTATTTCCTGGAAAATTGGATGAATGAGGTTGGGCACAGTTGTTGATCTCTACTCAATAATGTAAACATTAAACAATTGAATAATCATCAGTGTTTTTGAAAATTTAATGATTCAAAATGCTGCAGATCCCAAAACGTGTAGGAACAAAAAAGAAAAATGTGGGATTCTATAGAAGAAAAAATTTGAACATTTTGAAGAATCGGTTAGTAGACCTGAAGTTCTGTAATAAAAGTAAGTCGGAATAAGATCCGCGCTATTTTTTTTTTTGTTCATGGGGAGTTTTATTTAACAACAACCTCTTAAGATATATTGTACTTCCCCGCTTATTTCAGAATTGTAGGTCATACGTGTAATTTCAGAGTCAGGTAATTCGAATTCCTGGAAATATTTATATGCTTTGCGAGCTATAGTATCGTAAACAAATAGAATGACAGTAGCATTCTTCCTCTTCTAAGCAGAATCTGCATCTGTCTGTTCTCGATTTACCAATCTTGAAAAGATGCTTATTCATCTTTGATAAACCATGTCAACATTCTGACATTGGATCAAGTCTCCCTGGTTATCTGATTCAACCTTTGGATACTTAATTTGAAAAAGGAATAAGACTGCACAAGGCCTTGGCAACTATCCAATATGTTTTGGGTTTCTTTCGTTTCCCACTTGGAAACAATTCTTAGTAAGTAGTCGCTTAAACGAGCAATAATTGGCTCTGGTCCTAAGAATTGACTCTTCATATTGGTTTTTGCAAGCACATCTGCCTCTTCATTGCCTTGTATGCGTTCATGTGCGTTCATGTTCTGTTTCGTTCCGCTCTAACAGCTATAGATAAGCTTTGATTTAAAAATTGGTAAGACGAGAGCTTTCGTCAATCACCGCTATATACAACTGGGTCTTCTTTAAAAGTAACAAAATTATTTGACTTCATTAAGAGAAGAGCTCAGAAGAATTTAAACATGTATTACTAAGTAGATCACTGCGACAATCACTTGGATATATGTACCACATTTTTTTAGAATCTAACGTTGCATTTCAAATCCATATAATAATAGAATATAGAATTGAGTCAATTCAATAGCTAACTGACACATTTTTGGACTATAATTTACGAATAGTTTTGTGCGTATGTGTTTTGTGCCCTTTCACTAGAAATTTATGATCCGACCCTGATAAAAATTTTTGTTGCATTAATTTATTATTATATAAACTTTAAATGAAATTTTATAAACATCCTTCACCGTTATAAAGGAGGAACAGAAACGAAAATGTTAAATTTTATGCTGCAATTGACCTTCAACTTTGAAAAATGGACATTTTTATAACCTAGCTAAGAACTTCATTTATAACATTATTTGGTGTTGGCATTTTATATTTAAGGTTTTAAATGAAACTTATAATCATCACTTTTCAATGTCCTACAACCCTATCCACAGGGCGCATAGAGCGGAGATAAAGTCCTTCCATCATCTCCTATCTGCATCTAATTTGTTAAATTGTAGCCACGTTGTTTGTCGAATAGTTGTCGGATTCCAGCCGAAATATTGTTTCGCGATGTTGTTGCCAGGTTTCCTCAGAGTATGCCCCATCCGATGTCATTTGTTCTGTCGAATTTCCACATCTAATTGTTTTTCAGCGTTCTGTTGGAAACGGTGTAGAGGCCGAATTTATCTATTGATATACCCTTGTAATATTCACTAAAATTTTAGACCAATGAAATTACAAGGTACAGATCACTACTCATGATTGAACAGATTACACGAAAATTTTATAAAAGGATCAAGAATCATCACTACCATTTAAATAATATTTTTCAATGGGATTTATTTAATACGATCCCTGTACACCAGCTGTATAAAAAAGTTTCAACATATAAGTAATTCTGTTAGTATAGGTTTACAGTAAATCTTCTGTTCCATTTTCTTTGTTTTAATTCAATTATAAAATTTTTTTTTCTTCACAACTGCGTGCAATTTTAAAATATTTTTGGAATACTACTAATAAATTGCTTGATTTAATGATGCGCTAATAAATTGTACAAAACAAATAATAAACTCACACTTATTCACTATATATAACCAACCATTCACCAATCAACTATTATATATATATATGTGTATACCAGACGTTCCATTGTACGTGATGCTGTAAAAATGCAGTGTTGGCGGCAATTGCTTATACCATAATATACAAGAGTTCATATTATAATAAAATATTTTTTGAAACACCGATTGCAAAACTTACCAACAATAATCACAGACAAACCAGTAACCAACCAAACAACAACAAAATTACTAAAAAGTAAAAATTCATTAAAAACCGTCACAATTTATTATAAATAAAAAATAAATAAAAAAAAAATTAAAAAGTTGTGAAAAACATAGTACGCGGTACCATCTAACATTCCAAGACGAAATCTGTTTTTGTTTGGTTCCTTGGTTTTCTTTGTTGTCATTAAACTCAATAAAGGTTGCAATATTTTTATACATTAAAACGTTTTCAATAATTGAATGTGTCCTACAATAATAAAATAAATGCCAAAATAAAAAAATAACAGAACTACAAATAAAAAATTAAAGAATAATAATAAAAAAAAATTTATAAAATATTTTTATTACCTCATTAATTGTATTTTGTAATTTTCTTTTTTTTCTTATATTTCAACTACAGTTCAGAATTTAAGAATTTTGTTATCAAGTCTCTTCTGTTTTTTCGACACATCATCATGCGTGTTTTGAAAATCACATAATCAATTATTGTTTATATATATATATATAAAAATCGAATCATTTTAATGTGAATTAAGTCCTGATTCGGCACAATTCCAATCGACAAATTTTAAAAAAATTTAACTCCCACCTTCTACTTAAATAACAAAGTTTTAAGAACCGTGAAATAACTGTAAAACTAACAAAAATGTTAATTGTATAAACAAAATAATTGTTTTGATTATACTAGACCGGTACACCGGATACCGATATTGCAATCCCTAATACTAATCGTATAGCAGGACGCTCATTCTTAAAAGATAAGTGTCTTACAACTGAGAGAATGAATATTCAAATTACGCAGACCAAAACTCATTTTATACAAAATTACTGAACATATATTTTACTGTACACTTCATACAGGATCACTTTGTCATAATTGTTGTATGTTATGTTATAACCCCCATCCTTAGCAAAATAGCCTTTAAGTGTTCGGGTAAGCAGGTAGCAGTAGTATAGCAGCTCCACGTATAGCCGAAACGCGTAGACCATAGGGATTCATTCTGGTCATGCTACTCGGATAAATAATTATCCTTATTCCAAAGGAAATAAATGAAATGCATAAAACAAAATAAACCGAACATGTTACTGTCGAGTAAATTTACCTGTTTTGGAAAAAATAAAACAAAATCGATACAACTGTGTCGATTTTAACTATGACTACCTTTTAATTAAAATAAATACCAACTACAATTATTGGTCACACAGAATTTACCTCCTTATCAGACCACTAACAGTTTTTTATAAGCATTGATCAAAACCCAATTGAGGAAAAACCCAGAGAATTTAAAACTATCTTAAACTATGAAAATATAGAAAGAATTTGCTTTTGGCCAAAACTTTACTCACATAACAACTTTAATAACTTTGTATCTGACCTTAATCTTTTAATAGAAGAATACACACAAACTATTAGAAAAGTAGCAAAAAAAAAAAATCAGTGGGTGACTCCAGGAATATTAAGAAAAATTAAAATCATACTTCAAATATACTAAAATGTACCCGGAGAATGCCCGCGTCAAAAGACTTTTAGAAGACTGTAGAGAAGAAATAAGAAATTTTATTATGCTAACGAAAAAGAATTTTTATTCAAATGAAATCTCTCGAGATCCATACAACAGTAAAAAGCTGTGGGACGTCTACAAAAACGTAATGTTTAACAAACTCATACTCTGAATACCTCTAATCACATTAAAATGCTGGAATGTAACAACCTTACTATTACTAATGAAGACGACATAGCTGATACTATGAATAACTTTTTCACCAATATTAAGCAGGAACTCAATATTTCTAAAAATCCCATAGACAATGAATACTTGAATCGAATATCAAGCAATATTCACTCTCTCTTTAATTTGACTCCAACCAATGGTGAAGATGTCTTAAACGCAATAAATACCTTAAAATCTACGGCTGCCACTGGATACGATAACATATCTACTAAATTTACAAAAAAATATTCAGAACGGTTACTTCAACTATTAATTAAATTTATAAGTATTTGCTTTCAAACTCTACATTTCCACAATGCCTAAAAACTGCTATCGTTATACCTATATTTAAAAATGGTTCTGCTACAAAAAGATGAAACTATTGCCCGATTTCAATTCAACAAGTGCGTTCTCTAAAATTTTTGAAATAGTTATGAAAAATAGATTAGACATAATATGTATTAAAAGTAACCTTATAACATTTCCCGGATATGTGACATTAATTTTTCAATGTGTGTATTAAAAAAGTTGCACAAAACAAAAATTTTCCCTTTCACATGAACTTAAAAATGTGCATCAGAAATTTTATATAAATGTACATACATAATTAGATTTCGATTTCAAAATTCTATATGTAAGTATATAATAATCTAACATAATCCTTTTTTTGTGCTAGTTTCATTTTTTTAAGTTGTGTTTTCTAGACATATTTAAATATGAAAAGTTTTCTAATCACTGCTCTATAAAATAGTGCTCTAGAACTGATTTTCAATGACACAATTAATATGTCACAGAAATAACTTTAAAATATTACTTAAAATTAATAGTTTCGTAATCATTATAAGAATTAAAAAAAAAAAAACTATTTTAATAAATTTAAAATTGTAGAGCACTAAATCATCTTGATTAAAAAGCTTAAAGTTTATATCTTTTATACTACCTACTCGATTTGAACAGATATATTTTCCCCTGCAATAATTGATTTTTGATCGAATTTGTAGTTTTTTGATTGTGATAATGTTAAGCAATGACTATATAAATGGTATAGAAACATCAAAACAAAAACTATGTGCTTACTATAAATGATATAAAAATAATTAACTTTTTGCAGGATCATTAGAACTGTTAAAGTTTCATGCTAGAGGATTCACAATAAATACCGTTATTGTCAATCGCTTGTCGTTCAATAATAACATATTCTTTTTGGGATCAATTGGATGATATTAATTTGGAAGAAGTATTATTTCAACAGGATGGTTGTATATGGAGTAGTTGTAAAGTCATTGAAGAAAAATATTATATTTCATCAATTAATATTTGTTGAATATGATTTCAATTAAGTAAATAGCAAAAATCATTTCATATCTAATGTGATAATAACTATTATTTTATTTACATTTAAAATTTTAGTGCTCTTGTTGTAAAACCCTTATTAAAACATTGAAACAAAAAAATAACAAAAACAAATACAAATCATTTGCAAAAATTTAAAAATTGGTTTTATAATTCAAAAAAAGCAAAATCTGGGTGTTGGGTTAGTGGAAGTAAAGTGTAAAATGATAATCACACAACCACTATCAACAAACTTTAATTTGCAATTCTGTAAAGTGATTGTTAACAGTAACAGTCAGTCAGCTTTTGATGATAATTTTTGGGGTGACAACAATATGAATTAGCAATATGTAATAGATATTAATTTAATAATAATAATCTAATATTTCCATAGGTGTAGGTATATTAAATAAAAAAAATTATATTTTGACGTTTTATAAATGTGAAATGACATGACAAATCACGAGTATTGCTATTTTCGAATCATATTCGCTTAAATGTATCGCTGACGCGATAAAAAGTCAATTTAGTTGAATATGTGTTTCCGTAAAACCCTGTATATAGAAAGTTTCACTATGTTGGTAGTACTTCAATTTTTTTTGTCACCAACGCATCATGTCAATTTAAAACTGTTAGGTCTACGTTTAACAGAATACGGTTTTTCATACAACAAGTCTAAGAGAATATGGGTGTATTTTTTTTTTTGTATAGAATGTTGCCGGCTTTTTAAATTACTTAAAACATTACGTTATAGAACACCATAGATACCATAGACATTAATAACCGCTACGGTGACCCATCGTTAATCACATTACAAAATTCCACTGCTGATTCCATCAAATATATATGACAAAAAATTCTAAAATCTGCAGAAGCACTGAAACACAGTCAGAAAAGAATGCTTGATAAGTATACTTCCAATGTGACACCTTCCATACTTTTTTATTTTATCATAATTTTTAGTAACTTAATTAAGATAGAATTACATATTCATACTTTAAGTACAGCTTATGCTGGGAGGGCATGAAATTCCCCCTTTTTAAGAGGGGAATGAGACGTTATATTAATTTGCAAAAAATAATAAAAAAATAATTTTAAAATAACGGCTACTTAACCCTTTTTAAAAAGCTTTGAAAGAAATTCCAATACCACCTCTACATGTCTTAGTGTAACAGATTTTGTTACTAAATAGATAGTGGAAAATATGTAAGTTATGGGTTTATCGATCTTCAAAAAGCTTTTGATTGGACCATGAAATTTTACACCATTAACTATACGCACTGAATTTTAGTGAAAACCAGGTTATATTTTTCAAATCCTATTTGTCGAACCGTGAACAAAAAGTTCGAATTAATGACAAATTAAGCAAATTGAAAACAATTAAAAAAGGAGTGTCTCAGGGGACAATTCCGGGGCCTACTCTATTCAAATTGTATATTGATGATATTTCACGATTACCTTTTAAAGGGTCAATACAGCTATTTGTTGACGACGCAGCGCTGAAATATTCGGAAAGTAGTGAGGAAGATCTGAAAAATTATATTCAATATGATTTCACTACAATTGATAAATGGCTTAATAACTACTGTCTCCTTTTAAATATTTAAAAAAAAAAAAAATTCTATTATTTGAAAATAAAAAGTTTTTACAGAACTTCGGTATTTTCCATAATAACACCTCAATTGAAATAGTCAAAAAGTTTAATTATTTAAGATTAATACATATATTTTGTCCAACATAACATAATATCTTAATCCGATCTAATGTAAAGCCCCACAAAGTGCGTTAAACTGAATTGATATACTACACAAAAAGACTATTAAAACTATACACTATTCCCAACCAGGTCTCAGATATTCAGATATTCAGATATATAAGATATATATATAAATTTTGAAAATATCTGTAAGCGAGAATTATACACCACTGCTTTTAGAATTGTGAATAATTTAATAAAACATTATTTCATTTTGAATAGAATGGTTGATATACATAATTATAATACTAGAAATAAGGCCAATTTTTATTGAACACTGTTCAAAACTGATAAAAAGCAAAAAAATTGCTGTCTGTCTGAAATTGTATAATAAATTGAAAGAAGAATATAAAATTATTAATAATATTTGTTATTTTAAAAAGCCAATCATAAAATATATTTTAGAAAATTAAGTAATATAAAAATTATTACTTTAAGCATCAGTTATTAATGTAGCATTTAATTTTAGTATTTAATATTTTTTTTGTTACACTCTACAGTAACTTAGGTAGAATCACCTTTTCGTGCTTAATTAAGTACGGTACTGCAATTTTACACTACAATCTACAATATTTCGAGTATTTATTTCAACAAATTACTTATCCTTAAATGTGGAAAAACTATTGCTATTGTCAGGAACTAAGCCTTCATAAATAGAATAGTTTCATTTTATTTAATTTGTTACCAGATTATACTCTCAACTATTTTTTGACATTTATTATATCCCAATGACAAAGGGTACTGCACTAGGTCGAAAAATAGAATTAAACTTAATTGATTATTAATTGACACTGAATTCAAAAAAACTATGAGCTTAGGGTCTATAAAAACCTATAATTTTGACTTATATCTGTATACCTATACATATTAGTTTATTTACCATTAAGTTATGTTAAGTTTTTGAAATTTTTAAATTGAATAAAGAATAATTATAAATTATTATTTTAAGTATTGTAAAATAGTAATAATAGAGATGAAGTTTTGGGAATAGAAAAGTATCGCTTCAGTGATATTTTCACACGATCACATACGATGAGTCTAAGAGAATATGGGTGATTCTATGGTTTTAAACTTCATTGACAGCATATTTACACGAATATAAAGAAAAATTTAATTTTTATTATTTGATGAGTTTTACTCTGTCTTAGCAGTAAATTCATACAATTGATTTGCATACATTTTACACAACTTTATGTGTAATTTATCATTTTTACGTCAACTAATAATATTGCTAAATGTATATACTAGGAAATACAGCTCAACACATTCTACAGTAGTAAAAAAATGTCTTCAGTGATGTACAAATATATAGGTAAATTCGAAAATGCAGCTTTGCCAGTAATGATGAATCACAATTGATGTGATGATGATGATGATGTATCACAATTGTATCAGTACAAAATTCATAATGCAATTTGCTTTGTGTTACTGATGCAATTAATATACATTTTAAAATTATCAGAGTTTGATAGCGATGCTTTGGAGATTTAATTAAAGTTAATAAAATATTATTTAGTATCCCTTTGAATGTATTTTTGAAAAATTGTGAACCATCAGAATATGATATACTATATCAGACTATAAAACATAAAAGATTCAATGAAGCAAAGTTTGTTCAGGTTTTCGCATCACAAACAGTAATGTTGCAAAAAAGAACTTAATGCTTTCAGTAACATTTAAACGTTGCATTTTGGAATATGAAAATTTTACGATGCTTGATACTATAATGCATTCCCGAATTTACTATACACTAAAGTATTAGTGACAAACGAACTTTAATGTAAATATTAGCAAAATTCATTATTTTTATACATTAAATTAAATTTAATTAAATTTTATACATTTAAATACATTAAATTAGATTAAGTAATCGTAATCAAATATTGTCCCTCAAATCTAATAATAGCAATTAATTAAATTATTCCAGAATGCTAAATTTACTATATTTAACACGCACACTCCACTATTTATTCTAAATATACATTGTTTGAATTGATTCCAAAAATCATATTATATTATTAAAAATTATCAAAAAGCCATTTAAAACAAATTAGTAAGTAATAAATAATAACACAATCTATCACTTAGTAACTACTCAATATCATCATGATAATGATGGTCATCACTATAACGATCAAACCATTTTTTTTTTTATCTTAAATAAATTTCAATGTTAAAAGTATGAAAAAAACTACCTTTAAATCTATATAAATATACACATACATATTATATTCTTATATTACATACATATACATATATATATCAGAATCTAAATCTATCACAAAAAAAAAAATAATTGAATTAATGTGTTATACTAATATAATATACAATACCCATTTAATCTGATCTCAAATTAATCTTTTAACCTTAATCTCCTTTTCTTTTCTCCGGATATTCTACACGGCATTTAATAAACGTAACAACAACAACAACAAAAACGAGGAAATATTATTTAATCCCGAAAAAACAAACAAAAAAAAATCAGAATAAAAATAACATAACACTAACATAACATTTATTATCATTAAGGGATAAAGTTACTACTCTCTTAAACCGCACAAAATCTTTTCACCTAAATAAGATTTGCCAGCAATAGATTTTTTACTCATTGCAGTGCAAAAAAAAAAAAAAAAAAAAGTAGAACATCATTGAAAATTTGTGTTTTAATTTTTTATATTTTTTGGTCCTTCAAAAAATTTAAATATAAATTGAAAACAAATTTCAAAAACTATACTTGTATAGTGTGAATTGGGAATTTTTTTTTCATAAAGGCGATGAAAAAACATTTAAATAATAAGAACATAAAGTACTAACTAACTATTATAGTTTTATAATCTATAAATTATATGCCTTGTTAAATGGTCATTAAATAATTTTCAATAAAACACAACAACAACAACAACAATCAGTTCTAGTTATCTTACAAACCTTTAAAATTGATTAAAAACATTAAATAATATCGCTCACATTATTTTTTTTCAAACTCCCCGCTATTCCTATTAAATGAGCATAAAGAAACAACAACACACATTCAAAATGAAGTAGAGAAAATTCTATACAATATAGCGGATCGTTTGTATATAACTATATGAATTTTTAACTACACTATATTGAAAAAAAAAATAATAATAATAAAATCATCGTTTTAACTACTTCTTCTATGCCTAGAACAAGACAAGAAGGTGATATTAGAAACACGCAAATAAAAACGCTTTTTAAACAGTCTTATTTTTTTTTTTTTTTATCTCAGTTTCAATTTAAATATAATTTACTTACTCAGTCTATATAGAACAGTCTTATCAATAATATTTTATCTTTCGTAGTTTCTCTATGATTAAATGAATTACTTGCAAACTGGAATAAATCGCTGCCTGCTTTAATTTTATTAAGATTGTTACAATATTTTAAATAAAAATTAAAAAAAAAAATCCTTGAACAAAGCTGCCATTGAAAAGAAAAACTGTTGGAGTTCGTTTTTAAATAAAAAAAAAAAAATAATAATAAAAAACTAAAATCATTTGAACACATTTTGAAATACAGAGGAGGAGAGAGGGTTATATTATAAAACTTGTAAACTATTTTTATTGAATGAATAGTGATTTTTTTTTTACTGCATACAGTTTTTATATTATACCTGAATTTCAATACAATTTCTTTTTTTTTTTTTGATGAGAAGTTTTTCCGAAGAGCTTATCCAAAGGAAAAATCACAGCAGTCAGAACAATACCTTTACTCTATATACGATTAGAATGTTTAGAAATAGAAAATGTGTACAATGTTATTCGTTTTTTTATTTTTATATTATTTTATTTTTTAGCTCCTGCTGTTTAACTGTTCAAAATTTTGTATATATACATATACATATATACATGCAAAATTTATGTAGCTTCAAGGTCCTTGTTTTATTGTAATTTTTTATTTGTGAAAATGTAAACAACTTTTTTTTTGTTTGAAATTTTTTATTCATCTAAATTGAACAAACATACGTACTCTATTATAGGTGAATTGAAAAAAAACAAACAATATCAACAATAAAAAAAAAATAAAGTTAACAAGTTGAATTATTGCTTCTAACCAATGTAAACAGAGCAGTCAAACTTTATTGAAAAATAATTAGAATTAACTTGAATATGAAAATTATAACAGTATCATGACATTTTATTGAGATTTAGTAATTTTAGTAAATTAATTTATGTTGATAATAATTGGTGTGGTAAAAGTCAGTTATAAATTAATTATTGATCACTGTACTATAACCCCACCCATGCGATATGGGAATGAAATAAAGTACTTTCATCGTCTCTTATCTGCGGCTAACTTATATCATTTTTTGGCATATATCATTTAAACCTCCATTCGTATGTACATATACACATATTCATATATCAATAGCGTAATCTGAGCTGTTGTTTAAACTCACTGTAATAGTAATTATGTGATCCATTACGTTCCTAAAAACAAAATAGGTGATAAAATGCAATCCTGCCTTATCCTGCCATATCATTAGATCAAATCCCACCTACACACATTATTACGTACAATTACAGTCCAACCAGCAATAAGGACAATAAAATCTTTTTACCACCAAGTTGCTCTTGGTCGGCAATTGTAAGATGCTACTTAAGGATTTCAATAGAATCCAGAAAGTAAAGCTTTGTTGTGTTCGTGGATATTTTAATATGCAAAATAATAAAGAAAGGGTTGAAATCAATCTCAGGTCAGGGAAAATTTCCAGAAATTTATATACTCGTAAGGCTAGTTGTTATTCAAAGGTGGCAGTGATTTGCTAACCCTACTGGATGATGAGTTATTGCACAATTAAATGAAGCAAGCCTTCGTCTAGTAATAGACGTCTGATGTGCTTGCTCTAAGCATAATTCTGACAGTATATAAAAAAAAAAAAAAATACAGGTGAAATATGACTAGCATATGATAAGATTTTGTACAACTTCCAGAGAGTTATAGCCAGAAGTTCATTAACAAATAACAAACAAAATGATTCAGCTTAATTAGAAGGAAGATTAGGAAAATCATAAATATATCACCAGGTGACTTTTTGCTTAACAACCGCACTGTGACTGGAAGTTATCAATAATGACAGCTGACAAATGTACGAGGATTTTGACACTCAAGAGGTGAATTTGCAATTGTCCAATTCTGCCGAAAAATAAACTTCAGGTTGTTGGAAGGACATAGTATGTAACAGGATATGTATTTTTGTTTAGATTTATATTCTAACAGACACATACATATATAGATTGAATAATTAAATTCATTAAATATTATCTTACATGCGATCAAATTAATTGCTGCCAGCCACATTAAATTAATTAACACCAGAGGGTGTTACATCCTATTCACGCTAAAGATATGAATCTGTAACATAACAAATAACATGAAAAAATCACAAAGTTATTGCATGTGTAAGATCTCATAAACGTGTTTAATTTCTAATATTGTTAATTGTTGTTGTATTCTAATACCTTTTTTTTTGGATTTTACTTTGGTCGAAACTACTTTGAAAATTTATCATTGACATATCAGAAATCCACAATTGCAAGAACAACTATAAACTTAGCTTCTTTATTAACTTCAATAAATTCATTAAATACAGTTTTAGAAACAGTTGAATGAACTTCACAAGACTGCTGATGATATTAATATCATTAATAGACATTGATTCTGAACATTTAATGCAATTTGTTAATTGTAAAATGTTTAGGAGAAATTTGACCATTTCCAGAACATATCAATGACTAATGTAAATCTTAACCCACATGTCAAATCGTATTTTTATTTGTTAAATCTACTTATTTATTCTGCCTTGACAATAATGTAATGAATAAAAAAAATATATATATATATAAATTGGACTTAGGTCATAGTGGCTGCCGATAGTACACCGACACACTTAGACCAGTAAGGTCCATTGTGATACATGACTTGGACTTAATTATCACCAATATTCAAATAATACACCATGTAATAGGCCTTATATTATAGTCCTCTTCCATATAAGTAGGTAGGTAAGTAGTAGTGACTGTCTGTAATACACCGACTAACTTAGATGTGCGACGTCAATTGTGATACCACAGGATTAATTAGAAATAAAATTTTATAATATTTTTTAAGACTATATTTAAGTAAATGTAATATTTTTGTGACTAATAGTTTTAAGAAAAACTAACGAACTCGAATTAAATATTCCAAATGAATACCGTTTAGTGTTATTTTATATACTTTTATATTACGTAACTTGCCAGTGTATATTTATATGTATTTATTTATAGGTTTATGTGGTAAGTTCGATTTTTTTTTTATTTCTGGTTAATTTTGTAGAATTGTTTAGAATTTATTTTTGGTGTTGTATAACCCCAAAATTAGAAATCTAACGCATTTTTAGTAACACATAATATTTGATGAATCATTATAAGAGTAATTTATTTATTTTTTGACAGTTTAGCTTAAACATCAACTAAATACAATATGTTCTCTCTTTTTTACAATAAAACAAAAAAATGATTTAAACTTCGCTGGGTTAGTTTTACTAAATCCTACACCTACTTTATTGATTTCGTAAATTTATTTATTGTAAGAATTACTGAAATTTGGTACATGCTTCCATCTCATGTGTTCAACTCCGATAGAAATGCTCCATTATACAATTTACAACTTACAAAAAACTTACTTACAAAAAAGAACCTTTTCAGGTTCGTCTCCAACTTACCTATTAATTCTCCTCTATACGTCTCCGTAGCTGAACCTACAATAATGTTGGAAATACTTTCTTAGTGTTTGGGTGGTGTGTAATGAAAAAAACAGTAATGTTAATGTTTAACAATTTTTGTAAGAAAAATAACATCACCTTGTCCTGATTTCATAATTTTCAATTGAATTAAGTTCAGCCTATACGAAAGGTAAAATTAATGGATTTGGCCATTGGAGGTTCTCAAAGAAAATCTTAAAACAAAAATTCGCAATACTGCTAGTGGTATGAACATTATGGAAAGATGATCAAACATGACTGGCATACTACAAATTGAGTCTAACGAGACTGGAATACAAGAATTTACTAGATAACAAGTTTTTATATTGAATTCCTTTGACCAACGTTTTATAAAATCTAGCATCGAATTGGTTTTATTACAAAAATATAAATATAAATATTACAAAAATGTTATTTAAAGTTGAGCTTGTTATTACATTAAACCCTTTAGTTTTTGATTGAGATTGCTTTGGAAAGGCTAATACCATTTGCAGAATAATTAAATCAACGCAGATTAAGTGTAAGTTCCATGTATCTTATATAATAAAACGTAACAATTTTGCTGCCAACGTGCCGTAGCAACCGTTGCTAGGTTGCTACATCAAAATAAAATAAAAACAAAACAAAATCTATAAAGAACAATTTTTTCTTTGTTTATGTACACAATATAAAAAAAAAAAACAACGTAGACCACAATTTTTTCTTCTCAACTGCTTCAAAATCATATATGTACTTAGTGTGTATACACAATGAAAAGACTTCTAATTTTGACATATTATTTTAGAATGATTTTGAAATTATGCATAGCTAAATGATTTTTAATATGAATAATTGTAAAGTATGAGCACATGTATATTAAAATATATATATATATATATATAGTTTGTTTATATATATATACATATATGTATATAGTATATTTTATTTATTTCATATGAAAAGCTTTTGTTATTGTAAATGGACAATGACTTTGGATTTGAATTTTATTTTTTTAAAGGTTTTTAATCAAAATAATTACGTTATGAAGCTGTATATTAGCTGTGGTAGATGGTGATCTAATGAATGACCAAAGTTTGCCAAATCTAATCGAAGTTCCTTCGAATATGATTTGAAAATAATTTTATCGTACAGCAACTTTTGGAGATAGTCTAAATAAAGGATTAGGATTTTGCTAACTATTAAAAAAAGGAAATACTTTGCCCAAAAAATTCTGATGTTGATATACAATTAACGAACAACATTAAAACATTTTGGAGTGAAATGTAATAACAATTGATTGTGGTGAAAATGATACAGTGAATTCCTCTAGTGTTTTTAAACCGCTGCTGTCCAAATGGAATGCCTCCAAAACGCTATATACCAAACGCTACCTCTGGAATGGGATTCGATTAGCTGTAAAAACTCTAAAACAGACCACTGCAAACTGCGGCCCAATAAAGAAAATTCTGCGGCCTAATTAACAAGATTTTTTTTGATTTTATCATACAAATTTTTTTTTAAAAAAATTTATAATCTTTTTTTCATAATTTTATTATAATTTTTATATATAATATTTTTATATACATATTATATATTACAAATATGTACCATGATATTATTTGAACCCACTGTTTTTCGAATGATCATTAGGAACATAGCAACCTTAGACAAAATATTTGTAACTTAGCAACGATAGACAAAATATTTGCATAGGTTTATCGTTTATTTCATAAAACTAAAAAATTATTTTTATTTGTGCAGTTTGTCTTGTCAGTGAAAATTTGTTTTAACTAAAACTGTAAGAATTTTATTTAACTAAAACTGTTGAGTTATTTTAATATAAAATTAAGTATAAAGATTTAAAAAAAAATATTTAAATAAAAAAAAAAGTGGTATATTATTAAAAATGTCTGTACTGAAAGGGAAGAAGAAAATACAGGAGGAAAATCGAGCATTCAATGAATCTTGGACTAAGGATTATTTCTTCGTAAATTGTAAAAATAAGCCTACGTGTTTAATTTGCTCTGTAAATATTAGTGTGATGAAAGAGTATAATATAAAACGGCAATATATTCAAAAACATGCAGAAAAATATGAAAACTTCACGGGTGAGCTAAGACAACATAAAATTAATCAAATGAAAAGTTCCTTGTTAGGTCAACAACAAATATTTATAAAAGCTTCTGCTAATGAACAATCTGTTACTAAGGCAAGCTATGTTATCAGCAATCTCTTAGCGAAGCGTCTTAAACCTTTTTCGGATGGAAGTCTCATAAAAGAATGCATTGAAACAGCAGCTGATATAATTTGTCCTGAAAAAAAATCTTTGTTCACTAATATTAGTTTATCGCGGCATACTGTAGGAAGGCGTATTGATGAAATGGCAGAAAATGTCGAATTCTGCGTAAAAAATCGTGGAAGTACATTTTAATATTTTTCGATTTGCCTTGACGAATCTACTGATATTTCTGATAGCGCACAACTCGATATTTTTGTACGTGGTGTAGACGCAGATTTAAATATAACTGAAGAACTCTTAGACTTGGTCACTTTGAAAAGAACTACAACAGCTGCGAATATTTTCTCAGCATTAGAGGAAAGTTTAAATAAGTATGAGCTCACACTTTCGAAACTTAGTGGTATTACAACCGATGGGGCCCCATCCATGAGAGGTCATCGTTCTGGCCTAGTTAAACTTCTTTTGGATAAAATAGAACCCGAATTTCAGAATGATTTATTTGTGTGCCACTGTGTTTTACATATTGAAAATTTGTGTGCCAAACAAATTAAAATGAAAAACGTAATGAATATTGTTGTGTCGACTGTTTTATACGACTAATTTTATAAGATCTCGGGCTCTTAGCCATCGCCAAGTTAAAGAATTTTTGTTGGATCTTGAAGCAGAGTATGGTGATGTCATTTATTTTAGTGAAGTGCGCTGGTTAAGCAAGGCTAAAGTTTTGCAAAGATTTTACGATCTCTTATCAGAAATTAAATTATTTATGGATATGAAAGGAAAACCTGTTGACGAATTTGAGAACGAAAGATGGACTACTGATCTTGCATTTTTAGTTGATATTACAAATCATCTTTCGTCTTTAAATACAAGCATGCAAGGTAAAAATTTAATAATATCTGCGTTTATTACAAATATAAAATCATTCGTAGCGAAACTTGCACTTTGGGGTAGCCAATTGGATGAAAATAATGCTTTTAATTTCCCAAATCTGCATTGTTGTTCAATAACGGATCTTAAAATATACGCACGAGTAATTAACGATTTGAAAATTGAATTCGACGACAGATTTACTGAATTCCTTGCCAAAGAAAAGGATATACGTATTTTTACATCTCCATTCACAATAAATATTGAAAATGTTCCACGTGAATTACAAATAATTTGGAAATTCTATTGAGAACACAAAATATTGATGTATGTCTCTTGACAGAAACACATATGACAGATAAGTCATCGCTTAAAATAAATGACTATACATGCTACAGCGCAAACCATCCGAGTAATACACCCAGAGGTGGTAGCTCAATTTTAATAAAGAAAGATATTAAGCACCACGAGGAACTTAGTCTAGAAATAGATGAATTCCAACTAATCGTGCTACGAATTATGTCTGTTAAACAAAGCCTTTGTGTCGGTGCATTATACTGTCCACCCAAATACAACATAAAGAATAACATGTTTGAAGAAATTCTTAAACTACTTGGCGATAGATTTATCCTGGGAGGTGACTACAACGCCATGCACATAGATTGGGGGTCTAGAGTAACCTCTACGAGAGGAAGAGAGCTAAGAAAAGCTATAAAAGAAAAAGGCTGCATTTACCAATCTACCGGTAAGCCAACCTATTGGCCAACTGATAGAAATAAAACTCCTGATCTGCTTGATTTTTATATAACAAAAAAAATTTCACCCAATTATATTAAGCTAGAAGATAACCATGATTTGGACTCAGATCACTCTGCAGTCATACTAAATCTATATGAAAAGGTTATTAAGAAACAGTCGAAACCTCTGCTAACGAACAAGACAACTGACTGGGCTAGCTTTAAACAAGAAATAGAAAACAAAATAAACATAAAAACAAAACTAAGATCCAAATGTGATATAGATTCTGAAGTAGAAAATTTTATTAAAATTATTCAAAATGCTGGATGGAATAATACAAAAAATTGTGAATATAAATCGGTAGGATTCAACTACCCTAGAGAAATATTAAATATGATAAAAATAAAAAGAAGAGCTAGACGCAGATGGCAACAATCGCGTGATCCGGCAGACAAAACTGTGCTAAATAGATTAACTCAGAATCTTAAAAGAAAAATTAAAGATCTTAAAAATGAAAATTTTGAAAAATATATAAAAAATTTATCAGCTAAAAGAGAAAATAACTACTCGTTGTGGAAAGCAACAAAGAGTACAAAAACCTCGATCTCTCAAATCCCGCCAATCAGAATGAAAAGCGGTGAATGGGCGAGAGATAATAAAAATAAAGCTGAAACATTCGCAGATCATCTTGAAGAAATTTTTTGTCCAGACGAGACAGATTCGGATGATCTCACTGAAGAAAATAATAATTGGCAAGAAAATGTTATATCACCATTTTCAGAGAGTGAAATAGTGGAACAAATTAAAAAACTCAGAGATAAAAAAGCTCCAGGTTTTGATCTAATTACATCGGAAGTCCTGAAAGAACTTCCGAAAAAAGCTATAACAATGCTAACACGCATTATAAACGCTGCTATAAGAATAAGGTATGTGCCGAATATGTGGAAAATAGCAGAGATAATTATGATACCAAAGCCAGGTAAGCCCATAAATGAGGTCAAATCCTACAGATCAATATCATTACTACCAATAGTATCAAAATTATTTGAAAAACTATTATTGATTCGAATGAGACCGATCATAGAAAATAGTAATCTGATTCCAAATTATCAATTTGGCTTTAGATCTAAGCACTCGACAATCGATCAAATTCATAGAATAACAGACATAATAGAAAAAGCTTTAGAGGAAAAGAAAGTATGCTCTACCATATTTCTAGATGTAGCCCAAGCTTTTGATAAAGTATGGCATCGAGGCTTAATAAATAAACTAAACAATATGTTACCTAAACAATACGTAGATATACTCTCATCATATCTAGAAAACAGACTATTCAGAATAAAACAAGACGAAGAGTATTCTACTATTAGATATATTAAAACGGGTGTGCCTCAAGGTAGTATTCTGGGTCCCATACTGTATTTGCTCTACACCAATGATTTACCAGAAATGGAAAATATAACTGTAGCTACATTCGCTGACGATACTGCGTTGATGGCAGTAGGATCAAATATTGACGAGGCTACAATTAAATTGCAAAGAGCAAGCGACAAGCTATACCTCTGGACAAAGAAATGGAAAATTAAACTCAATGAGTTAAAATCAGTACATGTAAATTTTACAAATAAAAAATTAGAAAATCAACCACCATTGGTAAATCTGAATGGGGTCAATATACCCCAAGAAAACAATGCTAAATACCTAGGAATGACATTAGATGTCAAACTTAGATGGAAAGAGCACGTTAAAAAGAAAAAATTTGAGCTTGAAAATAAGTATAGAGAAATGTACTGGCTCTTAGGTCGTAATTCTAAATTACCTATACATAACAAGATTTTGTTATATAATCAGATACTCAAACCAATATGGTTGTACGGCATACAAATATGGGGATGTGCCAAACAAACACATGTACTTTGTATACAAAAATTCCAAAATAAAGTCTTGCGCAACATGGTAAATGCCCCCTGGTATGTTCGCAACAGTGATTTGCACAGAGATCTAAAAATTCCTTGCATAGAAAATGAAATAAAAAGATATGCAACAAAGCATATCTGGAGGGACATGTTAACGTTGAGGCCACTCAATTGCTAGATAATCAAAATGATGTCAGAAGGCTTAAAAGAACTAAGCCACTAGATTTAATACGATAGAATTTCGTAAAATTTTTCTTTAAGAAAATCAAAATAGCAATAAATTAATGGTTAGTCCGTTGGACTAGTATTAATGGGAGGGGTGTGGTTTAGTCAGTAAAAATCTGGCACACAATGGAAGCTAAGGGGCTCATTGTGTCTATGAAAATTCCCACCAATCCACGCAAAAAAAAAAAAAAAAAAAAAAAAAAAAAACGTGAATTACAAATGGAAATTATAGACTTGCTCCAACTCTGATCTAAAAGATATTTTTCAAGAAAGTGATGTTATTGATTTTTATAAAAAATACGTGAATGCAGACAAATTTCCAATGATGAGAAAATTTGCATGCCGAATTTTATCTCTATTTTCCACGACATATGTCTGCGAACAATTTTTTTCTTTGATGAAGCTGACAAAAACAAAACATAGAAGCAGTTTAACAGATATTCATTTAAAAAATTCATTGCGATTGGCTGTTACAAACATTATACCTGATATCAAATATATAATGAATAAACACCAATTCCACAAATCACATTGAATTTATTTATTTTTTGTATATTTTTAATTTTTGTATTTTGTACTAACAAATAAAATCTAAAATGAACTATTTTGTATTCAACTTATATACATTTTTTTATTATATACTTATTTTAGTTGTCATATCATTTCCTGTGGCCCATTCATATACCCGAGTTATACAAATTGCCCTAATACCAAAAAAGTTTGCACACGACTGCTCTAAAATAAATTTAATAATCGCATAATTCCTTGGCATAAGCTATAAATGAAACTGTATTTATTCCCAGGAAGGGAGCAAGGCAAATTAATTCGACATTCCAATAAACTATATATACAAAAAATGTTGTATATAAAGAGGTTTTGACATCTAATCATTAGAGTAAAAATGGTAAAATGCTGCCTTTGTCAACGGTGTTTTGCATCGGAGTGTTGAAAAGGGCTATTGGGAAACCACAAATAAAAACGCACCTTTTTCTTTGCCTCCTGGGTGATGGTGAAAATAAAATTTTCAATAACAAAATTGTTGTTGTTTAACTCAAAATTTTGTTGTTTAACTTTTAACAAAATTGTTTGTTGTTTTGTAAAAGAGCGCCTGCCTTTCAACCGAAAGGTCCCGGGTTCGATTTCCGATGAAGCAAAAAAAATGCTTCATTGGTTTTTCGAGCTGGTGTAGTACCCTTCGTCATTGGGATATAATAAATGACAAAAAATAATCGAGAGTATATATAATCTGGTAGCAAATTAAATAAAATGAAACTATTCTATTTAAGAAGGCTTAGTTCCTGACAATAGTAGTGGTTTTCCACATTTAATGAGTCTAGCCAGAAATTTGTTAAAATAAATACTCAAATTATTGTAGATATTGTAGTGTAAAATTGCAGTACCGTACTTAATTGAGCACGAAAAGGTGATTCTACCTAAGTTACTGTCAAGATCATAAAAAAAAAAACACATAAGAGGACATTTTTTTACATTCAAAAAAATTATCTAAGTCCTCTTGTAGGCATTTACAGATGTAAAGCATCTTCTAAAAAAGTATTTTTTTTTTAAATTAATTAATTAAGAGGGTTTTTTAATATGAATATATATATATATATATATATTTTGTTTTTCGTTCCTAATACTGCCCAATGTCTTCCTGCGATATAAACCCCAACTACTACAACTTACTATATACAATATATAATGAACCTTCATATAATATGGTAAGATATTGTACAGTTAAGTAATCTGGTAGCATAAACATTTATGTATAAAAGAAAACTAAAATTGGTCTATTTTAAATTTAAAATCTAATATTACTTACTTCTCCCTCAGTTGGCGGTATTTCACTGTTTTTTTTTTCTTTTTTGATTGTTTGTTGTTGTTTTTCATTTTTACTATTACTGCAAAATTTATCTAGGTAAATGATCTTGTTCAGTTTGAAAACTCATCCCATAAATTTTAAATTTAATTTAATTTTTTTTGTTATTGATTTTTTTTTTTTATACTCTACATTGTGCAAAAAAACAAGACATTGATTATAAATAAAGCTTTACGACGAAACTACTACAACGACTACATCTATTACAATAATTTTTTTTTTGTGCTATAACTAGTGATTAAATGCTACTAAATAGCGTTTTCTTGCAAATTATATTTTAACGCTAAAAGGTAAAATTTTAGAGTTATAACGAACAAAAAAAAAAACAATCATTTCGGAAAATTTTGCAAGTTAATATGTAAAAATATATTGGTATAATTTACCAACAATATTTTTTTAATATCTTTTAGTTTACTTACTTACTTACTTTACATTAGAAAACAAAAATCCAATCAACCAAAAAATTAAATAATAAGAGTTAATAATAATAAAATAAAGAAAAAAAAAAAAACATGATAATTTTGCCTCCAGTAATATTTAAGACCCATAAAACACAAGAGAAGTTTATCAACACAAATTAAAAAGCAAGCGCACACAATTTAGCAAGTAAAGAAGAATAAAGCGCGACATTATCGCGAACGACAACAAAACGGCGGCAATTTTTTACAAAACAAAACAAAACACAAAATTTATAGTTGAGGTACCAGGGTATACTGAAACACTATTGATGATGATTGGGAGTTACTGCTTATTAGTGGTGGCGGTAAATTTTATAGTGTTAAATATAAAAAAAAAATATATTTCCTTTTTTTCTGCTCGTTTTGTCGTTTTTTATTTTCATTCTGTGTTATACCTTTTATTTTTAACCGGTATTGAATGTTTGATAGATTACCTGAGATTAACTTTGAACGTGCGCTTTTATGTTGTTATGTTACTGCTGTTTTATTGATTTTGAATATGTCAGTAGTTAATCTTTTTGAAAAATAAAAATAAATAAAAAAAAACAACAACAAAAACGTTAAATTAAAATAGTAAAACGCTAATAATATGAGAAATTAAAAAATAAACAACAACAAGAATAACGATTATTCATATAAACTCAGTGAATACAGTGAGAGTCACTTGAAATAGGACAGCTGAAATTGCAAATTAAAATGGTATTTATTTTTGTTTTTTTAATTAAGCCAAACACTAGGTTTTAAAAGATACCTTTATACACGAATGTATAGCTTGAACTAATTGAGGATTGTAGAAAGAAAAATTTCAAGACCGATTTCAATTTTAAATTCTATAACAAAAGTATATTCTCTCTCTCTCTTCTAGAACCACTGTTATATCTGCTATACATAATGAATATACCTAAAACTCAATTCATATCAAATTACAATGTTTATGCAGATGACACTAATCTGATAGCAAAAGCTAAAACGAAGTTATATTAAATACAGACTTAAAAACCTTATGCAATTAACTGGATTATAATGAACTATGTTTAAATGCTAAAAAAAACTAACTACATAATATTTAAAACCCAGAATAAAAAGTATGATAATATTACACTTAAGGTAAAAGAAAATATATTACAGAGAGTCGACAATATTAAATATTTAGGAATTATAATTGATGAAAATTTAAAATGGGACACACATATAAAAAAAATTAAACAAAAAATTATTCCTATAAGTGTAGCTATAAAGAGATCTGGTGGTATTCCTAATTATGCAGCCAAACTTGTGTATAATTGGCATATCTTGTCAAGCATTAGGTATAATACATGCAGTTGGAGTCACTGTTCAAATTTTCATGCAAAACAGATTGGAACAGTAATGAATAAAGCGCTAAAAAGTTTATTTAAACTAAACCCCAGAACTAGTACTAAGGAGTTATACAAATCAATTAATGTACTGGATATAAACCAACTAATTTACTTTGAGAAATGCAAATACATATACAATATTCTAAATAATAAGTTTAAATCAAAATTAATTCTTAAAAATAGAGAACATACACATAACTACTTTACTAGAAATAGAAACCATATTGAAATACCTAAAGCTAGAACATCCAAAAAACAAAAAAGCTTAAAATGTAGTGCTATAAAACTTTTCAACACTCTACCCTTAGAAATTAATAATAGTAAAAACTTGGAAATATTTAAAAACAAACTTAAAAAGTATATTAGCAATTTTAGAAATAGTTAATAAAAAAAAAAAAACAAAAATGTAATTTTAAAATTATAATATTTTGGAAATGTTTACAATATGTAGGTTATAAATTAATCTTTAAGTTAATATTAAGTTTTTTCTCTTTTTTAGTTTATAATTTCTTATATATAATTTTATAATTAATATTTGTAAAGTTATCTGAAAAAAAAAAAAAATATCCCTTTGATAAGTAGGGACATTTTGAATAAATTTATTTATATATATATATATATCAGTTTACCTTCATATGTAGTGACATTTTCAGCCCCTTTTCTCTTACGAGATGTGGGCTTACTTTTTTTTATTGTTATTTGTTTAATCTTTTTATTATTATTATAATATTTAAATTAACTAATGACACAGGTTACTGGACCAGGTTGAAAAACCAATAAAAGCATTTTGCTTTGGTTGCACCACCCAGCGTTCAGTAAAATTGCATTATTATAATAAAAATTTCTTTCTGAATTAGAATAAGGACAGACAATGCTCGTCATTGTTTTTAGATAACACACAATCTTTTGATAAAGTATGGCATAAAGGTGGTCTCATCATACATATTAGCTATATCGTATGCTACCCAAAGCGTATATGTTGAATTAATCAGGTCATATCTATCAGAAAGAGAATTCAGGTTAAAACAAAGGGAGGAGTAGTATAAAGCTGGATTTCCACTGACCAATATTTAAAATCTTAAAAATTTCATCGGCTCTAAAAAGGGAGATAATATTATTTTATATGAGTGCTCAATACGTACAACAAGAACAGAAAATATCATTTACCGAGGATATTTTCACAAAAATTGGGGATATTTTCAAAAAATTTGGATAAAGTATATTGTGGGTTTTATATAAAATAAATTTCCCAAATAGAAATTTAGATATATCTTTGCAGCGGTCTATTTTTTTCTTACATAAAAATTCAATAAGCTATCTCCCTTTTTAGAGCCAATAAAATTTCTAAGATTTTAAATATTGGTCAATGAAAATTCACCTTAAAAGTTTTTAAAGTTGTTGTACCGAAAGGTAGCAAGCTGTTTTCATTTTCGTATTTACCGCATACAAGCGATATACCACAATAGTAACATTTGTGGATGACATTTCAATTATGGCAAAAAATAAAAATATGGAAAATTCTGCAACTAAACTGTTAAGAGCTAATAACGAAATATACTGTTCATAAGTCTTCACATATCAGAAAAATAAAGATACATTTCACAGCCAAAGTAAATGAAGGCGTCATAAAATTACAGAAACTCGCCATTCGTCTCACAGACATAAAAGTCTTCTCAACACTAGTTCTTCTTGATGGAGATGGTTTATGTTTGTGTTATAGAAATTCGTTTATAGTTAAAACATATCTAGAATGTCAAATCGTATCCTATCTTAACAAGAAGGGATAATTTTTACGTGTTTGATTTTTAAACATGCAAAGTGAACATTAAAAATATAAATTCCGTCGAAAAACCTATTTCGTTTTTCTTATAATTTATTAAAATTCAAAACCTATATTAGAGAAATTTTTATACTTTTGCTCTGCTGGCAAGAAAAAATTGATTTTCAACACAATGATAATTAATATAAGTTTTAACTTTTAATTAAAAAGAATAATAAAAAAATACACAGTCAAATCTAAATTTTACAAACTTTTAAAACCATAACAAACTAGTATTCGCCCGCTCCTCGAAATTGATAAAAAATAGTACTCAATTTCATTATTCCACCATTTCAATTTATTTTTGGCACTAGCTATATAATTTTTTTTTTTTATTTATTTATCTTAGACAATAACCGTATGCAGAATAATTTATTTAATAAATTGATCAAATTTAAATTTAATTCTGACGAGAAAACAACGAAACTGTGTATTTTGGTGAGTTGCGGCAATTTGATAAATTAAAATTTTTCTATGTTCAAATGTCTGTGTATGCTTACTAATACATGGGGTGAAATTTTACACTAAAATTTCTAATTGGAAGCTAAATTCAAAAAATATTTTAATTTCCCTACGTTTCCTTTTAAATATTTATCATGATTATAATGCAAATCGCATGTGAAATGGTTCAGATATTTGTACCAAACATTTTTCATTTTACAGAAAAAAAAAATAATAATTTAATCTTTGTACAAAATACAAAATATATAAATTTTTATTTAGATTAAAAACATATTGTAACTGTTTGAATTAAACATGTAATAAATAAATAAATTAAGTATAATGATGATAATATGTAAGTACAAAGATTCGACTCTATCTGTTGATTCTCCTATTATTATTATTCGATTTTCAATGGGGCTTATGATTGAAAACGAAAACGTTCAATCGTTTTCCGAATATCACTGACGTTTATCATTTGGTATGACAGAAAACGAAAACGGAAAACGTTAATTTCGAAAATAATTTTTCATATGTTTGAAAACTATCGGAAAACGTTTGTAGTGCAAAAATCAAACGTTCAGTTGTGTTGAACGTTTGTATGGAAAAAGTTTATAAACATAAACAAAATGCAAGTAGTTTTTTTTATATAACTAATTTAGATGTTTATATTTGTGTTTTTGTAAATAAAAAATTAGAATATAAAGTTAGAAATTATTTTATTTATATTTATTTGTAAAATAAAACATTTAATTTGTAAATACAAATAAATACATATAAAATACAAAAAAAAAGTGAAATTTTAACCTGTAATGCATTTAAAAAAATTTCTTTTCTATATAAAAGAAGAATTGTTTGTTTCTTTTTTTTTTTGTTTTTAAATTTTTTTTCTTTATTTTTCTATATTTAACTATTTTTTTTTTCAATTTATAATTTATGACACTACACTGTACTCTACACTATTCTTTTTTGTTTTGTTGTTTTATTAAAATTTATGTAATTGTTTATTAAATTTTAATTTTAGTTAATTGTTTATTAAATTTTAATTCAATTTTTAATTATAATTTTGTTTTATAAACTGTTTGTATAAACTGCGAAGGAGTATAAATAAAAAAAATAAATCAAAATAAACAGAAACACAACCACAAAAAATTGAAACATATGTTTTTGACAACTGTCAGTTAAGTTTCGAAAATTTGCGAAAATGTTTTTATTCACACGTCTTCAATCATATCAAAATGTGAAGAAGGTCGTGATGATCGTTTCGTTTCGTTTTCCGTTTCGTTTTCAATCATAAGCCCCAATATAAAACAAATTTGAATATTTAATTCTGCTAATAAAATTAAGTGACAGTTACTGTTGTAACACTTCGTACAAATAAAAAAATTAATTAACCACGATTGCTGTTAAGAAATTCTAAAGATTTCAATTTACAAATTTGGTTGTTTTGCATTTTACTTTTATTTCTTATTATTTGTCAATAAATCAATTCAATATTTTGAAAGTTACAAGTTAACAATTATCAATAGTTAATTTGATTAAATGGTAATTAAAAAATCATTTAAGATTTGCATCTTAAATAAATAAATAAAAAAATAAATAAAATAAAATAAAAAATTGTAACAGGAATGAAACCATAGTTAAATTTTAAAGTTATTTTACTACGTTTATGCTGCTAATATTCATGTTGTCATTGTCGTTGTGTTTGTTGTTGTTTTCATGTTAAGTACCTACCCAGATTAATTTGATTGCAATAAATTTTGACTGAAGTATTTAGGTGTTTATTTGTTTAGTTACGGTATTATTTTTCATTTATTTTTTTATGTTTTTTCTTTTGTTTGTTTGTGTTTTTGCGGTACTTAATTTAAGTGTTTAAATAGGAAGTTGTACTAATAAGTTTGATTTTGATTGGTTTTTATATATATATATGTAGTGATATTGATATGTCAAAAAAATTTCAATAGTTTTATATTGCAGCTAATTCAAGTAAAATTTTTATTGAGGTCTGAAGTAGATGACAAAATGGGCTATTTCTATTACCGGTGTATTATAAAATAGAACAAAAGTGGGACATACTATGCCCACTTTTGTTCTATTTTATATTTTTATATATACTACTAAGTTTTTATACTAAATTAATTTGGTACTTTAAAATTATAAACTAACAGTAATCAAATCACCATAACTCTTCCCTGAACACTATTTTTGCTTTGATTTTACTAATCAGCTTTATCATAGTGCATATAGTCATAATAAACAAAAACAAAACTGGATTAAGGACATTAGAAGAATAATTCCAAATATTCAAAGATCGTTAGCTTTAGTGTAATAGAAAACTTCCGATAATATTTTTAGAAACTCCTAGTGTATTAATCAACTTTCAAAAGTAAGAAGCAGCAATAGAGGAAGTTGATTCGTATAAAATAAATAAATTTTGGAAAAATTAAATTTTCAATAAAAATTTCTTCAATATTTATAATAACTATTTTCGATATTTTTAATGTCCTTTTCTTGAAAACGTAATCAAACAATTTCCAAAAAAATTAATCAAAGTAAATGAAAATATTTAAATATACGAAATACGAATAGAATCAAATTCAAATTTATTTAATACATATATATATATATATATGTATACATATATTAAATATGTAATTCGAATTGAAATTCAATTTTCAATAGTCAATTCGAATTAAATATTTAAATTGTTTTTTATACTTTTAGTTTTTTATATTAAATATTATTCGAAATTGATTTTTTACAAAAAAGAAATGGAATTGTATTACTTAAAAACAAAAAAAAAAAAAAATGAATATTATGCAAATTCGAATATTATCCTTTTGTATTTTTTTTTTGTTTATTTTGCTTTCTACATATTTTTTTTTTTATAAAATTTAATTCTATATCAATTTTTTTTTTTGAATATATTTAAAGAAAATTTTTCGAAATACTAAAATAGTGAATAACTTTGAAATTCCTTTTAATTTTTGTTTTTGTAAAATAAGTGCGCTTTTTTTTTTTTTTTTTTTTTTGTATTTGACTCATATTGTCCTTTCAAATGCATTTTGCAAACAAACAAAATTGTTTTATTCTCATACAGTGAGTATTAAAAATATTGGTGGTATGTTTTTATAGTAACACCACGTCAAGTCCATATATAGTGTTAAATAAAATAGCTAGAATCTGAATTATAAGATATTTTGGGTTAGTATCTTCTTAGATATGGCGAAAGCGTTCGACGAAGTCTGGAATGAAGGTGTATACTGCATGAATTGAGAAATTTTTTGCAAAAGGGATATTGTCTAATTGTACAAACCATGTTCGTTGAACCAAGTGATCGTTGTTTCTTTCTTTTTTTTTTTACTTTATTTATTTCTAAATTCAAAATTTACCATACTTTTTACATAAAAAATTTTGAATAAATAATTTTAATTAAGTTTGACGAATTTTGAAATAATATTCTATTCAGAGCCTTAGCCGTAGCTGTCTGGCTGTATTTTTTTTTTTTGAAAGTGTCTAATAAATATATGACTTATAAACTTTTGTTTTTTTTTTTTTTTTTAAACAGCCAAAGCGTTAGGTATGAAAATGCCTTTACACTTACGTGACGCTTGGTTGGGATAGGGTAGGATAGAATAAATTAGGAAGAAAAAAAAGGGAATAGATTAGTAATTGGAAGTTGAAGAATGAAGGTATTAATATTTTGCTTTAAACTTTTGTAAATTGTAAATTGGATGTGGAAACATGTTGGGAGGAATATGATTCCACATTCTTGAAGTGAAAACTATAAACGAACCTCCATAACCTACTTTATGCCATCTTGGGATATCCACAGTGTAGGGGTGAGCAATTGCAGCCACTCTTGTTTCACGTTGGAATTGTTTAAGAGGAGGAAGCAGCGCTTTGATTTCTGCTGAGCATGTGTTCACACCTACGAAGTATCTATAAAACAGTGAAAGTGCTCCGACTACACGTCGATGTCCAAGAGAAGTTAGGAATGAAGTTAACTTAATACTTACACTATATTAATAGATGCAATAATTTTTCATAAACAACAATAACTTTACTGTGATTTTAACTTTGTACATTTACTGTAAGAATATATTTTTTTATTTCTTTTTTGAAATACCCTACGCCTACACTATCCATGTTTTTTAATTCATTAGGCAAATCATTAAATATTTTCAAACAATTATACAAGCAATTATTCTTTTGATTGTTTGTTTTGAATAAGGTTAAATATAAGTTGGATTTGTTCCTTGTATTTTCACTATGGATATCTATCATTCTACATATTTAGAATAAAATTGTTAATAATTTTTAAAATATGTCATATATAATTCATTTCTACAGATATCATAGAGACTCATACATATATATGTATTATTTTGATTGATTTTTTATGTACAATACCCAATTTATTCAAGGTATATTGATAAGCCTTGCTCCAGATAGGATTTAGGTAAGTTATATTTGATAGTATATTATAATATATATTGAACAATGTTATACTATCAAAATATTTGCACAGACTTTCCAGAATAAAAATATATTTAGAGATATTTTTTATTACATGATCTACAGCATTTTAATTTACTGTCTAGGATTAGCCCTAGATATTCTAGAAATTTGACTTCGTATATATATAAATTTGAGTTCGAATAACAATATTTTAGTTTTTTTAATATTTAGTAATAGGTAATGTTTTTTTTAACCATTGTTCAATAATATTAAAATCATATTTGATATCAATACTTAAATTTCCTTCGTCATTCCGACTGATATTTTAGTACAGCATCATCAGCATATTTGACATTAGTTGTATTTGACCTTTAAAATTTAAGCATGCCATATCATTTATATAAATTTTGAAATTTATTTGTTAAATATAAATCTGAATATTGAAATATATGCAAAATAGAAGCAAAAGTACCACAAGGCAGCGTTCTGGGTCGTAGTCTTATACATTCTGTATGCAGGAAATGCAAATACAAAAAAAAAATACAGTACTAACAACATTATTTTATAGTTTTATGCCTGTATTTTTACTTGCAGTTTCATTCATCACATATGCTAATGAATATCCGAATGATCCAATATTTATTCTTATTGTTGTTATTTAGTAAATGTATATTTTAAGTATTGTATTTTACTATAATATGAATAAATGAATTAAAAAATCTAAAAAAAATATTTTGCATTTGTAACGCATTATAATATGTAATGCATGATTTTTGAATATAATGTATTACCACAATTCATTATGCATATTCGTATTTACTGAGTAAGTATATTGTGCATAGTATATACATAATTTGAGGGTAATGTAAAAGTAATACATTATGAAAACAAAAACAATAATTTTTAACGTATAGATGAAAACTTACACTAAAAGTATTGTTTTATATATAAATATTCTGGTCTAATATGACAGAGGTGAGTATTTATTTATAGTTTTTATACACCACTATTTTTCAACAAATGCTTCAATGTATGACTTAATAATTCTTTACAAAAACCAGATCACATTTCCTATTGCGAACTAACTTTTGTAACATACTGTAAATGAATGCAATTTGAAAAAATTCTAAACTTTTGCATAAAAATTCAGATTGTTACATTTTTGTTTCTTTTTTGTCATTTTTATAAGCTGTATATATATATATATATATATATATGAATACTCTGTGTTCGAATTCAATTTAATACTTGAAATTCTCGCATTAAAAGAAAATTATTATAAAAATGCAATAACAAAAATAATTTTTTTGAACTTAAAAGTCTCTTCTTTTTTTGTTTTTTGTTTTGTTTTTTGTA
The DNA here is from genome assembly GCA_963942445.1 of Argyra leucocephala. Taxonomy (NCBI): domain Eukaryota; kingdom Metazoa; phylum Arthropoda; class Insecta; order Diptera; family Dolichopodidae; genus Argyra; species Argyra leucocephala. Next base: position 59,926,833 of record OZ012681.1, on the reverse strand, counting down.
TTTTCTTATTTTGAATTTTGTTGTTCAATTGTTTTCATTGTTTACGTATACAACATATTATATATATACGTATAAGAAAAAGTTGATTTTCATTTTAATTTTCATTCATTTAAAATTCAGTGTTAAATTAAAGAATAGTGAATTGTGGTGGCGGCAATATTGGCCACCTTAAAAGTAATGCATTTTTCGCACCTCGATGCTACAATTTTTTACTTTTTCTTTTGTTTTTCTTTTCTTTTGTTTTTCTTTTTTTTTGTTTTCTAATTTTTACTCTTTCTTTTTTTTATTCTTATTTTATAAATTTCATTTCAATTTGGTGTTGAAAACCTCAAATAGACCTTCCCTTTTGAACTATGTTGATCCTTAAGTGTACACTGTTGTAGTTATGAGAAAATAACAATCGCATTTTGGTGAATAATGCGTTATGTTACAAAAGGTATTTGACAAGTAAATCACTTCTCTTTTTTTATATATAAGTATATAAATATATACGTATATACCTATATACTAGAGAGCTGTTCAAAGTTAATCTAGATGCCTTTATTCAACAAAAATATAAAAAAAAATATTAAAAAAAATATATAAAAAAAATTTAAATTTTAATATTTATAAAGAATGATTTCACCTCGCTGTATATAAAACCAAAAAAAAAAAAAAAACATAAAGCAAAAACAATGAAGGAGAATACCAAATTACTGAAATGATTTTTCTTTTATTTTCTATAAAAAAAAAATAGAAAAAAAAATAACCGTGGAGCTGATAATTTTACTTTAAATTGATTTTACTTGTGAAACATAATATAGGAATTTTTATGGATGACACATTCAGAAGTTAAAATTGCCGCCGCCGCCGCTGCCACAAACTATTCGAACCATATTTGAATCTTAAATTCTCTTGTTTTTGTTCTTGTTGTTGTTGTTACTGAATGTTATTTTTAGTCTTGGACTGGACATTTTGTTTAACATGTGTTCAAACAAGTGTGAATTCCCAATTGTAAATTGTAAATTTCAATCTTTGATGTTGTTATTGTTCTGATTGTTATTATTTATTTATTTTATTATTGTTTTTTTTTTTTACTTGTTTTTATTTTAGAAAAACAAAAACATGTTACCATTTTGTTTTATTTTATAAAAAAAAAAAAAATAGTAAATACAAAATGATTTTTTAGGTCCAAGGATCGACCTTTGTCTTTACTATAGTGTATTGTATGGTAACATACTTTTAAGTTAAAAATTTACATTTCGATTTTAATCCTTTATTGAATTTTGAATTAATAATGAATTGTGGAAACAATTTCGTGTCATATTATAAGGTAGGTGGCAATGTTTCGAAATATTTTTGTTGTAAGTAAAAACAGTTGTTTCCAAAGAGTCTTTTTTTTTTTTTTTAATTTCATGACTAGAGTAGTCTGTCATGAAGACAGAGTGTCTTCGTGGGAATTAATTTGATTAAAATTAAAGGACAGTGGTACAAAAATTAATTGATTGGTAAATTTTGACGTAAGATACTCATGGGGCTGAAAAACGACCTTAAAGCGACAATTCAGCGAATATGAACAACATCCATATAAAAGAGGTTTAATCCAATGTTGGTACGATATTACCAGAATGCATATAAACTCTGTCTGGGATGAGATAAGATCCTGTAAAACTTCCAAGAAGTAATAGCCGGAAGTGGACAAATAGAAAATTGTTTCAGCTTAATAAAAGGATGATAATGGGTATTATGGTGACAGATCTTTGTTTACTTAACAAGCAAGCAATGCGACTGAGACTTGTCAATGCTGATATCTTTCGAATTTGTGAAGATTTTGACACTAATGAGGGCATTGAGCTTTAACTTGAAAGGACATTATTTTCTGCGACTGCTCAAGTCCTGCTTCGAAGGTTCCATTTCAGAATATATTTAGATAATTCACAACTACGTGTCTCAACTACGTAATGTTCATTTCATGTTTATTATATGTGGTGAAGGGAATCGCTATGATATAACACGGAGTCTAGTGTCGTAGCGATGACAGATTTTTGTAACTGCCACCTCTTTTTAAGCTACGTAACTAACAAGTTAGGGCTGAATGTTGTATAATTGTAATTAACCTTGACTTACATATTGTAAAAAAATACCTTCTTTTTTTTGTTCCATATTGTACACAAAATAATTGTTTACAGTCTAGTCTATTCCATATTGCTTAATACACTCAAGTTTCAAATGCGCAAAAAAAAAAGCAGAGCACGCATCGAAAAAAATTTCAATGATTTTTATAAACTTTTGGTATACTTACAGTATTGCAAGGATTTATTTATTGGAATTTTTATTTTATTTTTAGTTATATTTCCAATATTTTTGACATTTTTCGTTAAATTCTGAACTTTTTAAATTTGGTAATAACCGAAAATGACAACAAAATAACTTAGAATATTCACAAAAAAGATTAAAACTGTGTTCCATAATGTAAAAATATTACAGCGAATTTTTACGAAATAAGTATAAAATATTAAATTAAAAAAACAGTTTAAAGGCGGATTAGAACTGTTGTTTTTGCAATATAACTAATTTTCAAACATAGTACATGAATTTCAGGTTATATAAATTTATTGTTAGTACTGATTATGTTAGCACACCTAACCTGCAGTAGCAAATATAAAAGTTTATTTGGAATTTGAATATTAGAAAAGACTTATAGTCAAAACATCTCTAATTAATCAATTAAATTTAGAACCGATGTTATTATCAATCTCATTATAAATTATTATACTCAATTTCATTAAAAATTATTTTTTCATCATTTCAATTTATTCTTGGCACTCCTTATTTAATTCTCTTTCATTGATTTATTTTATAGACAACAACCACATACGTAATAATTTATTTAAAAAAAATTTAATTTTAACTTAATTCTGGCGAGTAAAAGAAAAAATTCTGTAGTTTGGTGAATGTATTTGGTCAACACTCTGTACTTTGAATTTATTTAGTAAAATCTGTAGTTTGGTGAATTTGGTAAATGTAATTAAGTATATGTATATTTACTTATACATGTAGTAAAGTTTTAAATGAAATTTCAAACTGAAAATTAAAAAAAATATTTAGTTTCGCTACGTCTCCTTTTAGATATTTATCAATAATAATGTAAATCGGCTATGGAATAGTTCAGATATTTGTAACATATTTTTTCAATTTACAGATAAAATAAAATAATGAATATTTACAAAACAAAAATAAATTTATTTCAATCAAAATAAAAAAAAAAATATCCGCTTCACAATAAAATGGCATAGTACTATTTAAATTGAAATTATTTGTTAATTTTGTTAAATCATTATGCTATTCGGGAGCATTTAAACAAATCCAAGTGTTTATATATTTAACATCAATATGACCCTTTAACACCCTTTTTATTTTACAATTTTCTTTACCATTTTATACCAACCATTTGTCATTTACTTTGCCACATTAAATTATTCTCTTCACCCAATTATTTTCAAAACTAGTCTAATTTACAAGTATTGGTCTCAAAGTTCATTTTCAAAACAAGTAAAAATATAATCTCACAAAATAACACTTTTAAACAACATCTGCTGTAAGAAAAAAAAAAAAAAAAAAATGTTAAATACTACTATTATTATGCATTTAAGATCAGTAGTTAACGACATATACAACCCGCACATAAATATTTGTAGATTGAAGAGTATAACATTAATAGTAGTTACTATTCTTCATTTTTTATTTGCTTTCAAAGTTTACCATTCAAATTGTTTTTATTGAAAATTAGTCCTAGCATAGAAGGTATTAAGATTAAATTGCAGATTGTTTAATCACCCAATATTTTTCAAAATTATGTGAAAATTCCAAAATTAAAATATTGTTGGGTCTACTGAAGAAGATTTTCCTCATTTAATTAGTCAATTAAAGGCTTAAAGGCTTAGTACCTAATTAGGTCTAGGCTCAGTATTCAAATTAAGATGTTTAGTAGACTTTAAGTAAATAAGTAAAAAACTATATATTTTTTAGAACTAGAACTTAGTATACATGATGGTTTGAAAACAGTTTCAGCTACATATGTATATACTAACATAGAATCAAACTCCGATGAATTGGCTGAATTTTCAGTAATGTCCTAAAACTTAGTAAACAATACCAAAAATTAACTAAAATGAATTTTTCAAAATAAAATGTAAATTAAATAAATTATTTATAAATCAAGTATCTAATATAATCAGAGCAAGCAATAGGTTAAAACTGTAATGATGTCGTCGTCGCCTTGTTACATATACAACACCAACATTTTAAACAACCAACACAAAAAATTGATTGTTTTGTCATCTCATTTCATCACAAGTCCGGTTGGAAGTGAATATTTATTTAAATTTCTGGTATTTGACAATCAAATATTTAAATAAATATTCACTTTGACTGAAAAATTGACTAATAAGACACTGCAAACATAATATTTATGATGATTGGAAATGATTGGATTCGCATCACAAAAAGTCTACTGAAAAAAAAAACATTAAAGAAGTCTTATCTGATTTATTTATGCGATTAGCATTCATTTTACTTTGTTAGACACACGAATTGATTTTTAATCGCCAAAAACACCTACTTCAAATTGACATTTTTATAATATTTTACATATGCCCGAAAAAAAGCTTACAAGCCTACAGAGTTCTAATGAAAATGCTAATTTTAAATTTATAGTTATATTTGTTTACTTATGCCCCTCAAGCTTTGAAAAAGTCTATAACCTTTATTTACTATGATCTGACAGAGACAGTATAATATGTTCTGATTTGAGAACTATATATACACGTGTAAGAGAAGACAGGAAAATTATAGAACACACAACATTTAATCGCTTGAAAATCTATTTGGAAAAATACTAAAGGTTCAAAACCCGACATTGTATAGTACATTGTGTAGTATTTGTGGCATGTGAGTAGTAAGAGGTCACGGATTTGAGTCCCGAACAATCTGAAATTATTTACCAGAAAGTTCAAAAAATTTATATGCAGGCAAAATTTTAAAAGGTTTCCAATCACTGCTGTTAGCAGAAAGGATGCATCTTTTCACGAATTTTACATAACCCTGTTTTATTCAATAAAGTTTATCAAAAACCATAACCTCTAATAACCAAAAAAACTACTTGAATAACTCATCATTTGTTTAATTTTGTTCGTTTCTTCTTTTTTTTTTTTTTTTGACTACTTAGCGAACTATTGACTCTAGCATTCCAGGTGCACATTTGTAACAAAAAAAAATTAATAGGCAGCTTCTTAAATCAAAATTTTTCAATTTCAATTTTATTTTTCATATTTATTTGGTTGTATTTTGTTAAAATAAGGCACGCGCATATCCCATAAAATACTATTTCTACTGCCGCCATTAGCAATAAACAGCAAATCTTTATTTTTTTCTTAAAATTTTAAGTAAATAAATCCATTAACTATTTGTTTAAACTCACTTTCATCATCATCACCATAATCATCGTCATCGTCATCATCATTGTCAGGTATGATAGTAAAATTAAATAGCATAAAAAAACAAAAAAATCAACTCTAACCAATCATTAAATCATCACATAAAACAGACCGCATATTCAACAACAAGAACAATAAAAAAAGAACAAAAAATACTAAGCGTATAAAATATGAATAATTTGAGCGCCAATAATTTTCCACGCCAAATAGTTTTTCACGATCGACGATCGGATCGTATAACAAAGTCAAATGAAATAAACTCCAATCGTAACTCAAAATCAACTCTAATTCGCTTCCCAAAAACAATAACAACAACAACAACAACAATAATAAAAAACTGAATGAAAAAAAATTTAAAAAATAAATTTCCATAATTTTTTATTATGATTGCGGCCGCACGCTGAAAATGTATTTAACCTCATGACGAACCTATTCAAATCCATCAAATATGGTCATTAATATTGCCTAAATCAAAATTTATTTAAATATTTTTCCAATAAATTTTTTCTTTTTTTTGTATTCTTACATTCTTTTTTTTTTTTATTCTTTTTTAATTTTTTCTTAAAAAACCGTTTTTTTTTTGTGTTTTTTTTTTTTAAGTTGCAATGTTCATTTTTTAGTATTGCAGTACACATATGAATTTCGGATTTGCATTTGAATCTGAATTTTGTGATATACAACAACCATAATGTGCAAAATATCACAACAGAAAAACAGCAACAAAAACAATAATGAAAAACGAAAAAAATTGAATCGCTAGAAAAACTTTAACTAAGTTGTAATAAAAATTTATGCATCATCATCTAAAAAACAACAACAACAAAAAATGAAAATTATAAGCAAGCATCGACTTTACAGCAAAATAAAACTAAGCTCATTTACAGTGTGTATAAAAAGTAAAAGGCGGACAAGAAAACAATTAAAATAATTTTTTCTTAAGTGGTTTTCAAACGGATATTCTGGGTATGCTCGATTATTTGATTGTGAATAGGTAGTAGTGGCTGCCGATAATACCCCGACACACTTAGACCATTAAGGTCCATTGTGATGTGACTTTGAGTTATATTTAAATTATGTATTTAATTAAAATTAAATTAATTTCTTTAGTTCGCAGACGACAAGCTTATTAAAAAAAATTTTACTCTAACGCTAGAAAACAAGTTTTTATTAAAAAAAAAAATTATTCCGTTTCATTGGTTTCAGAACATATTGATTTATTAATAACGTTGTGGTATAGTTGTATTATAAGTAACTAGTATAACAACATTGCTAATCTAGTAAAGTTTGGGTGCAGTTTAAAAATAATATGAACATTACAACTCAAAAAACCAACAACAATATTTATCATTACATTCTATACCTACACCTACGTCCATACTGTTTTTTCATTATTATTGTAGTTGTTAGAAAACTTCGGAAACAAAAACAAAATTAGTATATATAAGATAAAAGTGCCCTCGGTAGTCGAGTTGTAAAGCACTCGAGTATACTAATGTAGGTAGTATAGTAACCAAGGAACACAGGTTCAAACCCCGTGAGAACCGAAAATTTTTTCAAATGTTGATAATTACTGAAAATGTAATTCCGAGTCTAAATTAATTTAATAATTAATAAGCATACAATATAACTAATCAAATTAATATAAAACATATAATATACAAATATATACCAAAGAATTAGTATAATTTAATAAAAGGCCCACATATCGAAAGGGAAAAGGACCTATAAGTTGGCCTGCAGATTTATGTGTACTCTCGCTCTAAATTGTAATTTTTTTTAAAAATTAATTCAGCCGCCATTTTTTATGTACTTATTTACCCAACTTAAGGAATAAAATATAATGATGAGATCATCAACAGTATCGGATTTGCTGATGACAAAACACTTTTAGCATACGCCGCAGATGACTTGTAGCAACTGTTACATTTCGTAAACACACATTGTTATTGTTTGAAAATGAATGCCACTAAGACCAACTTATTATATAGCAGAAAAAACCCATTCTTATATTTACACAACATTAACACTCGAAGGCAGTTCTATATCGAAAGGGTATCTATAATATAAGTATGGGAAAAAACTTCGTTTATCAGGTACAAAAATTTACTTTCAAACAGATAAATATTCGTTTTGATTTGAGATTACGTTTCGTGAAATGTTATAGGTATGGACAATAATATTAACATGCTGCGGAAGCATGGTCGCTTAAACTTGAACATATGAACAGATTGTAGGCCTTTGAAATGTGGGTCTATCGCAGAATACTCAATCTATCTTGCACCTAAAGAATACCAAATGCTGAAGTTCTGAACAGAATACATAAAACCCGAGAGCAACTCTAAATAGTAAAGAGGTGAAAGACAGCTTATTGTGGTCACATCATGCTTGGATCGAAGTTTGAACTCCACCATTTGATTGCTCAAGAGATGATAGAGGCCAGACGAGGGGTTGGGAGGAAACCAGTTTTTTCGGTTGCGCAACATAAGCTGCATGAGAAACTGGTTCAAGCAACATCGAACAGATCTGAACTAAAATAAATAGTTGACAACTAAATGCAAAGTTCTACCTATACACTGCAAAAGTGGATAGACAGAAAGTGAAGAGAAATTCATTTTCACAGATATTTTTCACTGAAATTTGTTTTTTTTTTTTAAGTGCACTCAGTAATACACAAGAGTGAACATCTGGGGTGACGTTTAAATATAGCGCTTTATTTTAGTTGTATCATTTTTGACAGCACATTAATTTTCAGTCTAAAACTATAACAAAAGTCGGTAATTGGCATGACAATTACTTTACAGAATTTCAATTTAAGATTTGCGATGTCAGTCGTTGTGTGTTACAGAATTCCACTTCAACTCTTTAAATATTTTTCAAAAATTATCGCAAAAACATTATTTCATTTCAGTTCCGGCTTATTTGATCTATAGAATCTATTTCTAATCTATATAGAAGAAACTATTAAGATATATTAATATCATTAATTTAGAGGCAGTCTGACCTTTTGATTATTTGACCAGCAAATTTATTGTTGACGTCATTTTATATTAAAAAATTTTCAAATTAAACAAAATTTAACGAAACATTCTCAAGAAGATTTGAAAAACTAGTTATTCTAAAATACATCCATGGGTAATAAAATTAGTATAGATATCTCTTTTATCTTATTTGTTACTCAACTCCATTACAACAAAAAAGCTTAAAACTCTGAATTTCTGAAATTCAAAATGTTTTATTGCTGAAAACAGTCAACTACGGGTCAGATTAATATATTGATTTCGAAAATAGAACGTACATTTTCGTGACTTCTTCATAATATTGAAACCTACCAGTGTAAATTAATACAAATTCAATGAGATCAGAATACAAAAATTACGATAACTGAGAAAAAAATACAAAAAAAGTTAAACTAAAATCTTTGCCTAAAATTAGAGTAGTGGCATCAAAATTGAGGATAAGATATATTGGAAAAAACAAACATGCCGGAATTTTCAAAAAGTCTGCGTTCTACCCATTTTCAAATATTAAAGTGACATACTCAGGTAGTTAACAGTAGTCATATTACACTTCAAATATCTCTTATATAGGCTAAATTATCAAAATTTTATCTCATATTAGGTATACAAGTGTACACAGACTTTTCTCACATACTGTACATAAATGAAATTAAACTATAATTTAAATTTGCTTTTTATTAAAAACAGTATAATGCAGTACACATAGAGTCATACCAAAATTGAAACGTTTGTACCAAAAAAACACAACAAAGTAAATCCTCTGACCATTTGACACTGCTGCACATTTAAATACACTAAAGTGACGACTTACTTAAAACAACCTTTGAAACAACAAGTTAGCCTATTTTGTTTTGGAGACTCAAAATGATTTCAACCTTTTGTGGACTCTAAAAAAGAATACAACACGATTTTGGTTTTGATGTTATGAGATTTTTGTTTTTGTTTTTTCTTTTTTTTCTTCTTTCTATTCCTTACACGAATAATCGTCAACTCTTATGGCGACAATTTTATTGTTAACAGTTAATTTTTTGTATTTGAGCCACCTAAAGTTGATGTTATGAGAGAGAATTGTGTGGAAATTCACTAAAAATGTAAATTTTTAATCTTCATGAAACATATTTTGTATTTGATAGGTTGTTATGAATATTCTAAATAAAAAAAAAAAAAACAAAACAAAAATAGAAAATTTTAAATTGACTTTTAACAATATTGCGTTATATAAAATTATTTAAATACAAGCAAAAAACAAAAAAAAAAGTTGTAAGTAGCTTAAAATTATGAAGTTAAGTTGTTTTCTTTGATTTTTTTGCGATTTAAGATTATTTAAATTAAGTTATAACTTTCAATTAAAATTTTAATTTACGCGTTCTGTGGGAGAGTTTTTTTTTTTTAATCAGAAAACACTAATGAATTTGTTGGAATTACAATAAAAAAAATATTTTATAATAAAATAATATGAAGTCTTAGGAGTAATTTAGTTAAAAATTCGTTATTTTCGATAGTGCAGTTTCCGAAATTGTGCAATATTATCTAAGTAGTATAGGAAGGAAGCGGTACTTTACAAAGCCATCAGATGACAGGTTCAGGTTACTGCCGTACAACTCCTAGCAAGTCTCAGCAATATTTCAAAACCCAATTGTGTTACGCAAATACGCAAAATACGACTTCCGCCGATTTCGGAAATTTGGATTGATTCTGGTTTCTACCGTACAACTCCTAGCACGTCTCAGGAGTATTTTAAAAATCAATTGTGTTACAGGCATGAAAATTTACACTTACATACTCTATCAGGAATGTTTCAAAAAAATATTGTGTTACAGACTTGAAAATTTATTCATAGGTACTCTATAAAAAATAAACAAACATGTATTGTCCTGCAAAAGTATTTTCGAATTTTAGGAATCAGTATAAAATTTTTACATGGCTATGTGGAATGGTTATGTGAATTAGCCACCAAAATGTGACGATTTGTGCTATTAATCAGAAAGTACTGCAGAGTGTTCCAGGGGTTCCATGTGTACAAATCGATAGATACAGTTATCGATGAAAATGAAGTTGTTCCTCCTCATCAATTGGAATTATAAGTAGTAGCTTCAATATTGCTTCTGCGAAACTTGAAGCAACCAAAACTATGGTACTAGATTAAGAATAAGAACTTTGCATCCTTATTTCATTTAAGCACAAATTCCAACTGATTGTGGAAAAGGCGAACATATGTATCTTTATTTCAAGAATACCGCAATAGCAAGGAACATATTTGCTTATACTTCATTAGAAAATACCAAAATATTAAAAAAATAATTTTGATATAAGTATAGTTTAAGTTGTTGGCTTTGTTATCATAGTGAAAAAAAAAATATTAGAATATTTTTGATAAACCAATTTTTTTCAATTCGATTCATAAATCAAACTTCATTGAAGTAAATTCGATTCATTTTGTGGTCGACCCGGACAACGTTGGGTAACTTTGCTAGTAATTTTATAAAGGGGTACTTACATTTTAAAAATGTAATGTTCGATGTTACGTCAACATCGTTTTCAATATTTTCCTAATTTGACAATTAGATGCTCTAACTAGGAGGATATTCCAGGCAGATATCATAATTGGGTAGCACCACAAACAGGAAATTGGAAGATAAGGGTTAAAGAAAACCTCGGAAAAATATTTTCTTCCTTCTAAAACGTGAGCTGACATGATCAACATCGTCAATAATACATCAAGCCAAATAAAAATTTTAATAAATAAAAATTAAAGGAAATCAACCAGAATCATCTTTTCATTCTCTATACTAAGTTTGATAATAATAATAAATAAATTGATTGTATAAAAAAAAAAAAATTAGAAAAAAGATCTTTACAATCAGTTCAAGCATCAACTCAATCGCAGTTAATCAAGCAATAACTTAAGTATAAAAACAAAAATTGTTCGATACTTTGGAAGCAATAAAGTTCCTTCATTACTGCTTAATTCTGACTGACTAAATTTTCCTTTATTATTCTTGTATTTATATATCATAATCACTATTAATTTTGAATATTAATTTAAATAACGGTAAGTACATATCCATTCTAGTCTAAATCCATTTGTTTACTAAAATATTCACATTGACATACATTTAATTTAACAGAGATCCGGTCTTATACTAATCAATCTACACTACTGTAATATAACTTATAATTAATTCTAAGTTCTACGATTTTTCGTTTTTAATATTGATTTGATACTCTCACAATGTAAATGGGAAAAACTCTAAAAAAATTATTGGTAATTCCTAAATCATTGTTCAATCTATTATCTACATTATCCCTGCAGATTGCTAAATTTCTGTATGCGTCGAATATACTTATTTGTTATTTGCTGTACCTGCTAAATTGATGATAAATTGGTTCTTTAATTATACATTTAGCAATTGTCGACCTAAAATTGATAGTACCTCTTATTTGGCGTAAACTATAGTTATGGTCTTGAAATCAAACTGTAATTAGTATTTTTGATTGTCCCATATATAATATCGAAAATTTTGACATAACACTTTGTCTTGAACTTCTTTAATGTTCTTCTTTAGCTTCTGAATTCAAAATTATGTTTTTTTGAAAATTTTCTTAAACTAAACACAACAAGAATTATAATACAAATTATCGACTAGTTTAGAAACTAGACTTAATACACAATGAACTTGGGATGTTGTGTTTAGATATACTATGACCGTATTTTGCAGTGTAAAAAAGTATTTTCAGAATTATAAAAATATCTCCTGTTTTGAATACTACTTTATTTTTATTTTTTTTTGTTTTTGACAGTAACTTAGGTAGAACCACCATTTCGTGCTTAATTAAGTACGATATTGTAATTAAATTCTACAATAGTATTCTACATAGTATACCATTTTCAAGAATTTATTTACAAATTACTGGTATCACATTAAACTACTGCTATTCTGAGAATACATGTGTGACCAGAATGTACTCTCAACTACTTTTTGTTATTTATTTTATCCCAGTGACAAAGGGTACTGAACCAAGTCGAAAAACCCAACATTTTTATTTTATTTTGCTTCATCGGAAATCGAACCTGGAATCTTTCGGTTGAAAGACCGAAGTCTTTCTACGTACTGTGTCACCCATTGTTTTATATTTTAGCATAATTACAATTATAAATTTTCATAAAGTTCGGATGCCTGAAATCGAACATATATCTAATATATCAGATTAAAATTATTTGCAGTTTTAAAAAAATAGCATGGGCACCTGGGTGCTCAAATATTGATTAGAATTTAAAATTTTAATTAATAAAATTAATAATAATAATAAGTACATTTATTTATATAAATGACTTTATTTTGAACAACAGCAAAAAAAAAAATTATGTCTTCAATATGGAAAATTTTTAGTTGAAAATAAATTTAAAACCCATATATATATCCATCTTGAAGACGAAGGTAATTTGTTCAATTCATATTCATCCAATGTCATATTATTCATATTATTCAATCTTAAATTTTCAAATTACTAATTTTTATGTTAATAATATCATAATGTTAATAATTTTAATATATTTTAGGTCCCATGAGCTGAACAGAGAAGAGATTACTTAGATTTGATCTAAAATAAAAAATTAAATTATTCAAATTTACACATAATTTCAATTCACTTTAAATGGGGGCCCCATAATTTATTAAGAAAATATTTTTTTTCTCTTTTTTTTTTTTCTTCTAAATGCTATTATTATGAGATATTGACTCGCAAATGGAATGAAAAATAATAATTTACCTCATTGATTGTTAATGGTGAGGTTATATTTTGAATTGATATTTTGTGTAGGAAATGAGTTATTAGAGAACTTGTTAATGATTAAATTATGTTAATTTTTAGGCGTCGTTTTCGTTTTTTGTACTTTATGTTTGTATCGCATAATCGATTTATTGATTAAAAATGTGCCCAGATTTACTTTTGGGATTTATTATATTAACATGAAAAATGACTTAATATGACAAAAATTATAATTTGCATATTAGTGATGACATTTATTTGTAATTTTAAGATAATTCAAGATTTATATATTGAAAATTTATTAATTTAAAAGATAATTAATTAACTGTAAAAAAAAAAACCGATAATGGAAAATGAAGATAAGTATACGAAAGTTAAACTCTGTTATACATCAAATCTACTTGGCTAAGGTATTGATTACTGTTACATTTATAGCAACATAATGTTTAATGCTTTCTTGATTGCCTGATGGAATATCTTATTTCCCTTACTCAAGGCCCGTTAAGTTTTTTTATTCGCTGCAAGGCCTATTTCTCTCCCATGTGACCTCTGGGAAATCTATAAAGCTTTCACACGACCCAAAATAGAATTCTCACACACGAGCTGGGGCTTCTAATAATAAGTCAACACATTTGTATAAAACCGGACTATTGATCTTATGAATGACCAAAATTTCTTATCTTGCTCATCTTGATCATCATCGTATAGTTGGAGCTCTCTCTCTTTTTTATAGATATCTCGTAGGTACCGATACATGCTCAATGGAAATTAAATCTGTCTTACCTCAATTTAAGCACCTGCCTCGTGAAACACGAAGGGCAGCATATGTTCATCCCTACACTGTAGAAAGCCCTGAATGGCAGAAGACAAGCTATTGTAATTCGTTTATAACCAGAACATCCCGAACGTGGAACCAAATCTTTTTAGACAAAGGTACCACCGCTATTCCATTCAATTGTGTTTTCTTTCGCTAATACATCAGCCTCATCATTTCCTGGAATGAATTTACAACCTAGGTCGACTGCTTTGTTACACGAAACACAAGGCAACTAAAAAGAAGAATGCCAAGCGACTTAATATAAAATAAATAACTAACCAAATTAACTGTAAAATAAACTAGAAATTAAATTTTGTAAATTAGTGTAGCTTATCCTAGGCTACTTCAAGTCATATTTTCATCATAAATATTTGCTTATTGTTGGGAATAGGTTAATATATGGTCACTTGAAAAAAACAATTTATTAGATAGAAGGTTTGATCGAGTGAAAAAAATTCAATTATTTTAATGTGAAAATGAAGAACAAATAAATTAAAAAATTATGCAAAAGGTAGGAATACAGCAAGTGTCTATATATCTGATAAATTTCACATTAGAAAGTAACCAATTTTAAATAGTATGAATCTTTTAGCGAAATTAACAGTACGCGGTTAGATGCAAGTAATGTATCATCTTTTACATTATTTGCACGATAAAACTTGGAGTAGTTTTTAGAAATAAATTGTTATAAATAACATTGAATGTGATCATCTTTTATATTTTATGTAATCTCATCATTAACTCATCCCACTCAGTTCTTCAATTAAATTGTCATTTCAATATCATTCTTGACAGTTTTGTAAAAATAATAAATTGTAAAAATACATATGTTAGAATTAATTAAAATTATTTTAATTTTTTCTACTTGTGAATGTAGAATCACTCAGATATCAAGATATCAATTTCAAAACCGTATCTTGCTTCATTTGAGCTTATTCGTTTAATTTCCTAGATTTAAAAATTAGAATATGTTCAATAGGTGTGACAAAATTAATAGCATTTATAAAACTCAATCTTATGAAAAAAATAATGAAAGAAAAATTCAATTTAACATTCATGCACTGACCGGGATTCGAAGTCTGGACTTTTAGGCTACCTACATCGACTTTAAAAATAAAATAATTCTCTTTTTTATACCGGGTGTTCCAGAGCATGCGTATCAGCTTTTTAAGAGGGGTCGGAAATCCGTTATTTTAAAATTTAGAAAAAAGTTTGTTAGCTAAACCGAAGGTGCTCTATCGGTGATATTTTCAACTTTCGGAAAATAACGCAAATCGGTTTTTTAAGATCAAAAATCGCCGAAATTGGCCGAAATCGAGATTTTAAAATGGGAAGGGGTATTTTTAAACGCAAATTCAGATTCTACGACAAAAAATAAGAAAATTATGTTAAATGATTTTTTTTTTGTTTTCTAAGTATTTTTCTTGAAAATTAATAACAATAAAACAAAAATGCTCAATATTTTCCTTTGGTAAACTAAAATTAATGATAATCATTTTTATAAATTAATTTGCTTTTCATGTTATCATATTTTTTATTCTCAGTTTTGGGTTCCTACAAAGTTTAAATAAAAAAAAAAAAAATAAAATAAAAAAAAAACAAAAAAAATATTTAAAAAAAAAAAAAAAAAAATTTTACTTTACAAAAGTTTCTTATTTTTTGATGTAGAATCCGAATTTGCATTAAAAAGTGCCCCTTCCCATTAGAAAATCTCGATTTTGGCGGATTTCGGCGATTTTTGATCTTAAAAAACCGATTGACAGTCTTTTCCGAAAGTTGAAAATATCACCAATCGATAGAGCACCCTCGATTTTGTTAATAAAATTTTTATTTAATTTTAAAATAACGGCTCCTTCCCCCCTTAAAAAGCTGATACGCATGCTCTGGAACACCCGCTATATTTTTTATTAAAACTGTTCCGTATGCGTTTACGTGCCGTCGAAAAAAACAGAGTTTTAATAAATGAGTAGCGAGGGTTTAGGGTGGCAGCCCCCGACTTTAAAAATAAAATAATTATTTTTCTATATTTTTTACAAAAATTGTCTTGTATGCGTCTACCTGCCGGGGAAAAAACAGGGTTCCAATAAATGATAAAGGAACATTTTAGAGTTGGATTCAAAATCAAAGTTATACACCTTATAAGAATATTTATATTTATGTGTAGATGAGATTTGCAATTAAAGATAGGGTTGGTCCTTTTTCCAGAATATTTATCTTAATTAATTTTGTGAGTACCCGCTGTTGAATGCAAAAATAAATATATCCCTTTTTCCAGAATACTTACCTTAATTATTTTTTATTTCTAGAAAAAGCAGCTATCCAAATTAAAATTCGAAATCCCCAAATTATGTGTTCGTGTTTGGTTTTGAGGAGTCTCGTACAGTCGTTCTGTTATTTAATGATTTTCAAAACCACAAGAGTTTTATTCAAACATAAAATAAAATGAGTACAAACTTTTAATTAATGTTGTTTTAGGTATATTAGAAATATAAAAAGCTTTTTCTAGATAACAGTACCACAAGCAGCAATAGAAATGACAATATTGGAGCTCGGTTAATTTTAAGTTAATTTTTAATTTTTAAATGCATAAAACTTATTATTTTGTAATTTGGGATTTTTTAACATTGGGATTTTGTGATATTGGGATTTTTAAATTTGGAATTTTTTTTCGAGGATTTTGACTTTCGCATTTCGGACACAACCTAATACAAATATATGAATATGTTGGTTTCAACGAATGTACATGTATAATATTTGGTAACTAAGGCTTCAGACATCAAAACAAAATTAATATTTAAAATACAATATCACAAGATAAAATATGCATACATCTCATAATTTTTAAAATTGAAACTTACATCGCTGATTAATAAACTCATATAAGTCATATATATGTAAAATTATACTGATTAATTAATTCCACAAAAATATCTTCTTAAATTAAAATTCAAAATTATAGGCTAAAAAATATATTTTCATCATTTTATTATTTTCTTCGAAGCAAAGGAACTTGAACATGATTTTAGATTTTTACGCTCTCAAAGGAAAATGAATGAGGAATGTTTTTACGTTTCCTTCATAAGTGAACATTTATGCAATGTAATTCATTATAAACAGGTGTTAAATAAATTACTGTAAAATAATTCTATATATGTAACTAATATTTTGAAAAAAAAAAAATGTATTTCTATATAAAAACTACAAATTTAAGTAAGTAATCCCACAACAAAAAAAAAAAAACAAAAAAATACAACAAAAATCATTAAAACCATAGAAGGATTCATGTCAAGTCATTGTTGTATAATTTACTTTCACCTCAACAACATATTTTATGGAATTTTTAGACTCGTATATAAAACTATCATTAAAAACTATACCATAAGTTATTATTTATAAATAATTTATAATTTATGCTTTCAAAATAAACAATAGTCCAGCAAATTAATTTTATTTAATAAAACTAGGCATTACTTATTATGAATGTATTTCACATATAGTTATAACCAATAATGAACGATTAAAAACTACAACTAGCTATAAGTATACGGAAACCTTCTTGAATAATAAGCAGTAACAAATATGTACCTACTACTCCATTCAAGACACTAACTACACTCTGTTTTTGTTTTTATTATTATTATTGTTTTCCATTGATTTAATAATCAATTCACACAATACCTATCTATAAATACTGATGAATTAAATAAGATGAAAGATGCTCTCATTCCAATTCATGATCAAAGAAGTGTAAAGAATTCAATTACTAAGCAAAATAATAATAACAACAACAACAGCAGTAGTAGCAAAAAAACAAAGGTGATCAATCAATCATAACAAAAAAAAAAAAAAAAAAAAATGGAAGATATGTTTAATTCAATAATCGCTTGCATAAATAACTGTAAAACACGAAATTATCAAAAAAACAAAAAAACTATCGATTGGTTATTGGGTATGTTTCAAGTGAGAATGAGAATGTGGAAAAAATTATTGAATAAATATTTAAGAGAAATTAAAATCCTAGTAACAACAGTCAAGTACATAGAACATTTGTTTTTTTTTTTTATTAGTTTTTGTTAACTAAACAGGATTCAATTCACCCTTTTGTAGACAAATCATAATTTTTCCAATTAGGTAAGCAAATTAATTTTTAATAAATTTCAACCAATTTATTTTTTTACATAAAAATTTCAAATAACCACTAATTCACATTATCATCGATCTAATCACATCATAGGTAAGGGTTAAATGGAAGTAGCTTTTATACTTACATATTTATTCAGTCGGATATTGCTTAGAGCAAGCAAATCATACGTCTATTGTAAATGAAAGCTTGCATCACGTTGCTGAATGGTAAGATCATTGTCCAGTGGGATCTTAACTATCACCGTTACTAACTAATGTTATTAAGAGATAAACATAAAACAGCTAGCATGCTGCAAAGTAATTCTGCGGCTAAAATAACACAGAAAAGCGATGAGATCATCGTCCAGTGGGTTATTGACTATAACCCACGGTTTTTTTTTATACTAAAGTCAGTATCAAAACAAGCTGTTCTCAAGTTAGATTCGCCTAAAATTTTAGATATAGGCTCAATTTTACCGCAGTTATGGTTAACAATATCAAAGAGATTAACGGAACATAAATTACGGGGCTTCTCTATAAAAGTTATTTAATTCCTAATTTTAGGTGCCCTGAGGTTCCCAGCAATTATTTGGTAGATAAACGTGATGTTTACCATCGATCGACATTGTTGGAGAGATTTCAGGTCTATCAAAAGCAAACTATCTTCGGAACGAGGAAATTGAAAAGGGTCAGACCATAAAAAAGCACATACTTAGTGCAAAACATAAAAGTTAAAGCTTCAAGAAATATTAACTATATGCATATTAAAACCAAATTTGCGAAGCATATTCAAGTATAGATCTAATATTATGTGATTTAAAATTGCTCCGTGATGTAGGGATCAGTAAACTTTTTTGCCCAGCGCATAGATCCTAGGATAGAGTTAACTTTGTTAATAATGGAGTTAAAATGTGCTTTGAAATTATGTTTGCGATCCGGAATAACACCTTGATTACGAATCAACTTAGAATGGTTTAAAACTTGATTCCCATGATGGTAATCAAATTTAATAAAAATAATAGAACTTTGAAGATTCCTATTAAAGTTAACAACCTGACATTTAGAGGCATTTATTTTGAGATTGCTAGTGAAGCGCCATTCGACAAAATTGTTAGGACCGTTTTGAAATAGGACACAATCACCAGAAGACATAATTTAAACACAATTATCACTTGGCTTTGAATGTCATGACACTGGAATCATCCATATTTAATTATTATTATTAAATCAATGGCAAAATTGTTAGGACCGTTTTGAAGTAGGACACAATAACCAAAAGACATAATTTAAACACAATTATCACTTGATTCTGGATGTCATGGCATTGGAATGACTCATATTTAATTGTAACATCATGTCTATATAGTAAGTGTGTGTGTTTTGAATATTTATAACCAAATATAGGCAAAAGCAGTTTATATTAATTATATAGTATAATTAAGAAAAAATGTATACCTATATAATTTGTTTTTTGTAATTTAAAAAATCACACTAAACATTTTTTGTCAATCCAAGCATTTTTTAATAATTTTTTTTAAATGAAATCGATTGATTGATTTGAATCGAATTGATTTGATAATTGGAAAGAAATTTCATAATCATATTTCATCCTGTTTTTGTGTTGATAAAAAATTATGCAAATATGCTTGGCTTGGTGCATCGCCCAAACGATGTATTAGGAAAATTAGAAATGAAGAGTTTTACAAAATACAAAACAAGCAAAATTATTATTATTATACTCACAAAGGAAGTTCAATCAGGTTTAATGGTGAGTATAACTTACCTGAAACAATAAATAAAAAGAATTTAAAGTTAACAAAATTTAATTTAAATCAAAAAAGAATAAAAATTAATAAAGTTTAACTAAAATTTAAAATTAATGCCATTTAACTAAAATTTTAAAAATAATTAAATTTTAACTAAAGTTTAAAAATAAATTAAATAATAATCAAACAAATTAAAAATTAAAATAAAAAAATTGAACAAAATGTTTTATTGGCTTATTATAATGTTTTTATGTTTCGATCGAACTGAGATCAAAGCTCTTAAAGTAAAATACCTCTTAAAAAAACGTTAATACCAAATGTATATCCCTCGCTTTATAAAAAAAAACACATGCTCAGTACTTAATTAAAATTTTCTGCAAAATAATTAAATCCAATAAAGCAACACAATTTTTTTAATTTAATTTTTGTTTTTTTTTTATCCATAGGTACATCCTTAATTATTTGTTATTTAGTTTTAACTAATAGATCTAAAATCTGTTATATTTTACACCATATTTTTTGTTTTGAAAATAATAAATTGAAAGACAGAGATAAGTGATTGATTTTTTGTTTCATTCTTGATATCCATTTATTCACTTCCAGAAGTGTAATAATTCATTATTTCCGCCACAATGAGGTTTTCAATATCTAAAACAATTAGCCATTTTATTTTTTCTGTTATGATGATTCGGTTTTTGTTTTTGTTTTTTGTTTTTTGAAAACTTTCAAAAACAGAAACGAAAAATTATTTCGTTTTTTTTTTTGTTTTTTTAATTTAAGGTCAAAGAATCTTCTCGCGGTGTTTTAATTTTTTATATTTATTGTAAATACCACATTACAACAGTATAAAAAAAAAACACAACAAACAGTGGCAGCACGTCACTGGCGATTTTAATTTCTTTCATATTTAACAAAAAAATATAAATAAAAAATTAAAAAAAAAAAGTACCGACAAGTCTTCACCAACCACCACAATTGGTTAGCAGAAAACAGAAAAAAAAAAAAATTAAATATAAATAAATAAATATGAACCCCTTTCTTGCTCTCTTTTTTCTTTCATTTTTTTTTTTTTTTTTTTTTTATCCATGCATAATAAAGATATCGAATTGAAGATACTATTATGAAGTTGACTCTTCTTTTGTAATATTTCTTTAACATGATAATCAATAGTAGAAGAAATATATTTTAATTTGTAAGTACCCAAAGCTGAGATGAATTTTTAGGTTTAATTTTCAATTTAATTTTCTAAGATAATTCCGGTCCCTCCCGTAAGTTTAAAATATCACCAATCGATAGAGTAACCCTCAATTTAGTTAATAATTTTTTTTTTAATTTTTGAAATAACGGTTTCTTTCCCTCATAAAAAGCTGATACGCATACTCTGGCGCACTCGGTATATTAGGTTATTATACATAACAAGTTCAACAAGCTTAGATTTTACCAATTTTATTGTTGAAGTTTGGATATTATCACCACCAGAACTATTATTATTCATGCTAGTTTTTGAATAACTTTTTATGGTTTTCGATATTGCGAAATATAATTTTATTTGAATGTAGTTTTCAGGACATTTTGTGATGTTTATAGTCGAAAAAAATTAGACCGTTTAATGTAGTACCATGTAGTACATTTTTAATTTACTATTCTAATAAAAAAATAAAGTTTTTAACTGTTTTAACTGTTCTTTTGTCATTATGAATAGGAAATTATTTTCGTTACTTAACTGTAGTTATTTAATTATTTTTTATTTTTAAAAAATAAATATCAAAATTAGTTAACAATTTTTTTTTTTAAATTTTGAAATAACGGCTCCTTTTCCTCCTAAAAAGCTGATTGGGTATATCCGGTATAAGTAACTAGAAAATAGTAACATATCAGAAATGATAAAAATCAACGAAGTTCTACCCATTTATAAGAGAGATGGCGGTAATTCTGATGTTAATAATTAATTTCAGACCAATATCACTAGCTTCATATACTTCTGTTCCACAACTGAACATATGTACATTTAATATGAAATTTTAAAAAAGAAGACATTTTAAAGAAGTAAATCAGATATTGCCATTAAAAATATTAGGCAAAATAACAGCACATCAAACTTCAAACATGATCTTAAAGTTAATACACATCATTTCAAATTTATGTTTGTTCATACTTATAACCTAAATTGATTAGAACAAATAGTTAATAGTTACAACAAATTATCTTTTAATAGTTAATACAAAATAGTGTTAATTCTGAATTGCAAAACTAAAAAACATTTAAAAAAATATATGTATGTTTAGATTGTTATTAGCTTATCGAAATATAAGTCATTTATATATGTTCTTATATATGATAGAAAAATTTTTGTTGAACATATTTTTTATTTTTTAATTCAATATTACCTAGGCGTATAATTAGATAAACGATTATCATTTAAAACTCATATCACCAAGACAATAGAAAAGTTAAATAAAACCACAAGGCACAAGAAAATAAATTAATAATAATGAAAGTTATATTTCTACAGATCATAATATATGCATGTCCAGTCTTCCATGATATTTCCAAAACTCACATTAACACTCTTCAAGTGGCTCAAAATAAAATTTTGAAATTATTGTTCAATCTCCCTTTTTTTATTCAAAACTAAAAAGCTCCATTATAAAGCAAATATATGAGCTTTATATCGCTATTAATATCACAGAAAACAGAATCTTTTGTTACAAAATGCTCATTTTCAGAAAATTCAATTCTAAGCTCATACCAAAAAGTTCGTTTGTGTTATGTAGTTTTGCTAATATGGCCAGATTTAGGCTTAGTTTTAATAAAAAATAAAATCAAATATAAGATTTTTTAAAGTTTCCTTATGAACTTCGTAAATATTAGTGAATTAAACAAAAATGTAATATTTCAGTTGTGTAGATGTAAGGACATCTGAACTCTGTATATAAATGAAATAAAACTCAAATGTAAATGTTAAAATTAAATTGAATAAAATTCAAATTGAAAATTAATTCAATATATTCTTTGAACGCTATTTACATATATTTGATTTTTAGGAATAACTTTGCATCATTTCATTTTACAACCGATTTCATTATTATTTATTCTCTTAAATGATAGATGAAAATGAGACGTAGCGAAATTAAATATTTTTTTTAAAAATTTTAAATTTTCAATTAGAAATTTCGATTTAAAATATTACTCCGAGTATGAATGAGTATACACATACACATCTTAAATTCACCAATAGAATAGGTAATACGGTAATACTAATTTGACAATGAGTAGCTATAGAAATAGAAAATGAATTATGTATCATTATTTTTTTGTTAAACCAGTTTTAAGTAAAACTAATCTGAAATAATTAATTATGAGTAGTTATTATTTGGAAAATTTAGTATTAGTACGAAAAAACCCTATAAATTAAATTAAATTAAAGTCAACGATAAATGGAAATGATAGAAAACAATTTGTAATAAAATTGAGTGCGATATTTTTATCAAACTTGAAGGTCAAGGAGCGGGCAAATACTAGTATTTAATTAATTTCTCATTAGAGGATTAAGATGTTTGATTTAAACTTTAATTTGAAAATAAAAATATAGCCTATAATTAGCCATGATTAATTTTTGTTTGCCATTATCTTTTAATCAATTCAATGGTTCTTCTCTTATTACAAGTACAATGTCATTTGCAGTCATAAAAAATCATTTTAACCTTTTTTTTCTCTTGTTTTCTTCTTTTTTTTGTTTTGTACTCATTTTATTTTATTCCCACTTATTTCTTTTGTTTGTTTAAATGTATATACATATATTTTTTTACCTCACCTGGATTTATTCAATAAATCAAATAAAAAAAATAAAAAAAATATTAAAAAAATAAGAACAGTTTCAAATAAAATTAATGTTTCGAAATTAGTATTTATTGTGTCAGAAACATAAAAAGGCGGGTTTATTTTCGAATCAAGTAATTTATTTTCAATTGAAACATTTCATTTTGATTTTAATTATTGTTAAATTACGCTCAATCTCGCCTCTCTTTTTTTTTTGTTTTTTTTTGTTTTTGTTTTACGGTTATTCTCTCTTTGGGTTGGACAACCCGAGGAGAGGTATATTTACATACGTATACAATTCAAACTCAACCGGTGGCCAATAAAAAAACTAAAAAGAAAAATTTATGAAGGAAAAAAGGATTTTAAAATCTCAACTGAAAATGAATGAAACTAATAATTTTGGTTTTTTTTTTGTAAGCTTTGTTTTATTTTTTTTTTTTTTTCTGTTTTTTATCAAAATGTATGTGTGTGTATATAAAAAATAAATTTTTGCAAAAAATAAAGTTTTACGAAGTAATATTTTTACCTAATTGAACAGAAAACTTTGATTTTTTTTTATTTTGTTTTTTGTTTTGGTTTTGGTTTAAATTCTCAATATTTTGTAATTGTTAATTGGATTAAATTGAAACAAAATGAAATGTCATCGCAATACAAACGTTTTAACGTTTTAAAAATCACATTTGAGTTTATTTTCTGTTTAATTTTCAACTAAATTTGAAATATTTATGATGAAGCTGTTAAGCTTCAATATACTTATTAACTACTTTAAAATTTCAAAGCATATGAAACATTACAATTTTGATGGCTTATAGAGACGCATTATATCAGTGAATAGATTTTCGTTCAGGTAACATTCCAGTAAACTGTCCAACTAAAATAACAAAATAAAGAACCGTCCTAAGAGTTGTATGGCAGTTATGAGAACCATTCCGAATAATTCAAAACGATAACAGCCGTATTTCTTTATCTATGAAAGTGTACCTACGTGAAAATTTTCAGATCTGTAACATCTTTTTTTTTTTTTAACATTCGTAATGGGCGTTATTAGTTGTTTTACAGCTACCCGAACCAGCCCGCATTTTGAAAAAAGCGTAAGTTATGTGTTTATTTTTTTTTAGAGTTTGGTATAAAATAATTGTATAAATTTTCAGTTCTGTAACACAATTGTTTTTTGAAACATTTGTGATGGGGGCTAGGAGTTGTATGACTTATACCCGAACCAACCCGAATTTCGCAAAATATTAAATAACATATCTGTTTATTTTTGAAGAAGTATATCGTAAGATTACAAATTTTCAAGTCTGCAACATAGTTGGTTTTTCAGATGTTCCTGATGTTTCAAGCGTGTGACCAACGTGGAAAAGAGAGTAAGTTTGGCTGATTTATAATATAGTTAACTATAATGAAAAGCCTAAATCGTTCTTAGCACTCAATCGATCATACTTATTGTCTAAATGTACCTACTAAAGATTTTGAACATTTCAACACCTGAAGATTTTTGTTAGATATTTTGTTATTTACAAGATACTGGATGACATTCAGCTTAAAAATCTTTGAAAAGGTGGTTTCTTGAAGTATTTTAGAAAATAAAATCGTCCCAAAGGACTGCCTATTTTTTTTGAAATTTAGCCTGAACTAAAAGAGTTTAAAAAAAAATTAAAGGATTGGAAAAAGAACGTCTGACAAATATTCATTGCAACTACACGAAGATATGCATGGGTATGCACGGGTATATGACTTTATCTGAGAAACGGCAAGTCAGACAGGAAAGCTATGTGATAAGCGTAAGAGACGATAAAGTACAACAATTAATAAAAAACAAATGTACCTAAACGAACTTTTCTGAAATAGTTCCAAAAATTTAAATTTTTTATACTAAAATTTTACTTTTTGCACAGCTGTTAGTGGAAAATGGTAAGTCTAATACCTACATAATAAGTACCGTTAGTGAGGTACATCAATTCAAAAATTCTGGAGAACACATTACTCGACCTTTGTTGTCTTCGGAGCTGTAGTAGATATTTGCTAGATATTATTATTTTTCTAATCCTAAATCTAAGGCCCTGTAGTCCAGGTGTAACTTCAAATTAGATTTCCTTTCTAGAACAATATTTTTGCTAAAATATTTCAATTGAATTGTATATTGTATATTGATGATCAAACCTGTACCACCCTGTACATTGATTTATCAAATATATTGATTTTTCATTATTACAACATCTCACAAGTCATAAATCTAATCAAATACAGTTAATAAAAATTAAGTAATATTTCACACACATAAAACAGTTATCTAAACAAAATTTAAAATTATAAAATTAATTTTAAGTGTGAATTTTTAAAAACTATCGCTCATTTCGAATGCACAATTTCTAATTTAATTCAAAATTCTTAAATATCTACAATAAACAAAAACAACACTAACTTAACTAATCAATTTATTTCGACCTCTTTCTGACACTTTAGTGAAGTCAGAAAATCTGAACAAAATATAACTCATTTAGAAAAACTATATAGAAAACTAACAATTTTAAACTAAAAACATGTTTTTTTTTTTTTTTTTTTTTTTTTTTTTTAATTCTCGAACTTTGAGATATTTATTAATTGTATCTTGTGGGATGATTTTCTTATTTTGTTATTTTCATTGTTTGTTGTTAATTTTTTTTTTATCTTTATAAAAAAAAGAGGATAGGAAGGGCGGTTACAATCAAATCTGTTATAATTAATTATTTTTTTTTTGTTTTTGTTTTTGTATTTTTTTTTTAACAATATTCTTCTTCAAATTCTTCAATTCAATTCAAGAAGGTGGAGAATGAAATTAAGCTTAATAAAATAATAATATACAAAAAAAAAAATAAATAAATAAAATACGAAGAGAATACGGACACTGAATGATGGTTGGTTGTATGTTGTAATGATGGTAAAAGTTTTAAAGGTATAATAATGATGGTTATTATTGATGAATTTGTTTTACTTTTTTATTTCCTCTCTTCAACTCATTCATTAATTTTCTAAATTCTTGTGTTCTTCAATTATATATATATATATATATATATTAATATGCATGAGGTAGTATAAAAAGGTGTTAATTTTAAAGTAAAAAGTTTTAATTATAAAATTTAAAAAAAAACTAGACTTCAAGTTTTATATAGGTAGAAAAAAAATTTCGACATTATTCAAGATTAGTGAAAAACTAACAGTACTTATCAGACGGGTCAAAAAATATTGTTATGAAATTTAATTTTACAATTTTACATTCTTTCAACTGATCGATCACGTGTATATAGAAAACACCGCACAAATAATAAAAAAAATGTCTTCCAACTTCCACAATTCAAACAGGACAATCTAAACAACAATCTATAAGAACCAATAATTCACTACTGAGTAAATGTTGCTATCAAAAAGACACAATTTAAATGCTTATTGCTTTCTCAGTGTCCTCCTCAAATAATTTTTTACCAAAATATTGTGTTTTGGCAGCTATTGTTCGAAAACGTTAAGTCTGATATCTACATAATAAGTACCATTAGTTTAGGTACATTCTCATGATACAATATTACTCATGATAACGGTACAAAAAGAAAATAGGGATATTCACGGATGATATACTTTTGTAGCCAACGTGTTTAAATGGGCACCGTGAAATAACGCCATACGTAATAAACCCATAATTGTCATTAAATTATTATCAACATTATTAAACTCCTATAATATTCCACAATATTCATATAATATTATATACTAGCTATTCCCGGCGTAACATTCGCCGGTCTAGCATTAGCATTATAAATGAAACAATTTATTTTATTTGTTTATTTTCTTTATTTTCTTAAAAAGAATCAATGTTTTACATATTTTTTATTACATAATAAATAAGTTAAATTGAAAAACTTAAAACTATGATTCACTTTATTTAATATCTTAAAAATAGTTTAACATTTTAATACTTATTCAAACATTTCATAATATTTTGTACTACACTAACACTATCAACAGATCGTACTCTAGACAAAGCAACATACAACTGTGAAATAGAGAATTGTGTTTTTAGAAAATAAAGGTATTTATAAACTTCTAATTGTGTTATGCCAATATATTGAAAGATATACATTAAAAAAATATAAAAAATGTGTATTAAATATTATTATTATTTATCAATACAAATACTTAGAACAATTAATTTACTATTTAAATATTTATATTTTATAAATGTTCTGAAATTACACTAAATATTTATATTTGTTTATAAGTATTTATTATTAGTACTCGTCACGTATATTCGTATCTTCGTATTTTGCAAGTTTAGAAAAAATTTAAAACCAAAAAAACAAAATTTGCTTTTTTCTTTTAAAATTACTCAAAATTTTAGAAAACGTATGTCATTATTTTATTTATGAGGGTACCTGAAATACAATTTTCAGTTACATAAAAACTGTAATTTTTTAAATATTCCTGATAGGTAATGGAAGTTGTATGGGTGCTACTTGAACCACCGCAGATTATTGGAAAACGGCAAAAGATATGTTTGCTCATTATATTTGTAATAGGTTTTGGGAGTTGGATGGCAGCTGTCCGAACTACTCAAAATTTTTCAGAAACGGTAAAAGACGTATTTTTTTATTTTTTAGGCAGTACCTGAGTACAAATTTTCAGCTTTGTATCACTTTTGGTTCTTAATATATTTATGATAGATGCTGGGAGTTGTATGACAGCTGCCCGAACCACTCGAAATTTTGAGAAACGGTAAAAGACGTATTTTTTTATTTGTGAGGCAGTACCTGAGTACAAATTTTCAGCTTTGTAACACTTTTGATTCTTAAAATTCTTAAAATATTTGTGGTAAGTGCTGGAAGTTGTGTGGCAGCTGCTCGAAACCGTCGGAGTCTTAAAAAACAGGTAGGCCTCTAACCTTCCGCTCTATTCCAGTAATACACTCTGAAAATTTCATTCAAATCGATTCTGTAGTTTTCGAGTCTATAAATAACATTAAGACAGACATAAAGACAGACATTACGACAGACATAAAGACTACATATATTATATATATATATATATGTAGATATATGTCAGACTGTGTATTAGAAGGGATTTTAGAGTTGGTTATACGCCTTTTAAAGAATATTTATACATATATGAATATATGCAAGATCCTGAATTAGGAGGGATTTTAGAGTTGGAGTCAATATAAGGATTGCTGCTTTTTCCATAATATTTGGCGATCAAACACAGGAGCGAAAATAAGAAATAGCCAGAATATGTATGTATACAAAAAATTAACATAAGTATTGCTAATTATTTTCGTTTGAAAAATTTATTGTTTTTATTTGAACAAATAAAATCACATTTTTGAAAACGAAATGTATGGCATTATTTCACGGTGCAAATAAAATGATTAGCTTGCGCTTTGCAGTACATACAAAGACCTTAAAATGTCCTAGTTATTACTGAGCAAACAGAAAGATACAAATTAAATTTGCGTTACCATGTAAATAAAAACTGGCTCCGCCAGAAAACAAATTCACCCTATGTACAAACAAATTACAAATTCGAAATGTAAAACTTAGATTCCAAATTACAGTCAAAATTGTTCAATCAATATATACATATTCCGAGTACTGTTAAGAAATATATTTTTATTTATTTCTTTGATTTGTAAGATTCAATTAAAAAAAATAAGAAATATATAACTATGATGATTATACAAATAGTGAGAACAAAATTAACACGTATAAGTTATATAAATTTGACAGGATTTGACCAACAATATAAATTAATATTATAAATATCATGAATGTGTGGTTATACAACACATAAAAACCTCATTAGATAATTGCCAAACAAACGGTAGTTATAAGCAAGACCAAAGATTCATGTAATTTAAAAATTTGTATTAAATATATTAATTATTATAAATTTAGAATTTTGGAAATAAATAAATAAAGAAAAAAAAAATCTTATTTATTTTTCTATATTAGCACTAAAATTGAATGACTCAACACTAAAAAGTGTGGATCACATTATTTTGATGTTTTCGATTTCTATATATATAACAAATTTATTAATGTTTTATTCATCCATCGCGACCAACAAAAAAAAATTATTAGAAGTATTCAGTACAAAACAGCTCTGACTCAGAGTCACTAAGTTTAATTTTATTTATGACTTTGGAAATTAAAAAATAACAAAATCTAACTAACTAATCCCATATAAAGTTTAATATACTACTAGTATTCTCTTTGAAATTTTATGATCCAAACTTTCTTAACCTTCAGTAAATCTCCAATTTTTTTTTTTTTAATTATAAGTACTTCAAATTTAATTCAATATTCTTATTTTAATTTTAAAAAATTAATGTAATTGTAATGTATATGAATGTAATATATTATTCAATTTACTGTTTTTAGTACATATATATTACAAAATACATTTTATTTTTAATTAAGAACAATTCTAATATAATTGTTACATACAAATCATACAGCATTCACACGTACACACACATACACAACAATATATATAAATAAATTGACATATATGGTTTTTATTATTCATTTTTGAATTGTTTGTTTGTTTATACATAATATGTATGTTACCGGTAGAAGCTGTTCGTACGTTAAACTATAGTAATCTCTTATATAATTTTAATAAAAAAATGAGTCTGTTTAAAAAATTTAAGATATAAAAATATTAAGGAGCTTGACAGTGAACAATTTTTCATTTATTCAAGAATGCAACCAAAAACTGGTTACCTTCTTTTAAATTTAATTAAAACCGACTTGGTGAAGATATCAATAAGAGAACCAATCGAACCACAATGTCGCCTGACAGTAAAATTGTTACAATCATTTTATATTTAATCTAATTTTCACATTCTAAATATTTTTCGGTTTTCCTAACTGGAATCTCTTGCCAAACTTTTTTTTTTTTTAATTTATTAGAAGATATTTTTATCATAAAGGCATTTTTTTTTTATAATTCCAAACCTTTGGAATGAACACCCGAACTGTTTTCACACAGAGATTTAGAATACATAATTAGTATTACATACAACAGCTTTTCTTTTAGAATTGTTGTGGTATATATCGACTAATTTTAAATGTGGAAAACTATTATAGAGCACTTCGTCTTCGCCTAGAGTACTTCAGCATAAGTTCCATTTTATTTTTAGTGATAATCGACACTATCAACTATTTTTGATCATTTATTTGATCTCAATGTCAAAGGGTCCAAACTGGACCAGGTTGAAAAATCCAGAAAGAATTTTTTTGCTTTCGTTGGGAATCGAATCTGAGACTGTTTGGTTGAAAGGTAGGCGCTCGACTTAGTTCGCCACCCAGCGTATGATATTGCCGTACATTGTTGATTAAACTACTAATAAAATCATATCCATCAATATTTGGCCACATTGTTTTTTTAATTTAAACCGTATTTGTACAATAATACAATACGACAATTTTTAATTAAAACACTCCACTTTTACATTATTATTTATTTTAGTTTCTTATTTATTTATTTCTTCATTTTTGTATATAAACAATAGAAAATAATTGTATACAAATAACTAGGAGTAATAACTAATAAATCAAAATGTCAAAATTCCGTACAGAATTTACGAATTGTATCACACTCTTAAGGCCCAACCATAATGAACTTTAGCTGGATTAAGCCAACTTAAGGAAATGTACGGTTACATGTAAATTGTATTGTGCACCCATAATAGGAATATCAGATAATTTCGTTAAGTTTTCGTTAAATTTAACTGGCTTAAGGAAAGTGCGATTTCAATAGCACATTCTGTACGGAAATTTGACATTTGATTTAGGAGTTGTTATTACTTATTGAAAATTTATGATAAATATAATAAAATAATTTAATTATATAATAATTTACATACTTCATAACAAATTAATTACACAATAATAATAAAAGAAAAAAAAATAAAAAAAACATTATATTCAAATATATTTAAAATAACACTGAAAATCAATTCGATTAACAAAAAAATTTAAAATATACATTAAAAACAAAATTAAAATTACAAATAATATATCTTATACACATAATAATATACAAGATAAACGACGTGGGGAGTAAAAAAGCAAGAATAATTAAATAGTAAATTGCATCACAAAAATATTAAAATTTTAGCAAGTTTAAAAAATTGTAGCCAAAAATAAAAATATATATGCAAAAGGGTGGTGAATACTTAAAACATTTAAAATAGTTACCAAAAATAAAAAAAAACATTTAAATTTAAATACCAACAAACCAAAAATAAAAAAATAGAAGTAATAATTAATATGAAATTGTATATTTTACGGCATTCAATCGTGGGGTTGTTAAATATTTAAAAATGAATTGTTAACGCTCTGTGGTACATAGCTAATACAATATAAATTTGCTCACTAAAGAAGTAAAAAAATATGGGATAAATAAAATACAATCACATTCAAATGATCATATTGTTTATTTTTATAACTTCCAGACTGAACGATTACCATCCTAACTGCTTCAAGGGATTGGTATTTACAACATAGACAATAACATTGTCTACTTCTTTATCAATATTTTTTCTAATTTTTGGTACAGCAGTAAGCTATCTTAGTCCGTTTAGATTAATGACTGTCTTTAATACTGTATTCGTTTTTTGATTATACAATGAACCAAATCTGATGAATTAATTATTTAAATACGCTTCAGAATATATTCTATAATAAAATCCTAAAACCCACTTTGATATCTTATGCGAAAAAACTAATTTATCGATCTACTATGTTGAGAGTAATTTTATTGTGTTAAATTATATTGAAATTAGTATTATTTTTGTTCATAAAGTATTGGATATTATACTTTGATTTCATTATATATATATATATATATATATTCAAGAATCAAGTAATTCAGAAGACAATTAAGTATGCCAAAACAAATATTTTTTTTTATATAAAATTGTGTCTGAGAAAAAAACCACTTCTGTGCAATTGCACAGGGGATTCACTAGTATAATTTATATTTAACAAAACTTCTGCTTATCTACGTATTTTTATTAACATTTATAATTTAACAATAGTAACAAATAGTTAGCTAAAGTGTATTATGCGTAACTTAAGTAAATTACTAAAAAAATTTAACTGGCTTTTCGTTCAGGTTTGACATAGCTTAAGCCAACTTAAGTTCATTATGGTTGGGTCTTTAATACAAGTAAAGTTAATGAAAATTTAACGAAAGTTTCTGACATTCTAATATTGTGAGTCGGCAATATATTTTAAATGTAAAAAAGGTGAGATAAAAAGCGTCTTCTACCGGTAACATATACATATAAGTAAATGTTATTTAGTGATCACATAAATTTTACATTCTTTTATCATTTATCTCAAGATATTTAAGTAACAACACCAATAACAAACATACAAAAATAAAATATAAACAAAATAAAAAAACAAACAAAAATCTATAAAATTCCAGACCCAAACGAATTACTTTTATCTTTCTTTTTTTTTTGTTTTTTTCTTTACATTAGAAAAGGAAAAATCTTCAAATAACTTTCGACATTTTTATGATGGAAAATTTCATTAGGATGTGTAACATGTATGTATATATATATATAAACACAATTTTATACGCATGTATAAAAGCACTTTATTATAACAGTAAAAATAACAACATTTTCTAAATAACTTTAAGAAAGTAATAGAAATAAAAATAGTAAAAAAAAAATATATATATATACAAAAAAAGAGAGAGAAAATTGTATTTTTTCATATTATTTATTCTATTTTGAATTATTATATTAATAAAGAAGCTCGTCTTAAATCATTAGAAATTACACTGTTATCACCATCCCACCTACAACACAACAAAAACAAAAAAAAAACTACAACATATTTACAACATATGTATCTTTAAGTAACCTAAAATAGTTGAGTAAATTAAATTCTACCCCTTTAATTAAATTCAGTTTCATAGCTGGATAATGATGGTAACTGTGGAGAATATTAAAAATAAGAAGAAGGACATCAGGAAACATGAAGAGAACAAAAAAAGAAATTGAATTTTGAAATTGTTATGAAAAAAAATTTTTTTTTGTTAGCACATTTTTTTTTTGTGGTTTTTTTATTATCAATTTTACAGAAATTTCATAAAAAGCCCTAACAAACAAAAAAAAAAAAGGCAAGTAAAATAAAAAGTTTTTTAGTACGCCAAAACTAACAACAACAATAAAAATAAAATGGAATGTGTGGATATTATAGTTTGATATTATGGATAGCTTCCTTTTTTGTCATTCGTCAATTTTACTCAAAACATTCAAAGATATAATTTTTGATCCATAAAATGAGAAATTTCGAATTAATCTAACTTATTTATACGATTTGTGAAGCTGAAGTAAGAGCAAGAGAAACAGAAAGAAGGCATATATGTATTTTTTTGTTGTTGTTTTGTTTTGTGTTGAGAACTACTGGCGACAATATTATATTTTAATGAATGATGATAGTAAAGTAGAATAATTTTGTGTCACACCCATACACATAAATATGCACACATTCTTTTATAATTGACAAGAAAATTATTAAATATATGTTTACAAAGTAAATTTCAGAAAAATATAAAGACAACAAGTTGTTTTCTTATTACATATATTATCAACTATTATTCAAAATAATTGAATGATATGGAATGAAATAAATGACAGAGGATGAGACTTTTGTAACTAAACTTTTCTTAATATTTAATAATAACCTTCGAAATAAAAAAAAAAAAACTAAAATAAAAAAAAATGTATTGATGATCGCAATAACCTTAGCTTGGAGGCTAATATATTTTTTTGTATGTTCATTTGTAATTATTACAAACATTCGGAAATATTTGACCATTAGATGAAGAAATTTGACAATATGAAGAAAAAATTTGAAATATTAGGAAAATTGGACTATAAATAAATTCGCTGTAACTATTCAAGTTAAGCACGATTTTGATATATATATATATATATATATATATATAGAAGTATAAACGTTAAATATTTCAACGAAAAAAGTTAGTAAAATTAACAAGTAAAAGTCGACAAATTCAATCATTCAAGTAATTATCCTGTTTTAATGGATAATACTGCAACACATGCGATCCTAAATGTCAATATACAACTAAAATCAAAATCATCTATCACTACATCCGATTCTTCGTGCAGAAACGCAAATGGAAGTGGCGACCAATTTTAATTACCTGGGTAACATCGCATCATCAGATGAAGTAGTCGAACTGGATTTTGCAGTCCTTATAAGCAAAGCCCGATCTTCTTCGGAATGCTCCTGCTAAAATAAAAGCCCTCAATTCAAATTTAAGATCACTTATCTGCTGACCAAGCATGGAAAGTTTTAACCAACATCGCCCTAAAAACTTCAAGTGTATATCAATAGATGCATTCATCCCAAACATTCATTATAAACATTCATTTGCCACAAACCATTTTTTTATTATTATTATTATTATTATTATTATTGATTCTTTATTTAGTATAATCTTACTATTCTTTACAAAATAATTTATAAAATTTTATATTGTTTTTTTAAAAATTATTTTTAACATAATTAACAACAGTTTTTTTTGTAAATATATCCAAATTGTTTTCAAATTTTGATTCCAAAAATTTTTCATTTCCAACAGAACGTTGTAGAATCGAGTAAATTGTGAGGAAACCTGACAACAATATTGTGAAACAATGTTTCGAATAGAATCCCCAAGGTTCATTTTGTGTCGAAAGGCCGAAAAAAACATGGCGAACAATAGTCTTAGCCGAAGCAAGTACTCAACAAAGACGTGACCACAACTGAAGGAATTAGCCGCAGATAACAAACGATGAAATGATTTTAATTGAGTCCAATAATACCCCACGCCATGGGATTCTGGAGGACAGTGATGATTGTGATGATTAAATGGGGCAAAAACGATTGAAAATTATAAATCGTTAAATCGGTCTACTTATTTCGTCAACCTCTCGCCACAACTATAGACTTTAATTTTTTTTTTTTTTGCAAAGATAGTAAAGAATCTTTGTTTATGGAACGATACCTAGAAACTTGATGGACGAAATATCTACTTTAAAAAAACTATATATATGTATATATATGTATAATTATAAACAGAAACCCTTACCGTTTTGATTTCCAAACAAAAAGTGGATTAATATATATATAATTTTCTGCATTTATCTGGATGTTTGGATGTTCGACAGAATTCTCCAACACATATACAAATTGCAATATATATAATATACAAATTGTAACATCATGTAATTATCATAAACATAGTCTCTGTAATTATCATAAACATAGTCTTTGTTTTTTTATTATTGCTTCTATGCCATCTGTCATCAGTCGTTTGTCATCTGTCAACTCTCATCTGTTATCTGTCAGCTGTCAACTCTTAACTGTCAGCTGTCATCTGTCACTCTGTCATCTGTCATCTGTCATTTGTCACTCTGTCAGCTGTCCCTCTGTCATCAAGTGTTCGTAGATGGCGCCATAGAACTTTTTAATTTTATTATGTCTTAATTAAATTTTTTTTACAATTTGAATTTTACAGTAGAACGCGGCTATGATTGTAAAATTATAAAATTATTGTAAATTTATAGTTAGATTTTGTTTATATTAAAAAATATTATTTGAATTTCGTATTTCTATATTAATTTAAATTGAAATTATTTTTTTGACTAATTTATACTATAATTAATTATTGAATACAAATAGAATGTCTAAGAATATTGATTATATATCTAGAATTATTGAGGTCTTAGGATAATATATGTTTAAATGTTCAATGATGGCAAATAAGATGTCACCAAAATGATTGAGTAAATGACCCTTAGGGAATAGAAAATGTTACACCTTACTACAAATATTCTATTTATATCGTAATTAAAAGCGTTCTAATAAAAAAATAAAGGTATGATAATTTAGTAAGCAAATAAGTATTTTTCTTAAACTTGAAATGAAAACTCTATAATAAAGGAAAGAAATGCTAGAATTTATTTTACTTCCGTCATTTATGGCGGGTTACAAAACTAGTTAATTTATATTTCTTAAAGCTTAAAACTACTTATATATTCGAAAAAAGTTCTCCTATGTCATCTCATCGTGTTATATTACACGTTACTCTGTTATTGTGTTTCCTAATATCTCATAATGGATATTTAGTTATTTATTTATAGTCTGGAATTCTGGCGTTATATTGTGACTTAACTACATATATGAACTAATAGGAGAATAATAAGTCGATAAATTATTTTTATTTATACTTACATACACAACGATTAGTCAAATAGGTCTAATAGAAAGTAAAATATCAGTTTAATCAACATTTTTAATTTCAGCTTTCCGAATATTGCAAATATTACCAGTCAGTATAGCATATAAGTATACAAAATGCTTCTGCAAGTTGATATTGTTTTCCGAAGATTAATAGATAGACAAGTTTTACTCTACAACGGTTAAATTCTAGCTGCATAGTGAGGATAGATTTTTATTCATTCTTTAAAATTCATCATTATTTTTAAATGAATTGAACTAATCGGAATTAGGAATTTATAATGAATGACATTTAAATTACTATCCAAAAACACAGAAAATATTTCATACTATACACGTGGATAAAACAGTTGGAATGGGGATGGTGAGATCAGTAGATTTCACATTTCTATTTTAAAAAACACTATTGCATATATATAAAATTTTATTCTAAAATATTTTTCAAATTCGACCTTCACTTTTAATAATTACATTTTTTTAGATTAATATATTTATGTATGTATCAGTTTACCTGATGCAAGCGACGATTAATTAATATGCAAATCAAACTTTCATAATCTTTACCGTTCTCGGATGCCGGCCTATTATTATTTTTTTGACCAGGTCGAAAAACCTACAAAGCATTTTCTGGTTATATATCGATTGAAGGACAGGTTTTCTACACTTTGCGCAAATCAACATGTATTTAGATTTTACAAATCGAATAGCATAGTACATAACTATTGATGAAATACAATCGTGAGTTTTTTATTTTTTCTGATTCCTCTGAATTTATTAGGTTAATATATAAATTTTCAATTTGTCCAAAGAACATGTGAGGGGTGTCAGACCTGCCTTTCTTTTTGTTTTTTGATTAAAACATTTTCTACTGTTCGTTATAACTTGTGTTTAAAAAATGAGTTGTTAAAGCGGCTCTCTGTCACAAGTTCAACACAAAATATGACAAAATTTGACACAGTTCAAAAAAACAAGTTCGACAGAAAATTTGTTCGAACTCATGTCTTTATTTGTATCAAAGTTATATCATTCGAACTTATGACAGCGAACCGTTTTTCTTCAGTCAATTGTAATTTTATTTAATTTTCCAGTGAACAAATTTCATTAATAACTTAACTAAAGTACATGTATGTGAGATATATGCATATTTTATAGAAATTCTTCCCACTATACTGTCAATTATATATATATATATATATATATATATATGTATATGAATATAGAACATGTGGTACATGTAACGAACAATACCAAATGACAACATGGTCTTAAAACTTAAGGCTATAATTTAATTTTCAAAAGAAAAGGAAAACTTTTAGCATTGAATGAGGAATGTGAATGTGCGTTGTAAAAGCTTTTTATACATTTTCCAAATATATTTCGTCATATATATATATATATATATATATATATATTATATATATATATATACATATTAGTTACTTTGGGACATAGATAAAAAAATAATAAATAACAGATCGTACATATAATGATGAACGTTTGTTTCTTCAGATATCACTTTAGTAATTTAAATCATAATTTAGACTCACATTTTATAAAATAATGAAATTTCACACAACAAGAAAAAAAAATGAATTTTTATAGGCCCATTTTTTTGCTATATATGTAACTAACATCTAAGATAATGTGAAAAACTGATATGAACTAATAATAGTTTTAATATTAAATAGTCTGTCATCGACTCTAGAATCAAGCTTAGAAGAAGAATCAAATAAACCACAACAATCAATCGGTCCTGTCAGTCAAAACGATATTACGTAATGTGAATTTTCTTTCCGGAAGTAACTGTAATAACCATTTTCACCTATCTATTCACTTATTAGTCTTTGTAAAATTGAAGATTTCAAAATTTAGATTGAGAATATCTAATCCAAGGTTAAAACAAATTATCTGTTTTCTTAATCGGAATTTCGCTGAATTGTAAATTTAAAATAGCAGACCGATGAAATAATGTTACATATTGATGCTTTCAGAATTTAAACACCATGTTAGTAAAGTAGATTTATAAAGTGTATCATTTTACAAAGATTTGATAAGAATGTATACTCTTCGAGTTAACCGTATATTAGAAACCTGAACCCTGGAAAATATTCTTATGAAATATAAGTATGTGAACATGTTATTACGTAGTTATATAAAAAATTCCCGTTCAATTTTAGTAATTCTTTTTTTGTGATACCAGACCATTTAAAACTAACAATTGAAAGTTCCAATAATTACAACAGGACTTATACAAAATCAATCGAATATCACATCATATATAGCTCTTATCATACTAAACGAGAGAGTTTAATATTAAAAGGACGACATAATGTACTATGCTATGTATACTTTTTTACAATACCTTAAAAAAACTAATTTAGATAAACCGTTGAAAAACATTTAATTCCAGAATGGAATGTACAACGCACTACCGACTACAAATTTTTGAGTCATGTGTCACTGATGTTTTAGTTAAGTAATTCTAAATTTATTTGTTTATGTGAGTTATCAGCCTGTACCTGCTACACCTTCGAACTGACAAAGCTATTATCCAACCACTTCCGTTTTCATTATAGTTAGTATAGTCAGTGTTTAAATGTCCCCGTCTCAGCAATATATGAGTGTGTATATTTTTAAAAGTAAATAAACCATTGTAAATCTTCTGTTATTATTTTGAAAAATTTTATTTACAATCATGATTATGAAATTATTATCAGTTATCACATTTTATACAGTCAATATATACATTTTATATATATATATATATATTTGATTACAAATAATATGTATGAGTTAGTATGTATACATATATTTGTATATTGTAGGTGTGTGCGTAAAATAAGGATATTTTATATAGGCTTAATGAAATAATGCTTATAATAATGACAACGATAACAACGATGATTGATTACTATTATTTCTATTATTGTTATTATTATTATCATTATTGTTATTATTATTATTATTACTACTATTATTATTAATATTATTAAGTAATAATTAACGTTTGAAAATAAAAACAATAACAAAACATAAAATAATTATAGCAAAAAGGATATAATTTTATTTATATTCATATATGTATGTATATAGATATTTATTTTGCTATTATTAAATTTAAAGGATAACATACAATAATTGATTAAATATCCTCAAAAAATAAATGCTATATTAATAAAAGGAATAATTATATTATGTTATAATAAAATTTATTTAATGAAGTTTCTTAATAAAGAGATTTTCAATTTAAATAATAATTAAAATTAAAATTAAGTTGATTTTGTAGAGAAATCTGATTATGTATTTTAGTTATTAGAATTGAATTGTTTTACAATATTGTAACAATTAATAAAATATTTGGAAATATATTGGGGAAATCAAACAATTACATAATTCAATATTAAATACAAGTATCAGAATAGCTATGGGTGCATTTCAAAGCAGTACCGCTACCAATATCATAACTATGTGTCTAAGGATAGCTTTTTCTCGATTTGTAGGCACAAACAAACAATAAGATATAAACTTAGTTAGTCGATCCAAACCGAGATATATCCCATATCAGAATTGCTTCTAAACATACAGCTTTTTATAACAAATTTAAGAATAGAGCAGCTAAGTATTCTATTGACGTGGTATCATAATACTGAACTCAGTTATAAAAATATGTGCACTCATCATTCAATCGATAATTGACATAAAACAAGAGAACCTGAGAGAAGAACAAGCCGGGCTCAGAAGAGGGCGGGGATGTACTGACTAACCAATCTAATACATTAAAAAATAATTATATATAGAGCAATTTGTTGAATGGAACTTCCCCGGGGATTCTGAGGGAGATGTTGTATCGACGTCGGACCTAATCCCAAGCGAACTGGAATTGCTGGCTTTCCAAAAATATATATCTTTAGTGGCGCATCTTATCCTCTAAGGACGAAAAGGACATTTGAAAGTATACTTGTTGTTTTGATGTTTTTGTATAAAAACCGTTATATCTGTTGATCTATTAAATACATATATATATTCAGTTATATATTCTAGAAAGATAGCGGTCTGGAGCATATTTTCAAATTTATTTTCAGCTTTTCAAGAAAGAAAATAAAGATTGTTTAATTTTTCCAAAATTTTCTACTTTGAACTACAATATTTCCATAACGGCAGCACCAATCATCATCAAATAAATGTTAAAATATGTATGCTCCAGAGCGTTATCTTCCCAGAATATGTAACTGAATTAACATATATCAAAAAAATCAACAAATACAACAGATTTCAACGTCAAAACGTGAAAACAACCAGGAGACTTTCAAATATACTTTTCGTCCTTAAAGGATAAGATGCCCCACTAAAGATATATATTTTTGAAAAGTTAGCAACTACAGCTTTGCTTGGGATATGGTCATTAGGTCCTACGCCGATTAAACATCTCCCTCAGAAGAGCTACTCCCCCTATAAATACCTTCGTTGATTTCGAAAGAGCATTCGACACAATTAATCAAAAAGCAATATGACAGACTTTAGAGTTAAATGGAATATTAGTAGAAACAACACTTCTTCACAATGGCTATATGTGTAACACAATAAAACTTAAAACAGGAGTTAAACAATGCTGTCCCTTATCCGCTCCTGTTCAATAGAGTACTTGATGGGGTTATTATATTACAAAAGCAATAATCACAGATATAGAAATAAAATGTACTCTCACAAGAAGACTAGAACACTTAGAATACGCGGATGATATTGCACTTCTAGCCGATACACATAATGACATGCAGGAGAAAATAAGAAGCTTGCGTTAGAAGTTGGTCTCAAAATCAATATCAACAAAACAAAATGCTTAAGAATTAAAGCAAGAAATAGTGCGTTCGAATACAATCAGCAGCAAAGTGATAAAAGATGCCACCGCGCTCAGTTACCTTGGTAGAATTATAACTACAAATGATCGCACTAAGACAGATACCGAAAATCGGTTAAAATTAGCCATAATGGTTTTCAGAAAAATTATGGCTGTTAGGAGACAACTTCACATTGCCAATGGGACTAAACTTAGAATATATTATGCCTGCGTGAAATCAACGCAATTGTATGGCACCGAGACAATGCTGATAAACAAGATTTATATAATTAAATTAAAATCCTCTCACCGGCGGTTATCTGCGGCTAACTTCATCAGTTATGGCCAAGTTCGTCGTTAATAACTTTCGAATAATATGCAAAATATTCTGGCTCATAATAATTATTATTATTATTATTATTATTATTGAATTGACCATAATTTAAATTATGGCCAATTTTGTAAGCGCTAGCTGCAGAGGCTTTCGGCTTTGTGTTACATAAATTTTAATTCTTTTATTTGTATTAGGTACATATTTTTTTTTTTTTACATGAGAACTTAAAATTAGTGGTACAGTGTTAAATTATTATTTCTTACTTATTCTGCTATTTTTGATTTATAATGTAAATTATAGTACTTTATTCAGTTTTATAACAATTTTTACTTTAGATTAAATAAATAAAAGATTTACATTATTTACATACATATATATACATTTTTGTTGAATAAAGATGATATAGAAATTGATTTTTTTTTTTTTT
This sequence comes from Argyra leucocephala, assembly GCA_963942445.1. NCBI lineage: Eukaryota > Metazoa > Arthropoda > Insecta > Diptera > Dolichopodidae > Argyra > Argyra leucocephala. Next base: position 59,884,149 of record OZ012681.1, on the reverse strand, counting down.
TTTATTATTATTAACAGAACACTTTAGCAGGTGTTCGCTATTTAACCAAAAAATTTTTTTTTTTTTTATAATTTACAGACTATTGCAAATTATTTGATCATTTAATTTGCTATTGAGAGATTATGAAAATAAGTTTTTATATTAGGTTTGAAATTTTAAGTTTAGTTAGATAATCGTAAATCATATTTATATTTAATATATACATATATTTAAGCACTTATTCATTAAAGTAGTAGTTGAGGTTGGGAATTTTATTGGGAGACCGGTTGGGTTGACAGTTTTGTAGTGATGGTTGTAATCTATCCAATCATTTCGGAATGTTTGTATGATTATTTTTGAGGCGACTTTCGAGATTCTTTTTTTGTTCGGGGGGATAAAGGTATGTAACGGAGAATTTAAGGCGAACTTGGCTGCTGTGTCAGCCAATTCATTTCCTATGATGTCGGTGTGCCCAGGTGTCCACATGAGCTTTAGTTTTTGGGGCATATGGATGAGTTTTTGTTGTATAATTTTAATTGCTTCCCAATTGGTTAGGGGATTTTTGGCTGCTTTGAAAAGGCTAAGGCTATCTGTGCAAATTACAAATTTTCCTTTGGTAGTTTTGATTATCTCCAAACAAGATAATACTCCTTGAACTTCAGCATCGAAGATGCTGGAATCGTTTGGGAGTATGCCGTGGGATAGCGTCTTTCCGTGTTCATTGATTACAGCAAATGACACTCCGTTGTCAGTTTTTGAGCCGTCAGTGAAAATTATTTGCCAGTTATTATCTTTTAACGGGTTGATGGATTCGGAGAACATTTGTTTGTATATTGAAGCAGGGGTATTGTCTTTACGAAAGGTGGATAGTTTGTCGATGAATGAATTATTTGATATTAACCATGGTGGAGCATTATGTTTCGAGTTTTTAGTTGGAGGGCGTTCTAAATTAAGTTCTTTTTGTAGATTGTAAATTTCCCACAAACCGGATTTTGTAGAGAAAGGTTTTTTCTTTGTTTTTAGAAGTTGAACTTCTTTGTGGAGAATCTCAGATGGGGTAGAGCACAACTTTGGAAGAAGACGGCATTTTAGTAACTGGGCTCTTTTTTCTATTGTAAGGAAACCTGCTTCTGTTAAAATATTCTGGATGGGAGTTGTTCTGAATGCCCTCAGGCTACTTCTTATCGCAGCATGGTAGGGGGCTTTAATTTTCTGTAAAGTTGATTTCGCACATTTACTATAAATTTGTATACCGTAGTCTATTTTAGAAAGAATGGTAAGTTTTGTAATAGTGGTAAGAGTGTTGGTATGTACGTGGCTTTTGTTTGCTGATAGATATTTAATGACGTTCAGTTTATTAAATAGATTTTTCCTTAAGTTAATGCAGTGGCAATTAAAACTATTTTTTGTGTCAAATATTAAACCCAAAATTTTCAAATTGCTAACGTTGCTAATGTTATGATTCCCGTAATTGATCGAAATTGGGTTGCAGTTAAGTTTCCGACATACGTGAAGGTGTTTGCATTTATTGAGTGAGATTTTGGCGCCTGAGTATTCAGCCCAATGGTCAATTGAATTAAGAGTGTCAGTGAAGCTATTTGATATTGCGTTGGTATCTTTATAGTTAGCTAAGATGTAGAGATCGTCAGCGTATAAGCAGTGTTTAATGTTATATTGATTGGCTATTAGTTTACTTAAGTCTTCGAAGGCGATTAAGAATAGTGTAACTGATAAAGGAGAACCTTGAGGAATGCCGTTGAAAAGCGAGTAAGTAGCTGAGAGTATGTTGTTAGTTCTGCAGCATATTTTTCTATTACTTAAAAAAGATTTGATGTAAGTGAACATTTTTGGGCCCATTTTCCATTTTATCAGTTTTTCTAGAACAACATGAATTCCGATCTTATCAAAAGCTTTTTCAAAGTCGATTGATAATATTGATGTGTGGTTTTTGGATGAAAAATTTTTGCAGATTAAGTGCTCAATGTATAAAAGAGCGTCCATGGTGCTTGAACCGTTTTTGAATCCCACTTGATTTGGGGAGAGAAGATTTTCGGATGTAAGATACCACATTAGCCTTTTTGAAATCATTTTCTCGAGTATCTTGCTCATACAGGGGAGCAGGGAGATTGGTCTATAACTGGTGATTTCATTAATACTTTTATTCGGCTTTCGGATAGGAACTATTATTGCCTTTTTGTGGGATTGTGGAATAATACCAGTTTTGAAAGTTGCGTTGTATAACGAAAGTATTCTTTCCTTGAATTTTATCGGACAGTGTTGGAGCATTTCATAGTTAATTTTGTCTATTCCTGGGGTTTTACCTTTAACACTTTTTAGAGTGGTCTCCAGTTCGTTGAGGTTGAAGTCATTTTCAAGGAATTTGGCTTGTTTTTTTGAGGAAACCGGAGGTTGAATTGATAGGGCTGATTGTCGGTGTTCTTTAAATAGTACAGGAAAAGTTGATGATTTTGAATTGTCTGAGAAAAATTGGGCGAATTTTGAGGAAATAATCGAAGGGTCTTCGATAACTTTGTTCTCTGTTTTGATAGATTTTATTTGAAAAGGGGAGTATGAACCCGTCAACAGTTTGATGTTTTGCCAGATTTTGGTCGTAGGGGTGTTAGGGTTTAACATTTTCGTAAACTCCTCCAATTTGTTTATTTTGGATTTTTTCTTTTCTCTGTTAAAAATTGCATTGTTTTTACGGTAAGTTATAAGATTCTGTGGGGTTTTAAGGTTTTTGTAGTTTTTCCAGGCTAATTGTTTTTTATCTCTTAATTGTTTGAGTTCGTTTGTCCACCAGGGTACGTTTCGGGATGATTTTTTGTATGATGATTGTGGAATGGATGAGTTAGCTGCAGATCGAATGATTTTTTGAATGGAAGCTGTTTCTTTGTTTATGTTTAATGAGATATTGATTCGTTCGTTAAGGGAAAGTATTTCTTTTTCGAATTTTATCCAGTTTGCTCTATTGCAATTGAATCTAGTTGGTCTAGATATGTAATTAGCGGTGTGGTTGGGAAACTTTATTAGTGTTTTTATAGGGAAGTGACTGCTGTTGTGAAGGTCATCTAGAGCTGACCAAGAGGAGAGTGGAAGAAGCTGAGGAGAACAAAGAGTAGGATCAATATGTGTAAAGGTGCTATGTGTAGAAAAGTGTGTTGGTGAGCCGTTGTTTAATATACTTAGGTTGGAACTTAGAATAAAATCCTCGATTATTTTTCCTCGATGGTTGGAATTGGGGGATCCCCAGAGTGGGCTCCAACTGTTGAAGTCACCCGTTATTACAATAGGTGAGTTGATACCTATTATTAAGTTTTGAAGGTCTTTTATTGAAAATATTTGTTTGGGAGGGATGTATACGGAGAGTATTGTGATTTTGTATTTTAAATTGATTTCTACTGCAACTATTGATAGGTTAGATTGAATGTGGATTAATTTGTGAGGAATACTTTTATGAATTAATATACCGGAGCCTTGTTTGGAAGTTGTGTTGTATGTGAAATTGTGAAAATGTCCTATATATTGCTTTGGTGTGTATGGATTAACGTCGCTTTTTATATGGGTTTCTTGTAGGCAAAAGATACTAGGGTTTAAATTTTTGGTTAAGGTTTCGAGTTCTAAGTAGTTTTTGTGATAACCTTGAATATTCCACTGAAGAATATTAAGTATCATGATTTTTGATTTTATTGTTCACACTACAATTATTATTCCAAAGAATAGTAATGAGTATGTAGGAAATCAAATGACCCTGTCTGTACTATATATTAAAATTAAAATTAAATTATAAAATATTATTTAAAGAATTATCATTATGTAATTCAGTGTTAGTTACCGTTAGGTTATTTGAAGAATTTTCGTTATTGAAGTTATTAATTGATGTTTTGTTTGATTTATTGCTGATGTTGTTGATGTTGTTATTGTCGAGTTTTTCATTTAAATGTTGATCTAATGTTTTTTGCTTTAGTTGTTTTGTTTTTGAATTTTCATTATCTGTAACTGCCTGTTGGAGTTGTGGATAATTTTTAGTTTTCTGTTTGTTTGTTAGTTCTAATGTGGTATGTGCCGTTGTGGATTGAGGTGAGGAAGTTTTGTTTGGTGTAGATATGTTTGTTATATTTGTTGGGTTATTTTTTGTGTTGTCTGTTATTGATTGGGTTTTTTTATTTTGTAGTTTATTTGATGATGTGTTTTGAATGGTTGTTTCTGGTTGGATGTTTGATAGTTCTTTAAGTTGGGTTGCTTGATTGTGGGAGGTGGTTGATATATTTATGGATTCCACCATATTTGCGTAACTTGTGGTTTGTGGAGTGGGAATGGGTGTTGTACTATTGTTTCTTTGATTTTCCAAATATATTTTGATAGCTTTCCGTCTTGGAATTCTTCTGTCGGTTCTTATTTTAAGGATTTCCCTTTCCTTATTAAATGATGCGCAATCTCTGTCATTGGATGGGTGGTTGTCTGTTAGTTTGGCTACTTCGCAATTAACGCATTTGGCTGGATAGCATAGTTTCATGTGTTCTTCTGGGCTTTCGTTTATAATTTTCGCACAGTTTGGACATTTTGTTATTGTTGAACGGCAATGCTTTGCTCTATGGTTAAGTAGTTGGCACTTGTTACATCTCATGGGGTTAGGGTAGAACTTTCGGACTGATGTTATGAGAAAACCAATTGAAACCTCTTGAGGAGGTTCTAGTGTGTCAAATGTTATTTGAATTACACCGGAGTAGGATGATTGTGTGGTAGTTCCATCAGAATTTGGTCTTTTTTTGTACCTCCAGATGTTTATTACTGAGTCGTTGTCCTCTTTGAGGCCTTTTAAAATTTCTTCGTCGGTAAGATTGATCAGATCTCTGGAGAATATGGTGCCTCTGCTCTGGTTAAGGTGTTGGTTGTATTTGCTGTGATGGAGATTATACCGAATTTTTTTAATTGGGTGAATTTATCACCTATTAGTCGATTCGGTACTTCAAGCGAAATATTGCCATCTTTGTTGAAGGTGGGCTTGCATTTGGAGTGTATACCTTTTAATAATTTCGACACAACAAATATGTTGTACGATCTCAGTGGTTTGGATTCGTCTGTGGCTCTTATATTTAAATATTTAGTGTCATTATTACCTGATTGTTTGTTGGTGAAATCTAATGCTGGAAAGTTCCTGGGGCTATATTCAAGTTTAGTATTTATATTTTTGGTTATTTTTTTTCTTTTCTTGGGTGCGTCAATAATGAGGTTATCATCATTGACGTAGGTTAAAATGTCAAATTGGTTTTTTGGGTCGGGTGGACCCATTTTTTTAATATTTGCCCAGTGAATGGGCTGTCTCTTTAAACCGCACTTATGTATTAATTTATTTTTTTATTATAGTTCACTTTTTTGTTTTGTCTTTCACTGTACTGAGTTAATCGAAATTTTATGCACTTAATGTTTTTATGTCTTTTACTGTATGATGTTGTTGTTGTTAGATTTTATTGTTACCCTACCGGTACTTTAATATTATTTTTTTTTTTTTCACTTAGGAGTTTTAAATAATACGTCTACTCTTTATAACAGGTGGACTAGGTATGTGCATAATAATTAGAAACAATGAACTTAGAGAAATGGCCAAACAAGAGAAAATTAGCAAGGCAAGTATTATAATGAAATCCGTAGGTTAAAAGAGGAATCGGCAGACCGTTGAAAACATAGGACAGATCAGTCCATAAGCAAATAGAAAATAACAACAGAACATGGAGTGAAATTGAATACCTAGCGCAGAACAGAATCAGATGGAAGAGGTTTGTTGAAGCCCTATGCTCCCAAAGGGAGTAAAGCAGCAAAACATAATTCTACGTCAAAGTATACAATTTTTATAAAAATATATGAAATAACGAATAATAAAATTGACCCCTCAAAATGTATAAAAACACCGTCTTAAATTTTGAAATATCTTAACATTGATTTAATAACTAACATAGATAAAAAAGACAATACAAATAAAATATTTAGTTAATACTATTTAATGAAAAAAATGTGATATATGTTATAAATTATAAATCGGCATATATTCAAAAAACCTATTCACAATATTTTTAACGCAATTACACATTAGTAACAAAATATCTAAACTAATCTTTGATATGTGCAGATCTAATAACTGATCAAAATCCAAAAACAATAAATATTAAAATGGAACATGGAAATGAAACATACATACAAAGTGGAGTACTCTTTTAATAACACTGTCGCTAAAAGTATTATTAGCATCAGCAACTGGTGTTAAGCGATGCGTGAAAGTGATAACATTGCACTTGTCTATATTTAATATTAAATTGTTAATTTTGCATTTTTTCATGAAGGGATTGAAGTCATTTTGGAGCAAGACACTTTCAGTTTATGTGACAAATTCTTTAAATACTTTCTGTGGATGACATATAAATAATTAGGATACTAGCTTTAGTTAACGAAACTATTCTATATCATTCATGGAAAAACTGAAGATCGAATAGCCACTGGACTCGGATAGCTATCTTGAGTGACATCAGAATTATCATAAATCGTAATAGAAATTACAAAATTCCATGTAAAACATTTTCGATATGAAAAAATTTATTCATTTTATTACGAACGTTGGAAACCTAGCTTTTGTAAAATAACAATATGAGGTAAAAGTTAAAATCCCTTAGATTAGACTATAATGAACTATTGAAAGATAGCCTAATAGGTAGAATGGAATTAATACTAAGTTTTTTTAATGTTCCCAGATAGGGTTCTTGGCTAGTTCCCATTTTTATTTCTGGAAACTTTCTGTATAGAGTTGGCAAATACATTTTTGATGTTTTAATGCGAATTGCATTTCTATAGAATTTAAGTAAATATCGTCTTTTAAATAAAATATGTATAGAATTATATACAATTCTAAAATTCATTACAATAATTTAAAAGATGATAAATTTTTGTTTTTTTTTTTTTTTTTATTAAATAAAAACAATAAAAAATAAAAACATGTAAAACTTGTAATTTTTACATCCTTGTTCCCATTAGTTAAATATTAAAAAAACGTGTTTCATTTCTTTGTTTTGGTTTTCTGTTTTTTTGGTTACATTTAATATATTTTAAAATTTAAATCTTTCAAGAACACAAGTACATGATAATATATTCGCTATAGAGTAACAATGTTTAGTATAAGAAATCCATTTTTAAAATCCATTAAATTATATTTTTTTGTTTTACGAAATATCTGTCAAATATTACTTATACCCAATATTGTACAATACCTTTAACCGATTTCTTCTAACTATATAGTTAAGTATTCTTCAAGTAACATTGCCTATTTTTTCTTTTTTTTTTTAAATTACTTCAATTTTATCATCATCATCATCCACAGCATAAATAATTCGCGCCCTTATCTTCATTTTTAAATCTTTTATTTGTTTCTTGTTTTTTTTTTTTGCTGAATATTATAATACTCTATCGAATAATTGTATTTCTTTTATTCAATATCAATTCAGTCTTTTCAGCATTGCATTACAAAAAAAAACAAAAAAATTTCCACAAATTGAAAATTGTTACTTACTTACTTATTTGAATTCAAATAGTATACGCAATACAATTTTATGTAAAAGTTTTTATCGCGGTTAGTCCTGTAAAATAATCTGAACGGGCAGGCAGGCAGGCAGGCATACATATTATGCATAATAACAATCGTAAACTTGAATTTTGGATAATTCAATTCAGAATACAAGTTGAACAACATTTCTTAGTTGTACAGCTAATTTACACACAAATAGATATCAGATATCAAATGTTGTGTTAAAATTATCTTAGCACCCTCAGTTCTTTGGATATATATATATATATATATATATATGTATCTATAAAATAACAAACTATATAATAATGTGAATTAAATCCTCTAGAATTCACAAAAAAAAAAAAAAAAAAAATAAGGAATAAAAATAAAAATGGATTTATTTGCATTTTAAACGGTAACAGCATCCAACATCTTTTTAACAATTGTTTCAATTTTCAAATATTGTTGAATTTGTTTTGTTTTTTTTTTTATTTCTTTGTTATTATTGGTGCATTGATTCTGTTTTAAGATCCTTAAAAAAAAAAACATTAAAAATTAAATTCGATAATTCATTGCTGGTTCATCTCTGATTTAATACTTAAAAGTTCAGGCTGAAGTTTTTTTTTCTATATATTTTGGTTAAATAAATTTTAAAGTGTATTACAAAATTGATTTTTCGTTCGAGTTTGAAAAACAAATGAATAATTAATTACTTATCAATAAGTTTAATCAAAATTTAATTTACTCGGTGCAAGGAAGGTATATAAATTATGTGGCCTAAATCGACATAAGCTAAAAAATGAGATCTTATTACCATCGCATTCAATGTGCAAAAATGTATCTTCCACAAAAATCCCGAAGGTTTTTTGGATTTTCAAAGTTAAAAATATCGCATAAATTTATTCACTTAAATCAGCTAGACTGTATATTGCACATGATAAATTACACCAAACTTAGGACGTTGTAATATTGTCAATTATTATCTACATACCAAATATTCTTAGCTTACATTAAATTAGCAGCTATAACATATTAAGTTTGGCGATTTTATTAAATTTTATTCTGCACTATATCATTTTTCTAAAATTGACTGAAAACCGATTGAATTCAAATTCATTTTGTGATTTTATCGTACACTTTTTATCTCTTCCTAATGTTAAAATGGTCATACTGAAAAATTGTTAATGTCGACTTAAGCGATGATGTATTATTGCCATTGAATTTTTCAGTACCATCATATTTTTCTTCTTCTTCAATGGCACTGCAAATAATATCGAATTTTGATGTATCTCCATTTATTTCTGTTTTTTGAATTTATTTTCCAGTTAATGGTTTTGCCTAATTCGTTATGCATTATTATTTCGCAATAACTTCAAATAATTATCAATTTTCCTCTGTACAAGTGTACATGGATACATGGGTTTTAAATGTATACAAACTATAATGTTAAATAACGTCCAAAATAACGCTTTGAACAAGATACGGAACGATACTAAGTACCTAATTGTGTTCGCAATGATGAGAAAGTCGTCGAAGAGCTCTCACAATTTCAAAAGTATAGTTATGAAGAGATAAAAAATATGTTATAAAGCAAGCCGAAAGTCTCTGCAACTAGTGCTTACAAAATTAGCCATAATTTGAATTATGGTCAATTCAATAATAATAATAATACTGTTATAAAGCATTATGACAATTTTCATCAGGGAATAAATGACAAAGCTACTGATTAACCATCAGGATTTAATTAAAAGAAAAAACAGAAAATCTTGAAAAAAGATGTAAATATGTAAGTAGAAAAAAAATAAAGGTAAGTTAGTATAGCAGGGACTATTTTTAACAGAGTGGAGTTTAACGTCAGTACACATAAGATTTTTACATTAAAAGAAAAAAAAAACAAAACAAGAGTTAATATATTGTCCTTGGAACACCTTTGCGTAAAACAAGAACAGTTTAGGTAATTAAAAAATCGGAAGGAGCGTCCAGATCAAAAATTTCGACAAAAATAGGACGGACTTTAGTAAAACGATGGAAAAAAAAAACTGATTGAATAAATGTTCTTTTGATGAAGAAAACTGAAAGCTTAAAATAGTTCATAACACTATATATACTGTGATTGGAAGTACAATAGATCTGAAGAGATCGTCAACTGAGAACTTCCTATAAAAACAAAAAAAAAATACTGTATAGAGTTTAAGATGGCATATCATAACTTACAGAGGAATAATTCCTTTGGAAATTATGACCCATAAGATAAGTTATAATTCAGTTAGGGACTTCTTAAGGAATGTTAAAAGTTTAGGACTATGACTCTGAGACTAAAAGTAAAACAAATCACGGGATTTTTCAATTATTGAAGAAACTATGATACTATATTTCATTTTCTTGGTACAAAAATCTATAGTTATAGTAATTTTGTAAGATTAAAAATTAATTGAAAATAACCACTCTCAAAAGTTATCCTACAGTTCTTAGATTAGTAACTTACTCCCTTCATTTATTCTGTTATATTTTCCTTTGCTTACATATTACACGTTTATCAAGAAGCGTAAATTGTAAATTTAAAAAATAAATGCGCGCTTTTATTTTAAATTATTCCCGAGCGAACCGCACCATATTGTATATTATTGTGAAAAGAATTGTTGTACTTGTTACATTAACGTTATTATTATTGTTGTTATTGTTGTTGGTGCTGCTTCTGCTTTTATTGCTTTTACTGTTGCAATTGCCGGTTGATTTGTTCTTTTTTTTTTTTTAATATAATGCGCTACACGTATAAGAGATAGGGATTTTTATTATGCTTTATTGTCACCTAAAACAATACCGTTCATTTTATTTTATTTTTTTTGTTTCGATTCATTGCTTTTGTTGCCGTTGTTTGTTAGATTGTTATATATGCAATTTTTTTTTTTTTTTTATAACAAAACAAAAATTTCGTAGGTGTTAAAAATATGCAAAATGAGAGTTGTTTTGTTTTATTTTTGATTTTGCAAATGCGTCTTTTGCTGTGTCGTGAGTACAAAATCACAAACACCAAACAAAACAAAAAAAACAATAAAAATTATAAATGAAAAAATCCTTTTAAGAATGATATATATTTAATCCTGAGAAAAAGGAAAGCAATTACTTCCTTTTTTAAAAAGTAGCTTAAATTATTTTAAAATGATGTAAACATTACTATTTTACTACTCGTACATTTAAAATTGAAAATTTTTAATTTTCTATGATAAATTTACAGCCTATATAGCCTACACAGCCTAACTTAATGTATTTTAAACGGTTTTTAACGATATAAACTAGATTAAATTAGGCTTAGATATATAACGGGTCTGAACCATCTATCACCGCAGTCGCAAATGGATTTATTGTGTTTACACGTATTAATGCAAGATATTCTTCAGTATTGTGCTTGATAGCACCCACTGTCATTGTTGTTGTCAGATGAAGGAATTTGCTACGAGAGTCCTTCACATTCACATAGTAGCTATTTAATAGATATTTCTTCTATTTAATATATTCTACACCAGTTGTTTTCGATTAGGCCGATTTAAAAAAGATATTCTTTTACTAGGCAGGGACCAGTTATTATCTATGCCATTATGTGCATCTGTTGCCTACTGAAACTTAGATGGTTTTAGCATGAGCATTTTAGCTCGACGACGATTCACATCTCGAATGCTGAAATTTTTTTCATTATTGGTATCTGTGTTTATGTTTAAATTCCGTGTGGAAACCGGGATCTAATATAAAAAATAAATTCATCAAATTGAAAGAAGCAAACGCAAAAGTCTGTTGAATCGTTGGAACATAAAAATTGAATCTTATAGTTATTGTTAGGGCTGCCTTCAATTTTAACACTACCATTTCGATGATTTATATATATATATATATACTGTCAAGTTCCCGCATGCATGCTTTGCAGTCAATCTCAATACCTACGAATTGTCTACTTGAAATAATAGATGGTAGAAAAAGTCAATGATAGGAACAGTCATCGTGTGGCGCATGTGATACTGCATGGAACTTAATCAATCCACGTAGTACTACATCCGGTAACCATATCCGGTTGCTTGTTTCCGTCATTGATTGTTAAGTACCATTATATAACCGGTTCTAAAAGAACTTATCTCTCTCTCTTGCTGTTTAACCGTCGAACAATACACATCGCAATATTTGTACAAGGTGTTCTACACACCTTTAATAAAATAATAAAAGTGATACATATAACCAAAAGATTGTTAAATTATTATTTATGAATAAGATTTAATAGAAAAAAGAATTAATAATAAAAAATAAAAATTAAAAATAATAAATTTAAAATTAAAACAACACAAAATTCCGTCTTTCATTTCTCGCTCGATAAACTTAACTATGTATATATATAGATTACTAAGTATATTTATAAAAAAAAATTGTGATATTTATAGTGAAAGTCTATTGAATTTAAGAGATTCTTTCACAGGATTTTTTGTGCATTCAGTTGTAAGCTTCTCTTTTTTAATTACTTTTTTTACTACCAGAGTACAAGTCGTCAGTAAAATAACCATTTTTACCATGTCTAATCTACAAATTCAGATTTTCAATAAAGTATCAAAAGAAATTTAGATTTAAATAAAAAAAACAGTACCTAATTCAAACGACACAGCAAAAGACGCATTTGCAAATAAAAATCTGTGAATTTAATATGCAGTTTGTAATTAAAAACCAAAATTAATAATATTTATGTTTCATATCCGCCCATTTGATGAACGGTTACGTAATATATGTAATATCAATATAATAACCATTCTAGAGTTTAAATGAATAATATTATATGTATTCCACAATTTAATCCACATATTATGTTTGTTCCACAAACTAATACATTTATTTCACATTTTAATCCACATATTATTATATTTGTTCCACAAAATATTATGTTCGTTTTACATTTTAATCCATATATTTCATTTATTCCACAAAATATTACATTTGTTTCACAATTTGATCCACATTCTATATTTGTTCCACAAAATATTACATTTGTTCAACAGTTTTTTTTGTATATTTTGACAGATTTTAGGTTTAAGAATTGGTTCATCTTTAGAGTACTTAAACTAGATAAAGTTGACGTCATTACATAAATGTTGTCCTGTCAAACATGCACGTAGAAAAACACGTAAAAGTAGTTAGTTACAGTATTTTGACAATTCCATGTCTACAATTATACGTAAATTGTCTAAAACTCCTAATATATACTATCCATGTCTACAATTATACTAATTGTCTAAAAATGAGACCCTAAATTATCAAAATTGTTCCTCAACCGAAAATATCCATTCACATCAGTAAATTACATTTCTAGTGTGCGTAAATCTTTGAAAAGGTTTAATATCTGCAAAGGGTTATGCCATTATGTTGGCCTCAATTAAAAAAAAAAAGTTGCATTTCACTACAAGTATCGAATATCTTTCATTAAATTAATTTCCGGAACGCTGTCTGATTTTACTCTTTTCGAAATATCTGAAAAAAATTTTATAATTTTTTCTACCCATGTAAATAAATTTTAAATAATATTGCAATTCTAGATAATGTCCATTAATGTCAAATTTTTTGTTATTTACAGTTGGATTTTGTTTTTTATAATAGTTTAAAATCAAAATTGAATTCTTTTCAAATGAATCAAACAATGGTTTTTTGGGTATTTTCCAAATTTCATTTTTTTTTTTTATAAATAATAATTCTCAACAGAGAATTTTAAAAACAAACAAAAAATAAATATATTCCTTTTAATGTTACTTCATATACAATTACTTTAGTTAACTTTTCATTCATAAAATTGAAAAATGTATATGTATGTGAACAATATTTAACAAACGTAAATATTAACCAATATTAACCTTTAATTAAAAGCACAAAAAAAAAATTATATACACATCAGAATGCTTAAGTAGACGTAGACCGTCATCATTTTTTGCAGAACAATAAAAAAAAAAAAAACAAATATACAAAAAATACGAATCCTTCGACATTAAAATTTTTTTTATTACATGTCTAATGCACACACACAAACTTTTACATTCAAGTAAATAAAAAAATGTTCTCCTACGCATTTTAGGAACGCATCTCAACATCCATAAATTTTTTTTTTTTGTTTATTTTTTTTTTTATGCTTATGAATTTTGTAATTTTTCAATGAAAATCTCTAGTGAATGTCAATACACTGTACTTTTACAAACAAAAAAGAATGAAAAATGAAATTTTTTTTTCATTTACGTCATATTATAATGACTTTCTTTACTATGTGTACGCTGTTGTTCATGAAATTGTCATTCAAAATGATGATGTTCTTTTGAAAATTTCATTTTCATACTTAAACATGAAAAATAAAATGAATAGGAAAATGTGTAAATGAATGAATTAATGAATGAATAAACGAGTGGAATGAACGATTGAATGAATGTAAAAGGATTTTGATGAATTTTCTTTTTACACTAAAGAAAAATTAATATTTTATTTATTATTATTTTTTTCTTTTTTTCTTTTTGCATTATCCTTTTATGAAAAATTGTTGACATCATAAAAAAAATATAGATATTAAATGTGTGTAGGTTGTATTAAATCCATTACGACAATATCATTTGTTTGAGTGTGTGTATATGAATGAAATTAAAAGAACAAAATTTTACGAAATAAAAAAAAAAATAAAATCATGTAAGAATAAAATTTAAACAGAAAATAAATGAGTGCAAGTGAATGCAAAAAATTAATTTCATCATAAATTCTTTATATATAATATAGTTATATATAGATTTGATTTTCAAAAGGATAAAAAAGGGGATTTTATAATCACAATACAAAATAAAAAATAAAAATTAAATATATTCCTAAAGAATTTCACTATTAAACCTTTTATGAGTTTAAGTTTTGTTAAATTGAATTATTAAGTATTATAAATATAACATAATGATTAAAATCAAAATCAAAAAATCTTCACTGATTCGAATATATTAATTTGTACTATACAATTGGGACGGATGACATATTAATAAATTAATTTATCGTTAGGACAAGATATGAAGTAATGTAGATCCAATATAATAAAATTTGAGCAAAATTTTCCAACCTTGGAAATTTCATCATTGCAGCTAATGCAATTGAAATGACGCATTTCCAAACATATGCAATGGCAATAAAAGTCATTAGTTTATAAGATTGAAATAAAAAAAAAAAAAAAAAAAAATGTATATGCCTATAATGAGTATATATAAGTATCCACATAAGTTATATAACCATGTAATTTTATAATACAAATCTATTCGACCAGACAGCGTTTCAGCTAGGTCTTAAAATTAATCTGATCATTATTACATATTTTATAATTTTAATTTTTTTTATTATAATCTTAATTTTAAGTAATAATTGAATAAACACATTAAAGAAAAAAAAAAATTGTTGATGACCTGTAATTCTTGAAATAATTAATCTCACGTTGTTCTTTTTAGGTTAGTCTTTTAACAGAACTCATTTATATGTTATTCGTACATTGGCATTAAAACCCATAAAACTTCAATTATAACTGATACAAAATATTACATAGGCAAACTGTTTTTTCCCGGTAAAAAAAGATTAACCAACGGGAATTGACAGAACAAAACAGTTGATATTATATTACTATTTTGAAACTGCAACAACCTGTGTTTTCAGCATTCATGGTCAACAAATTTATCATCGTCAAATGCCATATAAACTGTCAAATCAAAATTAACGCTCCATTGAAATAAGTACATGTTTTGTTCTAATTACAGTCGAACTCTTAAACAGCCACCAACCCGATTTAAATTATAAAATTATCAAGCCAGTTACATTTTCTTCCTAATTTATATGAAAATATAAGCCCTTTTACAAGCACATCAGATAAGATTACAACCCACATAAAGTTACACGATAAAGATCCAATAAGAAAAATGATTAATGCGATAGAATTTAATGCCTACACAAATTGTATTCGTAAATACTAAAGAGCCTATAACCCTCTATTCAAATATTCGTTTCGTTTATTAATGTTACTGTATAAGGATATCTCAAATTTATTTTAAAAATCATCCACAGGAGGAAGCTTAAAATAATGTATATTTTCATAGCTTTTTGAATCCTAGGTCCATATAACACTTTATATTAAGCATATTTAGTCAAATTAAATTTCAGCAGTTATAATTATACTTTAATACAACCGTTGTTCTAAGTAAACATTAAAAATTTTCATATAGTTTAATGACTTTGTTGTCGTCATGAGATGAAATAAAACTATTTCCGATTTCTATCCCGAGATAAACTGGTTGAAAGTGACAAATTGATTAGAAGATTATGAATTAATCCAAGAAATTGAATGCGTTTGAAAATGCGTTTGAATAAAAAAAAAACGCGCCATAGTCAATTCTTCTCCCCGATACCATTCGACATCAATATTTGTTCTATTGAAATTTCTGATTTTCGTATAATAAATATAGGTGTTGAGTTAAATAAAACTCTTACATGGAATGATCACATTAATTCTATTTCTAAAAATGTTTTTTTAACTAGGTAAGCTCTGGAAATTTTCTTACTATATTAGTGAATGGGTGAAAAAGAAATTGGGTCTGTCTTTAATCTTTCCACATTTCACTTATTGTGACATAGTTTATTCTGGAATGAGTGCAGATGAGTTGTTCAGACTAAAGGTAATTTTCAATGCTTGTACACGCTTTGTCTTAAACCGGCGTAAATTTGACGGCATTAAAGATGTTTCCAAAGTCATACTTGATTGTACCTTTGAAAACCATATGAAATATAAATACACATGCTTTATCAGAAAAATTATATCTAGAAATACGCCAGAATATCTCTATGAAAACATAACCCATGGTAGGTCACTAAGAAGTCCAAGCTTAATTATTCCAAGGCATACAGGAAGATTAAGAAATCTATCCTTTTTTGTAAGGGCAGTGGCGTTATGGAATTCTTGGCAAACGTTCTCAGGTGTGAGTTATGTAATTCTAAATTTTACGAGCTCGAGTTTTGTCGGGTTACTTTAAAGAAAAGTTGTAGCCATTATTAATTTTCATTTTAATACTGAAAATTATTATTTGAAATAATGTCTGCTATGTTTAGAAGCTGTTGTTGTTGATGAAAAAATTTTGCATTCAAAAATTTTATATAAATTTTATTTTATTTTTTTATCATTATTATTTATCTTTTTCTATTTTTCTTTTGCTTTACTGTTAACTTCCATAGATTAAGTTAGTTTAAATACAATGAATTTACTTTATTTTTTTTTATCGTATACACTTGTAGAGATTTACCGTCTCATGTATATATGTACATAATGGAATAAATAAATAAATAAGTATATAAATAAAATCACATAGGTTCTATATGACCATTTGATAAAGAACTCTAACAAAAGCAGTAAAATTTCAATTAAAAAAAGATGCTACTGTACCTAGATATCTCAAAAATATAATATAAAGAAACAAAAATATGTCTGTTAATAGCAAGATGTCTGTTTTAGATTGTTTTAGTAATGCAAAAACACGGGTTGATGCAAATAAAACTCAAAATGCTCAATAAGCTGTGATCAATAAACATATATATCAATATCGATCAAAAACACAACAAAATATTCAAAAAACTTTGGAATAAATACAAAATAAAATAACGAAGAAATAGCAGAAGAAAATGGAACCCATCAAGCCTTAAAAGAATTGCCGATTAAGTTAATGGCGGGAAATCCCAAAACTAATAAGATACTTGACAGGTTTTCTCAACGTAAGCAGAAGTGCTACACTGTAGACATCATGTCCAATTATCAAAAACAAAAAAAAAAAATATGTAACATATAGTTATGTATTGCTTATACTAAAAGCTTTTGTTACACAAATCCGATAATAATGTCCTAGGAAAGGAAGAACAAGAAAAAGGTGAAATGAAATAACGCCGCAATTAAAAATTAAAAAATGGCGCAAAAAATTTTATCTGGGAATAATTAAATAAAAATTAGGGCGTTATATCATTTCTTTGCGGTGTTATTTCATTTGCATATTTTGATAGAGATAATTACGATAAGCTAGGTACTCAAACGGCAAAACCATTCGTTCAGTTTTCATTCGCGTTTGCAAAAGGGAATATAATTTTTATCAAAAATTAACGAAAGCAAAGCTAAATTATAATAAACTAAATCCAAAAAAATAATATTTTGAGCTCAATTCATTTTTGTTTTATTTTTAAAATTTCGGACTTAGTTCATTATAAAAAACATGGTTTCAATAAATAAGAAGCGGCGTTTGAAAAAATTGGTTTAACAATTTAATTGTTTTTCTTAAAACCTTGCCGTCTACAAAAGCAGGTTAAAATGAGTTTCAATGAACAGTAAGGGTTTGAGGATTTTCTAAAAAATCAAGCAAACATTTCAAGTCTTGTAATGAATGCATTGTAGCTTTATAAAACCAAGTTATATCAGATATAGTAGCAACATGGACAGTGAAAAATATATCATTTATTCACTGTCCGTATTGCAGAACAAAAGTTAATTATACAATATTAATAAATCATTTTTTTGCTTCGTCGAGAATCGAATCTGGGACCTTTCGGTTGAAATGGAGGTGCTCAATCTACTGCGCCACCCAGAGTGTCAGCGTTAAGAATCTTATTGTATATTATGAGTTTATTTTGCACTGACCAAACAAATGTTTTTTTACATCCCCCGAATCAGTCCATTCATTGACAATTGAGCATACTGACAAATTATTCTATAAACGAAAATATTTTTAATGAATAATAGAATGACAATCAATAAAGTGCCAGCAATAAAGTCGCTCAAATTTTCTTATTTTTGAAATGACGTAGGTGGTAAAAAGGTTGGAACAAAACTTACAAAATAAATACCCATACTTAAACAAAAACGATTATTCACCATCAAAACTAGATTTTCAGTTAAGATTTATTTATTTAAAGTGTTTGGGAAGTAGGTAGGTACTCATAAGACAAATATGAGTACAATTTTCACATACTTGTTTTGTACTTGAATATATTTTGCGGTTTCTTTTCATTTTCCAACCTAAACGTTAGACAAAACAAACATTTAGTTATGCTAAAATATGTTAAAACAAAAAAAAAATCAAACAAAAAAGAAAAATCAAACAAAAAAAAGGTTTGAGAACCTCAATTTACGCCACTTATGATGAGAAAATATTAATTTTGTTGTTGTTTTAAATTCATTATACTTTTTTGAATTCAAAAGAATTTAGTGTTTTGCGGTTTCTTAAATTATATACCTACATACTAGATGTTTTTTACAGAAAAAAAAAATATTTGTAGTGTTCATTTTATGAAATTGGGAACATAAAAATAGCGAAGAGCATTATGAACTTGATTTGTCATTTAAATTATCTCAAAGGCGCATTGTAAATTTTAACATAAATTTTATATCAACAGAACTTATTCCAGCATTGGGTCCGTTTATTATAACAGTACTTGAACTGATCAATAGGTATTTATAGTGTTAGACCTATACAACTATTAATTTTTACTTAATTTGATTTTATAAATTACTACAAGATGTTGCTAAAACATCTGTGAGTTATAAAAATCGAATTCCAGATAACCAGATAAAAAATTAATTTTATGATTCAAATTCAACGAATACAATTCTTGTAGAAGTCGAAATGACATTATTATACAGTAAGTTGTGTAAATAAATTAATTGTTGTTTACTCCGTGTATCGTAACTATGCTTTAAACAATGTAAAGAATAATAAACATTATATATTGTATTACTTGAGTCTCCAAGCTAGCCGATAGGCTCCCAAACTAGGTTTTTTAATAAACCTCAAAATAAGCTTATCTAAATTTTCAAATACTGACAATGTTTTAGGCAATTGTCAAATCCGTACTACTATGTATCCGTACTACTATGTAACGTACTACTAACTAACACGTACCTACAATACGGGCTAAATCCGTACTACACTATATAACGGTAAAACTTTATTAGCTTCCAATTTTTTTCGTCTAGCAAATTATTCCTTTGCTTTTGGAATAAATATTTTTCGATACATTCTCGTTTTTCGAACTTAATCACTTTAGCTATATTAATTTGTCTTCTCCGAACCCCTCATCAGTTAGCGTCTTATGGAAGGTTTGTGAGTTTCGAAATTTTATTCACAATGGTTTTTAGTGCGTTTCTTTTTTATAAAAATTCAACCATTATTTCGGAAGCTTAGTGTACTTTATCATCCTTCGACTAGATAAAAAATTGAATAAAAGTTAAATGTATGTTGAGGGATGAATAATATATTAATACGCTAATAATGGCTGTACAACTTTTCACCTCGGTGAATTAAAGCAAAAAACAGTGACAGGAATCCAACAATTTAAATGTGAAGCTTTTCCAAAATATTACCGCAAAAATTTACCTACCACAAAATAACAAAATTAAAAAGTAGTTAATAATTTTTGTGCCCATTTCAAATAAATCATTTATAGACAAAATGTCCGTCCAAGTTCTTAATCCATATAGGAAAACTTTATATTTAATACAAGAACAAATTAGCAAGACATCATTAATTCAATTAAATATGAAGCTTTTTTTAAATTAAAATTATTTTTTAATGTCATCATTTAAAATTACCCAAAAAATAAAGTACCTATTAAAAAATTATAAATTTCCCTGGTTTGTGTCCTTGAATTAACCATCTCGAAATGTTTCTAATTGACCAATGCAGACAGATCTTCAACTTCAAATAAATGTTTATTTGATAAAGCAAAATATTGACAAGCGGAAAAAAAGTATTACTAGTGTTGCCATGATGGTAAATCTTGATTCGGTACCTTTAACAATGAACTAGATTTGCTAAAAATTTGTCTTATAGGAAAAACATCAGAAACAAGATGTTATAAAGAACGTAATCAAAGGCAATAAAATTATGATTAACATACCGTTTCATATTCATCGTTTTATTTAATTAAAATTAAGATGCCCTACGGTTGTCAAAATTATTTAATATACCATAATTTCACATTTAGGTCCTATCATTACATTTTGTATAACAATATTTCTGGTCAAACAATTGATTTGGGAATTAAGTTGAATAGAACGTGCCAAATTACATATTTCTCACGACCCGGAAAAATATTTAAACCTTTTTTTATTTTTTTAGTTTTTTAGTTTTTTTTTTTTTTTTTTTTGAAGATCTTTCTTCGAATGAGTTTCGATTTATGGGTAAAATAAGTGATTTAAAAATATATATATATATATTTTTTGTTTGTTTTCCTAATATAATAAATTACACCCCAAAATTCGCTAAAAAAATTTTTATATAAGTTTTTTTATTTTTCTTTTTTATTTTAATAGGAATAAATTTTGAATGCAAATGAATGAGAATGCTTTTACATATTGTGAATGAATTTGTGTTCCCAGTGTTAATAGTAATGTAAATATTAATTAAGTAATTCAGTTTTTAGTGAAAACCCTAAATATTATTGTTTTACTTAGAAAACAAATATTGCAATGTAAAATAAATTCAGCCTATCATCTACTAATTAAATGTAGTTTTGAATTCGAATATTAGATCAATAATATAAGTTATTGAAGAACTTATATATATATATATATATATATATATATATATATATATATATATATATAGTATATATCTGTAGGTGAAGAGAACAGCCTTCGCATATACAAAAGATTCTTTGTAAAAATACTCGTTCAAAAGAGATTAAAGAATGAAGATGGGAATTAGAAGGGATAGCGAACTCAAAAATCTAAAGAATAAAAATATTTTAAGGTTACGAAAGTCAAAAACAAGCAGTGGTACTAAATAGCAAACTCGACATAGTAATCCTAGTGTAGAGAAAACCAAGAAGCAGATGGAAAAACAACGATAAAACTGATGATCAAGCCCTACAAATCTCAAATTGAAAACAAGCGCCGCAAGATCGACCATTTTGAAAAAAGTGTAGTGATAAAGACCAAAGGTCACATAGAGATGTAGTGCTACAGAATGGTAATGATAATATATATCTATAAAAAAATTAATTGGGTTAATTTTTAATACAAGGACACAGAATAACGTGCTTTTAATATGATATCCGAAAGGAACACTTAATTATCTTCAGTAAACATATAAATCACAAGTTTATTGAAATATTAAATTAGAAAATAATTATAATTGTATACTATTATATTTTTAATAATAATATTTTTTCCTTAATGGTATAAATATGCCGTAAATTTGCAATTATTTTAGATATTTAGATTTACAATCAAAACGTACTTTTCTTCTCATAACATTTGACATATCTATCTAAATAACTATCTATATCTATCTATAGAAATAAGGTAAAGTTACCGGCAGGACTCAGTGTCGTTCAGAAAACTGCACTGCCTAGACGATAATAGCGCAAAGGCACCGTATACTATAGATAAGTAAAAATCAACTTTTCGAAAGATAACTTATTAATTTCGCAAAATACAATATAAATATTTTATCAATTAGTTTAGGGTTTTTTGTTTCTTAATTAATATAAAATTTAGGACAGTAAATAAGTTATTTTAAATTAAAATTGGCTATAAAGAAATAACTGCAAAAAAGTTATAGGGTTTTTATTTCCGTCTACTTAAATACATTTTCCCTAATACCGACCACTAGGGTGCCTGTATCCTAACCAATTAAATTGTATGGTAATATTTTGGTACTAAAAAAATAATTGCGATGTATATAAATTAGTAAGTATATTTATTAATTTGCAGAATCATAATTAATAATTTATAAATAAATTAAATAAATAATAATTATAAATTTTTTAAATTGAAAGATATAAAATTGATACATTTCAGCTAAGTGATAATAAAGTAAAAATTCGTACGTATTATAATACCTACCTACCTGTTGTGAAAATAAAATGTTAATACATACAGTGAAAAAAAATATAATCCTGAAGTAGGCCTGCGGATTTATCTACAGGTCCACTGTTTAATAAATAAATAAATACCTAAATCAAAAATATAAAAAAAATAGTTATAGATAGATCAAACAATATTGTAAGTTACTAGATATTCCCGGCGTAATATTCGCCGGTCTAGCATTAGCATTATAAATGAAACAATTTATCTTATTTGTTTATTTTCTTTATTTTCTTAAAAAGAATCAATGTTTGACATATTTTTTTATTACATAATAAATAAGTTAAATTGAAAAACTTAAAACTAAAATTCACTTTATTTAATATCTTAAAAATAGTTTAACATTTTAATACTTATTCAAATATTTCACTAAAAACACAATTTTCTATTTCACAGTTGTATGTTGCTTTGTCTAGAGTACGATCTTTTGATAGTGTTAGTGTAGTATTAAATATTATGAATAAAAAAATATTTGAAACATTGATTCTTTTTAAGAAAATAAAGAAAATAAACAAATAAAATAAATGTTTTATTTATAATGCTAATGCTAGACCGGCGAATGTTACGCCGGGAATAACTAGTTTATTTTTAATTTGTGTACGTAGATAATTTGGATAGTTTCATTTTGGTAATTTTTTGGAAAAACAAATATGCATCATACAACATAGCTCTATTGAATTGACAAGTCAACTGTATATAGAACTTAATTTTAAATAGCAATCCGCAAAAAGGAATTAAATTAAACTCATTCTTAATAGCTGAAATAATGCAAAGATTCATTTCATATTTCAAATTTAATTTATTTATTTTTCTTAAACAGGAAATTTATTTTAACTAACTACATACCTAACTACACTATTAAACTATAATACTATTTTTTTTTTGTTTAGTTTTTTTGCACTTTATCCCATTTTGCAATAAATATTCCACTATCATGACACGACATCCAAAATTATTTCCAAAATGAATTGCATAATATTTTCCGATAGCTCATATTAAAAAAAAAAAAAAAACTAAAAGCTTAAATAAAATTATCATTTTTTTTCGATTTGAACATTTATCGAATTTTTGAAATAAAATTACAGACGTAACTATAATAGAGTCTGTAAATATCGTATACAGTTTTTGTGTTTTTTTTTGTATTCTAAAATGAAACGTAAAGTTCCTATCATCTTTACTATGTTTTCATAACAAGATAAATAGTTAAACTAAAAAAAAAATAATTTCCTTATAAAATATTTCCTCTTCATTTTATTTATATGTTCAAATACCCCCACCCCCTTTCGGTCTTCATTTATCTGATAGCATTATTTTAAGAAATTCAGTACTTACGTATATATATATTATATACTTTATACATAATAATATTTCCTTTAAATATTGTAAGAAAAAGTTTATTTAATCCTTTTTACCGTTATTGAGTCAATCTCATTTTAATCGACTTAAAAATAGCTCCGATGGTGGTATTCTTTACACAAAATTTAATTTTATTTATTTTTTTCTGCTATGCATTGATTCTACTCATACATTTTTTTGCAAAACGAACGTCTTCTAAATTTTATTATTTTTTTTTTTTTTTTCATTTTTATTATTCCCATGTTTTATTTTTATTCCTTTCTTATCCTTCTTTATAAAAAACGATTTTCATCAATTCGACACAAACATTTTTAAAAATAAAAAATGCGACACAGAATGGTGGGAGTGGAAATAAAAAAAAAGAGTGATTTTTAAGTAATTGCAGCATCTAGTATTCTAATACAGATGCGAAAAATTTAAAACTATTTTCCGGGGTGTTTGGAAAATTGTAAACGCAACAAAAAAAAAAACGATTTAATGTATAAAAAATATATCAAATTAGAGTTAAAAAAAAAAAAATTAAATTACATTAAAATTTTCATTTTGCCATATTCACTTAGGAAGGATTCAATTATCAAAATCCGGTTCAAATATTAAAAATTATGGAACGAAATAGAGACTATTATTATTGTTAAAATTTATCAATTGAGGAAATTTTTTTCAAATACATATACAGTTATTCTCATAAGTATATGTATAACATCAATTTATATGAAATTTACAGTAAAGAATAATTGTCTACGGACATTTTTTATTTACATTTTATACCTTATTTATTTCATCACTTTTTTTAGTGCGGAATACTGAATTAATTTCGCGTTTTGTATTTAGACTTATCTCTTTAAAAAAAAATGAACTCGAATGTGACAGTTTTGACAAAATACTTGTGATACTTACATTTTATAACAGATTTAATAAAAAAAAAAAAATTTAAGTATTGAAGTGAATCCAACTCCAATATGAATTTAAAAAGTGTTTTAATTTAATTTTTCATTCTTTGGAAAATAATGTGTTAGTTAGTCATGAGGTAATATTCTTTACCAAAAGGACATAATAATGAAATATTTTTGAACAAGTTGAAATATTTTCAAAAAGTTTTAAACAAAAGGAATTAGTTATTTTTTTTCAGTGTTGATCAAAAGGCAATATTCTATTTCTGAAGAGTAAATATATGTATAGTTATATGCTCTGTGTTTAAAAATAAAAATTTTTAAATATCTGCAAATAATACTTGAACCGATTTCCGATTTAACAGACCTTTACTTATATTATAAATTTTACTAAAACAAGATTAAATTAAAAAGAAGACATTTAGAGATTAAATTTGACTAATACAAGCCCATTGACATGTGGGATATTTTTGGGATTTTTAATAGTCGCTTTTTGAACAGATACTTCCCAGCGCTAGTTTCTTTGATAAGATATATCTATAAGATATTGATATCCAAAATTTTTATTAAAAATCTGGAAAAGTGGAATAAAAGTCCATGAAATTGGTAAAACATACTGTCCTAGAAATACTATTGTTTATTAAATCTAATTAAAAAAAAATAAACTATCAATTGCAAAAAAAAGAGCTGCTGACTGCAAAGAATTTGTTATGAGTAGTTGGAAATTGATAACCAAACTTTTTTCCATATAGCCTCAAATAAAGAAATCTAATATTGTCAAATTTCACAATTTTATTAATCGTTTGTAAATTATCATAAGCACCATAATGAATGAAAACCTGGTATAAGTACAATAAATTTTTGATTTCTTTAAATTTACACCAAAGTCTTGTTTAAATGCCATTTTTTCCACATTTTTAATGCATTGTAACATTTATAACACTGTTTAGTCAGCCCAAATATTTAACATTGACTTAAATAGAAAAATAAAACAATAACAATTTCTTTTTTTCTTATTTAAACTTTTTCCACCATCCCAACATCTACACTAAGTACTGAACAATGTTTCATGAATACGTTGTATGTATTTAAAGTATTTAAAGTCGTACCTAAAGCATAAGAATATGTGTCAGATTCGATAATTCTTAGTATAAAATTAATTTGGAATCATTTTGATAGATCTCTATAAACTCCAGAAAATGGCTTAATATCCCATATTATCCACACTTAGTGAAGATCATATATTAAAAACAGATTAAAAACGGATATTTATAGCACTCGAACATTTTATTTATCTAAACTCTAAGAACTATATTCAAAACTATGACCATAGAATATAATCCTTACAATATATAGATATAAATTTGCTTGAATATGACATGTTAATGCCGAAAAGGCATAGCAAGTTATTAAAAATCAATACTGTTGGGTAAATGAGTAGTATAAATAAATAATAATTGATAAATAAATAATTTTTCAAAAATAAAATAATTTATAAAAATGTTCTTTAAAATACAAAAATAAAAAATATAATTGATAGTTAGTACGTAAGAGATAAAAACAAGTATACATAGTTACTAAAATAATAAAATAATAATTTTTAAAATTCAGTGATGAAGCAATTAGAAGAAACTAACTGTTACCAGAGTAACATTAGCCGGTTCAGCATTAAAAGCATATTTTCTTCCTCTTGACCCTTTATTGAATGATTTTTTTTTTTCAAATTGGTATTGGAATAACTTATATCAAGATAAGTATGCCGATATATTTATTCAGTTCACTCGTAAGTTTTTTTGGTTTATCAGCCCTTTTCTGACAACTGTACAAATTTGATTGAAACTATAAGGAATCTGTAACTTCTTAAAATTTTGAGTTACTTTTATCTATTGAAAAATCTGTTATTTCCCACAAAACATTGGAATACAGATGTGTTTTCATTTCCAAAGCAATTTTTGTTTCATATTTTTCACGGATTATTATATATAAGTTAGTAACGATAAGTTAATAACGATTTATTCAGATCCATATAACCATATTCATATTTCACCAACACACTTTCTTTAACCACTTCATTTGTATTTTATTCTGTAATTTACTCTATATCATCAGACTTATTATCATCATCACACAATTCATCCTTACTAAAACCTTTTATATTTTTTTTCAATTCTTCATCAATAATAGCTCTAGACCTAGAAATTTCAACGATTATTAATACCCAATCTTGCACATATGCAACTTTTGCAAATATGATATAAATTTTGTAAAATTTGTTGCAATAATAACTTTAGAAACGAATTTAAGCAATATTTACAACAAAAAATGCAAAAAAATAGAATTGGTTTGAATGAGAGAAAATAATAATTTCGAACTCTTTTGGAGAGAATTTTGAAAAAAAATTCTGAACTAAACATTAATAAAGTTATACTTGCATATGTGCAATGGTATGCAACGAAGGGTTAATATAAATATTTAACCCAAAACCAAGTTTTCTATTTCTGCAATACAATTAATTTTTCTTAGCATATAGCCCTAACTATAATAGTCTTAAGACGTCTTAAGATAAGCTGTCAAACTTGGTTAAGTTTGGTTAAGTTTCTGTCAAAACTTAGCAAATCTTAAACACGACTATAATAGTCTTAACGAACTTTTTTTTTGACAAGTTTTGAAAGTAAAATTAATCATTTCACAAGTTTTAAAATTAAACTACAAATGTCTTCCAAATATTCCATTTTAAATATTTTCAGTTTTATAAAAATTTTTTTAAATTTTCTTGTCCAAAAATAATTTAAATATTCACTAAATGACAGCTTTTGTTAAGATTCCTTAAGATTTGTACGACTGAGACCATACACCTTAAGTTTTAACGAAAGATAACGAAAGATAACGAAAGATTCATTAAGACTATATTATAGTAAGGACTTATCGTTCAATGCATAATGTATGCTACATGGGGTATTTTTTCTTTCCCTATTCTCCTTGTTGTTACCACAGTGTAGTACAACCGATGTCCATTCCAGTTTAACATTTTCTTTTACATACAATGGAAACACCACATGGAGATGAAAAAGATGGTAGTTTTGTAATTTCAATACCAATAATTGAAGAAATAGTCCATATTGTCCTTGAAATCTATAATTATAAATGACAAGCATTTAAGGTCCTGCGCAGTAGACACCTTTTTATTTTATTTCGATTCTCCTACTCCTTAATGAATTTCTAATATATATAATATATAAGATTGTATATAAAACAAAAATGCGCACACAGTTGAAAATTTTGTACTCATATGATTTTATTATTCAGCAAATACATTATGCATAAGTGAGATCTTATGAAAATAATAAACAAAAGTAAACAAATCAGTTATTATATTTTATATTATGTACTTGCAAATAAATTTATGTACATATGATATTTTTTATCAAATAAAAAATATAAAAAAGCAAAAACAAAAAAAATCAGTTGAATTGTTCATATGACTAGCAAATTTATTTTTATATAGTAGAGTTAGAGTACTTCATTTTGATATAGTAGGTCACTTGAATTCTTCATTTTTATCTTTTTAAGTAACTGTTTCTAAATTTTTGTTATTTGTAGTAATAATATAGTTTTTATTAGAATTATGTATTATGTAGGTATATATATACATTACATACCTCTTTAATAACAAAACTTTTTATTTTTAGTAATTTTATCACTAAATGCTTCTTACTATAGGGAATATATCGGAAACGAAGCAGTATATGAGGGACGTGTATTTATGTGTCCTAAATAAAACTTACTAACCACAAAACTTTTTATTAAACAAGAGTGGTTTCTGCTATATCGTGCGAAGTCTATGTCAGTACGTAAATTACTGTTTTTTTAAAAACTTTAAATTTGACTTCAACTTGAAATATAAGTACTCAACAGGGGCCCCTAGTCTTCTCTATAATATCTTGATTCTGATGTTTTCCTATAATAAGGATTTTTAGCACATCAAGTGAATTTTGAAATGCAGTAAGTAAGATTTACGACCAGCAATAGTAATAATTTTTCTAATTGTCAATATTTTGCTTAACAAAATAAACATTCATTTGAACTTGCAATTGTCAATTAGGGGTGGCAACATTTGGGGGTGGCAACATTTGGGGGTGGCTAATTCCAAAACACTAATCAGGAGAATTTAAAATTTTTTAATTAAAAAATACTTTTGTATTTTCTATTACTACTTATTCACTTCTTGGGCGCTACAACCTTGGCGGTCCTGGGCCTCACGCAAAATGGTACTCCACTGACTTCGGTCACGAGCGGAATCTCTCCAGTTGGTTATTTGAAGTTTTTTCATATCTACTGATACTTAATCTCTGTAGCGAAGGTGCTTGGATACGAATAACTTACTAGGTGGAGCATTTTCATTTATTCGCTCTATATGGCCGAGCTAATGAAGACGTCTTATTCTGACTTTTTTGGCTAGGTCCATGACGTTGAACACCTGGTATAGTTGGGCATTGCATCTTCTTCTCCAAACCCCTTCGTCAAACACAGGACCATAAATGCGACGAAGAATTTTTCTCTCAAAAATACCAAGTGCATGCTCGCTTGCTTTTGGTAATGTCCAAGATTCAGAACCATATAGCAGCACCGGAAGAATGAGCGTTTTGTATATAGCGTTTTAATTAATACTTGGAAAAACTTTAAATTTTATTGATTTTATGATTTTTTGCTATTTGGTTATTGTATTAAATATATAGTTTTCGTATATGGGTTTAGTACTTGGCTATATTTTTCTATAAATGATTTAATATAAAAGATGGGCACAAAAATTTGTAGGTACATTTTAATTTTTTTTATTTATTAATATTTAAATCGATTTCGTTTATTACACCATAATCACAAGAATGTGAAGACAGAAGATGGTGTAATAACCGAAATCAATAAAAATATTTAATAAAAATTGTGAAACATACCTAAGTAGGGTTTTAGTATTTATTTAGTTTTAATAATGATTCACCTAGAGCCTACAGTATATTCTATAAATTATAATAAAACGAATAATCTAAATTGTTCACAATCATAAGTACTAGAGTATAAACTATTTATAATAATAGAGTCAGATTCAGAACATCCAAGTTTTGTAGTGACCAGGAATTAAGTAAGTATACAAAATAACAGAATGTATACAGGATATTTAAAATATAAACATGCTATGCAAAAGCTATGGTTTATATGTTCTCCAATTGCATGCATCAAAACAAAGAAATAAATTTGTACACTATCAAATTGTATTCACAAAAATGCAAAATTTCATATTACTGAACTATACCTAACTAAGTATTTAAATGAATTATTAAACTTAGATAAAACACACACAAAAAAAAATTGATTTCATCATAACTGATAATCATCATCATTATCATTATCATTATCATCATCATCATCATCAGCAACAAACTCATCTATAAAATTTATATGTTCTAATCTAGAATATCTATGATTACACATAAACATTATGTACTTGTATGTATTCTAGAAAAGCAATTACATCACATCACAATCATCATGATGTGGTTTTTCATCTCTTCAATTTTCAAAAAAAAAAATATACATATATATACCTCCATTTAAAATTACATGATGTTTCGTAGATTATTACTAACTACTATTAACTATTACGTTTGTTTTTGTTTTTTTTTACTATGACGCATGCATCACTTACTTACTTACTTACTTCATTACCATAAGATATCCCCCATATGAAAATTTAAATAAAAATAATATAACTAAAAGTAAAAAGGCTAGTAAATCCATTATGCAGATGATTACTGCCTTTCTACATAAATGGTCAAAATGGTTGGTTCAGTATTTTTTTTTTTTGTGTTTTTGAAATGTTGCAATACTAAATAATAAAAAGATTCAATTATAGGATAAAAATAGAATTGTTAAGACAACCTAATGCCAAAAAAAAGAAAAAAGAAATATAATCAAATAAAAACTAACTTACTATATGCAATTAGAAAGAGAGATAGCTATTCTGATGAAAAAGAAAATAACAAAACAAAATTTCCTTAAAACATTACTACGATTATACTTTCAGGTTTTTATTTTTTTATGTTTTTATTTTTCTGTTAGTTTTTCTGTTTCGGTTTTAGTTTTTTAGGATAATTTATTATTTATAATATTGTATATAAAGTATATATATATATAATAAAAATAAAAATAAGGTGCTAAATTATTTAAATTCTTATTCAGTTTGATAATTTTCTTAAAATTATTTATAGTTAGTAAATTTAATATAGGCACACAGGCTGAATTATAAACAGTTTACTTGGTAACTAAACTTAAAAAATGGTATTTTGAATAAATATTTTTTTAAATTTATTCAATTTAAAATCTATTTTTTTTTTTTTTTTTTTTAAATTTCCATTTAATGTTCATTAATTTTGTGTTTTTGTTATAATCTTTCAATTACTATGGTTATAGGAGTGCGCAAGCCTTTTCTATTAGTAAGAACGAATAAGGGATATATACAATGTGTTTTTGAACTTATGCTAAAAAATCTTTTTAATATTGATTATAATGGGGTTGTCCAAATGGAAATGGTCAATATGGAGTTAGGGCAAATGCGCTATACATCATTGTCCTGTACCGCATGAGCGGAAATAAAATCTTTCCATCGGTTCCTATTTGCGGCTAACTTCTTAAATTGTGACCGCGTTCTTTGCTGGATACTTGCTTCGGTTAAGACTGTTGTTCTCCATTTTTTTCTCGACTTTCCTGAAATGCCTAATGTATGCCTGTGTACCATGCACTATAGGTGATAAATAATAGGTTCTCACGCAGAAGCTATTATGACTATTTCCTAAACACGCGGTCGAAAAATTTATAAAAACAAAAGCAATAGTCGATCTAACGTAGATTGATTATAACCGAAAAAATTGTATGGGGTTTACTGGGTTCGATTTCCACGCTCGTAACAATGTTATTGCTATAAAACTCTTGCGCACTCTTATAACACTATTATAAACACTTTTATAGCATGAATTAGTGTTAATTTGAGTGCTTCGCAATTGTTGCGAAATGTTATAAATACGTTATAGCACTTAAATGGATAATCCCATAAAGCACCCCGGAGCAATTGCTGTAATATTTTTATAGGATTAGTATACATATTATATATTTATTGTATTAGTGTATATGTCTATATTTTTAAATGAAATTCATTTAAAATAATTTATGTTGTGCGAGAGGGAGAAAGGTATTTTTTTTATTTTAAAATAATAATTTTATGGAGTTTGTATATTAGTATCATTATAGGAATACAGTGAAAAAATAGCACTACTACTGCTATTCTTGCAATTATATTCTTATAACAACACTTTAACTCTTGTTATAAGATTACGCACTATTAGACTTTTAACAACATTGCTGTATCACTTGCTGAAAATCCCATTATAACAACCGCAATAATTGATTTAGCAACATTCTTATAGCAACACTAATCACATTATTCCCATAAAAATATCATTATAACACCTTTAGTGCATCGGGAGTAATATAAAAGTCTTATAGCACTAATTTTTGTTTTCATAACAATAAAATGTTACGTGGGCACACTATCAAGAGGCACGGGAGTTATATAAACATTATGAATGCAACTGTAAAATTCTGACCTTTTAAAAAATTGTTGCGATTGTTTGTTTTTATAAAACAACTGCGAAACACAGTCGTTAAAGTTATGGACCACCCTTGAATTTCAATATGTTTTAATATATATATATATAAAATTTAATTTGAAGTAAATTGTAAAAACAGATTGATTTGTTTTTTATTTATTTAAAAAAAACTTGCAATCTCAAATTTATTAACGGTAGCAATTGGGGTGTATGTCCCATTATTTTGACATCTTTAGAAAACAATCGAACCAAGTTTCTATCTTCAAATACTTCCGGTTTTTTAATCTATAATATACTTCATATTCTGGTTTCATAATTACGGAAATTGCAAAAAAAAAGAATGATAAAGAAATTACAATGAAGGTATTAAATATAAAATGTTATTTTGCAAGAATAAAGTGAAACGATGGAAAACAATTAATAATAAAATTGAGGACGATATTTTATCAAACTTCCTTAAATATTAATAAATAACCAGTGGATTTCCCTTACTAAAAGAAGCGAACGTATCTACATGTGGATCCTTTTCATTTTTGATTATGAAAAATTGCACATTATATAACAGTAATACAGTCTCATTAAATTCAATCAAGTTCACCAAAGATGTAGGCTTGCAATTTTAAATAATCAAACTGGGAAGGTTCAATATATCTGAAAAGATTGAGCTCATGCAGATTTCTATATTGTTTTAATTTATCATAAAAATATTATTTGCCTATGTAAAGCTCACTATTACAAAAATTTGGGGAAAAATTTGTGATAAAGTAAAAAAAAAAATATGTGGACTTTTAGTCAGTAGCGCTAATAAGTTACGACCTCTAGGCGTATAATTCATCCAAACATTATAAGAAATAATATCAGATGATAAAAATATTTGACTAATTAACTTTGGAAAGGTTTGTCTAAAAATTAAATTTTAATAAAATCCGCCTACAAATACCTTCAGCAATCAAAAGAGCATCATAGTTGCGATACGCATATTAATAAAGAATAAGAAATTTACAGTTATTAGTTTTTCCATCAACATAGTAAAACAGCTGTAAATCAGCTCTTATGAATTGAGTTCCAACGATGTATTTATTATACACTGCTGATATTCCGACGAGCGAGGACACAATGATGGTCACATTTGCAGATGATACAACAATATTGTCATCAAATAAAGGCCCAAAGCTGGCGTCTCAGCACTTTCAAAGGGGATTAAATAAAGTTCAACATTGGCTAAAACTCTACGTGCAATTTTCAACGGTACGTCAGCAATTTAAATATAAAAAAGGATCTAAACATATGCTCCGTGAAAGAGATCGTGACAAAGACCAGCAAAAGATACAACGAAAGATTGCAGTTCCATCGAAACCAACTGGCAGCTGACCTGTTGAATACCGTCCATATAAGAAGACTAAAACGCCTCAGGCCACAGGATCTTTTAAGTAGATTCTAAAACTAAAGTCAAATTCAAATTATATTTCTTTTATTGTTTTCTCTTTTCTTTTCTGTAAGTAACTGATGTAGAGTCATAAATATTTAATATTAAAATTAGTATTAATTTTTGATATAAGGGGTCGATTCAGTGGAATCGTCCTTCACAAGCCATCTGTACATTTTCACAAAGGTTTACTTGTTATCTTTAATATGCCTTTTGCATATTAGTAATTTATAAGATAGTTGTAATACGATCATAGAGATAAATAAAAAAAAAAAAAAAATGACTTGACTTAATCAACTTCCAGCAATTATCACTTTTACCTATTTAATTTTCTCACCTCTTTTCTCAAGTTAATTTTGTCTTCTGTATTTAATTAGGTTTTATAATTGCATAAATCAGATACTTTATTCTACATTATACTTAACTACTACCACATTAATATATTTATATAGAATTAGCTACAAATATTATTTGAATTAATATTATAACTTAATATAGTTAAGTTGTTAAAAATTGTAATTTTCTTAATTCCATAAATACACAAAATGTATTACAAGAAAAATAACAAAATCTTATAACGACATAAGAATTGACATGATTTGCATTCACTGTCTTTCAAATCATCAATAAAACAAAATGATTTCTTTATTTTTAAGAAACTATCATGTTGCGTTTTTTATATATTATATGTATATATATACATTTTTTATTGAAATGAATATTAAAATAATAATTTTATTATAAGAGAAAAATATATAAAAATAAAAAATAAAAAATGAGATTTATAGACACGAATAAATTATTTCACAGAAATAATAAGAAAAACAACAAAAACTTCTTTGATAATTTCATTTCAAACAGAGATAGAAATATTAAAAAAAAAAAAAAAAAAATTTCAATATAGTTTTACTAGTTTTCAATCTGTTATTGACTTATTTATTTGAATTTTAAAAACTTTAGATCATTTTCTGAAAATTTTAAATTTCAAATTCGCATAGCCTGGATTCATTACCTCTGTACAAAAAAAAAAAAAAAAAAAAAGTAAAATATTCTATTGGATATATGATTGGTTCCACGTAACCTATCTATATACTAAAGGAATTCATTGTTGTAAAAATCTTTAAATACGAAACAACAATTTAACCAGCCAGCTTTCAATATCAATAGTATTATATTATATATACATATATATACTAACTACTCAACTTAATCGACTTAACAATAGTTGACATTTTGAAGTACACATCTGGAATGAAATTTTCATGAATTTTCATCATTTTAATCATCGTCATCATCATCATCATTATTATTATTATTGTATTTATTTATTGTATTAAATTGAATTTCGATTAAATCAAAAACTAAGAGAGATTGTTTTAAATTTAATACGAAACGGATGTAGGTAAAATATTGAATATTTTTTTTCATTGTCGTAATCTCTTTTTTCTCTTTTCACCAAAACCACCCCTCAGTCAATTCATTCAACAATTCTACCGCATAAATCGATTTGTTAATCTCTTTGTATATTTTGCTTCTTTATTTATACAGCAAAACAAAAAAAAAAACAAAAAAAACCTTAAAAGATTAGTCAAAACAGCAATTCTTTTAATGCCCGGAACAATTGTTTCCAGTTATTATCAGTGATCAAAATCAATGAAAACAACTGTTGAAAAAAATGTTGGTTATTGTTATGACTATTTTATAAGTTTAAGGATATTCATGCGTTCTAAATTTTATAGTTATATATATATATATATATATATACAAACGTATGTATAATACAGTACTGGTAAAAATTTTAGATATCACATTCGGCCACCCAAAGATGCAAATTATGTAAATTAGTTGGACTGAGTATATTTGTTACATATGTAAACCTAGCTTAAGCAGATTATTAAATGTAAACGTATAAACGTAGTTTTAAATTTGACAGTTATTTATATAAAAGACCAGAGAACTATATTGTATGTTTGTAAACGACGCTTTTTGACATTTTAAATTTTAAAAAAATTTAAAAAAAAAAATATTTTTCCTTTCAATTATTTTTATATGATTTTTTGATTTTTAAATTTTTAAATTTTTTCCTTTCAATTAAATTGGGAAAAAAAAAAGAAAAATTGATAAAAAATAAAATGGATGGAAAATAAATTATTAATTTGTTTTAAATTATAACAAAAAAATGTTTCTAGAAAAAAAATTTCTTAAGGCCACTGAGTGGTTGGTTATGTTCAAAAAAAAGTATCTTCGGTATTTTTTTACTCGGGACCCGCTATTAAACGGGCTGACTTACTAGTTTTAAAATAATAAAGTAAAAGATTTACCGATTTACAGTCCCGGTTGGTTTTATACTATGACGTTTTTTCAGAACAATTTCCACATGCGACTGATTTCAATTACGCATACATTGAAATATTTGACAAATTAAAAATATATTGAAAATAAAAATAATTTTTATAATATTTTAAATATTCAAATAAATATAGAAAAAATATATTTTAAAAATAATTTTTTGATTTATTTTAATTTATGTTATTTATATTTTTTGATTAATTTACAATAGAACATAAAATTATTTTGCTGTCAGTGATTTTTTTCGCTGTCATATGTAAAATTTCTTGGTATGTGTGACTACCGTCACGGAACAGATAAAATTCGTTTATTTTTTCGTCCCCAAAATTGGCAAATCAACCGTCGCTGGTTATAATTGGTTTTATTTAGCTGTCAAAATTAATCAGCTTAAATAACATGATATAACATGCCGCTGTGGCAGAGACGAATATAAATGGATATAATTATAAAATAAATTTTAATTAGTCAATTCCAATTATTTTATTATCTAATTTTTTTTTTACCATAATCTCATGATTTTATGTTACATGCTTTTAAATATATCAGCCAAGCATGGTTCCCTCATTACTTGACTGACATTAAATCGAATTTTAGAATCGATTCAACGAAAAGTTTTTCGTTCCACAATAAGTAATTTTTATTCAGTGCTTTCAACAAATATTCATACCGTTTTAAACCTATTGATTTACAGCCATTGTCTAATTTTCGACTAACTGCAGATATCTCTTTTATTCATGAGAGACGTTAGTCCTTGAAGTTTAAAAAAAAACTAATTGAAATAACCAAGAGGAATAATTTCAGAACCGTTGAATTGTTGATTCCTTTTCACCCTAATGAATATGACAGATTTGAACCAACCACTAGAATACTTTCACGAATCTTTTTTTATCGTCAACTAAGTATTTAAAACTCTTCAAAACAGTTTTCTAAATAATATACGTAGGCTTAGACTAACTAGAAACTTTTTGTTTTGTTTTTATTTTTTAGGAATTGTTTTGTTCATCATAGCACTACTAGAATTCATCAGTAGGTATTCATAGTGTTAGACTACCTATACAACTCCTAATTTTGTTTTTATTTAACTTATTAGTTCGACCTAGTTTTTATTTGTAGTTTAATTGTATAATTACTAACAAATATATTGACTTATATTAAGCCGACAGTCTCTGCAGCTTGAGCTTAAACTTAAATTATTGTCAATTCAATAATAATATTGAAAAATTTTTACTACTCTAGTAACAGCATGTAAACTTATCTGGTTTAAGTTAATTTACTAAAAAATATTTCTTATTAACAGTGGCGGTCTTATACTAACTC
Organism: Argyra leucocephala; assembly: GCA_963942445.1. Lineage (NCBI taxonomy): Eukaryota > Metazoa > Arthropoda > Insecta > Diptera > Dolichopodidae > Argyra > Argyra leucocephala. The sequence continues at coordinate 59,846,699 of OZ012681.1, read as the reverse complement.
TACTGGATGTGCTACAATTGATTGTGATATATATATTATTTGATTAATTTATATTAATTGATTATGATATATATATCACAATCAATTGTGGCAAGCTTTCATCTATTAATAGACATCTGATGTGTGTGTTGTAAACATTAATCTTACAGTATAAAAGCCATAATAAATATACAAATTTATGAAGTATCATAAAAATACATATAAAGGTATGTCATACAGTTTTGGACATTACTGTATAATATTTATATGTATTAAAATAATATAAATCTGACCACCATCAGTTCAATTTCGAAAGCCTTCTATAAGTTTCTATTGCAAAAAAAACTAAAAGTAACAAGTAAACAAAAAAAAAAATCGATCAAAAATCAATGAAAGAAAATCAATTGGTATCCAATTGATACAGATCGAATACAAATCACTCTTAAATCCTCCAGATTATCTAATTTTTTTTTTTTTTTTTTGAATTATTTAATACAAAGACCTCTCTTTTGTAATGAGAGGAGCGCTTAGGTGATCTCTAGAATATCATCATCATATCATCATCATTACTATTACATATTATCAACATCTAGAAGATGGTTAGTACACATAATAAAACAATAGGTACGCAGGAACTGTTTATTCCTCTTATTTTTAAAATATAAATTCGAGGCGGTCTTTTCTTTCATAGTACAACCATAGTAACAAAATACAAAAACAAAAACAAAAAAGTATTTTAAAACTATAAAGATGAATTATAATTTTTGTCTGAAATCTGATGGGGATTGCGTGTTTTTAAAACATTATTATTGTGAAAAAGACAGCAGACATAGAATTAATGTGAATCTGATATGTCTTAAAATGAGAAGAATAACAAAAAAAAAATAAAAAAAAAATAAAAACGAAATATCCATCATCGATTGGATCGATTATCTGATGTTGTTCAGTCAGGATTAAAATCATATGTAATAAGATTAAATTTAACAAGATCTAAAATCATAAGTTGTTTAATTTTTCATTTTTGTTTTTGTATTTTTTTTTTTTTTTTTTGCAAAGTTTGAATAGAAAATGTAAAAAATACAGAAATTAATTCGAAAATGAAATTTAATTTAATTTCAAAATTGCAAAAGAGACAATCTTTGTATAGGATTAGTGAAATTGATGTTAAACAAGCTTTTGAAAACTGATCAATGTCCATCATGAAATTTCAACATTTTTAAAAGTTAAAAATATTTGAAATATTGGAATGAAATAAACACACAAAACAAACAAACAAAAAAAAAATTATTTTATTTCTTCTTTTTTATATTTTTTTTTTTTAAATTAAATAAATTCGAATTTATTCGATTGATGATATTTGCTACGGTTTTCATTTTTGTAGAAAAACAAAAAACAAAAGGGATACCTAGCTCGTATTACTAGTATATAAAAAACAACAACTAAGAATCCATAACATTAAGACACTTGGGAGTTTTGCAAAAATTATACATTGATAATGTCCCAATGTAAGTTCTGTGTAAATTCTTTTTTATATTAAAAACTTACACAACTCTTAGACAAATCAACTAAATTGGATTCTAGTTTAAGAAAACAGAATATGTTTCTTTTTTTTTTTGTTAATTTAAGTAATTCCTTTCGGAATTAATAATAATAATTCTGTAGAAGAATTGACATTTTATATTTTTTTATTTCGGTTTAAATGATTTTTGCGAGATGAGATAACTCATTGAATTTATTGAACTAATTATTGAAGATATTTAAAGATAAGGTTAAACTATAGATTTTTTAAGTTAGTTTAAGATAAATAGCAATAAAATTAACTATACTTAAGTATCGCTTATAGTGATACAGTATATATATATATACAGAATACTACGTGACAAAGCATTGAGTCTTTATTAAAACCATGGCTACTATACACAAAACTAAATCATTGAGTAGATTCTTTAATTAATAATTTAGAAAGACATTAAAGTAAAACGTAAATAGACAAAAATACCCTAATTACATGACTTATGAGGACTCAACAAGTAATAACTCTGCAGATATCAGCACAGTTTAAAAAATTCTTTACAAGCTCTTATCAGGATAGCATCTTGGACCCATACTTTAACTTCCTCATTTAATACCACTCTCTGCAATGTCCATACCTTTGACGCAGTTTAGCGCATTCCAAATAAAAGTCTATTTAAGTAAGTCTATTTAATTATCGAAAATAATTCCGGAAATAACTTAAATAAAATAATAATGTAAAAATAAAAATTTTTAAAATACACTTTTATCGAAACCAAACTAGTCCCCTAAAAAGTAGAAAATAAAACTAGTGGTGGATGTTGAGCATCTAGAACTACTATAAGATAAAATACAAAAGTATATAATGAATCTTGCTGGGATATTGTTAATGAGAATTCGGAAGCGCTTATTGATGTTCTTTTAATATTCGTGATTTTTTTCAAGCGGCCATTCCAGCAAGATTCATTATATACTTTTGTGTTTTATCTTATAGTAGTTCTAGATGCTCAACATCCACCACTAATTTTATTTTCTACTTTTTAGGGGGCTAGTTTGGTTTCGATAAAAGTGTATTTTAAAAATTTTTATTTTATACTTTTTAGTTTTAAGTGAAACCTATAGGTATTATAATATCAGAAAGAGTATATAAGTGTAAACTCTTCTGTCTATAACACAATTGGTTTTTGAAATATTCCTGAGACGTGCTAGGCGTTGTTCGGCAGGAACCCGAACCAGTCCAAATTTTCGAAATCGGTAACAGTCGTATTTCTTTATTTATGAAAAAGTATCTACTTGTAAATTTTAATGCCTGTAATACAATTGGTTTTCAAATATGCCTGAGACGTGCTAGGAGTTGTTCGGCAGGAACCCGACCCAGTCCACATTTTCGAAATAGTTAACAGTCATATTTCTTTATTTATGAAAAAGTATCTACTTGTAAACTTTAATGCCTGTAATACAATTGGTTTTCAAATATGCCTGAGACGTGCTAGAAGTTGTTCGGCAGCAACCCGACCCAGTCCACATTTTCGAAATAGTTAACAGTCATATTTCTTTATTTGTGAAAAAATATCTAAGTGTAAATTTTCATGCCTGTAATACAATTGGTTTTCAAATATGCCTGAGACGTGCTAGGAGTTGTTCAGCAGCAACCCGACCCAGTCCACATTTTCGAAATAGTTAACAGTCGTATTTCTTTATTTATGAAAAAATATCTAAATGTAAATTTTCATGCCTGTAATACAATTGGTTTTCAAATATGCCTGAGACGTGCTAGGAGTTGTTTGGCAGCAACCCGACCCAGTCCACATTTTCGAAATAGTTAACAGTCGTATTTCTTTATTTATGAAAAAATATCTAAGTGTAAATTTTCATGCCTGTAATACAAATGGTTTTCAAATATGCCTGAGACGTGCTAGGAGTTGTTCGGCAGCAACCCAAACCTGTCATTTGATAGTTTTGTAAAGTACCGTGTCCGGTTGCTTTTTTCATCATGAGTAACTGTGCAAAATTTCAGAACTCTATCTTTAAATTTTTTAAACAAAATTATTTTAAATAATTAAATTGTTGTCAGGTTTCCGTTCACTAATAGTTTTTAATATTTGATTGCAAATATCGATATTTCGGAAGCAACATACTTCCTTCATCAGTGCTTGTGACTAACTGTATACATTAATTCATTATTTTTTCCCTTCTTATATCCTATTCCCTCCATACTAGCTATCTATTTTACCTGTACTTTTTCCAATTATTTTATTAATTTAAATAGCGGTGAATATCCATTCCCTAAATCATTATTCAATCTATCATCTACCTGTACCCTCGAAATTGCTAAACTCTCATATGTGTCTAGTTTGCTTGTTTTGTGTACCTCCTTTATTGATGATAAATTGGTTTTATCAATTTTATGGTGTTCCTCTATTATGTGTTTAGCAATTGCCGACCTAAAATTCGTAGTACCTCTTATTCTTGCTAATTCAGCTTCCCTTAAATGTTCTTGGAATCTCACCGTAATTAACCGTTTTGATTGCCCTATATATACTTTTGAACAGTTGTGGCATGATATTTTATAGATGCCGTTGACTTCTTCCATCTCCTTTTTATCCTTTGCTGATCCAAGTATACTGCTCATTTTTAGACTTCTGCTAGTTGTTACTAGTTCCAGATTGTGTTTCTTGAACATTTTCTTAAACTTATCGGTGAATGTTGAGTGCGTTACGCAAATCCTTCTAGGTTTTTCGGTATCCTTATTTTGTTGAAACAAACTCGTCATGTTATTGCGTTCGATGCGGTGCAGTTTCTTCCTTATCATTAGGTCTATGATGTCTTCATTATATCCATTTTTCCTAGCCGTGTCTTTTATGTAGTGCCTTTCCTTTTCAAAGTTAGTCTTTGATAATGGTATATTTACCAATCTGTTGACCATCGTATGGTATGCTGCCATTTTTTGTCCATGTGGGTGATTTGACTCAGTGGGGATGGTTCGTTGGGTAGTAGTGTTTTTTCTGTAGATATCAAATTCTATGGTTCCATCATTATGTATTATTTTTATGTCTAGAAATGGTATTTCGTTGTTTTTTTCCCTTTCCATAGTGAATTTTATATTTCCATGTATTTTGTTGAGTTGATCTAATATAGTTTCAATTTTATCCTTTGAGACTACTGCGATGATATCATCTACGTACCGCATCCAAATTCTCGGCATAAGTCCCTCTTCCTCTATTCTGTCTTCAATATGACTCATGAATATTTCACTTAAAACTGGCGAAAGAGGGTTGCCCATAGCAGTTCCTCTTGTAGTTTTATAATATTCGCCTCTAAAAGTGAAGTAATTTTCATTCATGCATATTGAAGCTAGAGTGCTGTAACTTTTTACTTTTTTCCTCCAATCATTCGCGTTGCTTATTTCATTTAACCAGTTGTCTAGTTTAGATATGGCCTCTTTCACTGGTATGCTTGGAAATAATGCTTTAACATCGAAAGAGACCAAGGCTTCATTGTCCCCTATCCTTACTTTTTTTATTTTGTTGATAAGATCAGCCGTATTTTTAATTGATCTCTTGCTAATTTCCTTATCTAGGCCTTTGAATTCTTTTGTCAACCATTTTGCTATGTTATACGTTGGAGAATTAGAGTCCGCAATAATTTCTCTCATTTCATTACCTTCTTTATGGATTTTTGGTTGACATCGAATTCGAGGTAAAGATGGATTTGACATTCTAAGTGAAGTAATTTTCTCTATACTTCCTTTACATTCCTTCAAGGCTTTTTCCACTCTCTTTATGGACTCCGGTAATGGGTTATTTCTAAGTTTAAAATAATTTCCTGATTTCAGTTTCTCTTTTATTAGATTGTCATACTCATTTTTACTTTGGATTACGACATTATTCCCTTTGTCCGCTTTCAAGTAGTACACTGGTTTCTCCTTTAAGGCTTTGATTATGCGATATTCGTCTTTATTTTTTATGCCTGTATCTTCTTTGGTGTTTTTTATTATTTTTTTGACATCTCCTCTTATTTCGTGTTTGGCTTCTTCATTGCATGTAGCAATACTTGACTCTATGTCAACAATAATGTCTTCTCTAGCCACCCTAGTTTTTATTGCGCAGCCATACTAGCTATCTATTTTACCTGTACTTTTTCCAATTATTTTATTAATTTAAATAGCGGTGAATATCCATTCCCTAAATCATTATTCAATCTATCATCTACCTGTACCCTCGAAAATAAAATAGATAGCTAGTATGGAGGGAATAGGATATAAGAAGGGAAAAAATAATGAATTAATGTATACAGTTAGTCACAAGCACTGATGAAGGAAGTATGTTGCTTCCGAAATATCGATATTTGCAATCAAATATTAAAAACTATTAGTGAACGGAAACCTGACAACAATTTAATTATTTAATTTAAATTATCACTAAAAATAAAAAAGCCGATTAAAAAAAAAAAAAAAAATATAAAAATAAACATGACTACCAAGTCGAAATCGGAATTCAACATCTTATTAAAATTAAAAAAGCAGATGGCTGGAATAGGGGAAGACATTAAATTCTTAAAATTATGTATTAGGAAAGGAGTAACCCCGAATTCCCATAAAGTAGTGATTAAATCACATCTACCAGCTGCACAAAAACAAAAAATCATCGTAGAAAAAAATTTGGTGAAAGATAATATAAAATATCTATATTACAAATTAAACAATATTACTCTAAAAGCATACAGTACTCATCTGAAGTTAGCTAAAATAACAACTGAGGAAGGAGGTAATATTGAATTAAACATCCTGAAAATCTCAAGAGCATATGAATGTGAAAAAAACAGGAAAAATGTAATTCTGACAAAAAAATTAAAAAAATTGACAGAACAACATAATTTTGGCAAGGGAAAAAGAGAGAAGTGTAGGACTGAAGTTATTCCAAATTTTGTCATTAACAAATCTAACGTAGAATTTTCTGAAAAGGAGTTGAAGTATTTGAACAAAGGGTTAAACTGCGCAATAAAAACTAGGGTGGCTAGAGAAGACATTATTGTTGACATAGAGTCAAGTATTGCTACATGCAATGAAGAAGCCAAACACGAAATAAGAGGAGATGTCAAAAAAATAATAAAAAACACCAAAGAAGATACAGGCATAAAAAATAAAGACGAATATCGCATAATCAAAGCCTTAAAGGAGAAACCAGTGTACTACTTGAAAGCGGACAAAGGGAATAATGTCGTAATCCAAAGTAAAAATGAGTATGACAATCTAATAAAAGAGAAACTGAAATCAGGAAATTATTTTAAACTTAGAAATAACCCATTACCGGAGTCCATAAAGAGAGTGGAAAAAGCCTTGAAGGAATGTAAAGGAAGTATAGAGAAAATTACTTCACTTAGAATGTCAAATCCATCTTTACCTCGAATTCGATGTCAACCAAAAATCCATAAAGAAGGTAATGAAATGAGAGAAATTATTGCGGACTCTAATTCTCCAACGTATAACATAGCAAAATGGTTGACAAAAGAATTCAAAGGCCTAGATAAGGAAATTAGCAAGAGATCAATTAAAAATACGGCTGATCTTATCAACAAAATAAAAAAAGTAAGGATAGGGGACAATGAAGCCTTGGTCTCTTTCGATGTTAAAGCATTATTTCCAAGCATACCAGTGAAAGAGGCCATATCTAAACTAGACAACTGGTTAAATGAAATAAGCAACGCGAATGATTGGAGGAAAAAAGTAAAAAGTTACAGCACTCTAGCTTCAATATGCATGAATGAAAATTACTTCACTTTTAGAGGCGAATATTATAAAACTACAAGAGGAACTGCTATGGGCAACCCTCTTTCGCCAGTTTTAAGTGAAATATTCATGAGTCATATTGAAGACAGAATAGAGGAAGAGGGACTTATGCCGAGAATTTGGATGCGGTACGTAGATGATATCATCGCAGTAGTCTCAAAGGATAAAATTGAAACTATATTAGATCAACTCAACAAAATACATGGAAATATAAAATTCACTATGGAAAGGGAAAAAAACAACGAAATACCATTTCTAGACATAAAAATAATACATAATGATGGAACCATAGAATTTGATATCTACAGAAAAAACACTACTACCCAACGAACCATCCCCACTGAGTCAAATCACCCACATGGACAAAAAATGGCAGCATACCATACGATGGTCAACAGATTGGTAAATATACCATTATCAAAGACTAACTTTGAAAAGGAAAGGCACTACATAAAAGACACGGCTAGGAAAAATGGATATAATGAAGACATCATAGACCTAATGATAAGGAAGAAACTGCACCGCATCGAACGCAATAACATGACGAGTTTGTTTCAACAAAATAAGGATACCGAAAAACCTAGAAGGATTTGCGTAACGCACTCAACATTCACCGATAAGTTTAAGAAAATGTTCAAGAAACACAATCTGGAACTAGTAACAACTAGCAGAAGTCTAAAAATGAGCAGTATACTTGGATCAGCAAAGGATAAAAAGGAGATGGAAGAAGTCAACGGCATCTATAAAATATCATGCCACAACTATTCAAAAGTATATATAGGGCAATCAAAACGGTTAATTACGGTGAGATTCCAAGAACATTTAAGGGAAGCTGAATTAGCAAGAATAAGAGGTACTACGAATTTTAGGTCGGCAATTGCTAAACACATAATAGAGGAACACCATAAAATTGATAAAACCAATTTATCATCAATAAAGGAGGTACACAAAACAAGCAAACTAGACACATATGAGAGTTTAGCAATTTCGAGGGTACAGGTAGATGATAGATTGAATAATGATTTAGGGAATGGATATTCACCGCTATTTAAATTAATAAAATAATTGGAAAAAGTACAGGTAAAATAGATAGCTAGTATGGAGGGAATAGGATATAAGAAGGGAAAAAATAATGAATTAATGTATACAGTTAGTCACAAGCACTGATGAAGGAAGTATGTTGCTTCCGAAATATCGATATTTGCAATCAAATATTAAAAACTATTAGTGAACGGAAACCTGACAACAATTTAATTATTTAATTTAAATTATCACTAAAAATAAAAAGCCGATTAAAAAAAAAAAAAATATATAAAAAATTATTTTTTTTGTTTTGCGTTTGCTTTTAATATTAACAAAAAAATTCCAACCTACCTACCAAACATACCTATATACATATATACATACATATATACATCCATTTATACATACATATAGACACTGACAAGTTAATATAAAAGTATATAAAAATAGCTTGAACACGGAATATTTCGACAATTTTGGAAATATACCTATATCAAACCAGTTCAGAAGGATCCAAAACATTACATCCCAAACTATAGTCAATAACTAAACAGTCAAAGCTAAATACTAAAAGCTATTTGAAGTTATTGTGTATGATGCTATTTCTAGTGAATGTTCTTCTCTACTTGTGCTTAACCATCAACATGGCTTTATGAAGGAAAAGATCAACCGTAACAAATCTAGTTGAATCATGCTGCTCTAAGTTTGGAAAACAATGGAAGCTGGCTTCCAGACTGATTTCGTTTATACTAATTTAAGTAAGGCATTTGATCTGTTACCTCAAACCTTCGCAAACTAGGATTCCCAACATTTCCTATTAGGATTCCATATTAAAATGGATCGAATCTTATTTATCGAAAAGGTTCTACAATGTTCTCTTTAGACATGCAGTTTCCAGTACGTTCCAAATGTAATGTCATCCCTTTTACTTGTCGCTGAACACCAGTTTCTGCTAACTATACTTTCAGTAACAGTGTTATTAAAAGAGTACTCCACTTTAAGGACATAAGGTTGATGTTTGTAGAGAAACTGTCTTTCAATGAGCAGCTCAACGCTATTATTAATACAGCGAATTCTATTTTGGGTTTAATTCAGAGATGAGCTACGCAATTCGATGATTATCACATCAGATTATATTATCGATCACATCATTATATATTTCCTTAGTTCGTTCTAATCTTGAATATGCTAGTCAATTATAGTCACCGCAAAATAATTTTGCTATTGGTAGAATTGAGTCAATTCAGAAGAAATTCCTGATATATTCTGTAGTAGTATATTCTGACTTATTTTACCGATATATAACAATCGCTTAAAGTTACTCAATATAATCTATTTGAATGGAATCTAGGAGAGAAATTTCAGATATTTATTTTATATTACAAGTTATGAAAAACGAAATCTATTCACGGTACATTAAAAGTATGATGAGTGCCCACACTAATACTAGTACACGGTTTCGTTCGATTCATTTTTATAACACCTTTTGTCATCTGACAAATTATGAGAATTTGAGCCAATTAATTGGATGTATACGTTAACTACTAAATTTAAGCGTTAGATATATTTTTCACCAAGGTGTCGTTTATTTAGTGATCATTGAAATGAATACGTAAAAATAAAACGGTGAAAAAATTTCTATTTTTACGGTGAGACGGTTAAAGCGATCAGAAAACTTGCTTCTGTAAAATTTGTTGTCATTTCAACTCAACGTTTTCTTAAAAACACTTAATATATGTAAATTTAGGTTAAATTGCATCAGAATTTGAATGAAACAATGAAAAAAAAAAAACAGAAATGAAACAGTGAAAAAATGAAACATAATTTCAATAAAATACAAACGAATAAATGAAACAGTGAGAAAATGTACTGTACTGCACTTCATTGAAATAATTTTGGTTCATTTTGTTTATTTTTAAATTTTGTCTACAGAGGTTGTAAAATTGAAAACCAAAATTTTATGTATTTATTTCAGTGGCCTTATGTACATTTATTGTTTCACTGCGTGTTGTTCCAAAGTTGTTTGAATGTACACTGTGTTTTTGTTATGACAGCTAAAGCTTGGAAATTTGAATGTGTGCGTAAGAATTTAATTTTCAAATTTATTTTCAAGAGTTTATAGCTGCGATGGGCGTCGACGCGTCATCTTTTATTGTGGACATGACACCGTCAACTTTAAGTCATCAACGTAATCAATGACAACAATGTCAATAGTTTGTCAAGAATGTAAACAATAAAGTGTCATTCTAAATTCAGTTCAGTGTTGAATTTGAATTTGCTTCAAAGTTAAAATATAAAAAAATTAAAATTAATTAGATTTAATTAGAGAATAATATTAATTATTACTATTATTTGTTATTATTATACTAAGTAACAGGTAATAATGGCTGGTAGAAAAAAATCGAAATTTTGAAAATCTTGGATTTATTTTGAAAAAACAAAGCAAAAAATATTTTGCAACATGCAATTTTTTTGTAAATGAGCTCGATAGTTCTGGCATAAGTGATTGGGCAGAATTTGCGGAAGGATCTGCATTTTTGAAAACATTAAATGAAAAAAATATCGAAAACCCATTTGTTTATTGGAAAGCAGCACGAATAAAACACCCTATGCTAGCAACTTTAGCTTTACGATAATTGAAAATTCCAGCTTCTTCAGCGCAGCTCGAAAGAGTATTTTCAAATTGGTCATATGTACACTCAAATTCAAGAAATAGGCTAAGTTTTGAAAAATCAAAAAAACTTATTCATGTTTAATATTCTTTAAAGTTTTGTAATCGAAATGTAACTGACGAATATTAGGTTTTTTTTTATTTTATAGAACTATTTGCTTTTCATTAGTCGCTGTTATTGAATTATTTAATTTATTTAATAAAGATTTATTTTGCCCTTAAAAAACGTGTATTTTATTTTGTTTTTATTTTTTTATTCTTTATTTTTTTGACATTATTGACACGTCAAGTTAATTATCGAATTGTTGACTTGACATTGTTGACGAGTAAAAAATTAATATTGTTGACGTCAAATTGTAGACGTTCCCATCGCTGGTTTATAGTGTTAAAATAATTTTTATTTTTTTTTTTTTATTTTTCTATGCACTGCTCTAACTACAAAATCAGAATCATTTTGTGTTTTGAATAAAAAATTTATACACCTAACAAAAATTTTTATTGCTCCTTTGTATGGCTTAGTAAAAAACAACAGAGATGAACAAAAATTTCTTGATTTTTTTTTAAAAACCACTAAAGCTCATATTTAAAAAAAAAAAGCTCTAATGTTTATTGATGGAAGGGTGTGCGAGGGAGAGAATAGGAAAAGACAACATGCAGTGAAACAACAAGGGTACATAAGGCCAATGATCGCTTTAACCAACGCCTAAGTGTTAATCAATTAAAAAAGGCTTTATTGTTACAGTTTTCTTGGAACTAAAGCTCTTTGTTAATACATAATTTTAGTTTTCCCATTTCCTTCTTTCTTTTCTTTTGGAAATTTTAAAGTACTTTTAGAATAATTTTGTTAATTTCAATTTCTTTTTTCTAACAGCTTTCAATTTCTCTTCATGTTCTCTAACTTGAGAAATGCATATTTTTATAATTTTTTTTTATTTATTTTTACATACACCAGCGATGGCAAACCTTTTTTTGGTGTCGGGTTAATCAAATTACAAATTTTTGAAGTTTGAAGTCGAGGATATGATACTAGATCGAAGGTATTTGATTATTTTATATAAAATTTAATATTTTTCTGTTTAAAGGTAATGTTAGAATACTTGGGCCATTTAATGCACCACGTCATACATACTTAAAGTAAAAATAAACCAAAATCTTAACTAAATATTTGGTTCAATAATGAGCTCAATAATTTTTTCATAATCAGTATTGAAAATATTAATAAAAATATAAAAGTTTTTCAGTTTGTGAATAGAACTGAAATTTAAGAAAGTTTTATTTTGAGCAAAGAAGAACTGATGTTAGTAATAAAAAAATTAACAATACAACAGATTCAACAACGGAATAAATTCAAAAGTTTTAGTTGATTCGTTTGACATATTCGGGGATGTAATGACACATATTATAATGGATGCTGGGTACCTTATGCTGCGATCACAAAACAATTTAATAAATGAAAATAATTTCAAATGAAATAATGGAGTTTGCACGGAATGAAGCAAATACTTTCGATTAGAGTTGTAAACAGCTCAAATGTCAACTCAAATCAATTTTTGAGCTAGTTCATATAATTGAAATAAACACTATACTTAAACTCAATTAAGAAGCTCTTAACTATAGCTCAAAATTTGAGATTGACAGTTAAGTTAGCTCTTTCACAACCTTGCTTTTAATTTACTTAATATTTTTTTAATTGTTATATGAACAGTTAAAGCTTTTAAGGAAATTTTTGTATTTGATCACCGAAATATAGACAATTAATAACTAAAAAACATAAGAGTATCTAAATATATTATAATGAACTCGTTTTATGGTTATCTAATACATAATTTAGTTAGAAGATATATCTCATAGATATTTTAGATGTTTATGGCTATTCAATTGTGTTTCTGGAGATAATTTTATACTCATTGATGAACTGAAATTATAACAGAGGCAAATATCAAAAAGAATTTTTATATATTTTTAAAACATCTTTAAACAAAAACGACAAAAAAAATTAAGGTGATCTGAAGCAACTTGATTAAATATAATCCACATAAAAAAGATAGAGATGTATAAAACATATGAGTTTTAAATCGACAATTTAAAAAAAAATTATTTAAAAATTTATATGTCTAAACTTACTTGATTTTCCAAAATTTAGTTTAAAAAAATTTACCTGTAAAAAAATAAAAAATTAAAAATTAAATTAATGTAAAAATAGTTTTTTTTTTTTAAAAGAAAAAATTTAGAGTAATATAAAATATAAAATATAAAAATGACACAAAATGCATATCCATATATATACCATAAATAAAATAACGTATTTAAAAAAGGTTAAAGAATAATCAATTGGAAAAATTATTGCTATAAAAAACTGATAAACCTCCACATGGATTACCTAGATAAACAAATATATATAATTAGAGAAATCTCCCTTAAAGCCAGCATTTTAGTAAGAACAATTCAACTAACTCCGTAAATTTAAAACAAACTTTCCTTTGCCAATATGAAGGGGATCAAATTAGTACTACATATATAATTTATGAACATCAAACCAGTGAAACTGTATAAAATATATTACACAGATAATGAATATATTTGGACTACGTTTCTTGCATTACGATGAAGGTCATTTCGGGTTAAATGGCTTTGTAAATAAGCACAATTATCGCATTTGAAGTAAAGAAAACCCACATATTGTTCATGAAACATGTTTTACAAAAATTAACAGTTTGGTGTAGTTTATAGTCTGGAGATATATTTGGACCGCACTTTTCTGAAAAAAGAAATTGACTCTGCAGTTACAAGTCTCAATGCAAAATGCAACAGAAACATAACTAATAACTTATTTTTTTTGTGACGATGATTAAAATTTCAACTTAATAACTAAATTTCAACAAGTTGGTGCAACATGCAATTCATGTTTTAACACAATTACTAACCATAACGTAAATGTACCTATCACCGCCCTAGTACATTATGCCGCCCGAACCCTTTTTTTGTAAATACAATACTCCCATGCTTTATATTTCAAATTTGTTTTTGAAATAAAAAAAGAATATTATTTCTTCGTTGTAATGCAAAATAATGCACATTTGTATTCATTTTAATAAATAAGTTATTGATAGAAAACTAAACTAGGTAGACATTTTTGTGAAAATATTGGTTCAAAAGTTTAAAAAATTTTTTTATTTTGTTAAGATCATAATAATTAAACTATGATGTTCACTTATTTATTTTATTCAAATAATTCTAAAAGATATATTATTAAATAGATTATAATACATACTTTCTTCATTTTGTAAATAAAAAATATTTAAAATTGCTAATTAGTTTTGAGCGGGAATTAGGGACACGCACATTTATGTTGTACGTATTTACGATTGACCGGGCGGAATTAGGAAAATGATATATCGAAATAATTAATTAAGCTATTCACCTATTTTTGATTATATAAGAATGCAACTGGACGATTTTAAATTGAAATTGAACAAACTAAGCTGGGCCTAATTACGACCTATTAATTTAATTTCGCATATATGTGTTTTTTGTTACAACTCAATTTGGAGTTTTTATAAAAATTTGTATGAAAAAGCGAATCGGTAATACGTGTAATATGTCCTAATTCCGAACTAAATATCCAGGTGTAAGCTATTTTCACTAAATTCATACCAATGTCTTATATTAAAGAAAAAACTATATTTTAATTGTTGTTAAGTTATATTTTAATTGTTGAAAATAAGCCAATATTTTCCTTTTATTAATAGACGAAATATGGGGATCTGTATGATAAGCATATTTAGTACAATTAAAAGGAAAATATTCGAATATTTTTAACAATTAGATAAATTTTACTCTAACGCTAACCCTAAAGAATAAGTTTTTCCAAGACTATGTTTTATTTATATTATATTTTGTATAATTTAAAAAATATCTGGAATTATCTTGCCTTGCCACCAAAGTTTTATTAAGTCCATTATAAATTACCAAAGTAAGTTAAATAGAAGAGTGAAAGCCACGACCATGTCTGGCACATTTTGGAGATCGCCTGTAAAAGAAGATATTCTAATATATTCAGATAGTGATATAGTCTGCAAAATTGAGCCTCGAGTTTTAATGAACAGCAGAGGACAATATAATGTACCTGAAATCATACAAATAAAAAATGCCAAAACTAAGAAGTAGTAAATGTGATTTTTACTTTGTACTTATGTATATGAAATATTTTGTATTTTTATCTATTTATTTTAAATGTTATAATATTTAAGTTAATTATATTATATTGAATAATTTTTTTTCTTTTTGAAATACTGAATCGTTGCATTGTTTAATTATTTTTAATTTTCATATTGAAATAAAATGTATATTTTTATGTGTAACAAATAATTTTACTTACATTATAACTAATTTATTTTTTTTTTAAATTACTTATAGCATATTGTTTTTTTTTATTATAATAAATATTTTTTATAATTTAACTAAGTACTAGTTAATTATTTAAAAAAATAATTATTAATTTTACTCTTAATAATTATTTTAAATAGCTTTTTTGAATAAAATCGTAAATAGGTACTGTGAATCGCAAATAGGTTGAAAAAGCGGAATTCAGTTCATATAAGGGCGGAATTAGTTCAGATTGAAATTGTCGAGCGGAAATACCTACAATCAATTTTTTTTTGGCAGTTATGATATTTTATTATTTATTGAAATTATAATTAGATGAAAATATTTTTTTTTAATTAAAAAATAGTAATTATTGTAATTTGAAAAAAAAAAAATTAAAAAAAGCTTGAATTTTGCTTATTTTGTTAACTTTAACTAATTTTTCCTTAAGGGTCAGAAATTGGTACATTTACGTTATATATAATTGTAGAAATGCCGATTTGAATTGGTCAGCAAGATCATGCCATATAACTCCATTGGACATTTTGAAATCCATATAGTTTACTTCAATAAACCACAAACATTCAATGACCTGAAAACCAACAGTTATGCGATATATATCCAAGAAAACCAATAAATAATACGAATAATTATTGGTGAAATAAGAGTACAGATTTATGTGTGAAGAAAGGCCAAAAAATGATGAATCAAATATTTAGCGGTCATTTACATCAAATTATTTTTAAATAAAACTGTCATTAATCAATATTCAAAATAAATAAAAAAATATATCAACTTTACTTTTTTGTCTTTATTTCAAATTAAAAGTGTTTAACTCTTAATAATTGATCACCCTTTTAGTTCATACATCTCTCGCTTCTCTATTTGGAAGTGTCATTTCAAATTATTTTCTTTTTATATGATTCCAATTCTTATTGAAATTACAAATAAAAATCCGAATTTTTCAAAGTGGAGTACATAAATATAAAACAATTTTTTATTTTTTTTTTTTTGTTGTTTAATTTTCAATTAATAAAAGTTTTAAAACAAAATTTATTTTGAAAAAATTATTAATGAAAACTTTTCAAATATACCCAAAATTCTTACCATATGTTAAATAACTCTTCAACCAAAACAAAAAAACAAAAACAAACAACAACACAAAAAAAAAAAACGGAAAAACGCAACAAAAAAAAATGTCTATTGAAAAGAAATAATACAGAGACTAAAGAATTTTAGATCCCTACATTTATTAATTTCGAATAAAATACCCAATTTTTAAAATAGGCAAAACCAGTCAAAGTGTAAAAAATAAATTAAATTAAAAAAAAAAAACAAAAAAAAAAAATAACATAAAAATACTCAACAGTTAATTTTCAACTACAAAAGTTTTTCTTTTTCATTTTTTCATTAATTCTCATCCCATTTCAACAACCAGAAAATTTCCCTATATATCCGTATATTGTCCTTATGCAAATAAAAAATTTTTTATTTCTATTTTCTCATTTTCAAATTATAAAACAGATTAACTTATACTTTATTGAATGACTTCTTAAATAGTCCTTTCCGACCATTCATTTCAATATGGCGGGTCGAATAAAGCAAATTTTTGTAATGTATTTAAACTTTTTTATTTTTGCATATTTTCCACCAAAACAAAAAAAAAGGACTTTGTTTTCTGCGTTGTTAATTGTATGTGTAACTTTTTCTGACAAATTTCATTTTGTTTTTTTTTTTGTTAGTTGTCCCCGCTTTATAATGAAATAAGAAACTAATTTAAAAAGTTAAATTTTTATATTTATTAAATTGCTTTGTAATGTTATACATACATACTCGAATGTAAGACAATGGATGGGTGTGCACAGTTTCATAATAGCAGTAGAAAAATATTCAAAATTAAATTAAATTAGATTCAGATTTACTTCGGCCAACTAAACGTTGTTATATTTTTTGGCTTCTATAATTTTTTTACAAAAGCTAAAAATAAAAAAATTGGAATTGATTAAGAAAGTTAAAATACCTTTTGTAGTTTTACCTAGTAGGTAAAGCCACGTTCCGGACTTTTGGTGGGACTTTTTCTTACAATGTAGGATTTCTGTCGGGACGTTTTTCGATCCCTATGCTTTTTTTATAAAAATTTCAAATTTCAAATTCATTAACAAAGTTAAAATACCTTTGTAGTTGCCCAACATTCGCTAGAACCAGATTCAAAACTTTAGGTGGGGTGTTCAATAATTAATGATTTATTTAGATTCTATATTACAGTGTTATAATCGAAATAATTGGAAGTAGTAGGAATAACATTCAGAGAAATTCTTTTAAAAGTTACAATAGTACAAATTTTAACTGTTTTGAAGCCACTTTTGGCCTAGTTTTTTTATACTACAAAAAAAGTTAGTTTTTCAAAATAATTAAATATAATCAGAAATTTTTATTAGGTTCCATGAAGATCTCTATTCTAACATGAGTCACTTAGTATTCGTAGCTTAAGCTAATAGTTATAAGAACACTTAATCATAATGCCTTTAAAAGCTGATCAGTGAATGAAATGAATAGAGTGCTCACTGCAATCGGAATCAATATTAAATCATTTTTTCTGGTGCTGTACTGGCTCAATTGAGATTCTAAATTCTGGGTATGTAAATTCTGAAATAAAATTTAAAGCAAAAAAACGATAATTTATTGATAAGAAGTTTTACAGCCAAGAGGAACTTCGAATAGAGATCTGAGTCCGGGAACACCAAATTTTCGTTAGGGAGACGAAATATTGGCAACTATGAAACACTTACGTATCTTTAACTGGAGAGAAGCTGTCCGTGACCGACAAAAAAGGTGGATGTTAATGAGTCAAGTCCCCAGAACCTACATGATTGAAATATAACTGAAATAGTTCGGGCAATCCTAATTTCTTGTTGAACACTACAGAGTTTTGACAAAAAAAAATATAAAAATTTATTTCTCTAAATTCGAGATTGTCCCAGCATGAATGAAAATAAAAAAGTTAGCATGATTTTTTGCTGTGGTAGTAATTTCAGTAACAAAATAAAAGTAAATATTTCATTTCATTTTCGTGGATATGACTTTACATATAACAAAAGGAAACTGGTAACGAATTTTTTATTTGATTGTTGTTGTTTTGTAGTTTTTATTGTTTCTGTTTTTGTATAGGACATAAAAGAGGATGTTTTCTCTTTCAATTTGGTTTTTATTTGAGTTTTATGACAGTAGGAACAACAACGGTTATTTTCAACACTGTTTGTCATTTTTTATTCTATATGTACATACATACATATTTACATATATGTATATATATATAAAAAAAAATTATTATCATCATTATCACCACAAAAAGTGATGCTATAGGTATTTAGAACAAGTATGGATATTCTGGGTTATTTCAATGAATATAACTTACATTTTAATCCAGAAAATTAACGTGATATTAGTCATATACATTTGTATTATGTTTTGTTTATATATTGTATTACACATGATGTACACACACATATAAATATGTAATTTGTTATATTTTTGGATAAATGGAAATAATTTCAGTTAGTATCGGGAATTGAAATAAATTACTTACTTTCGGAAATTTACTACCATTTTATTAAAAAAAAAAATTTATTAACAAACACATTGACAATACCGTAATTAACTACCGTTTAAAAATTTAAATTCACCATCATACAAATTTTCCTCCTTACAGGTACAATACATGAACAGCGATCTGTTACATTTTTGACCGCAGGTATCGTGTTTTACCAATTATTGACAATATTAGAATTTGTATCTGGGATGGTGAAAATTTCGGTATCACTAGAGATTACGGTACCTAAGATTAAAAATGACGAAATTAACTGTAAAAATGCATTTGTAGCTAACATACTAATGTTCGTAGTTCATAATAATAAATTATACTGTCTTTATCGATATTATTTTTTTAACTAGTAATGAAATCTGTATCTCTCTATAACATAATCGGTATAGACTTGGCTTAAAAATGCAATTTAATGATGTGATAAGCTAGAGTTCAAGTCGTCTGTTTTTTTTATTGTACTAAGTAATTCTAAAATTTATTTACAATCTATATTAGGTACAAATATAATAAGCAAATATTTATGATGCAATTTATTTTTTAAAGTCGCATGCAAGATAAAATTCGTCTCACTTACTCGACGAAAGATAGTTCAACCGACACTAAGTAAAATAACAATAGTAGACTATCAATAATAGACTAATAATAGTAGAAATCAACTACTTTGTAAAAATAACGATTATTAAAAATGAAGCACAATCCAAGAACCAAAGTATCTGAACTAGATCCTATAAAGGAGATAAAAGTAAAGTCTTTTTAAAAGAGATAAAAGTATAGATGAAATATATATATAAAAACAGTTTTAACCAAGCTGTATTTGTTGTTATAAAAGAAATCTAAAAAAATAGAAAGTTATATTGCTACGAACAAAGAAGAATAGGAAGATAGGTGAAAGTTGGAGTAAACAAAATACTTGTCTCGAATATAGTTTTTAAATTTAATTTTTAAAACTTACTTTCTACATAGTAAAAAATTTGCTGTAATATTTTTACATTGTGGAACACAACTTAAAACTTTTGACACTTATTTTGTTGTCATTTTCTGTTATTACCAAAGCAGAAAACGTCCAGAATTTATCGAAAAACCTTGCCGTCGACGTTTACCTGTTGTCGGCAAAAACAGGGTTTATTAAATGAGTAGCGAGGGTTTGGGGCAGCAGCTCGACTACAAAATTTTCTAAAAAATTTTCGAATAGGTCCGCGGTTCAGAAGTCGGGACCGACGACCTTGAACAAAAAAATTGTCCAAAAACCAAAATGTTAATAATGTTCATTACGTATCAAAATAAGTATAAAAAACATTTTTTTTTGTTTTTGTTTTTTTTGTTCAAGGTCTTTGGTCACGACTTTCGGAGCGTCGAACCAATCCGAAAATTTTTTCATAATAAAATTATCTATAATAATTATTAATAACCTTTTTTCAGACAAGTACAATTTAAACACGTGATACAGAGTTTCGGTTCCAATTCCTTGGACCTCGGACCTATTGTCTTCATCATATTTAAGGGGCATTGTACTGATAACAAAAACAAAATTCAAGGACTTCGGTACCGACATCGTGCTTAAGAGCCATTGTACTAAAGACAAGTTAAAAAAGAAACAAAAACGTTTTTTTTGCTAGGGTCATACCCCAGTATCCAGTCAAATGAAAAACTGTATACTAACAGTTTATAAAAAGCAGCGAAAAATTTTTCGATGCGTGCTCTGCTTTTTTTTGCGCATTTGAAACTTATATTAAACAATATGGAATGGACTTGATTGTAAAAAAATTTTTGTGTACAATATGGAGTATGATGCTTTTTAGAAAAAACGTTTTTTTTTACAATATGGAAGTCACGGTATGTTAAAAATGTACTATGTATATGTAACCGAGAAATAAACATCAAACTAAGACTACGATACTTAAAATGTTATATCTGGTCTGTATTCGTATACGGAGCAGAAACATGAAAGTTGAAAGTGATTACACTAAACAAATTTTGGGGTGAAATTTCTAATTGATAATTAAAAAAAATTTGAAAAAATATTTAGTTTCGCTGCGTCTTCTTTTAAACATTTACAAGAAAAATAAAGAAAATTGGTTGTGAAGTGGTTCAAATATCTGTAACGTACTTTTTTCAATTTACAGATTAAATTTTTCTCATATTTAATCTTGTATACGACTGACTAGTGTATACAACTAGTGTATACGATTCGACTGAAGATGCAACAATTTTTGAGCCCATGTTATATGAATTTCCAATTTATTTCTTTTATTTTGTCTGACCCCGGTTTATGTCCCAGAGAACAATCATTTATACAAATACCAAATATATATCACCAGCTTAGCTTATTTTAGCAATCACTTATTAAAGAGAAAATTAGGTCATTTCAGGTCATTAATTGTGAATTACCAACATTAACCCAAGCTAACCAATCACAAAATGATTCTCATAATATTTACAATCGAATAATTTACAAGAAATAATTTTATACTCGTAAGATTCTTAATTTATACTTAAAATCCCAAAAGTGACCACCATTACCAATACTTCTACATTATATATATGTACATATATTAGTTTACTTAAGGATATATTATACTATATGGAAAATTCTTATTTACTTAAATGTCCTTTCGAAAACAAAAAAAAAAATAAAATAAAAATAAAAAAAATTCTATTTGTGTATAATTAATATGGAATTAAACTTTTTTCTTTTTTGATTTTTTTTTTTTTATATATTTTATTTTTAAATGTCTTTACATATTTTCGACTTTCGAGAAAAATTATTATATCCTTGAGAATTGAAGAAAATATCATTCTTTTATTTTACTCTGTTGTATCTCATTTTTTTTTCTGGTTTTTTTTTTTTTTTGGTTTATGTTAACAACATGTTCTCCAGATTCCTTTTATTTTAAGGGACACCCCAAGGAATCATAAAAAAACACCTCATTCTCTATACTTCTTCGGTTTCTTTATTTTTATTTTTATTTGTTATTTTCTGGTTAAATTTCTAATGTTTGAGAGAGTCACTGTTTTTGTGTGAGTTATTTTTTTTCTGTGTGACTTTGGTTATTATTTACGGAAACATTTGAAATTATTATTTATTTGTTTGTTTTTATTTTTTTTTTTTTGTATTTTGTATTTTTTGGTATTTGATCCCATTTTCATTATACAGATGGCGTTTAGAAAATTTTCATTTTCCAATTTTTTGTTCTATACAATTACAGTAAGTTACAAAAGTGTATAACTAACTAATAGTAAAAATATCTTGCACTGTGTGCACTAGTTCTCCCAACGTTTGGAGGCCCGTCCATTGCCTGACGTTTTTTGCCTTCAATTTTACTTGGCAGAATCAATTGAAGAATATGATATTTGCCATTTCGCATCATCCTATGACCAAGATAAGTTGTTTTTCTGGGTTTAATTTTTAATACAACTCTAACATATTCTACTTAGAACATCACTATTGTTCACTCGATCTACCCATGATTAATTAATTATTATTAATTATTATTATTATTTTATTATGCTTTAATTTCATTTTACAATTTTCCTTATTTCTAATTTTAATAAATAAGAGCCTATAGTTACTAATGTATTTACACCAATGATTTTTAATTTACTTAGACTAACCTGAACTTTTCTATTAATAATATATTTATTTTTTAAGGAAAAATGGCAAGTAAAAACCTTTTTGGTCAATTTATTTTTATTCTACAACTTAAAACTAACTTAATTATAAAAAAAAAAGAACAAAATAAAATAAAAAAAACCTAACTGGTAAAAGCTTTATTTACAATCGCTCTTATTAGCGGATTTACTGAATTTAGACAGCTCTCTAGAAAGACAGGCGATATCTTTGCTATTTGTTCGGAAACAGTATTAATATTTGCTATACTATGCAATCTGTTGGTGGAAAAATGAAAAGGTATAGCCTTAAGATTAATTTTAGGATCGCATTTTGGTTTCTTTGTAGCAGATTTAAGTTTGTTTTCGCACCGCTCTTCCATATGGAGAAACCGTACAAAAGAATACTGCGTAAAATGGCTTTAAATTTATTATTAGTTTGTTTTCTACAATTAGCCTGGATTTTTTATTTATAATTGGATACAACATTTTTATATATAGATCTATTTTATTGACTGTCTTAGTTATAAATGCTTTAAGCAGTAACTTTTTGTCCAAATCTATACCAAGATATTTAATATCATCTCTTTCCCATATTATTTCATTATCATTTAAAAATAAGTTTCTGTTAGGCAAGTAACATGATTTCCTTCTTTTTGTGAACCCATGATATCTTCAGTATTCTACAGTATATTACCACATTTCAAATGCTTCAGACTTATTCATGGTCGTTATTTTCAGTGCCAATGCTTCCATATCATAAAGGAGTATCGATTACACATAGTATTTAACGAACCGGATTTTTATTTCGAGAATGATATCACGGTTACATTTTTTTATATTGTACAAAAATATTTCTACAAACATATTCTATTCAGCATTTTATTTCCATATCTGAGTTTCAGTTTTCGTTTAGCCAACATCCTAGATATTTAAAAAGGGAGTCTCGTTCAATTATGATGTTATTTATGGTTAATGTTATGTTGTTGAATGTGTTGGTCCTAAAAATTACCATACATTTTATTTTACTTATATTAATATTTAAGCCGAAAATTTTGCTGAGAAAAAAAATTTACTTATGTATAATTGTATCTCTGTGTAACTCTAATTCTACTAATACATGTATTATTTTATATCAAATATACTTAAGTATGTGGTTCTGCTAAAGTCCGTCAGAATGTAAAATTTCGTTTACATTCGAAAGTATTAGAACGGTTCGGAAGTGAACTGTAAAGAATGAAATTTTTGTATCTAGAGAAGAAGTAGAATATGTAATATACATACTTACTCAAATAGTTTATTATAATATTTTTTTGATTTATGAAAAATATTTTTCTTATTTAGGAATAAAAAAGCACTTCAAACGAATAATAAATTCAATCGTTTTTATTATAACATACAAACTTATATTAAAAACGATATACATATATACATATATGTATAAATTTTCTCTAATGTAACAAAAAATTACTATTAAATTTTAGCTTGTGACTATATGTAATTAAAAAAATATATGACTTTTAAAAATTAATATAAAAAAATTCAATCTGTTTATTCAACGCCGTCTTTTTTATTTGAATCTTCCGAAACATATGATTTTTATTACTGCACATACTTTGTAGTATAAAGGATTTCAGCATACTGGTTTTTTCGTATTCGAATGGGAAATTTATTTCAGGGATATTCCGCTTCTTACTTCAGCATAACCACCTTAATAAAGTTTAATTGTTAAAATAATTAATTACACAACAAGATAGATGGATTACCTATCTACCTACAATTAAAAGATTAATTCGTCTTACGTGTAATTACAAATATAAAATAAAATAAATAAAAATTAACAATCGACCAAAAACGCACAATACACTACAATAGCTCTATATAGTTTAATATTATTGTGGGTTGGCTATCACAATCCCAATGCAATTTTCCTTAATATCTTTATATATTTTTTATATTACCCTATTGCTATAAGTTAAATCTAAATATTTTATTTTTGTTTATTAACTTTTGTCACATACTGGTGCTCTACAGTACCAACATAATAAAATATATGTATATTATGTATGTAAATTAAAAGAGAACCACACCGGAAGGCAAAATAAAATTTTTAAAGACAAAAAATGAATTGAAATTAAAAATGGGTGTGGAAAAAAAATAAAACATACAAAATAAATTCAAATGAAGTTAATCGGAAGAACTGTTTTACTATTTAAATAAATAACACTTATTGTTAGATTTAAAAAAAAAAAAAAAATCAGATTAAGAGCGATGAAATGGTGTGTTGAGATTTTAATAAAATTAGGTTTTTAATCACATTTTTATTACAACTAAATAAAAAGAAAATTATACTTATAGGCTGTAACGCCTGTAACCGTCTATGTATAGTGAATCAAAATTATCTAATACTTACTTATTTAAAAAAGAAATTTTTGCATCGCTTATCGCTTCTCATTTTTATATTTTGTTTTAAAAAACTTACACAATACAATATAATTATTTTTAACAATTAACTTACTTAAAAAAATTACATAAATACAATTCGGCACCATTTATGTTTAACTAAAAGTTATTAAATTCATACTTGAAGTTTACATAGGTTGTGATATAGAGTTAATGTACATAGAGCTATTGTACAAAGAGTTAATTAATCAGTAAAAAGAAAAGTTGAATTAGATTATCGATCTACGTAACCCAATATGTAGCCACAGAACAATAACACAATCCAACTGTATGGCAATCATAGCTTAAATTTGGGAGTACTTATGTACTGCGATTTACATTGGGTAGAACAACTATAGAATATACTTAGACTAATTATTTACTTAATCTATTTTTTAACGATCATGTTAAATTTGATTATATTTGATTACTAATAAGAATATCGTGAGTTGTAATTCTTCTCCCACCATGAATATGTAATTGAAACCTTTTCTTTCTTTCGTTTATGTCATTGTTCAAAGTATAATTTGGTAACTAGTTATATGTTACTGAAAAATATTTCTATATCTCCATGGCAGATAAAATTTATGTATTCTAGTAAACGAGAGATGTCGTGAACACTATTCGGAATAGTACCAATAGAATAATAAACTATCGGTAATACGGTAACTAAGCATTAATACGGTAACTAAGCAAATACTAATTCTAATTCTAATTCCCTAGACTCCAAATGGATAATTATTTGGCAATTTAAATTATAAATAAACAATACAAAATTTTGAATTATCAATTAAAAATATATTATAAATTTAATATATATATATATATATACCATCATTGTCCCATTCGTGGGGCATAGGGCGGAAAAAAACATGTGCGGATTAGTATATATACGAACAATTTATATCTTAGAAGCTTAAAATATATATATATTTACATATATATCCAAATAAATTTTATCTTTGATTTATAAATATATCTTTTCAATTAAAATTGGGCTGTAATCAATTAGAAACATTTACAGTATGCAAATTCCAAGATATAACAACCAGGGAAATTTCAAATTAGTTCATTCTAATTTAAATTCTAATTTATATATGAATATCTGACAATTAGAATTAATCATTTCATTAGGCACACATATATTTACTTAGTCTCTATTAAACTGTAACTAAAAGAAAAAATTATTAGTATTAAATAAGTATTAAAATATTCTGGATCCATGGTCATCAAACGAGATAATTTCATCTGACAAACAAGCTTAAATTTGTAAATTCAATAACTATAAAAAATTAATAGCAGATTCGATCAATACAGTTTACAAAGCGGATTTTTTACAATCATTTAATCATTTGTTTTTGGACTATAGTGCGTAGATATCGAATATACTAGAGTTTAGTTTAAATGCCAATATTAAATTTATGTAACTAGGTAATATGTCCAATTTATGTGTATTAATTAGTTAATAAATACCATTTTATTTTATTTGAAACCGTATTTTAATTTGATTTTATTCAAAACAATTAAATTTAAAAATTGATATAAAATGAGACATGACAAAGAAAAAATATGATAAAAACAAATAAGGAATGTTAGACATAAAAACATATCTTTATTTGTAGTTTGGTAAACTTATATAGAAAAATACGAATTTTATACAAATATTGGAAAAGTAAAATTTTGACTCTTTAAATTTATATAATTAAATAAGCTTTGGCTCTTCGGGAGATGTTGTATCGGTGTAGGACCTAATAGCCTTTTTCAGAATACCCAAAGCTTTTTTTGTTTGATTTTGATTTGATTTACAATGTCATCATTAATTATAAACCCGATATTGCGATAGAAAAGTCGATACATTTCTCAACCGGTGTTTTTTGGTTAAATAGCAATCGAGGTTTGTTTAAGCTAAATATAAGTTCCAAAAGAAATGCAAATTACAAAATTTTTTAAAAACCCAATGTTGTACAGTATTAATAAAATCTATCTGTTCATTTTGCTTGATCACAAATGAGTTAAAAAACAATGAGGTCAATCGTGGTTGTCAGTTATCAGTAAACTAAAAAAATTTATCAGAAATGTAATCGTGGTACTGATACTGATACATACTAATAAACTTACTGAAAAAAATTTACTATTGTGAATACTGATAATTTGACATTTCAAAAATCATCTGATTCATTGAATTAATTATTTTTTGTTTAGTTTTGTGAAATAAAATATAAATTAAAAGTGTTAATCTAATATAAATAAAATAAAAAAGAGGTTTTAAGTAAAGTAATTTCATAGAAAAACCAAAAATATAAGTAAAATAAAATAAATTTGAAAATGGTTTTTTTTTTTCAGTAAACAAAAGGAAGTTTTGTGAAATAAAATATAAATCAAATTTAAATAAAATTAAAAATAAGCTAATTAAATATTGTGGTTGAATCAAACTAACTATCAGTCTTTTATTTGCTATATCACACACATATTTATAGAAAATATAAAATTATAATTCATATCAAAACAGAAAAAAAGAATAAACAAAACCAATTAAAAATTATTTCATATGAAAAAATTGTTAATTGAATCCCATTCTAATTTTTATTGGTTCTTCTATCTTTTTCTTTTAGTCTTTGATAATTTTCTTTTATTTTCAAGTCAGTTGTTTTGTTTGTTTTTATTTTAAAATTATAACTAACTAAAGTTTTTCTAACCTAAATGAATTCTATTTGACAGTTTTAATATTATCCTTATGCATTGTTAGCATATAAGGATAATAACAATCATCAGAAAATATAACAAATTTTAATCACCCCGATACCAATTTATCAGTGACGTTAATAAAATTCACAATCGATCAGAAAAACTGATAGTTCTGACAACCACGATAGAGCGTATCAAAATTTCTCAAACTTGTCATAAATACTTATAAATAATACTGATAACTGAAAATCTCGATTGGGATGATAGTCTCAGAAAGCTCTCATTACACAATGTTACCAACTTATTGTACGGATAAAATTGACAATTCAGTTTTTTTTACATTATATCAGGTTGAAGTTTTAAGACATTTACGATGTCACCGTATGTAGTACAAAGACTGCGAGTTATATCCGAGTTATTGCATTCGGAATAAGGGTAACTGAAGTTATATTTTATGCTATTTTAAAAAATTATTTTCGTCAAAAAGTCCTAATATACCGTCTATACAAAAGTAATACACAAAATTATCAATGATATTAAGGTACAAGCTGTTCTCGGAATCCCAATAAAAGGGTATGGTGAAAAACAAGACAACGTAGAAGAGATCATGTTGCAATTTTATAAGACAGGACAGAAATAAGACAGAAAAAGTTTGGAAATGAAAGAAAATTCTGGAAATTACGAATATTCATTTATATATGTATATTAAATTGGATCATTATTCAAAAACTGCAATAACATTAGAAGATATTAAAACGCTTGATCATTAATCATCAAAATATTTTAAATTTAAATTTTAAAATATTTTCAAAAGATTGCTAGTTTAACAAATTACATTTTTGATATTTATAACTATACAGAAATAAGCTTTATTAAATTCATATGACATCAAAAAACATATGACTCATATCCGATAAGACCCGATGGTTTTGCTCAAACATGAAAACAGAATCGGTAAAAAATAAACGCAAGTTTTAAATTTATAGCCAAACCTTTTACATCTTATTATTATTTTTTCTTTCGGATTTAATTTTGGAATATCAAACCACACCCATGAAAAAGATCCCCTGTAACACTAAATGAGAAACAATTAGTTATTAACTAAAGTATATCAAATACAGATTAAATCAAATAAAAATAAATGAAAGCTCTAAGAAACTGAAAAGCACCGTCTCGAAGTTCTATCTACACCAATGAATGAAAGAGATAATAAAATATTATATTTATGAAGGCCTAGTTCCTGATCATAATCGTAGTTATCCAAATTTAATTGGCTGATGTAACTGAAAATTGATAATTATAAATAATTAAATGCTCGTCCTAAATTACTCATTCCACATAATTTTATATTTGTAGTCTTTGAAACTAGTTTTATTTATGTCATCACATTGTAACTAGGTCTATTTAGTGAGTAAAATTTTCATTCCCACAGTTAAAAATCATTTTCAACATTTTTTGTACATTATACTTTTCCACAAAACAAAAACAAAAATAAAAAATATTTTAAATAAAAATTGTGTACCAAAATGTATATGTCATTACGCATCAGTTCAAGAGCCTTAATTAAAGGTGGTATTTTTAATTAAAAACAACAACGAAAAAAAACAACACTTAAAAATTATTCACAAATGTAACCTAATTCGATTTAGCTAGTTAAAAAATGTTTTCAAACAGCAATAAAAAACAAAAACCTCACCATTATAAATTAACAAACAAAACCAAAGAACAAAAAACAAAAAAAAAAAAAAAAAAAAAAAATACCCAGATAATTTTCTACACCCAAATTAAAGTTTAGTTTAAATAAGCTTTCACTCATTTATTTTTTTTGGTTTTCTTGAAACTATTGTCCTTTTTCATTTAAAAAAAAACAAAAAAATGAGCAAATAAAAAATATTGTAGCACTACTGAAAAGTCCAAAAAAAAAAAAATGTTCATCTTTTCTTTTTTTCTAATTTCTCCATAGTTAATTCTTCTGGAACTGATAATGACTTATATTGCTCTACTATTTTACTTTCTTCTCTCTTATTATTCTGCTTCTGGGAGTCATAATATTTGAAAATAAAATAAAACAAAAAAGAAGAAAAATAAAATTAATACAAAAAGCTAGTATCTCGAGAAAGGATAATAAGAAAAATTTTCTTTAAAAGTAAAAGTTTTTTTTTTTTTTTTGTTAGGAAAATTTTTTTTCTTTTACTTAAAGTTTACAAAACCTTGAGTTCAGTTTGATTAAAAATTATTCGAACTTTGCCATTAAGGGTATCTTCGTTTTGTTTGTTTGTCTTTTTTTTTTTTTTTTGACGAACTTTTTAAAATGTAAAAATATTTTGAGTCCTTAAGGGTATTAAATAGTGTGTTGTTGTAGCAAAGTGTGTACTACAAAATGCAAAAATTAGATATTTTTCAGAAATAAATAAAGCAAAACAACACGCGGTAAAATTTAAATGAGCAGCAAAATGAAAACTTTTTGATTTGTCAAAAATTTAAAGAAATATATATATATTATATATATATATATATATATATATATATATATATATATGTATTTACACAGGATTTTTGATCACGTTTTTGTTTTTTCGTAAATGGATATATGAAGTCATATGCAGTATTAAATATATTTATTCCAGCGTTTAAGAGCGTTTGTTCTAGGTTCCAAAGCCTATTCTTACTATTGCTATTACCTGACTTTTACTTCACTCAAATTACAGCAATTTGAGTTAAACTTTTTTATTATAATCCTTCAATTTTAGTTGAATTGACAAGCGTACATCATATATTTTTATTGCCTTGAATTGAAGACATGACACTGCGTTTACATACACTTGTAAGAACAATTTTGAGATAGCTACGTGCATGAACTATGATCTGGCTTTAATTAGGCACTGGTTTAATAAACATAAATTAGTAATAAGCTGCAAAACTAAGCATATGAATTTTGATATCTATATCTATCTTCTTGTGATAATTTTTATATTTATTATCATGCTCTCAATTGCACCAAATTTTCAATAGACACTAATAAATGTTTTGATTGTAATAATTGCTTTTAATTTGTAAAATCGTTCACTTGGCTTATGGGTTGACTCCAGATTGGATTGAAATGATCACGCTTGCTATTTGAAGAATTATCTCAGTAATATCATTAGACAGCTTTATCATCTAAGTCTATACTGTTCGGAAAAAATTATGCGCTCAGTTTATTATGCACTTTTTCATTCAAATATTCAGTATGATATTACTTGTTGGGGAGGAGCATGTTTTACTAATATTAGTCAATTACTTGTGTCACAATAACATGCTATTCGAATAATTTGCGGGAAAAGACGTACTTGTCCGTCTTTTCCTTTATTTTTTAAATTAAAGGAAATTTAAATGGGAAGTTAATCCATTAGAAAATTATTTTACTTTAAAACTTTAAAAATGTTTTTTATGAAATCTGAATATTTAGATGTTAGATATAGGTATAACTTGAGAGTTAATTACCGTAATTTGGTTCACATTCCACGTTGTCGGCAAAGTCATTTTTGTCGTTTCTATGACATTGTAGCACCTAGAATTTTTAATAAACTTCCTGACCACATCAGGCAAATTTAAACTTTATCAAATTTTTTTAAATTATTGAAAGCTTGGCTTTTGGAAATTAATTTTGATAGAAGTGAGGAGTTATTAAGAGCAGTTGTTTAGCTGAGTAAGATTTATGAAGTTCTTGCGATTTGTTGTTTATGGTGTTTATTTTCATGATTACCGTAAGTAAAATTCTTTTTAACTTTGCATGTTATGGTGACTAATTATTTTTATTTTGCTCTATTAATCAATACTAAATGAATTTGTATTGTACAGATATAATTTTGAATTAATATAACTTTCAGCTGTAAGATTAAATTTATATTTGCCTACATATATCATTTTATATCAAATTATATTATACTTATCATAGTTTGAGAAAACACTGAAAAATAAAAATATTGAATTTAAAAAAAAAAAAAAATTTACTTCACTCAAATTAAAAGAAATTTATTTTGATTTTTTTGTATTGTAATCCTTGAATTTGATTCAAATATGAGTGGTGTACAACTCATATATCCCTAAATATAGCATTATATAAATTTAAACTGATATCTTCAGTCATTTTATCGTGGAATGAAATAAATAAAATTAACATTTTCAACTCAAGTTTAAGGTCAACTTAAATCTTTACTCCGCTTACAATTTAAACCCGTGCTCAAATTATGCTCTACTATGAGCAGGCATGATATATGAACAAAGTCGGTTGATTTGAGTTGAAGGAATGAATTGGTGTTACAATTGAATTAAATGTATCTTTGTATGCGAAGGGCTCACTCGCAGCAGACTTCGCCACTTGGGAACAGCGTTCCACGAACAATGGGAGCTATCCAGCATACCATCGAAGAACATCCTGAGAATTATCACAAAATCAGGTATTCTTAATTACTCAAAAACTAGTTACAATAACTAATAAACACGGGTTTATCACAATAAGGCCATTTGCGGCTGCGGTGATATAGGGGACAGTTCCCCCCTTGGAAAAGTTTAAATCTAAATCTTAAATCTTTGTATAACTTGCTCAAAAAATTTTGGAGCACAAAAATTATTTTATATTCAAAATCAGTCGTAAAAAACGTGTACATATTAAAACCGTTATTTTGTAATAAGAGATCGGACTATGCTGGCTTTTAAATAACATTTTGCTTATACAATTGCATGGTACAAAAATTAGTTAAAACACAAAGAGACCTAAAAAAATAGTTGATAATCAGTTAAAAGCAGACTTTCAAGTAGTATCAAGTCAACAAATCATAGTCTACTTTCTCTTATCTAACTGGAATTATGTAAGGAAATAACTTTCCCAAACTACTTATTTTGATAGTCAAGACATATTAAAAACCTCTTCATTATACCAAATGGTTAAGAATAAAACTTCATTCCGTATGGCAGACTACTACAAATTATTGCCATGTCAACCTGTATAATAACCATATTTTTTCAGAGAAGTTCATTTAATCAGCACGCTTGAGCTTTGGAAAAACTTTTTGTTTTTGAATCATTACAGAAATAATTCCATTTAATTTGAATATCAATATTAAATGACATGACTGTGAAATGCAGACTCATAAAGTTAAATTAATCAGTCTTTTTTGACATATTTTGAAAAATGTTAATAGTTTGAAAGTATAACTAAGCAATCGAAGAAGAGGAATATTCCCCATCATTTGGCACATCAGCAGGGTCAACACAAATGGCACGAAATAGATCAACTAATAAACAGCGCAGCACGTTTAGAGTCTGACCTTATAGAAAAAAAAAAGTTATTGTCAGTAAGTACGTCCTCAAATATCAACAAAACCAAATCACTTTTAACCAGGTTCCGTACTTATATATGAAGAGTAGCAGAATGGATTACTGGCCGATAGAAAGCCATGGAGCTAAATTAGGGGTTCCGTTTAACTCCTATTGTTGTTGCTACGAAAAAGAAAATGACAAAGAACCCTCCTTGAAAATCTCATTTGCAGCTGCCCAGCATTAACTAGAGTCATATTTCGAAATTTAGGTGACAATATAGGTATTGCGGAAAGAAAAATTGGTGGTCTGATCCACCTTCTTAATCGTACAAGGTGGTTCTAGTACTGATTTCCTAGATAGAGGAGACATAATGGAAGACTGATCCTCTAAAACATCCAACAACAAAAAATAGGTCCCTCGAGTCGTGGTATCAAAATGTCACATGTAAAGGCAAATAATGGAATGGTCACTTCTACTTATCTACCTACTTAAGCCCTATGGTAGAATGACTAAAATGGAAAGAGAAGATTATAAGTCTATTATAATATAATACTGATTAGAGTGTCGTCCCAAAGAAAAAAGATGAAAAGCAACTACAAGTACGTCATTATAAATATAATGTGAATTTTAAATTGTAATTTTATTACCTGTTGTATGACTACTCATAACTATGTACATAATACTTCAATTCTATGTACATATTATATACTTTTGAATTAGATTTAATATACAGAATGAGGGGTCATTTAACTGATAATTATACCTATATTTTTTTTCTGATAATTATACCTATATTCAAGTTCTTTAGTTAAGTATTCGAAACATTTTATATTTTTTTTATTTCATT
Source organism: Argyra leucocephala (assembly GCA_963942445.1). Classification (NCBI taxonomy): domain Eukaryota; kingdom Metazoa; phylum Arthropoda; class Insecta; order Diptera; family Dolichopodidae; genus Argyra; species Argyra leucocephala. The sequence continues at coordinate 59,812,879 of OZ012681.1, read as the reverse complement.
TTTTGATATCCAACTGTTTTTGAACCGTTAATTAAATATTTTTGTTTATTATTGAAATTTTATTTAACAAGTTTTTAAGATAAAATTACCAAATCATTTAAATTCAATTATTTATTCTAAAAAATATTTTGCCCTTCATGTTAATAATTTTGTGATGAGATTTAAAGTTTTTTTTTTTTTTTTGTTTTCTTAATTTTACTTAGAATCGATTTTACAACTTAACGACATAAAAAACATACTATTAGTTACCACTATTCTAGTTAATTTCTCATGATTTTGTTTGTTACTATTTTTTTTTATTAATATTGGATTATTGATTATCTACAAACGAATCGGATACAATCTAGATGAAAAGAACCACATTACAACTAAAAAACCATTTTTTTTAAATCGATCGACGACCAAACTCAATTATGAGAAAAGTTTCAAAAATTAAAGATGATAAAAATAAAATATCCGACTTGATCTTTGAAGCTTAGATGGTCTCCTTTACTCGATGATTTTTTGCTTTTTTTGTTGTTCTTTTGCTATTTTTAATCATTTTTGTTGAGTTGAGATTATGATCAATCGATTTTAAAACAAAAAAAAAAAAAAACAATTCTATTGAGTCATCATTGTTTTTTTGTTTTTGTTGTTTTTTTTTTTTTTGTTTTTTTGGGCGTCCAATTACCTGTCAATAAATCTCACGACCAACATATCAAAATTTATTATAACAACGCAATGATCCCGCCATACCAACCAGGTGGCAGTGATTTTAATAAAGGTGGTGGTGGTGGTGGTGGTGGTTTTGGAAATATAAAATGCATTAAACGTTAAAAAAAAGTGCCGCAAATTTTCAGAAAACAACAAAAATATACAAAAAAAAACTGGTGCGCGTTTTTTATTCCAATAAAATTCGTGTACTATTCTGATATCGGGGTCAATTTCTGATTTTTAGTTATTTTGTATTTATTTATTTTTTGTTAGAGAAACTTTTTTACGTAGAGAAAAAAGTTAACTGGACGATTTAAAGAAAAAAATAAGAAAATTATTGTTTATAGTTTAGCAGATAATGATGAAGATTCAATTAAGTATTAAAATAGTTTTATTAAAGTGTTATTAAGGCTGTTTTTATATAAAATCCTTAATTATTTTTTAATAATAGTTATTACTTATCATAAACTTAAGGTTAAATAGGGTTAAATATAAGCACAAACTAAATAACTACATATAGTAATATAAGTTAACATAACATTCTCATATACACAATGATTTTTGTGAACTCAACTTTTTGTACTATTTATACTTCCACATGGAATATTTATTTTGTGAATTTAACAGGAACATGTTGCGGGGTAATTAAGTGATATGTGACCATTTTCAAATATCTCAATTTAAAATCATAGAAGCGGCTTCTTAATCAGTTCTTTAGTTTGTAAAGTACTTAGGTATACATTTAGAAAAAAGGCTTAGCTGGCGTAACCATATTACCAGTAAAAGCAAACAACTTGATATCAAATTTAGAAGTATAGTACTGGCTAATGGGAAATAACACATAACGTAAATGTACCAATTTTCGCCCCCTTAAGGAAAAATTAGTTTAAGTTGACAAAATAAGCAAAATATAAGCTTTTTTTAATTTTTTTTTTTTCAAATCACAAGAATTTCTATTTTTTAAATAAAAAAAAAAATATTTTCATCTAATTATAATTTCAATAAATAATAAAATATCATAACTGCCAAAAAAAAATTGATTGTACGTATTTCCGCTCGACAATTTCAATCTGAACTAATTCCGTCCTTATATGAACTCAATTCCGCTTTTTGAACCTATTTGCGATTCGCAGTACCTATTTACGATTTTATTCAAAAAAGCTATTTAAAATAATTATTAAGAGTAAAATTAATAATTATTTTTTTAAATAATTAACTAGTACTTAGTTAAATTATAAAAAATATTTATTATAATAAAAAAAAACAATATGCTATAAGTAATTTAAAAAAAAAAAAAAATAGCTATAATGTAAGTAAAATTATTTGTTACACATAAAAATATACATTTATTTCAATATGAAAATTAAAAATAATTAAACAATGCAACGATTCAGTATTTGAAAAAAAAAAAATTATTCAATATAATATAAATAACTTAAATATTATAACATTTAAAATAAATAGATAAAAATACAAAATATTTCATATACATAAGTACAAAGTAAAAATCACATTTACTACTTCTTAGTTTTGGCATTTTTTATTTGTATGATTTCAGGTACATTATATTGTCCTCTGCTGTTCATTAAAACTCGAGGCTCAATTTTGCAGACTATATCACTATCTGAATATATTAGAATATCTTCTTTTACAGGCGATCTCCAAAATGTGCCAGACATGGTCGTGGCTTTCACTCTTCTATTTAACTTACTTTGGTAATTTATAATGGACGCCTTAATAAAACTTTGGTGGCAAGGCAAGATAATTCCAGACATTTTTTAAATTATACAAAATATAATATAAATAAAACATAGTCTTGGAAAAACTTATTCTTTAGGGTTAGCGTTAGAGTAAAATTTATCTAATTGTTAAAAATATTCGAATATTTTCCTTTTAATTGTACTAAATATGCTTATCATACAGATCCCCATATTTCGTCTATTAATAAAAGGAAAATATTGGCTTATTTTCAACAATTAAAATATAACTTAACAACAATTAAAATATAGTTTTTTCTTTAATATAAGACATTGGTATGAATTTAGTGAAAATAGCTTACACCTGCATATTTAGTTCGGAATTAGGACATATTACACGTATTACCGATTCGCTTTTTCATACAAATTTTTATAAAAACTCCAAATTGAGTTGTAACAAAAAACACATATATGCGAAATTAAATTAATAGGTCGTAATTAGGTCCAGCTTAGTTTGTTCAATTTCCATTTAAAATTGTCCAGTTGCATTCTTATATAATCAAAAATAGGTGAATAGCTTAATTAATTATTTCGATATATCATTTTCCTAATTCCGCCCGGTCAATCGTAAATACGTACAACATAAATGTGCGTGTCCCTAATTCCCGCTCAAAACTAATTAGCAATTTTAAATATTTTTTATTTACAAAATGAAGAAAGTATGTATTATAATCTATTTAATAATATATCTTTTAGAATTATTTGAATAAAATAAATAAGTGAACATCATAGTTTAATTATTATGATCTTAACAAAATAAAAAAAATTTTAAACGTTTGAACCAATATTTTCACAAAAATGTCTACCTAGTTTAGTTTTCTATCAATAACTTATTTATTAAAATGAATACAAATGTGCATTATTTTGCATTACAACGAGGAAATAATATTCTTTTTTTATTTCAAAAACAAATTTGAAATATAAAGCGTTGAAGTATTGTATTTACAAAAAAACGGTTTGGGCGGCATAACGTACTAGGGCGGTGATAGGTACATTTACGTTAGTTATCATTGACAAATTAATTTATAAAGTCATAATAAAAGCTATTTGGACATATGGAATCAAGTTTTGGGGTTCCGCACTGAAAACCAACTTCAAAATTATACAAAAATTCCAAAATAAGGTATTAAGAGTGACCGTAAATGGCCCTTAGTTTGTGTCAAATAAAGTCATCGAACACGACTTATTGAATCCGTGACCAGTGTAACATCTATATTAAACAAATGATTAGATTCTTAGAAATCATTGGAAATATGCAAACTAATAAATTTAATTATTTAAACGTTTTATTTAATTACACTCAACCAAAATTTTTATTTTTATTAAATATAAGAATCAAGTATGTAAAGTATTAGAAACAAGTTCAAATCATTCAGTTGCTACAAATAAGCAAGAGTTAAATGATCTGATATATACAGTTCCAATGATCTTTATAAAAAATTTAAAACATAATTATATTCAAGTAACATAAATTTTACAGATTCTAAATTTTGAAAGTACAAAAAATTAAATTTAACAAACAAATTGAAATAAAAATTTAAAGAAAAAAGTTAGCAAAAAGTCTGAGAGAAATTAAAATTTAGTTAATATATAATTCAATTCAAGAATTGTCAAATTGAGATAACCAATTCTTAAGGTTTTTAGAAAAGGATGAAAAGTAACGTTCCAATCTTAAACTTTCAGGGAAGCTGTTAAAAATTCTGGGAGCCAAAGAAGTATAGAAATGTTGAAAATGACCGGTATGAGCTCTAGGTAACAATACTAAATTCCTGTTATTGATTCTAAGACTATAATTTAATACAAATCACTGATTTAAATAGGCCGACCTAATAAAATATAGGTGAATAAACATAGATGGTGTTTTACTGTAGTGTATATATTTTTTTTAAATAGAAGAAGCAAATGAACTAACATTTATTAAGTACATCATTTTTGAAGAGTATGATCTGATTTTTGTTTTTATGTTTTGTTTTCAATTTTTTTTTTTTTTTTTATGCATAGCAAAAACACTAGGTTGGGACCTTTTATACCGATTGGTACGTTTGGCTAGGGTGGGAAAAGAAAATTCGAGAGAGATCCGACTATACGACGATATCCAAGAGGAACAAGATGAGCTGTCACATTTGGGTCATTGATTAGACGAATAACCCATTTTTGGACTTTATCCAAATGTTTTAACGCAATACTAGAAGCGCCAGTCCATATGTGAGAATTGTACTCCATTTTGGGACGTATGAAAGCTTTATAGAATTTTCAAGAGGTCACAGGGAAGAAGTAAGCCTTGCAGCGGCTAACCTAAACATTTGGCTGAGGTTTTTGCAACATCAAATATATAATCATTCCAGATCATTTTTCGATTAAGGTGCATACTTAATATGCTTAAGCTTTCAAACCGCTGAAGTTTATCTTCCTGAAACAAAAGAGTAGGATCAAAAATGGAAATTTTTCGGGAGATTGTACAGCTCTGAGTTTTAGAAGTATTAAACTCGACTCTGGTTTTTAAGCCCCAATTAGCTATTGCGACCAAATCATGGCTGAGGGATAGAGGGCCATGATATCTCTTTTGGTTGACACAGCGATGGATGTAGCTTCCAATTTTTTATGAAAATCGTAGGAAGCTACTAGGGTGTTGTCGTCTACAAAGCTGTGGATTGGATTGAAAGTGATTTGGAGCAAATCATTTATAAATATAAGGAATATGGTAGGTGAGAAAACTGATCCTTGGAGAACACCAGCTTTATTTGGAATTGATCGGACTTAAATCCATCAACTAAGAATTGAATCGATTCGAAAGGAAACTTTCAATTCATTTGAGAGAAGAGAGACCCAGGCCTACTGGTTGACATTTTGCTAATAATGCACTATGCCATACTCGATCGAAAGCTTTAGAAATAACTAGAGCCACAATATTTGCTTCACCCGAATTGTGCAAGCAAATATTTAGCTTCTCGTTAAGGTATGTCATTAAATCACCGGTGGACCGGTGGGATCTAAATCCATATTGCCTATCGTGGACAAGTCCTTGGCTATCTACATATTTGGTCAGCTTTTTGTTTATTAAGATCTCCATCACTTTGGAGAGGATCGATATTATAGCTATAGGCCTGAAGTTGCAGGGATCGCTTTTGTCGCCTTTTTTGGAAATTGGCATAACATGCGCAATCTTCCATTGAGTTGGGTATACTCCTGTAGAGTAGGATAAATGGAATAAGTTACGCAATGGTTTTGAAATAGCGAAGGCTATATGTTTTAGAACCATAGCAGGGATGCCATCGTTTGTGTTTTTGTTTTTGTACTTTTTTCTATTTAAAATGACAGAATTTTTATGAAGCCTTTTTAAAAATTGTCTGTGATTGAAATTGTTTTTAGAGTATGGATGTCACTCTACTCGGAAATAACCGTCATTTATTTGGTGTAACTATTTTAAATGTTTTAAGTATTCACCAACAAGAACTTGCTAAAATTTTTGTGGTGTAATTTATTATTCAGCTATTCTTGCTTTTTTACTCCACCTTCGTGCATCTTGTATATTATATAATATAAGATACATAATATATGACAAAATATTAATAAAATTATTATAAACTAAAAATAGTTATATTACAAAATATAAAAAAAATATAAAAATTTTTACATAATAGTTATAAGTATCTTTTAAATAGTCAATTTAAAGCTTCAAGTCCTGAATGAAATAGTTAAAGACATTCTGTTGCCATAATATAAACTAATGGAACACAAATGTGCAATCAAAAAAACAATTGTAAAACTAAAAATTGCATGTCTGCGCCTAAACTTAGTATAATTTACGTCAGTTAAGCGTAGGTACATAAAAAGGGTAACAGATAAATTATATGGCTTATGTTTTATTTTTTTAATTAATTTAAAGTATTAATATATTATAATTTGAATAAAGGAGTGAATATACAATCTTATAAAATAAATAAGTAATAATGAACTTAAAAAACCACAATTTAAATATTTTTTTTCTAGAAATATTTTTGAGAAATCCATTTCAAACTTTGAAGATTCGTACTGAAAAGTTCACTCTTCCGTTTTAAGCGGTTTTATATTTTAACCATTGAGTTATAGGTTTTCGTCTCTTTTTTATTCACCTATTTTAATACAAAGAGTAAATAAAGCTTTAATAATTTGGACATTGTGTCAACTGTTGAGTTAATAAAACAACGTATTCCAATGTTAACAATATACCGATTTTGAAATACTAACTACATTAAATCATGATATCCTTATTTTTAGACATTACCGATAACTATATCTAACCAGAAGTATATTAACAAATTGAAAAAAAAAAACATTTATTTATTGATGGATTAGCTCACAATTATCTTTAAGACCTCATCATAATTCCAAAATTACCACATGTACAAATTTAAACAACACAAAACATTAACAATAAAAGAAAATTATGATAAAAAAAAAAGAATTAATAAAAAACAATGATGCAGTGCACCTCCATATGTTTTCTATATATATATATAGATAGATGTATTAATAATCGGCAACAATAGCAGCAGTAGCCGCAACAATATAAAAAAAAGCATTGCTGGCGGTTGCTTTTTGTTATGATCAACTATTCATAAAGCCATCAAATATTACCTTGGATATGTTTTTTTTTTTTTTTTTTTTTTTATTATTATATTGCAGTCTTATTATTGTTTTTTATTTTTATTTTTATCATTATGATTGTTTTTGAAATTTTTTTATTAATTTCAGTATATATCTGACAGGCAACAAGTCAAAATTTGTACTTAGAACATTATTAAAAGAAACTAAGAAGAACAGAAAAGAAGAAATATTTTTTGTTCTTCAGTTGTTTTATTGAATTTCGAAAACTCTAGAGATCCCTTAACCATTTTAAGTGAAAAATTATTTAATTTGAAATTTATAATGAGAAAAATAAGTTCAACAGGTCATCGGATAATTTCAATTTAAAAGGTTAAAGTTTAAAAATTAACAAAAAAAATTTAAATGAAAAATTAATTTTTAAGTGTTGTAATTAATATTATTTAAGTATGTAATTGACGATGTCAGACAGATCTAGAAGTTTTATATAAAATAGGTATGACGTAGGACGCATTCATAAACCCTATAATATTTAAAATAATTGATTTGAAAGAATTCAAACGCATGCTGATTAGTTTGCATTTGTAACACTACGTTCTAGTTAGTAAAAGACTTGTTGCATGCAAACTATTTAATACAATATATGTTTGTTAACGTCTCAGATAGTCTCGACACCATTAAAGTTGTTAAATTTCAAAAATTAAATAAACAGATTTCTTATAAAATTTGATAAACTGGACGGAGTGTGATCCCAGAAACGTTGAATTTATCTCAACTTTTAACGCCATATTTGGTCATTTCATAATATTTTATTTGTCAAGGTAGTTAAGTAGTAGTGGCTGCTGGCAACACGTCGACACACTTAGACCAGTTAGGTCCATTGTAATATCACGGGATTGCTTTGTCAAAGATTTTAAAACAAAAAAATAAAAACAAATAAACAAATTATTGAATAGTGTTGAATTTATCAGATAAACAAAAATTATAATATTTCTTTGCTTCTATGCGTGTCAGCTATGTCGGTCAAGACTATCTAAAAGGTCAGACTCAATTAACTATTTTGAGTAAATTTTAATAACAAGCAGTATTTTTTTTTAGCAAAAACATCAGATCACAGTTACTTCGCTATAATCTGCAAAAAAAAATTAGTATAACTCAACTGGAATTGGTTTTTATCATAGTCGGTAAGTAGAAAATATACCTGATTGTATGATACTATCATTGTCTGTTACCATTCCCATATATACTGTGTAGAATATACGTAAGCGTTCGAATTGTTAATGCCGGGATTAGGTAAGCGAATTTTTGTTCCATAGCACCGTATACATTGGCTTATAGTAAATTAGATGTGCGTATTTTTAACATCCGGCGCACCAATCGTTGAATGACAATGTCAAAATAATAAGTTAACAAATTTTAGTTAGTAAAGTTTTTAAAATAATTTTGAAACTATTTGGAAACATTTTGTTACTACCTATAATGCTATGATATGGTATACTTAAGAGAGGAATAACTTGGAATCTAACTCAACAACTCGAAGACCTCGACTATGCAGATGGTATATGTCTTCTCCCACACAAATTCAGCGACATGCAGAGCAAATTAGAATATCTGGAACAACTTGCCAAACATGTTGGACTAGAAATCAACCTGGAAAAAATCAAAGCTATGAGAATAAATAACACCACCACAGATATTCCGGTTGAAAGAATAATAAATCGAATTTGTGAACAATTTCTGATACTTGGGAAGTAGAATAGCAATTAGCGGTCGGGCTCTAGAAGATGTAGAAAATATATTAAAGAAAGCAACAGCAGCACTTGGAAAATTGAGCCGATATGGAGGAACAGCCAAATATCCAGAGCAACTAAACTTAGAATATTCCGGTGTTGTGTAAAATCTATCTTGACATACGGCAGTGAAACTTGGTTAACAAGATAAAATTAGCTTATTAGCTATATTGAATTTCTTTATTTGTTTTTCTTTTCTTTTTGTTGTCCTTTGATTATTTTTTGATTTTCATTTTTCTTTCATTTTATTTATTCTTAAATTTTATAATTAACTTAGTTTCAATATATTTTGAATGTTTCCAATCTACTAACAGTAACTATGTTTTATCTATACTACACTAAACAATGTGATATAACTACTCTACTAACTTCTACGTCTTTTATTTTTTTTTATCTAACGGTGTAAAATTGTATAATAACCTAACTGCAGGATGATAAATATTGGCAATATAGCAAGATTTCGTCTCTAATAGACGTCTGATGTGCATGTACTAAGCATTAAATCTGACAATAATATAGGTAATTCATTTATTGTAAATATACTTATGATGTATAGGTTATAATGTACCTATGTTTTTAAATAAATAGTTAAAATTAAAACCTCTAGTTCTATTTCAGTCTTCTGATAATGATGTGACAAGCGAATTCGATTAAGATACAAAATTTAGTGAACCCGATATATATATATAAACTAGTTAATTAGAATTTTGGTAAAATTGAAGAATATTTAAATGTCTAACTTACTTATTCAAATTTCGATCATTATCATTTATATTTTACACTTTCCTTGTAATTAGGATTTACGCATAACTCAGATATGAATTATTATTCGAATGTAAGTAGTTCAGTTTTTTGTTATGTTCTGTTATCATTATTTTAACAGAATAATTGATCAGTATAGTCACGTCCACTGTCTAGTATAGCCTAGTATTTGAAAGGAATTTTATTGCCCCATGGATTTGAAATTGTATTTACCACATCGTCAAATTACATTTTTCTGCCATCCTACCGATTAAGATATAGTGAAATTCATAATTCAATATATTAAATATTTACTAAGTAATAACTTCCAAATTACTCCCACTTTTGCATTTAGTATACTCAATTAATTACCAATGATTAACTCAAAAAATTTTATTTTTTACGACGTAGATTTGTATATCATACTAACTACCTACTTATGATATTTTTATTAAAAATAATGACGAAATTCAAAACAAAACTAGTTAAAAATATATGTCCATACTCATTTTCAATTGTTCCTACACATACTCATACCTTTTGAATTTGCAATTAAAGAAAAATTTATTCAAGACATATTTTATTTGAGGATATAACTAACATTTGTTAATAGTAACTAAGTATATCGTAATTACATATATTTTCTATACTTATAACGAATTTCTTCAAGTCCGTCATAATTGTTTTCTTAACTATACCTACTTAGGTAATGGAATTCAAATTAAAACTATCTTTACTTATACCTAAATTACAATTATCATATTCTTTAGTTTATTTTTTTCAATTTAATATTCTATCTCATAAGTACGTACATAAAATTATCTGAACTTGTATGAATTACGCAAAAGAAAAATTTAAACATTGTAACAAAAATTGCAATCTAAACGATCTGTATTTAAAAGACATTGAAACAAGGAAAGAAACACAAAAAACTATCATCCAATTGTTTTTGACAATATTTTTTTTTAATATGTAATAATCTTAATAACATCTTTTTCGTTCTTTTTTAAGAATTTATTGAACCACAGAATTGTAATAGGTTTACATTATTGTGTTACATACATCTAGAGATCTTAAATATTTGTTGTTTTTTTTTGTTTTACCAAATACAATAGATTTGTTTTCGCTGTCTCATTAAATTACCACAAACAAAAAAAAAAAATATATACCAAATAGAAAAAATATATGAAACTTAAAATGAAAATAAAATTTTGTCTTTAAGATGTCTCACCACAATCCAAACCAAAAAATTATTTTCAACAACGGAAAACAAAAAGGAAAAGAACAACACTAGAATATGGGTAGTAGAATAATTTTTAATCTAAGAACTCATATCTTAGTACTTTTTGAATACTTAAAACTCACTACTTGCACATGAATTAAAATATATGGTGACCATATATACATATTTTATATGAAAGGACAATTCTTTACACCTGTACTGTACTAGTTGTTGTAGTTATAATGCAAAATCAAAATTTTTATAATGTTTTCGATTTTAAGCAAAACATTAATATCATAAAAGTTCAAAGAAAATACAGTTAGAACTCGTTTAAACCGTGATTCAATCAATAAGGATTCTATAAATCGCAAAAAATTTGAAATTTGAAATTTTTCTTTCAACCATAGTTAATTTGTGCAAGAAAAGCGAATACCACTAGATTATTAGGAAGTAGATATTCTTGTAAAAACAGGTGCGATAAGTCAATGTTTAAGACCAGAGTTAAGCATTGCACGATCAAATCCCTACCTACAAAGAATTGCTACCAATTTGGAAATTAAAGAACCTAAAGCCATATCGATGGCTGGTCAGTTACTGATTCAATAAGATAATCGGAAGAGGAGATTCAATTTCAGACGGTTCATTTAGCAAATATCTGTTCAAAATTGGTACGAACTATGGTATGTCCTATGTTAACACACTAAATGCTTTTACACAGAAATTTGGCATTCCAATGACGGGACGAGGATTTTATCTGCGGGAAGACGATGCAATTTCTACCTACGGAAAGGGGAATATTTCACTGACCTTCTATTTGAATGCGATGCTATAGCTTATATAGCTTACAAAAATATATAAATATTTCGAGGTACTCAAATCGTCTGATTCAGAAATTGACTTTAACATAAAAAAGCGTTCTCCAGGAACTTGAACTTGCAATTTTAAACGGTCAAACAGGAAGATACAACAGATTTGAAAATGTCACGTCAACCACAGTAAAAAAAAATAAAACTCGTGACATGTTATTAAAAAAAAATATTTTAATGAGTTTTACCCGTTTCTTTTAAAATGTCGGCATTTAAATGGCAAATAGTGTTAATATTTTGTGGTATTAAAATTAAAAAAAATTAAAAACGTTAAACAATAGTGCTAAAAATGGTCTTTACAGTCAGGTAGATCGACTTCAATTAAACAAAATGAACTATTTAAAATTATATGTTGCAAACTTACTCTTTTCAATGGGTCTGTTAAATATTTTTATTTTTTTAACGCTTTTAAATATTTACGAAAATTTTAACGCTTCACTTTTAAGAAATTTCTCGTACAATGACCCTTTGCTTCCACCATCTTATTCCCAACGTCTTAAACTCACTGACTTATAGTTCATTGTCCGATCGCCGAATAATTGCAGATATGTCTTTTATTTTCCAAATCTTTTCGGGCAACACATTGCCACCTGAAATTTCAAATTATTGGGTTGAAAGAATCAATCGGAATAATGTTTGAACTGTTGAGTTATTCCACATTCCGTTCTACGTCCACCCTAACGAATATGGCAGATTCGAGTCAATCACAAGAGTGCTTCGTATACAGTCTAAATTCAAATTCTATCTCTTTTGATCAATGCAGATCTTGGACAGTTGTATTATACAGTTTTAATTTAAAGAAAGCACAATACACACTTACATAAATATCACAATACGTTAAAAATAAACTACGAATGAATATATATATACATATCTGTCATAGATTTTTGACGTTTCTGTTACATTGCAAAGAAAATGACAATTGTATGTGACGAAACTTCGAAAAAAACTTACAAAAAATTTTTTTTCGGAATTGAGAAACGTTTTTTCGTATATTCTGTCCATATATTTAGAGCTCTACGATGGAATTTAGAATAAGGATGATAGTAATGAGAACTTTCTGAGGCATCTATAATTATAATTGACAAGCGTTTAAGGCCTGCGCAGTAGACAGCTTTTCATTTTATTACTTACCATACAAATAAAAAAGTTTTTTACTGAAGAAAAAATTAATGTCGGGGCTTTTTAAATATAGAACCATTGATAATCATATATAATCAAAATCATAATAACAAATAAAAAAAATTTTGTTGGTTTTCTTTTTGTTTATACTCGTCAATTCATAATAATGAAAAAAAAAACAAAGAACAATAAAAACATTTCAATCGTTGCTTTATCCGACATACATCCTCCTCTTATAAAAACAACTGAATGATAATGAAAATAAAGGTATTTTGTTCGTCTCTCAAATGTTGTCTATTCTATCTTTTAATTTCATATTCATATATGCATTGCTCATGTTTTTGGGGATTTGTATATGAACGAGAAATGGAGCTATTGATTTTCTTATAAAATCGTTAATTTTATCTTCATACAAAAATTTTATATGGGATTGTGCTTCTGTATATTATTTTTTCTATGATAAAACTTACTAACAGAGTGGTTTCTGCTATATCGTGAGAAGTCTATGTGGGTACGTAAATTACTGCTTTTTTTTTTAAACTTTAAATTTGGCTTCAACTTGAATGATAATTACCCAACAGGGGCCAAATAGATTTTATTAACCCGTGTTAACAACATTAGGTTTTTAAAAATATATAGTAAACCCAAATACCTGTCAAACCGATCGCGAAGGCATCGTGAAAAACAATTATGATCAAGGAGACAATGTTTCAAGGTTTTGTGAGTTTTTATAGACATTTAAGATCATGTGGACGTTGTATTTAACATTGTGTTGAGACATTTACGATATCAAGGATACTTAAGTCGATGTTCTTTATTAAATAATATTTAAATTTAAAAATATAATTAATATAAAAAATAAAATATAAAATAAATAATTTCATCAAATTTGAAAATTTAAATTTTTTTTCAAAACACAGAACGTGAAAAAAAAAATCATCTGGTAACTAAACTATTAAAAAGAAAACCATAAGTAAAAAATCATTTTTTAAGGAAGCATACAAAAATAAAAAGAAAAGAAAAAAATGTTTGTTAGGTATAAATTCTGTATATTAAAAAGGAGCCTTCGTTTAATAACTATTTACTTTTTTTTTTTTTGCTCCTTTTAATAATCATCATATCCACCTACACTCATTTACTGAGCCTTATTTAATAAACAACAGTGTAAATACGTAAATAAATATTGATGTGTGTACGTACGTACATGAATGTAAGTAAATATAGGTACAACTCATTGATATGTAATTAAAGTATGATGTATGTATATAATAAGAAGGTTGTATATTGTTTTCATTTTGCGTAATCTTTACCGCATCATTCGAGCTCCATTATAGACAAAAATTAAAAAACAATAAAAACAAATTCTTTTTAAATACGAAATCTTAGTACATTTGCATTGTCTACAAGCAGTAATGTGTAAACATTTATTAAAAAATTATTATTGTCATATGGTTGTTACATATATATATATATATATATACATATTTGACTATTTACTAAGGTTAGATTTAATTGAAATTAATATGAGTCAAATAATGAGGGTGCAATACTTGATGGAAGGGTAGGCTCACATATGTAACAGAAAAATGTTTTGTGATTGTGAGGTAGTTAACGTTTGATGAAACCTCTTTAACCTAAAGAAAATTAGTTTTACTCTGCCCTATCTTATCATATGGTGTAACTTGAAATTAAGTCTTAGATCAAATGTGACCCCAAGATCTGTAATGGAATTGGCTCTCGTAAGCGAAGAGCTATTTAATTGATAGTTGAAACAAACTAACCGTACTGGACTGGTATTTGGAGGTGTTTAGTTCAATACCGTTATTATAAAAAATTATATATATTCATATTGGAACTTCGAAAAATGATACAGTAGCGAAACGTGAAACATTAAAACCACATTTATACGATTAAATTGTTTATAACGGCAAATGATGACAATATGGACGTAATCAATGCCAAAAAGTGCTAAATTTCACTAAATGGTCTCTATCATTTTGAAGAGAGCAAATTAGAGAGAGTTTGCACCTGTAATCGGTTATCGAAGCTCCAACATAAACCCACTTTAAACGGAGAAGATCATGAGTTGAAATCTAGCGAGAGGTATAAATTGTTTAGCGGTTTAGCGAATAGAACACATTAAAGTTTTTAAAGTATAAAATTTTTAAGTTAAGTATACTTAACTAGTTACTAAAATAAAATATTGATTGAAAATTGTGTATGGTTAATTGCAGGAATATTTTTATAACCAAGTACATAACAAATAACAATTTGGCTAGTTTTGGAACGTCAAGTAGAGCAGGTATAGAAAAGCTGTGGAATTTCATTCTGTTTTTCATCAACAAAAATCATTGAGTAGAGTCCAAGTCTTCTGTTATCCTTCCCAACCTTCTGTCACACTTCCCAAAACTGTATTCCACTGCAATAGCAAACAAAATTGTGCTAATATTTAACCCTCAACATACTTAGTAGTGAATAATGCGAAATCTTCTTTTCCAATTATGTTTGGGTCTAGATACATTATAGTTTATAACGGCACATGATGATAATATGAACGTAGTCAATGTCAAAAAGTGCTTAATTTTACTAACTGGTCTTTATCATTTTGAAGAGTGCATAGTTAGGAACCTATTGAAAAAACCATAGTTAGGTACCTATACAAAAAATATATATATTCATTGTATATATATATATATATATATATATTGGAACTTATTTAAAAAACCATAGTTAAGTACCTATTGAACTTCGTACAATTGGTAGATTTTTAGTCGGCTTTAGATGGCTCTGTCGTTCCACCAGTATGATAGCTTCATGTATTTTTTAGTTATTGTATTATATCATTATTGGGACATATGATAATTTCTGTGTCGAAATATATTACATTTACCAGCATAGTTTACCAAATATTTTACTTGTTAATGGAACTTAATGAAAGATATGATATATTCAGTTCACAATCTGTTATTGCTTTTAATTTGATTTTGGAGTAAATATAGACTTTCCCAAATTTATTTTTCATTTCTAACTTCTGTAACGCCGATCGAATCTCTTTCTTGCGTTTCTTGTTGCCACATATTTAGGAGTAGTTACTGATAAAATGAAAATACAACCAAAATATCAATATTTTGCTAATTAAAATCAATACTGAATTCGATTTCGATTAAAATAGTTAGGCATAAGTAACTGAAAACCAAGCCGATAAGTAGCCCTTGCAATTAATACTTGTAAATTACTATTATTAAATCAAATTCAATAAAAAATAATAATAATAACTGAAAGCTTTCAAAAATAGATAAATCAGAAGTTGGTAAGTAGAACGATTACCTTCCCAGTCCCAGGTTCGATTCCGAAAGTAACATGCTAGAAAAATAGGTTTCTCGACTTTATCTAGAATTCTGATCATTGGGATAAAATAAGTGACAATAAAAAATTAAAAACCCCACATCTCGGAGGGAAAAAAGACCTCAAATTTTGATTGCAGGGAAGCTAATACATATATATATAAATATTGCATATAATAATACATAATATATATATATATATATATATAAATAAATAAATAGAAAAATTAATTACGCGGACTACAATTTAATGAACTCTGGATCTCTATGTACTTAAAATTACATAAACTGAAAAGAAATTAGTTGAATTTTTGAGAAATTTTGTTTTCATGTAACAAAAAACCGTATTTTTGTATTTTTTTTTCTCTAAATAAGAATTTTAAATATTTAGAAAAAAAAATCGCGTTTTATTTCGCGGTATTTTACGACTTTCTTCTAACTATGTACTAAGGTACACACAAGAAAAGTTTTATTTTGCTTAAAAAGAAATGTTTTTGTTATTGTTTTTTTTTTTTTTTTTTTTTTTGTTATTTACTTAAGGTTTATTTCGTTCATGAAATCTTTACATGGAAAAATAATCTCAACATTTCCATCTCACTTTTTTTGTCTTTTTCTTTGCGTTTTTTTTTTTTTTTTTTTTGTGGGTAATTTTTGTTACAGTACTTTTTCTATGACGGTTACAAAAACGGAATAAATAAAGAAAAAACGTTAAGAAAAAAACCGTGCCGCATATCGCGAATTTGGATTCGCGGTTCCTTTTTTTTATCACCGTTGTTGTTGTTTTTGTGTTTTATTTTTTTGTTTTCATTTTGCTATGCAAAGACATCTTCCTTTATAGATAAGAGAGGAAGAAAAATATATATTTAGAAAAGGTAGGTAAAGTAAGTTTGGTATCATAACAATTGGTGAGGTACTAAAGACGGTTTTTTTTTTGTAGTTTGGTTTGAAGAGTGAATATAAGTAGATGAAGGTGGTTTTTGTATAGTAGAGGAAAGTAAATATTTTTAACTAAATGACTCTAAATATGAGTGATACATTCTTGCTAACTGCTACAGATCTTGAAGGTTCTGAGAAAATATTTTTTTCGATTGTCTCGAAATTGATTTGTCCAGTTTACTGAAAAGTCATTTTTTATCAGGCAACACTTCATGTCTATGCCAACAAAATTGTGACCTAACTCAATGAAGCCTATCTGAAATTTAGTTCACAATTGGTATAAATTGTAGATTTTATTTTATTTGCAAATAGTTAATTAACTATTACCACATGTAAGTATTACATGGTTGTCTTTTTGTTTGCAGAAAATGGAGTCAGACTCGAAGTAATTTAGAATGTAATAAGGAAAGGTATAACTATGTATAACTACTTAACATATTCCCGTTATGATGTAAAAATCGTCACTATTTGATACTAGAACCCCATTGGTGCAAAGTTTGGTCTTGCACAATCGTCGTTAGCAAAATATTGAATACATCTTCAATATTGAACTTTCATTAAACAGCCAAGCCAACTCCTGGTCTTGGCTTCTCATTCAAAATTGATACCAAATATATTATTAATTTTCTGTCTACTGTAATCGTCTTATGCAAATGGCGGAATTGGAAACATATATTTTTAGTAATTAAGGACACAACGAAATAAATATTTTTTTTTTGTAATTTAAGTAAGTGGGGGCACACTTGCAATTTCCTTTACTGTACATAAACGAATGTACTTTTGTTCATATACATATACCTAATAGTATATGTATATATATATAATTATGTAAATATATATATATATATATATATATATATATAAAAAATTATTATCATCAAAGGAAAGATTATAATATGTCGTGGCATATAAGATGAAGATAGTTTTATTTTTATTTGTTCTTCATTTTTTGTTTTGTTTTTTAGGTTTTTTTACTTTCTAAAATGTAAGTATGCCTTCTGGGCGCTTCTGTTTAACCATATTTAACCTTTTAGGCCTATAAAGAATAGATATAAATCTAGTTTGGTGTCGTTTTTGTTTTTTTAATATTTGTTTATTGTTTTAATATATATATATATATATATATATGTTAATAAATTTGACTCTGTATACTTAGTTATGAGCCTTATAGAAATATATATCCAAAAGATACCAATTAAATGATATTAGAAATTATTACTTTAAGGATTTAATCAGTTAAAAATTATAGATATGCAATTAAAAACGATTTTTTTTTTTAAAGAAGACATGATAATTAAAATGATGGTTCTATAGTTAAATATGATAGTTTGAGTTGATTGAAATTTTAAAATTATACAATTTGAAAAAATATGCAATACTAAGTATAGTTCATATCTTTTAAGTACAAAATTTAAGTAATACATTTTGTGTATTTTGGCACTTTCGGGCTTCATACTTTATAATTTTGATTTAGTAATGCTGAATTAAGAAAAATAATAATCTATAGTTAAGCGGTTCAGGAATATACGATATTTGGAATGCAAGAATGGTAAAATAGATAACACTCCAGTTAGGTACAGGCGGGCCATAACAGAGGGTGGGCCATGAGTGCCATTTGGCTCAAGCCCCGAGTTCTGAAAAGGCCTCCATTGATTTCCTAATTTGGTCAAAGTAGGTGGGGAAAAATTAAATTGAAATATTATTTTGAGTTCAACAATAAATTTATTTTCACCAATGATTTATAAAATATACCAGAAGATTATGCAACGAAAACTATACAAAAATGGTAGTAAAAATTTCAGTTATTGTTATGTAGTAGGCCAATTGCATAAAAAAGAATATTTGATTTTCAATTATTAAAAATTCAACTATTTCCTATTCAGTATAACCACAACCAGTGCTTTATTGCAATCAAGTAAATTTAACAAGTTATTCCGGTGAATAAAATTTAATGTCTAATTCTCGCTGTTTTTTTATTTATTTATTTATTTGTAGAAGATTAATATAATGAAAAGAACATATTCGAGGGGCGCAAGCAAGAGACGACAGAAAAAACCACAAGAAAAAGTCAAGCAAAGTCTGCCACGACAAACGAACTACTCGGACTGTTTCACAAATGGCAAATGTTCTTGTTGATGTTGATGATCAAATTTCGGTAGGTTAAAATATGACATCAGAACAAATAGAAGATTCTTTGCAACCATTACAAAAAATTGTTGATGATGCAAATATAGGAAAAAATTACCTGTCATCTAATTCACCCAATATTCAAGAAATTGAAGAAACAGCTTCAATACCTGTTTTCAACGATGACGTCGCCTTACTTACCAAGCAAAATATAATGCAAATGGAAGATTTTTTAAAAATTTAACATTTTAAAATACCTGCAAACATCCCAAAGGATGCTGAAAACCATAAATAAATTGCCATGTCGTCTGATAAAGAAGGTTTTAGCGAATGGAGAAATTTTCAACAGAGATTGCTTGTGTTGAAGCAATTCAAAAAAAGTCATTGTTTTGTTTTCCTTGTTTTCGGATACGAATATCTATTTAAAATATTAAAAGGAAATTTCAAATGAAATATGTGATGAAATAATATTTTTAAAAAATATTTTTGAAGATAACTTTGATATATTCATTTGCAGCGAAGTTGGTGCTAAGCATTTTAGAAAAAAATTGGATTGTTTCTCAATATATCAACAGCTTTAAGAATATTTTTAAGTCTACCCGCCTCTCCGTTACTTCAGCGGAACGCAGTCTCAGTGTGTTGAAAAGGGTTAAAAAAATTAACAGATCTGTAATGAACCAAGAACGGTTGAATGGGCTGTCAATTTGACATAATAATTCAGACATTGCACGAAATATTGACTTTTCAATTGTTATAAAAGATTTTGCTAACACTAAAGCTCGAAAAGCTTATTTATAATTATTAATTTCATTTTGTTTAAATAAATTAAAAATAAGAAAAGAACTATGTAAATTTGCCTTTTTACACAAACAAGAGGCCTCATATTTTTTATTGGCTTGGGCCCCTTCTCAGCTCTGCAAGGCCCTGGGTACAGGTAACGGTTTCGTTCTAACACGTCCACAAATTTGCTAATTATCCTGTTATAATACGTTACGTTACCTCTTACAATGGTTACATTTTTCTGTTATGTATTAAGGGTCATCCAGTAGGCTTGAGTCCCCGAAACATTCAAGTAGACACCAAACACTACTTTATTCCTGCAGCCATTAAATCTAGGTATTATTTATACCTTTGAAACATACTAACGAAAATGTACCTATATAACCGCCCATGCACCTTATCCCGCCTAAACCAATTTTTGTTAAATATATTAAATTCTTGTTTACTAGCTTTTTATTTTATAATTTTTTTTACAATAAAAATAAGTCTTATCTCCTCCTTGTAATGCAAAACAATGAAATATTTTCATATTAATAATTTAGTTTAAGTAAAACTAAATTTCAGAGAAAATACCAGTTCAAATGTTTAGATTTTTTTTTTATTTTGTTAAGATCATAACAATTAAACTATGATGTTCACTTATTCATTTTATTCAAATAACTAATTGTAAAATATATATATATTATTATTAAATATACACACTTTCTTCAATTTGTAAATAAAAAACATTTAAGATTCCTAATTTATTTTGAGCGGGAATTGGATACACATAAATTTATGGCGAATGTCGTCCCCTCAATGGAAAACTCGCGAATGCGTAAATTTCACAATTTTCAGGAGGACAAAAACAAACTTTAACCTTTCGTGTAAAATCAGGTTTTATACTTTTCGCTTTGATTTTTTTGGCATAGGCTTCATTATTAATAGTTGTTTAATAATTTATTTTTAAAGTGTGAAAAATATTTGGGTAAAGCAAAGATTTACGAAAGAGACGAAAAGCAATTGCAGTTTCGTTAGTTTGCTGTTGTTAGTTTTTCAAAGTTCCTCAAAATTTCGAGTTAAATTTTTTGCATGAAGTAGCGAATGTGCATATAATTTTTGAAAAACTTGAAATTAATATTTAAAAAATTAGCAAAAAGTATATAAATAATAGAATGTAATAGAATTTATTTTGTATTGGAATAGAAAATACAAAATAAATTTTATTCCAAAACATTTTATATAAAAATAAATGAAAATAACAATTAAAATTTTTATCTATAATAACGAATAATAAACAAAACATCACAATTCATTTTATTAAGTATAAAAGTTTAATAAATTTATTTATGAAAGGGCCTCAATCTTAAAGTTGTTCATAATCAGATTCTTCAGAAATATCTGTTTTTGCAAAAGCATTTCTTACTGAACCAGAGGGCGTCAAATTCTCATAAAATACGTGATAGACTGGAATTTGCAATTCATCGCACAGTTTATCTAAATCCCATTGATATTGAAAAATCCCATTGATATTGAAAATCTTATCGAATAGGCTCGTATTTGTAGTAAGTTCGAAGGGTAACCTCTCCTTTGCTTTAAACTGTATTGTATAAAAACTTGCTCATAATCAGTTTTTATATGCAATTTAATCGGGGGTGACCTTCGAATACTGAAACCAAACAAAAATTTTGAAAGGAATAAAATCTGTGTGTGGTAGCGAAAAAACGCTATACGGAGATGGATTTTTCCGTGAATTTCTTATTTGCTGAACCCATTCTTCTGGAGTACACACCGGAAGTCATTTTGCCGTCATAAATTTTTTTTGATGTATTGAATCCCATTTTATGAAGCTTTTTCTTGATTCAAAATATATGTGATTTATTATTTTAACGTAATGTGTGTGTCTCTTAACTAACTCTAAACACATACACACAAATTTAGTATTTTTCTGTTGTATACTCCACAATTATCAGACATCATAAATACAGTTTCTACTTCAGGATACTGCATAATATATTTATATATGCTGGTAGAAATTTCAATGCATCCACTTTTTTCTTCGGTCTCATCCCAGAAAAAGCATTCTACTGAAGCATCCCCTAAATTATATACTGTTAAATCATATACTGCTAGCTTTACGTAGAAAAATGGACTAGTAGTTCCCTTAGGGGTAATCAAAACGGCTTGTAAATCAAATTCAAACGCCAAAAGTGTATTATCTTTTTGAGTCTTTTCCTTTTGAATATTTTTTAAGTTACGAGCAGCTTCTTTTCTTTTTATGTGAATGTCAAGTTGGTATTTTTCTATAACTGACAATTCACCTGTGTTTTTCATTATATATGTTACATATCATTTATTGCAACCTTACATTATAACCTTACAAGGCTTTCAATTTTTAATTAATAATAATTTTTTCGTTACCTGAATTTGGTAAACTTAATGAATGAAAATTTCTAAAATTTTTAATCGGAATAAATTTCACTCAAACGTTTAAAATTTATAAATTTTCACTTGACATTTAATTATAACTCGATCACAATCGATCACAATTCATTTTTATAAACTGAATACCGAAATACCACCCACAACATCTATTTATAATGTTCATTATTCTTTGCAAATCACAAGTTTTAACGTGACATTTTTCATGCTGTAACAAAATCTTTTCATTCTGGTCCTCTATTTGAACTAAACATTTTAAAACAATTTTTAAATACATAAATAAGGTCAAAGAAATAATAATAGCTATTTATTATGCATAAATAGGGATTATTGTAGAAATATTATAATTATTAAAAGATTCGTCACTTTACTGAGTGTAGATTAAGTAAATTTTAAGTTTAAATTAAAAATTCACAACGACAAAGAAACTAATCTGACACTTTCGCTACTTTTTCAAAGTGAAAATTAGCATTTTAAAAAATAATGACAAAAGTAAATTAACCCAAAAGCACATTCGACAGTTTGTTGTAGTGATAAATGTTAGATATGTACTTTCGCCAAATTACAACAGGCAATTACATCGATTTAGAGACAAGATAGAGATTCGGGACTTTGTCACAGTAAAGAACTTAAAAAAACATGTAAAACTACGATGTCAGCTCAAATTCGCTGATTTTGCAGATTTGATAGTTTGTCATTGCGGGGACGATGTATTATTTACGATCGACCGGGCGGAATTAGGAAAATGATATATCAAAATTATAAGGATGAAATTGGCAAATTTCAAATTGAAATTGAACAACTAATTACGCCCTATACATATTTAAGTTCACATTTGTATTTTTTGTTACAACTAAATTTTTAATTTTGATAAAAATTTGTATATATATATGGGTCATTATTTTTTTTGTTGCACATTTCAGAATTTTTAAATTTTAAATAATTTTTTTTTTATATGAACCAAGGTATTTATTTCAGGAAGTTGCAAGTTTTCGTTACTATATTCTGAAATTAATCGTACACTTTTTTAAAAATTGCAAATTTTATAACAAAATCAGTGAATTGTAATCAGTCAATTTGTCTCCTGCGTTACCTGAATGTTTAATGTTATTTAAATTTAAAAAAACTAAATATGAAAAACATTAATAATTTTTTTATATTTCATTTATTGCAAATAAAAAACCTCTATTGAAAAAATAATAAAAAAAATAATATAAATAAAAGAAATTAACAAATTTTAGTCCACTGCGTTACTTTTTATTAATTTATTATCAAATAAAATTTAATTTCGCTGTTACAGCAGGAACGTATAGTTTATTATATATCACATTATAATACAAATATTATTTATATATCACTTCAATTAACAAAACTTAAATAAAATATCTTAAAATTAAATAAAAATAAAAATAAAGTCTTCGTGACTAGGGACAAAAAGTAACATAGTGGACCAAAAAGTAACTTAGGGGAAATTAATATAAAATTATACATAAATAAAATGTTTACAAATACCAAAATATTGAATTATTTTTCGCAAACATCAATTCTGTTTCCAAACTCATAAAAAAGACGATCTCCTTTCATTTTTATGTTTGGATTGGGCAATATTTTAATTATTTGATTCATGTTTACATATGAAATATCATTGTCTTGTGTCTTAAATATTTTTTTCGTTTCATCCATAGATTTTAAAAACATAACTTCTATTTCATCTGCTTCTTCTAGTTTCTGAATAACGGCTACATATTTATACTCAGTTTTACGTTCTTTTTTTTCTACATACATTTTTAAAAATATAAAGGTCCCGGTTTTAATTTTTGATCCATCAGTGACTGAATCATCTCTTTCAGGCAAGGATTCGATGTCAGATTCAAACTCATTCTCGCTGCTTGTTGGAGTATATACTAAATCGTAGACCTCGGCTCGCGGCTTAGGGGAATTTGCAAGTGAGGCTACGTATAATTTGGGATTGAAACAAGCACAAAATCCTCTTTTGACACAGGAAAAACAACTTAAATCCCAGTAAACCTTAATATTTCAGTAAACCTGAATCTTCTGTTATTAGTTGATGCAACCGCATTGTACCCGGCAAGATAGGAATAAGCTTTGGTAGAGATTTCCGCACATCTTCAATAGCTTCAGTCTCAATCATGAATAACTTAACGGAAGTTTCATTCTGCACAAGTTCAAAAAAATCGGTGGCGTTAGTAATATCTTTTCCGTGTGCGACAATCCTATCTGCAATTCTTTTTACAGTACCACCAATTCCGTCAGCCGCTCCTTTCCCATGCCCTGATTCAAAAAATGACCATGTTCCACTTTTATATTTTTTTTCAAAAATTTTGTGACTAAATAAATAAAAATTTTGTTTTTGTCGATACTGAGTGCACGGACCATCTGAAAAAAAATGAAGTGTATCTATTCCTGGTTTATTTTTTTGAATCATTTTAAGAACCGGATCCAAATGAGCCCAAATTGCACTTGGGCTGTGTTCATTACTTGGTGAAATTGTGCAGAATGATACCGTATCATTATCGAATAAATATATTACACCTACGATATAAATAAATTTGGAATAACCAAAGAATTATTATTAAAATAGAGATACCTGTGTGAAGAGTTATTTGTTTTCTGGACCCTCCGAAATGATGCGATTGGATCTCTTCAGTGTATTTGCAGTTGTAGTTTTCACTAAAATCTACATGAATTGCCGCTTCATTTTCTGTTAAATTATCGATGCAGTTCCGGTAAGCTTGATATTGTGTTTTAATATTAAAATGATGTTTCTTCAGAAGTATCATCTCTTCATTAAATTTTTTGATTAGTGTTGAAATTTTCCCTTTAATCAATTCCTTTACAGTTTTAAAAATTTTATTTGTATTGCCATCCTTTTCATAAATTTCCTCCCTTCGTAACCACTCCATCCAATGAACATCGAGGTTAGAATCTTCAAAATTTAATGGGACTGTCTGATTTTTACAGGAAGTACATTTGTTATACATGCATTCTATTGATTGTGTGTCGCAGACAGCCATCTGAAGTAGAAGAGGCAAACTTACCGTAGAAATAACGTTAAGTTTTTTCAATGTACATGTTTTCAGCATTATATTGCAATGTAGCTTGCAAGCACATGTATCGCGGGATTGAATTGTTGGTTGAACAACATAAAATGGACGATTTAATGTAAAATATGAGTATGATACATAGTTTTCTGCTTCACTATTATATTTTTTATGAAGATTCATCAAAGTATCAAGCATGTATCTTTTTTGTTCCTTAACTTTATTTTTGGTTATTGTTTCTTTTTTGCCAGCGGTCGCACAACTGACATCATCCCTTAAAAAGAATTTATGAATGCACTTTCCAATTTCAGGCAATTCTTTTGGTTTATGTGCTCTTTCACGTCCTGCTTGAATGGCAAGAGCCTCAAAACCAACTTGCCGAAGAACTCTATATTTTCGTAGTAACTTACACACAACGACAGACTTAAATGTTTTTTTTTCAGACGTTTTGTTTAACTCTGAGTATTTAGCTTTCAGAGAATGGGTTAAAATGTTGTAGTTGAATAGCACTCTCTTAATTTTGTGAGCTGGTGCAGATCTTGAATTAGAAAAACATTCTTCAATTAGGCTATTAGTTTTTGCAATTGGGGAAAAGTTTTGTTCCA
Organism: Argyra leucocephala; assembly: GCA_963942445.1. Taxonomy (NCBI): domain Eukaryota; kingdom Metazoa; phylum Arthropoda; class Insecta; order Diptera; family Dolichopodidae; genus Argyra; species Argyra leucocephala. Next base: position 59,786,829 of record OZ012681.1, on the reverse strand, counting down.
GCAGCTTCTTGTTTTTTTGTTTGTTTCTAACAGCTTGTTTTTTATATTTTTCGACTTTTTTTTTCAATTCATTAATTTTTTCATTAAGTTCTATATTCTTTCTAAATAATTTAGTTCTGTGTAGCAGTACCTTTTTCCTACCCCGCGACCTGTTGTTTTCCGCATTTAAGATGTTTGCAGTGGTTGGCGTAGATGGCGGAGTGTTTTCAACTACAGTTTGGAGATTTTTTTTAGATTTACGTTGATTTTTTTTGTTTGTCCGCCAGTTTTTGCGTGTCTGTCTTTTTTCGCGAGGTGTTTGATTTTCAATTAAAGTTTTGGTTTTATGGTATCTTTCACACGCCTTTTTTTTATATTCATTTTCTCTTTCCAAGTCAAGCTTTCTTTTTTCTCGATACCTTCTCTGCTTTTCAGCAGGAGTTAAAGATTTTTTTGCCTTGGGTGGCATTTCCTATTAACAAAAAATTATATTCTAATATTACCCTTATGAAAAGTACCACTTTGTTACCAATTAGTCCACTGCGTTACTAACTTGTCCACTGTGTTACCGTGTTCTACGTAACATAGTGGACAGGTAACGCAGTGGACAATTTTACTGAATTTTTGAGAAAAACCTTAATTTATTGACCAAACAATATTAAAATAAGTTTTTTCTAAAATTTCCCTTTACATTATTAACTATTTTATATAATTAAATAACTCAATTCATTTTTAGCTTCGAATAAAATTGGTAACATAGTAGACAATTAATAAAAATACATAACTACTTACAGGTTTTGGAAAATTTATTTTTTTCAGTTACGACCTATTCACTTGAAAAACTTTAGTCAACTGAATACACATATTAAATAATTTTGAACAAATTACAAAAGCGCGCCAAAACACTTGAAGAAAAAAACGGTTTTAATTTGAAAAATAAAGCATCGGTAACACAGTGGACAAAAATATAGGGACATCTTTTATTTTGCTAATAAAATGGTTAAAATACATTGTACTGCTTTTAAAAAGTAAACATTGAAATTATAATTAGTATAATTTAAAGCTTTGATTTTCCAAGTAAGCCCAAAGCCACTTAAAAAGAGAAAAAATCAATTTCAAAGTCAAAAAAGTTGAGCTGGGGACATAGGATTTTGGGGTAGGCAGTATAAGTTTTTTTTATTTTTAAGAAAAATTGTTTAAGATAAAATTTTCAAATCAAATGTGACAAACAGAGAATTGTTTTTAAAATTAATATTAATTATTGATTTTTCTGTATTTTGTTTATTTAGAAAATTATAAGGTAATTAAGTCCAGGACAGCAAATGTGCAAAAAAAAAAAAAATGACCCATATATATATGAAAAATCGGATCGGTAATATGTAAAATGTGTCCTAATTACGAAGTAAATATTTGTAAATTATTTTCAGTAAATTAATTTTACTTTTCGCCTTATTTAAAAAAATCTTTATTTTAATGTTTATACCAATTACTTGTTTTTTATAAATAGAAGCAATCTCTGAATTTATTTGCTATCAAATTTTTTAGTAAGGTATCTAAAATGAACCAATAAAAGAATTTATTTTATAAATTTGAAACATTTTTTTGAATATTATATCCGGCTTATGCAGACATTTTATATATAAGTATAATTTTGATATTACAGAGAGCATCAAACTAAACTTGAAAATAATTTAAGAAATGTGGACATATCTTTAAATAACATAACATCGATGCAAATCTTCGGATAGAAAATAATAATGTTATCGATCTAAATATCCAAGAAAATGGGCAAGTTAAATTAATAATTAGGTAAATAAAGTGATCAATCCCGAAATCAATCCTGTTAATCCAGAATTCCAAGGAAAGACTGCAAAAAAAATTGGCCAATAAATTAATCTTATTAAGTTTACTCTTTTATTTTATTTACATGTGAATGAAAAATAAGCTCAAAAGACGGAATTGGGTACATCTGTTGGTGAAATTAACTCTGATTGAAATTTTCAATAAACAAAAATACTTAAGTACTTACTTAAGTACAATTTAATTTTCTTGTTCAGGTAAACTGGGTAAACGTACACGTATTATCGATATATTTTTAATGGCCTTCTCACTGTTCTTATTATAACTCAAATAGTAATCAAAAATAAAGTTTAAAAAGTATATATATATATTTTTAGAAAATGTAAACCTTTTTCAATAAAATACCACTTTAAAATTAAATTTTGAACATTATTTCTGGAAATTATAGTCGAGTTCAAAGTATCAGGGTCATTATGTCCGTAATATCGATATAATGAAAAATGTATGTCCCTAATATCGATACATTAGTGTACCTAATGTCGATACATATAAATATTATACGCAATGTTCAAATTGAATAATCAAAATAAGAGTACACAGTTAAGCATTATTTTTTTTTAATTTTTAATGTTTTTTGTTATGGTTTAAAAAATTCATAATAGCATCCACAAAAACAAAACATCATTTCAAAATTAGCTAAAATGTAAAGTGAGATCCTAAGTAGTTATATCCATTAAGAAATAACGCTACTGGAATTCAACATTAGTTTTTTTTTCAGCCAAGGATAGAAAACATTCGTCACAAATTCATAAAAAATTTCTCCCACCCAGAGTTTGACCGTCTAATACCCCAATCTCGAGGCATTATGCGAAGTAGATTGAACGGAATTTTTTTTATAATTAATGCATTAATGGAGCCAGATTTCCACCAGAACACGAGTAAAAAGGGTCGTAAAACATTCTTTCTCATCATTATTTAAACAATTAGTTATACATTGACTTTTGTCCCTTTTTGGCCAAAACTGCATTTTCTTTTGATACAGCTGTTTCATCATAATTAAATTTCCTTTTCGGGTTTCTTAGCACATCACCGCATTATTTTTTCAATAAGCATTTTCTTTGTTATTCGAGCTCGATTTTTAGTCAAATTTTGGGGAATTCTCTGTGAAATAGTCGGGTACCTTGACACAAAACCCTCATACTAATGCCGCATTGTTGTCTGCCGTTTGTAAATATACTATTTCTATTTGTATAATTTTTTGAGCAAAATCTGCACGCCATAACTGACAACTGAAATCAAGCACTAGAAATATGTAAGAGCTAATTCTCTCATTTTCATTTATTGGTTTTAAAAACTATCATACCAGATTTTACTTCTTTTATTACAGTCTTTAAATCTGCTTCAATGTATTCTCTACGTTTTTTGATTTTTTGATCATGTTTGAAAAAATAATATATAAGTAACAACTTACTTAAATTTAATATTATTGGTATTCCAATCTATATTCAGATGATAATTATGATAATTTATTAAGTTTGTTGGTAGAATCAATGATTGAACATAATATCGATAGAAAATGTTCCTATAATATCAATATACGACAACTTAGTCAACTGACTTATTTTTAGCAGATTAAAATTTATATATCAAAATAATACTAAATAAAATTCGTTACGAATTCGTTATATTATATATGCACCTTGGCTAAGTATTTAAAGTACTTATTTTAAAATAATTAAATTAAAATGTAAATTTTAGTTTTTGTTCCTTAATATTGAACTATGTTTATATCGACATTAGGTGGTATGAGCGAAAGATTGTGTACCTAATTCCGATATATATTATTTTAGGTTTTATATTAAAATCAAAAACTTTTAAACAAATTTAAAATTTTAATTGTTAATACTTAATTTTATTTGACGAAACTTAATCATATACTTACTATTAAAACAATTACTTTCAGAAATTTTAAAATATAAATTATTTTCTCATTCAAGCAATTCTTCCTTCTTTTCTAACAAAATCCATCCGCTTTTGTAAGCTTTTAGACTTAATCTAAATTTTCTCATGAAATACTTTAAATATTCCCGCCAAATATCACAAAATTTGAAAATTAATGTGTACAAATCCAATGCCACTTTAACCGTCGATTTTGATGAAAATTAACGGAAGTTATTTATAAAAAAATGAAATATATCGATATTACGTATAAGTATATATATATAGTAAAAGTGGGTATTAGTGACCTATGTCAACTAAATTTTGACTTTTGCGATGCGCTAAAAATTCAATTTTCAAGACAACTTTCTTAAACTATCATTTTAATTTACTTTATTTAATTATTTGCTAATAAAATGTAATTTATTTGACTTTTTATTAATAGTGTCTAGAAAAAAAATTAAATTCCATAAAAACTCAAAATTTAAACCTCGCACCAATTTGTGACCTAGGGTGTATATTGGTATTTGTGACTATGAAAAATAATACTAAGCTCAAAACTTTAATAGCTATGTTTATCAATTAATAAAACATAATGTATCACATATTATTACATAAATTCAGTTAGTAAAATCATAAAAAAATAATTTGAATTCATAACAGTTAATAATACTAAATTATAAATAAATTAAACAAAAACTAAATACAAGTTCACAACAGAAAAAAATATTCTTATATCTATTTTTGATATTATTAGTTTTTTCATTGATCTGCGAAGATATATTTCCTTAACGAAGTTGATTCTTTTTGCATTAACTAAAACTGATTCAACATTTTTATTAACAATGTCACCGATATTATCCCACAATACATTATCTTGTTCTGGCCACTTTTAAATGATAAAATTAATATACTATAAGTACCTACTACTTATTTTTTTTCGTGCTGTTAAATTTTTTTGTTTTATATAAAAAGATAGGTGGCATATTTGTGACCGTTTTGAATATAATTATGACCGCTGTATTGTTTAATGATTTTCAGCTTCTTTTATTAAATTTTGTGTAGCTCACAAAATGAACGATGATTCCTTATTTAATTAACAGTAAATAAATAGACATGACCAATATAAAATTAAATATATTAATTAAATTAATTCTAAAAAAACAACTACAATTTGCAACATGTAATTCGAATACATTTTGCGGGTAATTCGGCTTCAATAATGCTTGGACTTGTGAATGTTGTAGTAATTTGACGAAATCAGGCTTTAATCGAAACATATTGTAGGTCACAAATTGAATTTTATTTAGCAAGTACTTAATACTTTCCAAATAAAGTAATTTAAATTTATAAAAAGTAATAAAAAGTTAACTATTTGTTATACAAAAACTCACTAACTCACAAAACTCTAATTGTGATCTATAGGTCACAAATACCTCAACAGAAAAAAATTATAGCTTATAATTCGGACCGCTTTTAATTATTTAATTACTCAGCTTATTTACAAAATAATAACATTTTTCGATCATTTTACGTTAAAAAATCTCTAGAACTTTATTATTAGACATGTATTTAATTTTATAATAATACCAACCTTTTGCTATAAATTAAAAACATTTTTGAAAACTGAAATTACGAGAAGAAGTAAGGTGCTTAATGACAAATTGGTTTTTTGGCACGAAATTTTCTATTATCATATTAAAGTACTAGTACAACTATAGTAGAATAAAATAATTAAATTTTTTAAATAAATTCCCAAAAAATATTCTTTTAGGAAATACATTTTAAATCAGTTTTAAGCTGACTAGATCACAAATACCCACTAGGTCACGATTACCCTCTTTTACTATATATATACATTTATTTACCTTATTGTCTTAATATTCTATTATTTATTTAGAAAAAATTTAATTACTTATAATTAAATTAAATTATTAAAATGATTTAATTTCAATTAAGAATACCAAAAATATATCAATGTATATCTACCGTGTTGGTGATAGGAAGGCTACCAGTGTATTATAAGGTGTGGAATGGATCTTAAGTGCGTAAGATATGAGTCAACTGGGATCACAGTTCTTATATCCATCCTATCAACCCACCTACCTGTAAGTATATAATAATTTTAAGTAAATTGAACCCTAAATAAAACGTAAACAATAAACTTTGTAGTTAAATCAAAACAAAGTACATATAACCACTTATAGTGAGTGAACTTTTACTCTATCACTTTCAAATATTAAACTTCAACATGTTGATTCATGAAATATTTTACTTATTTAAGATTCAATATCAACAAGTTAATCTTAAATATATTAATTAGTTAGTAACTAACTAACAAAGATTAAAAAAAATTAAAAATATCAAAATTTCTCTTTTTATAGTGGGTTATCTGAACTATGACAGATTTAAATTAAAAATCTTTTACAGTTCATTAATTTAATTTACGTAGGATAAGTAACTTTATAATATAATAATCAAACGTGATATAACTATAAATAATAAAATAGAGGTTTGCTTATTTTAGGAGTAAACACCAACAGCTAAACAATCATACACTGGCACACACACAACTAGTCTATATATATATATACTTCTAAATGATGAATCTTCTTTCAAATAATAGAAATTTCGCATTTGTTTTTTAAATCTAATTTGCATATGTTGAACAACAATTTTACAATAAAATCAAAAAAAAATAAACTTTTACCGTTACAATATTTATTGTTCATCTTTTATTCAATTTTTTTTTTTTCATTTTCTTTTTTATTATTTTATAATGCGGTTCACTTTTTGTTTGGTTTTTTATTTTTACCAAAATGAAGTTGTAGGTGGTGGTGATCTTTTTTTTTTTAATTTTTTTAGATTAAATTTTTGGTCTCTATAGAAATAGAAAAATTTATAAAATTTTTAAAAACAATTTATCGAAAGTCAATTTTAATATTGACATTAATAAAAAGAAGAAAAAAAATTAAGTTAAAAAAAAAAATAGGAATAGCCAAAAATATGACCACAACATTATTTGTTTCAGTTCGCTGAATATGGATTTTTTTTTTTTTTTTTTTTTTTTAAACAATAAAAAAGTTATAAAATATTTTTTTATTTCAAATTAAGTAAGAGGAGGAGATTGATGAATACCACTTTAAGGATAAAATTATATTTTTAAAATATAATTTATATATATATGTATGTAAAGTATATATATATATATACTAAAATCCAATAACAATAATATTTGATCTAATAAAATTATTATTATTATTATTATCTCGTTGTTATTTTCTTATTCAAAAGATTAAATTTGATTTCAAAATTGTAAATTTAAAAATGTTCAAAATAAAGCTATAAATTTTGAAATTTCATTTACTTAATGATTTATTTTATTAAAATAAAAATATTGTTTTTTTTTTGCAAAATTTTATTAGAATTTATCGATGACGAATTCAAATTTAGTGATTAAATACACTTAAGTAGTTAGTTAGTTTTAAAAAACTAGGGCGTTTTTTTTTTTTTTATTTTGGAAAGTTATTCATTTGTACACGTATATGTAAATAAATATTATAAAATTTTAAGAAATAAATTAAGTAATATAAAAAGGTGGATGATTTCAAAATAAAGTAGGTAATATAAAAAGGTGGTGATTTCATGATTTCAATAGATTTCAATAAATTTCAATAAGTATACTTAAAAAATAGTTACAAAAATATTTAATGAAAAATTGTTAAATGTCATTAACACCTATAAATTTAGATTTAATTTCCATAAAAATTATATACTTACCTTGAAGTAAGTAAATCAATATTGACGGGGGTGGGTCAAATTATAAAAAGTGAAGATTCAGTCTTTATTTACACAAAAAACGTTAATTTAGTAGTAAGGATGTTTCAAAGTTTATGTAAAGTAAAAAAATAAAATTCATGGCTCAAGACGAATTAAACCAAAAGATTGAACAGAACCTGATGGTCTAATCTACCATTTTTTTTTTTGTTATCTTACAATTTCTGAAATAAAAATTATCAAATTATATAGATTGGAGAAACATTTTTTTAAGTTAGTATTTTCTCGTCAAAATTAATTTTTTAGAATATCTTATAGATATCTATATATCTATATTATATCTTTAGAATTGTATATATATATATAATTGGTATATATATATATATCTACTAATTTAAATATAGAAAAATATTAATAATAATATTTCATGCTATGCCTTCATTATACTTAGCATACTTCCACTTTATTTTTAGTTATAACTGATAACCAACACTGTCAACTATTTTTTGCCTTTTATTTTATCCCAATAATAAAGGGTACTGGACCATGTCGAAAAGTCCATAAAACATTTTTTTGCCTTCGTTGGGAATGGAACTTGGAACCTGTGATAAAAATTTATAAAGATACCTGTGTAGAAATAGTTTTTTGCATGTTTGTTTGAACAAATCAAAATGGCAATTACAGCTGCAGAACGGCAACGTCGATGCAGAGAAAAGCGCAAAGAAAATAATAGTAAACATGAAAAATACAAAATGTTTGTTTATAAAAAATTATAAAAAATAAATAAAATTATCTATGAATTAAACTTTTTATATGTTTGATGTCACGCTTTGAGTCCACAGCGTCACAGTTTTTGACGTGTCCCTAAGCAGTTATTATAAAAATTGAGTCTAATTAAAAGAAATTTGTTTAATACAAATCAAGACATAATAATGGTTTTTCTTGGGGCTACAAGTTACAATAATTTTTAGTTTCTCAATTGTTGTATTTCTATATTTAAAATTGAATATTAGAATTTTAATTTTAAAAAGTTGTGACGAAGTGGAAAAATTAATCCCAAATATTTTAAAATAAATAAAATTATAATCATACGGTAGATATTTTTTGAACTGCCCGTGGATAATATTAATATCGACAATACTAAGTAAAAGTTAATAAGTACGTATGAAGTAACAAAACGAGGTGCATAAATGTTACTTAGTGGACTTTTTTGGCCATCTTCTCTAGATATTAGCGTTATAAAATAGAGGTTTGGTTGAGTTGATCACTGCCGACCACTTATTTGCACCATCTCAGATGCATAATCTATATGAATTTATTGCATTTGCAATCTATATATCCAAACTTTTTTAAAAGTTTTTTTAATTTTATCTCAAACTTTTACCTTTGGTCCCAGAAAATGATATTCGCCCATTTAAATATACTTATACCGGGCGTTCCAGCATAACCTGCATATCAGCTTTTAAGGAGGTAAAAGAGCCGTTATTTTAAAATTTTAAAAAAAATTTATCAACTAAATCGAGGGTACTTTATCGATTGGTGATATTTTCAACTTCCGGGAAGAACCGGAAATCGGTTTTTTAAGCCCGAAAATCGCTGAATCGAAATTTTCCAATGAGAATGGGTACTTTTTAATGCAAATTCGGATTCTGATATACAAAACTGATACACATGATCTAGAACACCCTATAGTAGGTATTCTAGATCAATATATCTATATTGTGAATAGATTAACTGCATCACCGAGCTGATCAGACCGTCATAGCATATAGAATATCAAAGAACTACAATTTTCAAAATAATATTGACAAATTTTTTTTATTTTTCGTTATATTTTCTAGCTCTTAGTTAAGCCTTTTGCTTTTTTACATTTAACAATTTAATCATACAAGAAATTATAAATATAAGAAGAAAAAGACAACGGCGTAGCATATAGAATGGTATATTTATCTGAAAGGGTTTAAGAGTTAAGAAGTAAGTAAAAAAAATATTGGACTAGAAATAAATTAAAGATAAATACTTTAATATATATACGATTTGTTTTATTTTTAGTGATACTTAATTTAAATTAAATAATTTAATTGTTGTCAGGTTCACATTGCAAATATCGATATTTCGAGAGCAACATACTTCCTTCATCCGTGCTTGTTCCTCCATGTTGCTTCCGAAATATCGATATAAATTTGCAATAAAATATAAAAAATTATTATTATAACTATTTTTTATTTGCCAGAATCATTAAGTTCCTATAACGCCAAATAGGCGAGACGTAACATATTATTATTAGTTTTAATATCAGATTATTATCTGAAATCTAATTATGTTAGTTAACACATTTAAAATTTAATTCCAGAAACAACTATATAACTACTTGCAGTTAAAAATATATTAAAATCTTCAATTAATTATTCTAAAGTAAAATTAAAAGTACTACCTTTTTTAACTCTATTTACTTTCTTCCTAACTCTATAAATTAAGTACATAATATAACAACTTAACTAGGAACTTAAATTATTTTCAGCATTTTAATTTAAGTTCAATTGATTTGGTAACACTTTCCTGTAACCTAGTCTAGTATAGTAAAATTTTAATGTGTTATCGTCTGCATTAAGACAAAAATTTATAATAATTCCACATACATAAAATGTAGAATGAGAATTTTTATCGTTATCACTCTTATCTGTTAACAATAAACATATACGTTCTCTTTATTTATGAATTTTAACACGTTACAGAGATTCTGCGCAACAGCTGTCAAATGTAATATCCATACACGATACCAACAATATAATAACAAAACAACGACACAACACAACATCATAAACAAAATTAACAGAATTTATACAGAAAAAAGGCACAAATATTTTCATTTATTTTTATTATTTTGAATTTTTAAATTAGAGTGAATTGTTTAAAAAAAAAAATAAATAAATCTGATACTATAATTCTGATACTGTGAAATTATTTAGAGATGCTAGTGTGAGTAACATGATGAGTAAAAATTATATATATGTAAAATAAACAAAAAAATAATAAATTTCTTTTTCACCACACATTAAAAATCAGCTGTTTTTATTGAAGATAATTTTCATTTTTCATTTCAAATGACATTTAAGGATATATATAGTTAATAGTGCGCAGGACTAAATTTAATTTAATAATAATAAACAAACCAGAAAAATAAAAAAATATTTCTACCATTTAAGAGGTTATGTTTACTTGTCATATTACAAATTGAAAATTTTCTTTTCACTTATTGAATTTTCACCAAATTCAATTTTATTATGTTATTATTTTATTATATTGGTTTTAATTTTATTTATATTATTATTTTTTTTTTAATTTAAATTACACTTACCTTTTTCATTATTCCTGTTTTTCTTTTTGAAAATGTTGTATAGCGTCTTAATTTATTATCAATATATTCCATTTTAATTTTAACACGTCCTTTTGTTTTTTTACCATTAGCCGGTGGACTTTTTTTATTTGTTTGTAATGATGTATAACTTTCATCTTGAACACCACCACCTCCACTACCACCACCAACCATATCTTGTGGTGTACCGTTACCACTATGTTGTCCACTTGGTCCACAATTATCTAAATTTTGAAGACCTTGTGAGCTCATTTGACCGGCTTGAGCACTATTACGATGATGGTCTTCATAACAATCTGAACTTGTACGTTTAATACCACGAGCTGACTGTTGTTGTTGCTGCTGTTGTTGTTGTTGCTGTTGTTGTTGCTGTTGTTGTTGTTGTTGTTGATTTGATTGATTTCCACCATTGCCACCACCAAGAGTTTGACATTGATTAGTAGAATTTCCACCACCAGTACTATGCATAAGACCAGATGAACGTCCACCACCACCACCACCCATTGATTGTATTAATCCACCACTTGGTGGCCGATTACTAAGACCGCCACCACCAGATGCTAATACAGCAGCTGGATTACCGTATAGGTCAGCTTGGTCTGCTAAACTCAGACCAATGCCACCCATACCATAATTTAGGTTATACCGCGAGTCACCTCGCGTTGGATCCATTCTAAGATAAAAGTTCTCCACTTCGTGGCCGTTTGTTAGAAAAATGGTGGAAAAAATTTGAAAATAAAATTAATAAAAATTGATGGTGGAAGTTTCGTAAATGTTGTATTCTCTAATTTGCAGATGTTTTAAGCTTTATTTTAATTTTATTTTATAAAATAAATGTTGTTGAGCGGGGATGAGATTAACAGGATAAAAAAATTATTAAATTGAATTTTCGTATTATTTATGAAATAACTATTGTGTGTATAATTATCTTTTAAGGTTTATAAATTTGACAACTAGATGGATATGAAGAATATGTAGTATACAAACAAATATTAAATGAAAATGTTGCTGTCAAATTATTATAACAAGTTTTTTTTTATCAATTTTTTTTTTTTGTTTTTGTTTTGTTTTTACTTAATAGATATTAACTTTTATTGTATTGAAATATTGCACAAATTATCTTATTATTTATGGGGTTCATATATATATATATATATATGTAAATATATTATAAAAATAAATTCATGTAGAATTTAAATTTTTTATTCTTTTTTTGTGTTTTGTTTACAATTTTTTAATGTATTATGACATTCATAACCTCATTTTTTTTTTAAACTTGGTTTTTTTTTTTAAGTATTTCTTAAACTTTTTTTCTTTATTTTATTATTATTATTATTATTATAAAATTTTTAACAAATTTTCTTAACAAATGCACAAAAATTTTAACATAAAATTAAAAACACTCATTTAATTTTTATTTTTTTTATTTTACTTTTTGTGTTGTTTTTTAATTTTTATAATGAAAAATTCAATGAACCATAACTAATGGAAATTGTTTACTGTTATGTGAATAAACCAAAACGTTAGAAAATTCTTTATGATATTTTTACCGTATTAAAATAATAAATAAATAAATTTAAATATAGATAATTATGTATATATATATATATATCAGTAAGTACTTATATTGAGCAATTGGAACGCCGCCGACGGAAATTAAGTATGTATATTAAATATGCGTGCTTTACATATGATAGAATATTTATTTAACATATGTTACATTGACTATATATATGTATATTGTATATGTATATAATTGAGATATTCATTCACGCATGTAAAATTTTTATTATTATTATTTTGTAGTATTATTTTTTAACTTTAAAAAATGTTTTCAATGTTTTTTATTAATTTGTTGATAACTAAATTTTAAATTTTTTATATATATATTTATATGCATATATTTAAAAAATGATATAATTAAAATGTTATTGAATTTATTTTACTAATAATTAATTATTTATATTTTGTTTTAAGTATATTTAAAAAATCACCACACGATTATCACAACACTATTCCATTAATAATCAAATATGTGTGTACTTATATGTACACATTAATATTTATTTATATTCTGTTATTTTATTTTATTAAATTTTTCAATGGTGCTGTAACTATAATTATTTAGTTATCTAAAATATAAAATATTTAAATTAATTAAAAAATACTTATAAATATTATAAAATTAAAACGTAAGACGATTTAAAGTTCAAAGTTAATTTAAATAAAATTTGTGTATTTAACTAATTATATTCTTAGAATTGTTTGAAAATTTTTTAAATGAAAGTAGGTAGGTACCTATTTATTTTACTTTAATTTATAATTATACAAAATTATAATTAAAGGATTAATGCAAGGGAAGCATCATTTAATTACTAGTCAAATAAGTTATAAATACTATAAGTAGCCCAATGAAAGACTTTATATATATATACAAAATACAAAATTTTAATTTATTGAAAATACTTTAAAAATAAAAAATATATATTTATAACTATATATATAACTACACATATATATAATATGTATATATATATATAGTTAAGTATATATATATATATAAATTAATTTATATTAATATAATTGTCAATTATAATTGAGTTGTCATCACTAAGAAACATTTCTAGTTTGTAAATTTCAAATTAGTTAATTCTAATTCAAATTATAATTTATATAACTATGAATAGTAACTTATCTGTCACAATTAGAATTAGTTATCTCATTAGGAGGTTATTACATACCCTAAACTAAACTACAAAATCATTTCCAACAAAGGATGAAAATACCTTCTAAATACTTATATACACACAATTGGAAGCAGTAATGCTATCTTCACAAAATGTTTATAGATTTAAGTAAATTCAAATAAGTACGTATACATAGGTACCAGTACGACATATCGCTTAGATCTATCACGATCACTATTTATTTGTTCATTATAGTTATACAGAAATTAATAAAATTAAAAAAAAAAAAACAAAAGAAAAATAAATTTGTATTTATATAAAATTTAAATTCAAATATTAAAGTACTGAACGTTAAGTCATAATAATGCTGGTAATGTGGTTGATCAAAATCAGAAATTTAGTTAATGTGATTGATGACTATAATTCCATATTTCAATTTTTCCTGATTTTGCACCATTTTTAAATTAAAACGTTATGAAAAAAATAACGGATAAATAAAAAATAAAATATTTTAAATATTTTAAAACATAACGGAAACTTAGTGTTATTAAAACTCCTTCGCCCAATTAACTTGAAATTTTACACCAAAGAAACTATAAACGACAGGATATAATTAGCACCAGTGGGTAAGCATATAATATTTAATTAACAAGTTACTTAAAGTGAATTTAAATATCGCTGTTACCTACCTAAATATAAATTAACTATATAATATATGTATGTATATTTAGTTATAAATGTTAATAACTATCTATCAATACAATAATTAAATATTTATAGATTTATTTTTACAAAGTATATAAGTCCTAAGTTATACTTCCACCATTGGCAACGACATTTACTTTATTATAATAGTTCCTATCTTAAAGTGATAAATCTTTTGAAAAGTTGAGCTGACTTCTATTTTAAGCCTAAAAGAGACACTGGGATACTTAGAGTTGATGCATAAAATTTCCGAATCTTCAAATCCAAACAACTGGAAGATACAAGACATCGGGGCAGAATAAATCTCTTCTCTTGGAGAGTTAAAATTTAAAACAATTTTGTATTTTCAACTGGAGAAAATATGTCTGTGACAGACAGAAATGGAGGACATATCCAAGACCTATATGGTCTGTCATTCACTTAAGTTAGTAAGTATGAGTACGATTTAATACATGGATTTGATTCATATGTCAAAAAATCGTACGTGTAAGAGCTTATGAGCTTATGAATTAAATCGTATGAATTTAATCGTATGAATTTCGTGAATCAAATTGGATGACCATCCAATTTCCATCTAATAAAATTTGAAAGTTCATGAATTAAATATGGCGAATTCAAAAATTTTTATTTCAATCCTATGTTTTCGACTGAATTTTTACTACGATTTATTTTTGCTGTTTGGATAACTACAGGTTTATTTTGATAACAGTGTGTTTTATTATTTGATTTTGTTTAAGTAGTTGAAATGTGTAACATTTTACATGTAATGAAGTTAATAAAATTTAGCAACTTCTACAAAAAAAGATATTTTGTGGAACGTTGTTTCCAAAAAGTATAAAAAAAAACATTTTTAAGGACCAAAGCCTAACGAATTCATTGCATTTAAATTTAATATTAAGTAGTACAGCAAATTTGAAAGCTCTTGTTTACTACCTATTTTAAATTTCTATTTTTATTTGACATGATTGTGTTATAATATTTAATACGCTATACTACTATATATATATGTGGTTATTGTTATTGTTATTGCTTATTGTAGTACACATTGACCCTTATTCTAATCAACGCAAAATGACGCTTAATTTTTTTATCGTCAAATTTACGACACTGGGCGGCGCATCGGTAGCATGATCAACGATTATGACGCTTACAATCGATTACAATCGCTTCTTAGAAGGGATTATATTTACTTGATCGACAACCCTTTAAAAGTTTATAATTAATGTAGCCTTAAGGTTTTTTTTTTTTGAGTTTTTCCGTGTAAAAATCCTTTTATAATCAAAAGATAGGTATTTTATAAAAAAAAAATAAATAACAAATATTTTTATAAAAATTCCTGTTCTCTAGAACAAAATGATTAATAAAAAGCAATTGGAGAGATTGGTGGATGTAATGAAAAGTAATCCTTCAATTGCAAAAGGCCAATATAAATTACTAAAATGGATCAAATACACAGCAAAACTAAAAAAAACTTGGTCCGCCAACTAAAACACCAGAAAAGTGGGTGGTTGAAGGTAAATAAATAGTTGAAAATTGTAACCCTTAATAATCTTTTTGTATTTTTAGGTATCAGTCCATACCAAATCCAAAATCCAAGTTAAAAAACAAAATTGAAAAAAAATAAAGAAATAAGTAAAACAGGAGGCGTCCCAAACAATCAGCAATCTCTAAATTCCTTGGAAGAAGGTGTAATTGATTTACTAGAAATGAACGAGAATATATTTAGACCTGGAGTTAGATTTGGAGTTACAAATAATACTGAATATATTCAGGAAATAGAAATTGAAATTTTAGATTAACCTGCTGAACTGGTTGAACCTGCTAAGCCGGTCTAAACCTGCCTTATATTCAGTAAATCAAACAACAATTCAAATTGTGAAAATTATGAGAAATATGAGAACATCCAGATTAGAAAGATTAAAACTTCTACAAGAACAAAGCGATGGGTTAGTAAATTTTCACAATTCCATCAAAGAGGAAACGGCGGATTTACACGCTGGGTGGCGCAGTAGGTAGAGCGCCTGCCTTTCAACCGAAAGGTCCCGGGTTCGATTCCCGATGAAGCAAAAAAAAAATGCTTCATTGGTTTTTCGAGCTGGTCTAGTACCCTTTGTCATTGGGATATAATAAATGACAAAAATAATTGAGAGTATATATTCTGGTAACAAATTGAATAAAATGAAACTACCCTATTTAAGAAGGCTTAGTTCCTGACAATTGTAGTAGTTTTCCACATTTAATGAGTAGATAATCCAGTAATTTGTTAAAATAAATACTCAAATTATTGTAGTGTAAAAATAGCTGTACCGTACTTAATTAAGCACGAAAAGGTGATTCTACCTTAGTTACTGTCAAGATCATAAAAAAAAAAAAAAAAAAGCAAATTCTTAAAGATGTTGCAAAATTAAAAAAAAAATCATATTATTTGAATAAATCATAAGTATCATATTTTATTCACTTTTTGTTTTAAGTACAACCTCCTTCATTTGCGTACAATTTAAAAAATAAAATTTTCCAAATGTCAAAAAATTTGATTGTAAATTTCATTATGCAATTGTTGTTCATGCTACCGATAGTGACGACAGTCAATTACAAACGCTATTTAGCGTCAAAATGACGAATCGTCGATCGGAATAAGGATCGTTGTTAAAAAAGGTACTGATATTCCAACCAACCGATTTCATCCCTTATTAAGTAAAGGGTTTTTTATTTTTTTTCTGTACCTACTTTGTAACCAAATTAGCTTTAAATTCAATTTCAGACTTTGAATTTATATTTTTGAATTTTTGTAAATAAGGTGAGAAAAAACATTTTGAGAACAATATTTTTGTGAATTCACATTATTGATGTGAAATTAAAGATGTAAATGTGGGTCTTATTTTTTATTTTATTCGAAACATTTCTTTGATTTTTTAAGAATTTAATGCACACTTGTACTTTTGTCATAAAGTTTTGGCATTTACTTGAAAAAAAATTCATAGATTTTGTTTAACGTGTTAACGCTAAATGGATTTCATCGTGCATTTGATTGTGAATTGCCATGGATTAAATCGTACGTGTAAAGGCCACCTTAGCCCAAAATAACTACTTTAAAAAGTTTTCATTCAAACCAATGTGAATATATTTGGTTCAGAGTTTTTCGTTTATAGGTAACTAATTACATCAGGTTATGAAGTTAAGTTTTTAAACTTTCTTTTATTTTAAAAAGCGAAAGATTCCCATCAAAATTTCATCAAAATCAAAAGGGAAAGCTTTAATGAATTGCTGACAGAGTACTTAGATAAGTAATATTAAATTTTAATGCTAAATACATTATTTGGAACTAATTACATTATAATGAACGGAAATGAGCTCGTGCAATATATTCAATAGTATATATATATATATAACTATTCATAGTACACGTATATTTCTAATTAGTTAATAATATATACTTAATAGTTATAACTATAGTAGATGTAGGCATATTTTCCTTTTTTCAAAAAAATTAAATAAAAAAGAAAAATTCTTAAAATGTTCTCAAGTTCAACAGTATTAAATATAGGTCAATTTAAAAACTTAAAAAATTTTATAATATCTATAAATAAGAATAAGTATTTTTATTAAATTTAATTAAAAATATCTTAAATTTATTTTAGAAAACTATACGTATCTATAGATACCTATTTGAAGTAATATAATATGTTATAACTAAAATATTTTCTTATGTACCATACCCGAATGTGTATTTAAAAAATTTCTTTTAGTTAAAATTTGCCTTGAAATATCTGAGATTTTCATTTTTTGAAATTCTATATGGCTTAACGACTTATAATATAAATATATAGTTAGTTAGCTTAGAAGTTATGAAATTCACATTGAATTTAAATTCTTAAGAATATAAGTAAGTAAATAATTTTACGAATAACTATAGTTAAGTTAAAAAACATAATTTATAAAGCTTTTTTTTTATAAAATAAAAATACTAATTTTTAAAATTTTAAAATTTTTATAAAATTTTGTAATTTAGAGATTAAAAAAAAATATATATATATTTATATATATATATGTATATATATATATAAAAATAAAAATAAACAAGTTACTTTTTTAGGATTGTTAAATTATTTATTTTATTATTTAACTAAATAGTTAAGTAGTTAGTTGTTAACTATTTTTATAAATGTTAAAAAATCATTATTTAACTATAAAAAAAATAACTAAATCGGGAGGAGTTCAAAAATCTATCTATAGCTACCGCAAAGCAATATTTAACACTTCCGATTTCGTAGATGATACACAAAAAATAAAAAATAGGAATAAAATGAACAAAATAATAGGGCTTGTGCATATAGCAACGAAATATTGTAAGTTGAGTTAAGTAATTTGAAAACGACTAAAACGTCGATAGGATTATCTCTTCCCACCATCAAACAATTGAACTCAAACATTGAATTTTAGAACAAACTCTGCTTAACACCTAATCTGCTTGTGAAAAATAATACTGAAGTAAGTAGTTAGTTATTAAAAAAATTACATGCTACAGATTGTATTATGTGTAATAGCTCCAATAACATCTAGTATTAGTATTACCAAAACAGCTTTTACATATGTTTTTACACAAGCGTTTGGAAGGAATCGAAAAATATATGGAAAATCAAAGTTTACGAAACGAAAAGTTCCCACATAGCCCTCTTGTTAAGATAAATAATCAAATTATAGTTATGACAACGCAATCATATCAAAAACCATGAAAGGCTTATATATATACTTACATGAAAAAAAAAACATACATCGAAAGAACTAAAAGAACTCAAATGAAACTAAAAACAAACAAAATTATCTGACTTTTGAATAGAAAATCTAAATTAGAATACAAAGAATATTTCTATATAAAAAAGTATAATCAAGCCGATTTGGACTTATGGATTACAATTATATGGAGAACAACAATGCTCTCAAATATTGAAAAAATACAAAAAGCTCTGTAAAAAATATTAACATATAACTACGCATAGATTTTAATAGAAGAGATATATTATAGAGAGAATTGGAAGGAAATATATCTAAAATCATCCCAATTTACTAGCAAGAAATCTACTACTTGATATTAGTCACCATAAGTCGATTCAACCCACCATATATATATATATATATATATATATCTTAACTATTTCTAACTTGTATTAATGCTAAAGTACTTATACCTTGGATTTTACTTAAGCTTGAGCTAAGCAAACTAAAGTATAGCTAGTGTTGTTGCCGGTTCTTAGCTATAACGCTTTAATTTATTATTTGGAAGTTGAAGTTTATAACGAGCTAAACAATCTAAATTATTATATAGTTGGGCTCATATAGTAAGTATACCTAGCTATAGCTTAGTTGAGTTGTAAAACAAACGTAAGGCAAATTATAATGTAACTAGGTACTTAATAATGTAGTGACTTTCATATCCATAATTGTAAGTAAGTTCGTACACGTACGTTGATTTCACAAAATTTACTATTATTGGTAATTACATAGCTAAAAAAAAGGTTTATTGGCTTTGAAATATTTACTAAACGACTATCACTAAAACTATATTTCATGTTTTTTTTTCTTGATAAAAATTATTTAATTACTAATAATTTCTTATAAATCTGTAATAATATTAAATATATCTATATATATTTAATTTAATTATAGTTATGGTTTTTGTAATAAACAAGAATTAAGTACCGTACCGAATTTATATTTAAATCTATTCAGATCAATAATTATTTAAAATTATATAGTAATAAAATCTATTAAGTATATTTAAATATATTATCTAGATATTCAAATAAGACTGTCACTGTATTACTTATAATATTTCTTTTATTTTTTTTAAGCAAATAAATAATTAATTATTTATTGAATAATTTTCAGAACAAAAAAAAAATAATAATTTTTCATTAACACTTCCTTAAAACGTTATTTTCAAACAACCCACACAAATTTTTTTTTTTATTTTTTTATTGGTGTTGATGTTATGTTATGTTATTGCTTTCACATGTATTCTTGTAAGAACAAATTTAATTTTTTTTTATAAAGCGGCGCAACACAATTTATTTCGTTTATTTTTACTGCATACAAATACTATTCTTATTGTTGTTTTTGATTTTTATAAGCAAGAAGCATATTATTCTTATCAGAATTGTATGCTATTTTTCTTTTCGTGTTGTTTTTGTTTTTAACATACTTCTTCTTTACTACTGCACAAGTGAGTATGAATGAGAGAACTGTCAAAAATAAATTTTTATGATTTTGCCGATTTTTATTATACCCAAAATAAAATTAACTATATAAAATACATTTAAATAAAACTAATTATATTTTTTTTATATTTTTCTAAATAATTGTACATATTTTAATAATATTAATTTGTTAATATTCTTAAATATTTCCTCACTAAAAATAGTAACATAAAAAAAAAGAAAAAAATACTGTTTTTGACAGTTCAATTTACAGAGAAACAGCTGCGATATACTCTAACCACAAAATTTATTAAAATTCTATAAAATTGTCAGAATTATTCTTAAGATATTTTATAGGTAATTTTAAATTTAAATTAAATCTTTTATAATAACAATTCAATTCATTTTTAATGTGTTTTAAATAAAATAATAACTTTTAATAAAAAAAATTCACTTTTAAGTTCTTAATCACAACAATAAAAAAATGAAAATAATATTATCCAAAAATTATTTTACACACACAAAATTTTATTTGCACATTTTTTTACTACAATTAATTTATAATATTAAATTTTATTCAACAATTCATACCGATTTCAATTAAATTGATTAATATCAATGAATTTGATAATATATTATAAAAAAAATTAAAACGCGATTAAAGCGGTACTATAAAAAATATTAAAATTTTATTTTAAAAATTTCACGTACAATAAAATGTGGGTAAAAGCAAAAAAAAAATTAGCGATACTTTAACACATTCGCGACCAAAATATAGACTGAAACAATTGAATTTCTGAAAAAGTCTGAAAAATCTTTTCAAAGAGATTTCTGTCAATTCACATTCACACACAACCCAGTCCATTCATACATAAGAAAATAAATAAAAATTATAAAATTAAAGTGAATAACGCAGAAAAAGAAAATAGTATACAACATTGCTCTTTCTTTCTACCACATGGATTATTTCAGTACATCATACATACTTCATTCATATAGTTTATTCTTTGCAGCTAGTAATTTAACACTTTGTTGTTGTATACTTGTATCGTTGCATGAAAAATTTTGTACCTATAAACATTTTGCAGAACATTAACATATGATTTCTGTAAAATTTCTGTAAATTTATACTAAAATTTAATTGAGTAAATGAGAAAAATGAGTCATTTGAATTGAATTGAAATGAAAATCTTATAAAACTGTTTGTTGTATAGGTTGTGTTGTATTGTGTGGGTTTTAAAAGTAAACAGAACTTTATATAAAAACTAATGAAATTTCAAATGCCATGCCAATATAGAATCTTATCGTTTATATTTTATTTTTACTGTTTTCTCTTAATAAATTATATTTTACAAACACATCTTAAAATACAAAAACTGAGTATGCATAAAAAAAAAATGTAAATGAATCTCTAAAATGAACAGTTTCAGACATTTCAGAGTTATTCAAGTTAATAGCAAATATGTAAATAGTAAAGTAATTTAATTATTATTTTTTCGGTTTGGTTTGTTAGAAATTTGGTGAAAATATCTATATTTATTTACTTATGTATTAATTATATATTATATTAATACATACTTAATAAATAAAGAAAATTTTATCGAGACTTAAATATAAGAAAAGAAGATCTATCGTTGGTTAATATTTTAAAAAACGATAAGTTTATTTTTCTTCATGATCATCTCATCTCACTTAAATTTAAATACAATATAGAGGTATACCTACATTACATATATATATATTTTTTTTTAATATTTTGTTATATACTTAGTAGGTACTTACTCAAGTCATGTTTCCATATTCATATTGAAAAAAAAAGAATATATTTTATTTTTATTTAAGTGGTGGGAAGGCTAGACTTTTAAATTACATAGGTTAGGTACTCCTCTTTTTTTGTAAGTGGTTTAATGGGGAGGTTTTTAACCATTATATAGTTTAATTATTGCATTTTTGCTTTAATTATTTTTTGTATATAGGTACCTACCTAAGTAACATAAAAACAGGTAGGTAAAAAAATTTCTATATACATTTTTAAATCTTTGTTTTGATATTATTAATTTATTAAATAATACGGCAGTGTGAGATTAACAGGTATGCTAGAATACATAAGAATATGCGCAATTAAAAAAACAAATATGTGAATATGTAGGTATTTATTTAAATGCAAATGTTTTATGTAGGTACCTACCAATATTTTGGTATAATATTCTATTTGTTTTTGAATGAACAGATTTATTTTCTATATAGGTATTTTAATCGTAAAAATATCAAATTATGTACATATGTTTGTAAAATAAAACGTTTGACAATTTATTCTATTGTTTTTCAAACAAAAAAGAAATTAATACAACTGTTTATTTAGGTACGACGTACACATGTAAGTATAAATGTAAGTAACAAAAAATTATACGTACCTAATTTTTGTACACATGAATTAAAAATAAATTAAAAAAAAAAATACGTTAAAAAAAAACGAATATTTAGTAGAAAAATGTGGGTAGACAGACGCAGGTGAAAACTCGATATTCTTACTTTTAATGTTTACCTATTTTATTTTTTTTATTATAAGCTTTTATTTATACCTAAATAAATATAGTTTTTTTTTTAATAATGAAGTAATTAATAATTATTTTGTTTTTATTTATTTTTGCAGATAGTTACATATATGTTACATATATCGAATAATAATAAATAAGTAAATAAAATATGTTTTTGATGAATGATAGTTGGTACCAATACCTACCTATATGACTTAATTATCTATAGTTTACACAAATTATACTATTTATTTGCCCTTTGGTAGGGTAGCTATATCTTTTTGTAGGGTAAAGCCGCCTATAGGTGGACGAATTGTTCTCGATTTTACTTTCTTTATAAAACAAATCATCACCATTAATTTATTGTAAAATAGTTTTTACATATTGGTATCTATGTATATGTAGGTGTAGGTACATTTTTAGAGTCTAATAAAATAGTATAAATTTATTAAACTATATGAAATTATATAGTTTTTCTTAAATAAATTGGTAAACACAAAACTTCAATTTTTCCATCACGCGGATGATACCGAAAACATAATTACGGAAAACGGACAATAAATAATTAGGTAGGTATATACAAATATAATCGGACCGAAGCCAGTAAAAAAAATATACATTCAGTAGAAAGGTAACAAAAGTAAAAACAAAGTCATGTTTATTTCACAAATAAAAATTTTTAATTCAACAATATTATTTATATTTTTTTATTTATTTATTCAAACATGTGTCAAAATGAACTAGGTAGAGGTACCTATAGCTCGTACAGAGTTTATAATTTATAAAATAGTTTTAATTATGAAAATGAACAAGGAATAATTTGAATGTCAGTGAGAAAAAAAAATTGTAAACAAAAACAAAGCAAATACCTATAAGAAGTTGCAAAATCAAAAATTAGTAGGTAGGTATAAAGTGTTTAAGTTTATTTACGATATAAAATAAATTAATAAAACAATACTTTTAATATAATATTGAAGGCTATATTAACTCTCAGTCTTTTTGTTTTATTCAAAGAAGTTTAAAAATAAAAATATAGATACCTATACCTATTTTATAGAATATGCTGTAGACTCTAGAATTTAACAGAATATAATATTTCACCCATATTTCATTGATCCTACCTATATTTCATTGAGTCTTCTGATGATGGTGTAATAACCGAAATTGATAAGCGAAATTAAATGGAGTATGTTTATGGGTTTACCTTTATACTATTTAATTTATATTTATAAAATGATAGGTGGGTACTTACTTTGTTTTATAATGATAATTTTTTAATCCTATGTCTCTTTATATATAATAATATGGAACAGACTATTAAACGTCAACAGTTGTGGCTTTGCTCATGACTCTTATGATATTTTCTACTACATACTTATATGATATATGCTAACTATTTCTTAAATGCAGGTAGGTATGTTTGATAGTGCATCGACCATCGACCATCCCCAACCAACCCCTAACTCCTCGTCTGCCTTTTATTATCCCTTGCACAATCAACTGGAGGAGGTCATACATCGATCCACGCATGATGTGACCAACGTAAGCGATATTTCACAACTTTACTATTTTGAGTAGTTCTCGGACTTCAGCATTAGAAAGTTACTTGACTAGACATAAAGCGAACATGTAAAAACTTTAGCAGTGCTAGCATATGATATTGGTATATAGGGAATGTAAGAATATAGATAGATATGCTACAAAAAATCCAGGATAACGCTTTAAAAATTGTACTTCATCACAGAAAATCAATTGACCAGATCCACAAATTCCAAATGCACAAGAAATACTGAAAAATGTGAACTATAAAGATCTAATCAAAATAGTTAATATATATAATATAAAGAGAGGTTATCAAGTGAGTCGAATACTCAGATTTAAGCAAACAACTAAATTCACAACTATAATACCAGGACTGCGAGTCATGTTCGTTATTTTGAAGGTTTTGGAACAAATGTTTTAGAAACAATAATAAATTCCTCTATAAAGTCATATAACAAAATACCATCGGATTTTAAAATGCTGCCTATACGAATATTCAAAAAAGAAATAATAAGTATTTTCATTAATACATATAAATACATTTTATATTTATATAATAATATTATATATTATTAATATATGCATTAACGTTAAATACTTTCTTTTGTTTTTATAAAAATTGTAAATTAAAATTTCACATTAATTATCTTTGTACTATTTTATCTTGCATTTTTGTATCTGTTTGAAACTTAACTGTACTTTACATTTTGTTTTTATACATTGATTTATTAGAATAAATAATTAATTATTATATACACTCTATACCGAGCTACTGAGCTGTTTTGAGATAGACTGAATAAATATCTTAAATGTCTGCTCAATCTGTTCAATTTTCAGCAACAATGATGCTCCCGCACCATTTAATAATATTAACTATACATAACATTATCACGAAACGCAATATCTTATCACTATAGTAGATGGGCTACATGTAAAACTATAGAGTATAACCTGGGCAACATTAATGGAGAAAATTTGAGATATGACATGTCCATACCGGACAAAGATACTTTTATAAAATGAGACTATTGATCGTTGGAAAATACGCATAATTAGCACTAAATGTTACAAATACATATTTTTTTCTCATGTTAACTAGGTTTTAGCAGTTTTAGATAGGTTTAGATAGGTTAAGTTTTATCTTAAATAATACGAGAATATATTGGTTTTTACACCCCAGGTTTTTTCTAATAGATTTATTTATATAAGAACTCAAGTAAAGTAAAACTACATAATAACAACGATAATAATAATAATAATAATAATAATTATAAAACATAAATTAACATAAAAAGCACACTTTTTACTTCGCATGTTAATAATAATATTACAAAAGCTATTTTTTGTAAACTTTATCTAGACTAAGTAATTATAAGATTGTACAATGGGTAAAATAAAGTTAAAAACAAAAAAAAAAAACAAAATAACTCTGATGATCGTTGGTGAGTACAATTTTATATTTGACGAACGAAGCTCGCTTGCCAATATTTCTTATATTTGTAGATACTCTTTCAATGCATCAATGATGGGCAATAATGTTACTTCAATATGATATAATATTCAATAACAGTTGCTGCCAGTCGTCTACGTTATCTGCTAAAAGTGTTGTATCATTAATTTTATCCCTTTTTTCATGTTATAATAGGCTTCTTGTAAAGTAGTGTAGAAAGAATGGATTCTCGTCGTACACCTCCGGCGTGAATGTCAACTTCATTTTTATATTATATAGATCAGCCACCGGCACCTGGGTGCGACCCAGTTTAATTTTATTTTATGGTAAAACTGACTATGTTGTGAAAAACTTAAATTTTTTTGAAAAGAAAATTGGCAAACAAGTGATAATTGACAACAACCATTGTTTCCATTGCATTGTACTGCGTATCATTATTAATTCAATTTAAAAATAAATATTAATTATTTCGTATTTTTTTTCCCATACCTATATATATTCTTATAGCTGCTAAGTTCTTTGTCCAGACAAAAAAAAAATAATACATAATATAAGTTTGTCAGCTGGGACAATGACGAGACGAATTGAGCACATAGGGAACCATCTGCGAGAAACATTAAAAAAACAATCTAATTCGTTTCAGTTTTATTCCATTGCATTAGATGAGAGTAATGATGATCAAAGACACTGCTCTACTTTTACGTGGAATTAATAATAATTATGATACGTGTGTAGAATTGGCTGCTCTATGTATAGCTTAAAGGGAACAACTACTGCAATTGATATTTTTGAAAAAGTTGAGGAAACCATTGCTGCTCTTGGAATCATCGTGTAAATTGCAACAATTTTTAAAGGAAAAGAGTACAGCGACATGGTTTACTATTGCGATGTAAGGTGGCTTAGTGCAGGAAATGCACTTAAAAGGTTTTTTCAGTGGAAAGAAGCTATACATATATTTATGGTTGAAAGAAAAAGAGAAGTATCAGAATTATCGGATCCAAAGTGGTTTTTTGATTTAGCATTCTGAATAGACATGACTTCTTTAATAAACGA
This sequence comes from Argyra leucocephala, assembly GCA_963942445.1. Classification (NCBI taxonomy): domain Eukaryota; kingdom Metazoa; phylum Arthropoda; class Insecta; order Diptera; family Dolichopodidae; genus Argyra; species Argyra leucocephala. The sequence continues at coordinate 59,759,791 of OZ012681.1, read as the reverse complement.
ATTAAGCCGAAAGCTTCAAATAAAAGGAATTTTGATTAATGAGGCATATTCAAATATAAAAGCTTTTCAGATTAAATTAAAACTACTAAAAACAATATTTTAAAAAATGAATCACATAACTTGCCTTTTTGTGCAATAATGTTAGACCAAGAATCGAATCTTTATCAAATAGCAAATTTCACTATTATATCGAAATTTTGGAAAATAAATTTTCAGCCGTTCCAAAGAAATTGATGGATTTTTCAAAATCCATTTGCAATTAAACTTGAAGATGTTCCTAATTACTTGAAAATGGAGTTAATTGGCCTACAATCCAATGATGTTTAAAAATCATCTTTTGACCCATCGCAGCTGAAAATATTTTATTCTAATTTACCAAACTCTGCTTTTGCGCTTTTAAAACAAATTTCAGCTGGGATGATAACAATTTTTGCAAGCATTTTTTTAAAAGTTTTAAATTACATTAAAAACAAATATCGCAGTAGAATAATTGATGAACACCTATATGCAATATTAAGAGCAGATGCGACCAAGTTTGAGGAAAACTATAACGAATTGCTCAAAACTTTCAAACAATACCAAATTTCTCATTAATTACAATTACACTATTTTGTTTTCTTGTTTTTGTTTTTGTTAAATGGATTTATAAAATTGTGTAAAAAAATAAAAAAGTTTATTTTTGAAAACTTGTTTTAATTAAAATTAAATTATTTGTGACAGTTGAAAATGTATTAAATGTGGCCCATGTTCTTATTCAGAAAATTTATTTTCGCCCATCGATTGAAAAGCTTACCGATGGTTGACATAGATAATAATGCCTAATTAAAGTGTTAAGTATCAACGTCTGAAATTGGCTGTTATCATCACAGCACATATTTTTCTATTTCAATTAAGTTTCCATTACATACAGTTCTTTACAGAATTTTATTTATTAGTAATTTTTGATAAACCACACTTTTCTGTTCTATCAATAAACAAAGCTCTAGCTAAAATGAACAATTTCGCAAATTTCAAGTAAAATATGTTCAAAACCCTAAACTATATCCATCTTCTTATAAGTGAATATAAGGTGTTTCCAAATCTATGTTTACATCAGAATAAAAGAAAGCACCACCAATGCACATTTAATATAAAGTTTGAAAGTATAAATAAAAGCAAGTTGCTAATACTTAAGTTTATAAAACCATTAATGTCTATAAAGAACATTCTATTATAGTTAAAATCGTTGAATTAAAATTTAAAGCTTATAGAATTTGTACGAATTCTTGAATATACTAAAAAAAAAAAACTATCCGTCGGAAGAAATAGTTTTTTTCATTTATTATCTACAAGTCTACCATAATAAGCATTTGAAAAATATTATGATAAATATATGTATATATATAAGAAATTTTAAAATTTAAAATTTAAACTAGAATAAGAAATATAAGGTACCTAATTCACCCAATTTATCCCAAACCTATATACCTACCTTATATTATTTTGATTATTTAAAAATAAATATCCTACACTCTAAGAAATTTTTGTTGAATATTATTATAATAAATGTAGGCAATTGTTTACCTACAATTATTGTAGTAAAATTAAACTTCGACGTTTAAAATTAAACTGTCAGCTGAAATTTAAGCATTTTTCCAGCTTAATTTTCAACATCTTATTGTTTAAATTTTAATATCAAGAAAAAAATACTAATACAAATATGTGGAATATTTTGTCTCGAATTGTTGAAATATCAACATGTAAAAATCTTCAATTGTTGAATATTAAAAATTTACGAAAATCTTGTTGAATATTCAACATTAATCTGCAAATAAAAATACATATTGAATAAATAACACTTTTTTATATTCGTAATTCATTATTGAATTTATTTAAATTAAATTAACTATATTTATAAAAAGCAAAAAATTAAAGCAAAAAGAAAAAATAACAATTTAACAAATTAAGAATAGACTGAATTAAAATTACAAAACCATAAATTAAACAAAATCCAAACAGTTCAAAGATTAAATAACAAAAAAAAAAATTTTAAGAAGGTATATTCGGATAAAAGAAAACTACATATTTGTTGTTTAGTTTTCTAAAATTATTAATTCTCCACATGTTGTTTCGGATATTTTTTTGGGTCTTCTAGGATTTTCCGGATAGTGATTTAGCAGAAACTGTGCAAAGAAATCCATTGAGATGGATTTCATATACATACAGGACATTTGCTTTGGATATTGTAAATTAATACAATAGCATAAAGATATGTTTTGTATGATTATCTATTATTAGCACCCTTTCGATAAACGTACATTGAGCAAAAAAATATGTTTGACTCAACTATAAAATTATAGAACAATAATATGGTTGGAAAATATAGTTACATTAACCATATTATTTCATGTAACTATGGGTTTTATATAAAGCTAAAAAGTTTTTTATACAGTTAAATGAAATATAATATGGTTGCAACAAAAATAGTTCATAGTTCACACAACAATATTATTATCTTCACAAACATAATTATGTTTGCAGCAATATTATTTATAATTGAAACAAAAATAATTATGTTTGGAGTAAACATGTTATAGTTACTTTCTAAAAGACGATATTTTGTTCTCAACTATAATTTTGTTGTTTTAAATATGATTCACTAATATATTATGTTTAAAATAAATATAATATGGTTGAATGAAAAATATTTATGTTTACACCAAACATAATTTATAGTATAGGTTCAATAATAATATTATTCTCACAAACTTAAGTTATGGTTGCAGCAACATTAATTTTAATTGAAACAAAAATAAATATGATTGAAGTAAATATATTATATTTGAAATGAAAGTTAGCAGTATAGTTAATTTCGAGAGGATTATATTTTTTTGTCTATTATAATAAATAAATGTCCAATAAATATCAAATTTTGTTAAATTGGTGCTGTCTACATTAGCTACATAGATTTTAAATTTATCAACTTCAGCTACTGATGACTGTAAAAAATAAAAAATAAAAACATAAGTATATTGTAATAGTTAACATTACCTGCAAATTAAAAAGTACTTATGTTATAGCATCTGACAAGAGATTCTAAAGAAAGCCTCAACTTTCGTAATATATTGCCATAAAAATAAGAAACTGTTTGATTGAACAGATCATTAAATAATTATAATTTAACTAACCTGTTTAGTTTCCTTTTATTAGTTTTTCAATAGTTCGTCTTAACTTAGATTATTTATTCTGTTTTGTTATTATTTTAATATCTAACTATTTCAACTTATATTGAAATATTTCCTCTCACAACATCCAGTTTTTCATAAAGTACACTTTATTGTCTATCAACATCTAGATAAAAAATTAGTGGTTAGTTTATAAAATGTTGCAAACACTTACAAATTTATATCCATCAGCTATAAGAGTTTTTACATTAGGTACGCTTATATTTTAAAACACGTTTTAACTTCGCAAACAACAACAGAAGACTGAATATTCAAGTATTTTTTTTATTTTTGAAGCATTTTATTTTAACGCCAACTATAATATGATTACTTCAACCATAATATTATAGTTACTTAAATCATAATATGATTACTACAACCATAATATGATTATTTCAAACATATGAGATGATTACTTCAATCATAAGGCAACTATAACATGATTCGATCATAATGTGATTAGTATTACTACAAATATTTGTAAAACAACTATAATATTATTTCTTTAACCAAAATATGTTTGTTACAACTACTGGATTATGAGCTTCTTAACCATATTATGATATCCACAACCATAATATTTTTGTAAGCAATATAATTTATAGTTGATTTACATTTTTTTTAAATATAGTTATAGCAACCATAATTTATTACAATGTAGGTATATATTTCGATTAACTATAATATTTTTAACACAAATAAAATATGTTTCTATCAACCCTGGTTATATTCCTCATTAACATATCAAATGTTTGTTTCAACTATATCTAACATAATAAGTTTAAAGTAACCATAATATATTTCTCGCAACCATTGGATAAACATATTATTTCTCTTAGTGTATAAGAAATTTCCATATTTGTAGACTCTAAAAAAAAGAAACTATATCAATATTTTAAAGGTGCATTTTCTAATGTTGTACAAACCTGAAAATTTAATAAAAAAAAACAAAAACTGTGCAATTATTTTTCACGTGGTTATGCATGGTTATTCATGTTTTTGCATAATTTGAAGAATCATACATACATACATACATAATTATATTTCTTATCTATATAATTTTGTTTCCACTTATTTATTGTAAAGTATATATAATACACTAAAATTTAATAATGTATAATCAAAATTTTACATGCCTGTTGAATATAGTTGATATTTAAATATAGCTATAATAATTTAATTTCACTATAATTAAGAAGTATTGATATGCGACTATAAACACTTCAAACAACAAACAAAGACTCAATTATCTTTTAACGAAATTGAAAAAAAAATTTCTGCTGAATTATAATTTTCGGTAGAATATTCAACAATGAAAAAATGAATGTTTAAAATTAAATGGATGTTTTATGATAAAACAAAAAATGTTTATTATACAACAAAATGTTGATTTTTAATAGAGTTTTTTTTATATTTTTTTACAATTATTACAGTGAATTTAATTAATTTATTTAATTTTCAACAAAACTTGTAAAAGGCTATTATTTCTTAGAGTGTAAAATGTCATAAAACAAATTCCGGAAATTCTTTCATATTCCATACGTTACGAATCGGCAATCATATTTCAACATTCAAATGGTAGTTCATAAATATATACAATCTGCAGCTGTTTCAGATGATCATTAATTTCTTTTAATGATTCCTACTTTCTTTTCAAATTTATATAATATTTGTCTTATATAATATATTCCCATCCCAGCCCAGCGTACTGTAAATATTGAAGGTGTGAGCGGCGGCTGTTTGTAAAAAATAAATGAATCAGTTACAAAGAGCTCTTGTAACTGATCTGAAATTATTAAAAGAGCTAATGACTTACTAAGACAAAAATAAACTCTTAGTAACATTTTTCGCAATACAAATCTCAACATACATTTCCAATTTATTTTCGATTAATCCTGGTATTTTTCTTTTTCCATAATCCGAACCATATTAGACTAAGCGCCGACATAATGTAATTTTTAGTTTTGCAGCTGCTGGATTGCACATTTGCACATTGCACATAAACTAATATAATCGTAATATAACATGTCAAATATGCAATCAAACAGTTGCAAAATTAAAAATTACATGTCTTCGTCATAGCTTAAAAGTACAAAATAGTTAAATTAAGCTTAAAGCTATACGTATGCTGTTAGTATGCTGTGCAAAAATTTAAAATGGCAACGTTTGATCTAATAAAATAAATTGAATAATCGAAGTATACATACATAGTAAAATAAAATAAACCTAAGTACAATAAAGTAAATCTTAAAAAATATTATTTAAAAATATTATTTTAAAGGTTCCATTTTATTTTATTTCCGATTTATTTTATTTTTAAATAATTTATTTAAGATAATAAATAGATTAAGAATAGATAAATTAATTAATACTAATAAACTCATTTAAGATAAATAGTTAGATTTTATTTTCACACGTTGATGTTGATTGTCAAATGAACAATTAATGCCAGTATGCCACCTGTTATTGATTAAACGAATTTCTGATAAAATTTTGCTATCGATTTTGCAGTAGTTTTTGTATTCATTTTTTGGCAGGCAAAAAATTTTAACAGCATAGTTAGCTTAAAAAAAAAAACAAAATTAATAGTATTTACAATCGCGACGGAAAACCCATAACAAATCTAAAATAGTTTGTAAAATGTTTTAAGGGTAATTGTAATTATTGTTCCAAGTACTAAAGCATCTTCTTCCATTAAAGCATTAATAATTGTGTAGAATATTAAAAGTATATTTCGCTAAATGCGTATATTTATGGTTAAAACAAAATGAAGGTATTGCAATGGTAATTATCAAGTAACGGACCTAAATTCAATAGAAAATCAGTGGAACATAATGAAAAAAAAAATTAAAATGTTCTGGCCGTCGGAGACAAAAGATGAATTGAAGCAAAGACAAATTTCATCTGAAATAACACCAGAAGATTACCAAAAGTTGTATCAATTTTTACAAAAAACAATTAAATGCGTTGTTCAAGTTAATGCTTATGTTAGACATCAGTACTAATGTACATTGTATACGAACTTAAATGAATCAAAATTAAATTGTAAGAACTTGAAAGGATTGATGTTTTTTTTGTTTTATAAATTAGTATTTTTTAAATTAGTGTTTTAACATGATTAGAAATTCTTCTCTCATTTTAAATTCAACTATAAAAAAAATGGCTTTTGTGCAATCGGATTTTAAAAGATTGGCTTTTGATGCATTTGAATTCTTTTTTTTTTTTTGGATTTTAAACGTAAGCCATTCTTAATCAATTATAGAAGATTTGGAATTTGCAATCTAAAAATTAATAATCAATATTTGGTATAATAGTTCATCACTCATTAGCATAATATAGAAAACTCTTTTAGTTTTGTACATTGATTTTTCCCATACTGTTATTTAATGTTGCTCATTTAACATCAGATAGAGAACCATAGATTTTTACAAAAAAATTTAAGATATAACATTTTTAACAATCTGGCAGAATTTACAGCTTTCTTATGATATTTCAAATTTCACTTTCCCCATAATAAAGACAAAAATATATACATATAATTATGGTCATATTTTACAGCTAGGTAATACAAAAAACATATAACAATATAATCTTAAGGTTTAGTTGCAAAAGTTAGAGCAATGCTGTTAATTTTATACAAATTTTGTGTTGTCTAATGTAAACAATATACCCTTCACAATCGCTACATGAGTAGCACAATAGAGGGATCAATGAGTGGCAAAAATAGAAGAATAAAATGTCATCTCACAAGAAAACTAGAAGATTTCGAATATGCGTATGACATTGCCCTTCTCGCCTAAACACACAGTGACATGCAGCAGAAAAAATTCTTTAGAAGTTGTTTTCAAAATCAATACCAACAAAACAGTATGCCTAAGCATTAACGCAAGAAATAGTGCGTTCAAGTACAATCAACAACAAAGTCATAAAAGATGTCATAGAGCTAATTTACCTTGGTATTATTATAACTACAAATGAGGGCACTAAGACAAGATAGAAAATCGGTTAAAATTAGTTAGAATGGCTTTCGGAGGGTTTCGGGCTCTGTGAAGAGAACCTGACATTGCCAGGGTGACTAACAACAGTAAGACATGGTTGATAAATAAGAAATATATAGGGAAAATTTTGGTCTTCGTTAGCATGCGAATAATAGCAAAAGTTGTGGCTCAGAATATTTAAAAAAAATAAACCATGGGAAATAGCCAAACAAAAGAGAATGGAGGTTGATAGGCCACACTCTCAGAAGATCTACAAACAGTTTTGCACAGCATTCATTGTATTGGAATTAGAAGGGAAAAAAAGAAGTAAGTAAACCGCAGGAAAGATGGTGCAATATGGATAGATCCATAAATATGGATCAGTCCATAAAGAAATAGAAAACCACAACACAACATGGAATAAAATTAAATACCTAGCACAGAACAGAGTTAAATACAGAGTTTGGAATCGCTATGCTCCCACAACGAAATTGAAGCAGTGACAACCCAACACAAATGTAAATAATACCTAAATACTATGAAGAAACATCCTAGCTGTACAAAACACTTTACATAAAATACAGTTTTGACCTAATTTGATACTAAACTTTAAATCCTTTAATAGCCCAACTCTAACATAATTTCTACACTAATTCATATTATTTCATTTCATTCTAATTTCACTTTTGTTTTTTCGCAATTCAATTTAAAATAAACAATAAATAAATAAGAAAAAAAAATTCAAAATCAAAATATTACAAAAGAAAATTCCAATTAATGGTTCTTTAAAAAAAATTTTCATTTAATTTTAATAAGCAATATTTGTGTTTGCTCTAACAACATAAGTATGTACACATAAGATACGTAAAATTTTTTTTTAAAATTTATTTCCTATTAAAAATTATTTAATTGAAAATAAAAAAAAAAAAAAAATAAAGAAAATAATTTTCGAAATACGAAATATTTATCTCGAAAAAACGTCATCTATGTGAACAAATCAAGAAAAACGTATTATTAATTTTATATAGTCTAAATTTTTGAAAAACAATTTTTTTTTTGCCTAAATTTCTTAACTGCCACATTTTCAAGGAAAAACAAAATATCAAAAAATAAAACGTCTCATTGATTTTTGTTTGTTTTGTTTTAACCCCAAAAACGATTATAGAACTAATCTCTTCAATGTACACGACGAACACGAGTATATATATATATATATATATATTATTAAACTAGAAATTCACTCTCTAATTTTAAACAATTGACCACCAGCACCACAAATCTCTCTCTCTTAAAATAATTTTCTTAATTTTCATTTTAGACAAAGAAATTTGTAAGTGGCATAATTCTAATGACAATCAGTTTATGATGTAAATTGGAACGGGTTCAATATCTTCTTCAAAATCTTAAATATGGTTTTTCTCTCATCAAAATAACCTTGCTTACCCACAATTTGTTATAAAATCACAATTAGTGCTATAATAATTCTATAAGACTCCCGATGAGCACTAAAGGTGTTACTAGCCATATACTCAAGTTAACTTAAGTAAATGTCAAACTCATATACGCTCTTATGGGTTTGCATATAATCAACTATAGCCATGCTTAAGTTAACTTAGTTTTTGTTAAAAAATTTACTTTTCGTTCAACTTAAGCGGTTACGATTCAGTATGGTATAGGAAATTGGGAATAACCGATGGGGATACAGAAGAACTCGATAAAATTATTTTTTATTATGTTTATAGTCAAAACTTAGGTTAGTAAAGGCTTTATGCTTTTGTACTGTTAGCTGGGAAAATAATAGATTTAGAAAAAATCAGAAAAATAACGGGATACAATCCGCAGCATATTTCCAATAACTTTGTTACTGTTTGCACATTAACTACATAACATCATATCATTTTGGGAAAGTTTGTAATAGAAAGTGATTCTATTTTCTAGAACTTCTAAACACCTATACCCTACAATGTTTTGATGTCTTCCCACAAACATATAATTTAGAAGTTTTCAAGAATACATAAATATCCCTTCAAACTGTCTGTCAATTTTTATATACGAGATGGTATTCTACTTTTCTATTCTATTCTATTTCTTTCATACTCTTCTCTAATTTAGTTTATTATTTTTTACTAACCTTCTTTTTTTCTTTCTTTCATCTTTAAATCGATTACAGTCTGCGAAGGTTGTTAGGTTGTTACTTATCCCATTATTTTGGTTACAATTAAAAAAAAAGATGTTCAAATTAAGTACGAATTTCATCACAAGCCTTCAACAATCTCGTCATTATAACGATTTAGAAAATGGCAATGTATTTGAAGTTTTTCTTAGTCATTGTCAAAATTATTTCTCTATGTTGGCCTATCTTTTTATTTTTCTTTTTTTTTTAATATAAATTTAATTTTTCCCACTATTTTTACATTCTTACACTAGTCTAGCCTACAATACAGCTATTTATTTCTAATTTTATTAACAACTAAACAATTTTTTAGTTTTTATGTTAATTTTACGCAAAATTTTTGGAATTTTTTATATTATGACACAAATTTTACAAAGCTTTTTTGACTTTGATTTATATTATTGCAAAAGTAGGGAGTAAAAACCAATAGTTATTTATTAAAAACATAGCCTAAACTTAATTTATCTTAATCTAACTAAAACTGCGTAACCTAATTAAAAATTATACTTTGTGCTAATTATAATTAGAGTTTTCCAACCACCAATAGTTTGCTTTAACTAATTTGTCCTTATCTGGTATATGGATATTTCAAATTTTAAATTTTATCCGTTAATATTGCCCCGGTTATAAACAATAGCTTTACATGTAGCCCGTCTATTATAAATGGTATAATAGAGGTACATGATTACGGTTTTGAATATAACCGTTTTCATATAAATAGATAAAAATCTCAGGAAGTATGAAGCTCGTGAGCAAGGTCTTTTGTGGTAGAATATATGCAATATCAAACCATTTTCTGGAGTGTTTTGTGCTTTATCATAATGTCTTCGAATTAATTTTATGATAAAATTATCGATTCTAATTATGTTTGCTTCCTGGTACAAGTATTTATTAGAGTAGTAATGCTTGTATTCGGAATTGGGCTTTCTATATATAATAGTACAAACTCTTATGCACTTTCTTTCAAATTTTTGTAGAGTTTCCATTAAGCTCGCAATGTTATTGTACCATATTGGTGCACCATATACAAACGTTGGCCTTATTAGTGTTTGGTAACATATAATTTTAACTTTTTTTACTAATAATTTTGTTGTAAAAAATTTTTTTTGAAGCCATGGAAGCTTTGTTACCTTTTAATGTAATATATTTGATGTGCTCAATATAGTTTAAGTTATGATACTATGCTGACCTATTTTGGCATGCCTATTGTTTTATTTTTAGCTGTTTTGCTATAAAACATTGTATTTTGCCTGTCCGGTAAGAAAATAGTAGACAGCTTGTTTGCCGCATCAGTGTACTGTGAAATTTGCCATTGCCCATTGGCTGACCTTCATTACTAGATAAAACTTTCCCATGGAACTTCGACTTATAATCCAACGATTTCTATAATAATTGGAACTCAATAGCTAATATTCAACGTTTTTATAAATTGCATTAAAGTTTTGTTCCAAAATATGAAAAAAAATAGGCCTTAAAAAATTTTATTGTACCTACCAAAACAAACTGTAATATTTTCTGTAATTAATTCTTTCTGTAATACACTCGTACAGGAGTGGTTTCGTTCATTATAACGATACTTGAAATCTATAAGTACTTATAGTATAAAACTACCATTATAGCTCTTCATTTGTTTTTTTTTTCATGGGGAGCGCGATTTTAAGATCTATTGTACTTCCCCGTTTATTGCCTTAGTATTTTTATTTTGACTGATTTTATAACTTATTACAAGATATTATTCATACATCTGTGAGTTATAAAAATAGACGAAAATTTACAGTTTATATACAGGATACAAGGCTGTAAATTGTAAAATACAGCTTAGCCCATGTTGAGGTATATCAAAAGTTTAATTTTCCCTCTATAAAGCAAGTGATAACATTCTCGACTTTATGCCTCTTTGTATATACAATATTTTTTAAATATTAACCCTTTAGTTGTAAACAATAAAATTCTATACACTCGTATTTTTTATTAATTTCATTTTTGATTTTTCATTGCGTCTATAATAAAAAATAACAACACGGTCAACATTTGTTTCTTTTTTTTTACTTTTTAGTTTTTCTAAATTATTTTTCTAAAAAATAAAACTAATTTTAGATAAAAATAAAAATAAAAACAAAAATATTGAAAAAAAATCTCTTCTAAATTTTATTTTAAAATTCAATTTATAAAAAATGGAAACAGTAAAAAATAAAATAAAATAACAAAAAGAAAAAAATATTTTTTTACGTTGTATTAAAAAAAGACAACACCTCAAAAAATCAATTTGAGAAAAATCAAAGAAAATGATTTAAAATTTTTATAATCCAAAAACATTCAAAAATTTATATCAGCTAGAAAATTTGTCTCATGAGAGAAAAAATAGAATGGCTAATGTTAACACACTCTAATACAGACACATTTTGAATAATCGAATTTTGGTATGATTTGAAAAATAATTTATTACCATAGAGAGAATTAATTAGACAGACGGACAAACGGAAATTTCTTGTAATTTAAATACTTTTAAATTAGTTTTAATGATCGTGAATTTTTTTCAGTTTATAAGACAAGCACATTTGTTGCGTATAGCCACCATCATAAGAGTGTAAAAACAGATCACAAAAGAAAATGTTTCTCTTGCTGTGTGATTATTTTGAAAAATATCTCGGCCACAAAGTGTTTTTTTTTTTTTATTTTTCTGTTTTGCTTTTTTTTTTTAGAAAATCTAAAGTAAAAGCGACACAAAATAAGAAATAAAAAATAGTTTTTGAATTTTACAAACAATAAGTTTTGTGGGCGAATTGAAAAATAAAATAAAATTGAATAAAAAAATTATCGTAAATGTGTTGGCTGATGATAGTAGCGTGCAAATTGAAATTTTTAACTAACAAAATTAATACACAGAAACATATACAGAGTGCTTCAGAGTCATCGCAAGGTTGATATTTCACAATATCGTCTACCGTTTAAGGTTAAGCTATTAAATTATTTTGGGTGGTGGGGTTGTTAATCCTTTGCAAATTTTTATTGATTTACAAAGTGTTTGGTGTGGTATTAATTGTCCCAAATGATTAGGCGAACTAGAACGGACCAATCAAATAATTTATTACCATGTTTGTTGTTCAAAATGGCTCTGGGAAATAGCTTCCATTAATTAATGCCAAACATCAATGAAATAATTCTTAAATTAGAAATAAATAACTCCAAAATCCAAATACTTTGAAATACAGATTATATCTCCCTTATAGGAAAATGAATAGTTTATGGGCAAATTCGGAGCCAAGAGCTGATAATAAAAACTAAAACTAATATATTTTGAAATTTAGTTTTAGTTTTTTTTGTTCCTTTTGTTCTAATAATGAACTTTCAATAAATTTTTAAACGTTAAAATGCCTTTAATTTTCTTAGATTATTCAGGTTTAAACTAAATCAAATCAAAATATTTCTCAACTGTTAGTTTAGCTTTCTAATTTTTGGTTCAAAAAAATTCTTCATTACCAATATTACTTATAAGGTATGAAAATTTTAGAGGAGCTGTTTTTTTTTTTTGATAAGAGGGTTTATTTTGTCGTTACGCACCCTATTATTTTCCTATGCTTAAACAAAATGGTATTCTAGATACTAAACGGTGAAGAACCCATATCAAAATAAATCAGAAGGAGGTAATGGAGAAGGATAGAACATTCACTCAGCAAGTCATCAAATAATATCGTGCGAATGAGCCTAGAATGGAACCCACAATGTATATACAATAAGACTCGGTCGTCCAAAGAACACCTGTAGTAGGACCATATCAAATCTTGAAAAAACGAACATAATGTGGGAACAAGCGAAAACAGCAGCTACAAATCAAATACGTTGCATTTTCGTATTTTGTCACGTATATTCAAAATTTGCATCAAAAAGTAGCTCTTCCTATTTAAAAATCTCGATTTTGGTTTATTTCCGGTTTTAAAAAGCTTTATTCTGGTCTTTTCCGGAAGTTAAAAATATCACCAATCAATGGACCACCATCGATTTAGTTATTCACTTTTTTTTTTTAATTTAAAATAACGACTCCTTCCTCTCAACTGAAAAACTGATACACATGCCTTGGGACACCCGGTATATCTTAATAAAGGGGGAATTAAATGAAATAAATAAATTAAATATAAACTATGTATTTTGATAGTTCAATTTGTTGTTACCTACTTGCCTATAAAAATTAATATACCAAGGATTATACACCCTGTATATATATATATATACAAAAATATAATATAATATTAATAGTACGTATTTGTTCGTATATGAAAAACACGGAAAAATAAGCTTTTAATATTGATTTACACATTATTAAAAATTTTATATATACATGTACTGACACTGTATATATAATATATATGTATATATTTGGTTCTAGCATTCTAAATTTTAGTTAGACCCTCTGAAAAATAATAATGTGATTATTTCGAAGTTTTTTAATTTTTTGATGACAGGTTTTATATGCTTATTAGCAACAGACAAAACTTTAGCTCAATATGGGTAACAACATGGGGGCTCAGAAATCTGCAAAATGATGTTGAATGATTAGACAAAGAACCTAATACATGATCTTAAACGTATAATTATTAATCAAATGTACATCCTTAAAGTTATCTGATTCATTTGTTGAAGCAATTTATTACTTTAAAATATAAAGAGACGTATGAAAACGGGTAAATTGGGAATGAACGAATGTAGAGTGACAAAGAGTGTTGGAAGCAAATTTGCATTGAAGCAACAATTTCAACAAAGCTATACTACCATCTAAATAAGTAAATAGACTTTTAATTTTATTATATATATATATATTATATATATATATTTATATTATATATGTGCTACATAGCATATATGTATAAAACAATTAGCAAATATTAATGTTATAGATAAAATTAAAGAATATAGTCGCGGAGCCCACTGCTACTTTTCCGTCTAAGTTTACATGAGCTTAAGAATAGGTAAAGAAAATTTAATATTAAAGAAAATAAAGTAGTGAAAGTGAAAATAGAAATTTAAATGATACATTACTAAATTTAATAGATTAGAGGTGTCTATATTTATTACTGTACTCTGTACTAATATAATACCACAGAATTCCCCTAATTATAATTATCATTTTTTTTTCGTTCATAATTTTTATTTTATTTTAATTATTATAATAATTATAAATTGATTTTATTTCCAATTTATTCATTAATACCACACATGATTGACTTTGTATTCGAGCCCACAAATATTTATCTATATATATACAAGTACGTAGATGTACAAATTTGTGTGTTATGACACAACAATTTGTATAGAACTTGAGGAAATGAATTTATAAATTTTAATTATATAATTTTATTAGAATTTTCAAAGAATTTTTATTCATAGGCTTGGGTGGGCCCCTCTACTTCTACCCAAGTGTTTTTTTTTTAATTTTTTTTTTTATTTAATTTTGAAATTACTTTAAAATTATCTGTCAAGTTCCTATTAAAAATATAAAAAGTTTTACCTTCAAAGAGAAGAGAGAAAATATTTTTTTTGATATTGTTATGTAAACATTGTTAGTTCAGTTAGTTAGGTTAGGACTGATAAAATAAATGTTAATTTATATTAAACATGATCGATTAAATACAAGAGGGTGGTTGATTTCACTAAATTTAGTTACCGTTGTTACATATTGTGATACCAATAAACCTCATCGGTGAAATTATGTCCGTGTATTTTTGCCGGTAGATCTACATATCTACCTAGATGATACAAATTCGATAAAACATACTAATTTCAACTTTATATACCACTCTTTCAATTTTAATATACAGCATCAGTAGTATGAGTAAATATTAATGACTTGATGATTGGCTTTACTTTAATAGGTAACCATATCTCTTTCTTGTACTTATTAATATTAATACTTGTAGATATTCCTTTTTTTTTTAGTATGGTAATTAAGTTAATAATAATTTTAAAATTAAGAAAACGAAGATGAAGAGGTCATTCTTTAAAGAATAATCTGACAAATCACAAATAATTTTCATGCTTATTAAGCAAGTGGTAACGTAAAGAAGAATCAATCGTTTTTCCATTGTGGAGGACTAAAATACTATAATGAATTGAAAGTCTTACAGCACTTTATTTTATGCTCGTCGAAGTTTACTTTTTGGTAATTTTATCAATATCACTTTAAGCCTTATTAATACAGATCGTTTTTTTTATGCTCTTGATAGTAACTTATGTAGAATCAATCACCTTTTCGTGCTTAATTAAGTACGGTACTGCAAGTTTATACTACAATATCTACAATTTTTCGAGCATTTATATGTCAAATTACTGGCTTTTCAACTAATTAAATGTGCAAACCTACTGCTATTGTCAAGAACTAGTAAACAAATAATATACAACATTTACCTATAATAAAGAAGTGGTCAGTGTAAATCCAGCAGAACAGTACTACCCTGATTGCTAATACGCTATTGTCAAAGATTACAAAATTCGTATAGCTGAAGCGTTTGGTTTAATGATAATTACAGTTCCGCAACATGGGCTATTTTCTGTATACAAGCAATTGAATGTAATTATTGATATTTCTCATTTCAAAAAACACTCTCAAAGTCATTTCCGGTCTCAATTTAGAACATATTCGTGTATACAGTCAGTTCATCATTACTTACTACCGAAATAACACTCTACACTCTACACTTCACAGATATCTATTGATAGAAAATTTTGGTCCTATAATGCATTTTCTAGAATTGTGTTCATATGTTGGATTCACATATGTGACTGTTACTATTCTATTCAGTATTGCTTCCGCCACTTAACGTCTAGTAAATGAGGCCAATTTTATCTCCCAGGCGATTTGAGCTCGTACTTGACACATAATTCGATTGCATTCTATAAATTAGACTATATAGAAAGAGATATAAACTAGAAAATAATAAAGTTAACCCCACAAATGACCTCAATGGTAAAGGTATGGCAAAGAATAACCTTTACAAACCGTTGCTGTTTCGGTCTGTGAAAACATTTCGGGTCAAAGCTCAAAACACCAAATTTCAAATCTGGTAAGTGCTCATACTTCCGATTCTACTGTACATATCAGAATCATGGGCACTACCCAAAGTAAGTGAACATGCACTTGGTGTCTTCGAGAAATGTCTTCGCCGGATATACAGGCCGGAAAATGGGATCTGAAGGACAAGATATAATGTCGAACTGTGTCAGCTGTATATTAAAAATTAAAGTTGACTACAGTGATTCGAAAACCTAGAGCAGATGGATGAAAATGCTCCAGTCAACAAAATCTTCGAATCCAGACTCGTAGAAACAAGATGTCGCAGCAGATCAACATTTTGTTGAAGAGATTAAATATCGACCGATTTGAAACAATTTCGTATTTTTAACTGAAGAGAAGCTGGCCATGAGTGACAGAAATAGAGGACGTTGATGAGTCATGCCAAGGACATAAATGGTCGGTTGTCCACTTAAGGAAGTATTATTATTATTTTTATTGAATATAATTTAAATTATACAACCATCTAGCTGGCAGGGCTATATATCGATTTAAATCTATAGGTACAAAAATGTTCAGCTGTGGACGAGAAAGAACTTCTTATCATGAATCATTAGGGTACTGAGAATTTTAAACATTTTTCTAAGTTCATTTCAATTTGTTTCTATATTCTACTCCTTTGGTTCATTAATTCCAGAACCAAGTTCACTCATACCCATTCAAGACGAAACTTATTAGAAGCCACTCAACAAATACAAGAAGTTGTTCATTTAAAACACAAGATTTTTTATTTTTTTTTAACAGTTTAAAATTATTTGTTGAATCTTTCCATTAGAAATTGACAATAATTTTTATTTATTTAAAAATAATAAGTTTATTTAAGTCCTATACGTACTAAAGTTGAAGACATATAATCCAGTGATTAGACATCAATTTAGGTTACACTGCTCAGGTCACTCCTTTTTAATCTGATCCCAAAAGGTATGCATAAAAGATTCCGCGCGAGATAGTTTGGATTGATTTGACAATCTACCAGCACAGTTCATCGTTAGTCTTTGGAGTTCATCCCGGACCATAGGTATGTTCAAATCATTATGTATGTTTCAATTTTTTAGATACCAAGGAGGTTTGGTAATGATTCTCAATATTTTTGATTGCAGTTTTTGTATAATTTCCACATTACTTTTAGAGGTATTTTTCTACAATTGACAGCCATATGACCAGATTGGTTTTAAGATTGAATTGTACAAAAGTACTTTATAGTCCATATCGAGAGGAGAGTTTTTGCGAACTAACCAGTACATACTATTTATTTTTACCTTAATTTGTTCTCATTTTGTTTCTATAAACTTTTTCCAATAGATAGACTACAAGATACTTTACTTCTTTTGCCTATGGGATGGTGATTCCATTTATTTGGACTGGGGTACATGTGTATTTATTTAGAGTCAAGGTGAAATGTACACTTTTATTTCCATTTATTAAGCCAATTTTCAATAAGTTGAATTTAAATAAGTTGATTTTTGGAAGCAACAAGAGCGTTTACGTGTAAGCTCAAGATTGCTGTATCATCTGCAAATGTGGATTTTAGTATTTGTCTACTATCAGGTAGATCGGCAGTATAGATTAAATATAAAAACGGCCCGATCACACTACCTTGCGATACACCAGCTTTGATAACATGTTCTTCAATTTAATCATAATATTTTACTTTAAATCTCTAATCTCTAATCTCTAATCTCTAATCTATCAGTTAGGTACGATTGGATAATTTGATGAAATTCAGACGGTAGATTGGTTTGAATTTTAAAGTTCAGATCATCATGCCAGACTTTATCAAAATTATTATCAGACTTGAACAAAATTTATTCTCTTCGAAGACTTTTCTGATTTGTGTTGCTATTCTGTACACCTGCTCCATTGTACTGTGTTCGGCTTGAAATCCAAATTGATGTAAGGGGATTACACCTTTATTTTTTGATCTTAGGCATTAGTTTATATATTAGGAGTTTTTTTATTACTTTAATTAGTGTTGGTAAAAGACTAATAGGTCTACATGAATCTATTTTTCTTGTCTGTACATGGTTTAGGAAAATTTAGGTAACATATGAATGAAAGCTATACCAGATAATTCCTTAAGCATTTTTCCATTCATTTTTGTTTATTCATTCCAAAATATAGTTAACATATAGCGACAAGCGCAGGCTGTCAATGATCAAAAATTAACCAAACTCCGAACTAAGTAATTACTTGTGCGAACTTGTTATTGAATTTTGTTTGCCTGTTTGTAATTTTATCAGCTATCAGCAGACTTTTTGATTCCAAGTGTATATCCGTAGTACTGTGATACCATGGAAGATTTAAGATCATATTTAGAATCTTGTTTTGCGCAATTTGTATTTATTTTTTTTTGTGGCAATTGGCACAATCTCCCCATATTGGTTATCCATATAAGTATAAATTTTGGAATATTGATTTAAAAATCAAAGTTTTATTTTGTTTTGATAGGGCAGATCTTCTGTTTATTAAACCATAGAGAGATTTGATTAAAATTAGGTTTTTTTTTATTTTATCCTCAATGAGGGTGTCCGAAAGTAAGTTTAGGATTCAGGATAATTCCTAGATATTTAATTCTGTAACTCAATTTGATAACAGTACCATTTAGGTTAAGGTTTCTGCTTGGAAAATTACTTGTTTTCTTTTCCTTGAGAAGAAGCAGGCGACCGTTTTAGAAGCGTTGATTTTAATTTTTCATTTGTAATAGTATTGGTGAAGAGTATTGAACCCGCTTTCCAAATTTTGCATAATGTAACATGAATCTGGGATAATAATGTCAGATATAAAAATATTATCCTAACCTGAACTTAGAATTGATCCTTGGGGCACGCCTGCTGGCAACTGGAATTTTGAAGAGTGAGTGTCCACTGAATTTAAAGCACAGCTGAATCTCATGTTTGTAGACTTTGAGAAAGCTTTTGATAGAGTAAACCGAGAGTATATTTGGGAATCGCTTAGTAGGTGAGGCATTCCAGAAAAAATTATAGCTATAATTAATCCTGCAAAGATGCAAGATCAAGTGCAAGTTTTACATCGAGGACAGACAAATTGCATCGAGGTGTGTCAGGGAGTAAGGCAGGGCTGTATTTTATCACCCATATTGTTTTTAGTAGTAATGGATGACATAATGACTACTACTTTGGGTGTAAACGAGAGCAACGGTATCCAGTGGCGTCCTTTCGAACGTATCAGCCACTTAGATTACGCCGACGATGTGTGTTTATTGTCACATACGAATGGAGGTTTGAACGATATGTGCCAAAAGCTGTATGACACTGGAAAAAGTGCTAGCCTAAAAGTCAATTCAGCTAAAACTAAAATCATACGCACAACTCACACATCACAACATCCGATTCTCCATGAAGAAAACCGAATCGAATAGGTGACTACGTTCAATTACTTGGGCAGCATCGTGTCATCAGATGGAGACGCCGATTTGGATAATGAAGCCCGCATCAGTAAAGCCCGTACTGCTTTCGGGATGCTTTCTAAAATATGGCAGGCAAACAACCTATCTCTGCGCATAAAAATAAGTATATTCAACGCAAGTGTAAAATCTGTTCTCCTGTACGCTTGCGAAACATGGAAAGTTTCAGTAAACATCACCAGGAAACTACAAGCGTACATCAATAGATGTCTCCGGCGCATCCTAAACATTCATTGGTCACAAACTATTTCCAACAGAACGCTGTGGCAAAAAACGAAACAAACACAAATAGACGGCGAAATCCGACAGAAGAAATGGCGTTGGATTGGGCATACTTTGAGCAAACCTGACAACAACATCGCGAAACAATGTTTCGAATGGAATCCTCAAGGTAAACGTCGCGTCGGAAGGCCGAGAAAAACGTGGAGAACAACTGTCTTAGCCGAAGCAAGTACCCAGCAAAGAACGTGGCCACAATTGAAGAGGTTAGTCGCAGATAGAAGTCGTTGGAAAGAATTTACTTC
The DNA here is from genome assembly GCA_963942445.1 of Argyra leucocephala. Classification (NCBI taxonomy): domain Eukaryota; kingdom Metazoa; phylum Arthropoda; class Insecta; order Diptera; family Dolichopodidae; genus Argyra; species Argyra leucocephala. The sequence goes on along the minus strand of OZ012681.1, from coordinate 59,739,427 downwards.
CGCCCTATGCTCCACCGATGAAGTTGCAGGACAATGATGATGAGTGTACAGAAAGTTCTATTATATAGAAAGTTTTTAATTATTTAGACTATGTATAGGGGAAACTGCAGACAATGTAGTTTGTAGATCAAAACATCGTGCCATACAGAGTTGAAAGCTTTTTAAATATCACAAATTAAAATACCCACAGACTTTTTTCTTCAAATTTTTCTACGATATAGTTCGTTATACGTACTAGTTAGTGATCAGCAGAGTGTTCAGGTCGAAAACCGAATTGTTCATTGGGTAAAATTTGATTGTTTCAGAAGTCGATTCAACTGTTTTTGTGCTAATTCAAATAGTTTTTTAGCTGTTGACGATCAATTTTGACATTTTCTTCTTACACTACGTTTTTCCGCTATTGCTTCTTGAATCTTCAACACTCAAGATTAAATTCAAATTTTACTTTAAGAATAAAAAAAGCATACCTGAGAAAAAAGTTTTTCCAAAAATTTTCTCATTTAATTCTGCATAATTATAAAATATATATCTTCAAACTTATGATGGACTGATGGTCCCAAATTTATTCAAAAAAAAAAAATTCAAAATTTTAAAATAAATTTTACAATATTAAAACAAAAATTTGAAAATATTTCTAAATATATACAAAAATAAAATAAATAAAAAATAGTAAAAAAAAAGATAATAATAAAAACAACAATAATCAAATGGGAAATTTTTTTTTTTAGGAAATTATTTTATTTCTATTTTTGGAATTCTTATATACAAGAATGTAGAACATGAGTTTCTTAGTTAAAATTAGCGCCAAAAAAAATTTGTTGTTTTTGTTTGTGACTAGTTTTTTTTTGTAAATTTAAAAATATTTTAGCAATTTTAATATAAAAGAAAAAAAAAATTAAACTTAAAAATACCAAACTAATTTAATTTTGATAAAAGTTTAATGGACTTGATTAGAAAACAGAAAATGATTAGAATTACAAAATTATCTACATTGAAAAAAGAAAATGTCATGACAAAATTTTCAAATTTTTTAAATATTTATTTTTTTTTTTGTAAAAGACATAGTAATTGTATTGAGATTGACATCAGTGACGATACGAAGGTTCAGATTTGCCGTTTGGTTACCAAATTTACTTCAGAAATCAAAAATATTAATTAGAAGTTAGTTTTTAGCTTGTTAATGGTAAACGCCCATAAAATATAAAAAAAAAATAAAAAGCAATAATAAACAGATCACTATACTGGTGGGTCATGAGCCTAACAAAAGATAATCTTCAAGCTCATTTGAACGTGTATGGTATATAAATGGTGGGCCTTAGTCTCAATGTTAAACATTAATTAAATATAACGATCCCATGTTACAAAACTTTTAGTACTAATAGTGAATGTTAGGTGGTACGTCACAATTTTTTTTTTTCACTGAGACCAAATGGCTACAATTGAAGAGAAAATTTATTATTTTTCATAATATATACAACCTAGAAGTTACCTTCTTGTTTATTAATATCTCCATCACTTTTGGAGAGGATCGGTTGGGAATTGGTTAATGCTACGCAATCTTCAATTGCCTTAGGTATTGTGAAATAGTTTAAATGGTTGGGCAATGATTTTAAAATGGTGAAGGTTATTTGTCTTAGAGCCATAGCAGGAGTTCCATCTGGACCGGTAGACTTTTTACTATTCAGATTCTTGTGAACCTTTCGAACGTCACTCGTTATGAAATAGTCTTTTCCGTAAAAGGAGTTACTTACAGGAGTTAAAAGTTGAACTTGTGCCTTTGAAAAATTTTTGGAATTAGCAGAAAATTTTTTTGCAAATTATTCGATGTTCCAAACATATGTGATATTATTTTATCGTTTCCAGTGAGTAGCACAAAAGATTCTCAGAAATTTTGCATGATATTTTTAGCGAAGGATCAAAAGCTTATACTAGTATTAGAGAGATATAATAGTTTTTGGTTTAACAGTACGAGGAGTTAAAAACACAGTATTCGAAAAAACTCTAGGGGTTAACCCTAATGGTTAAAAATGAATGATCAAATGATGCCAAAAATGAAAATTAGCCGGACACAACATTAGAGCAAATAAAAGGTAGACCAAGATGGCTGAATGAAGTCGAAAATAACTGTCGAAAATAGATCCAAAAGTAGATCCAAATTAATGAGACAAAGAACAGTTACCCAAAATATAGAGAAAAAGGACTTAAACTTTACATAATTTGCACCTGTGATTGAGACATCTAGATTTTTCTACATTTGCTTGTATGTTCTAGTCTCTGATTAATTTTTGTATTCTATCTTTTTTTTATACGTACCCAAAACAGTAAGTGGAGGTCTTTTACACCAATTGAGACATTTGGATAGAAAGGAAAAGGAAAGTGAAGAAAGAAAGAGGGTAAAAGGAAAGGAGGACATTCTATATATGTAAGCCTATCCATTCTATTGATATATGTGTTCCGTCCAATAACGTTTAATTTTTCTTCTAAATATCGCCACCCTTTTCTTCGTCAAATATGTCATTTGTCATTTTTTATTTATCATTCAGAAATTGCAGCATTCGATTCGTACTCTTCGAGTTCGAATATACAAAAAAACCAATCAAAATTATGAAAAAAAAACTTTGTTACTTATGTAGTAAACCAACAATGGTACGACGATGTATTGTATTTAGAAAACTGAAGCTGATGATTTGTATAAAAGAACCAAGTGTAGGATAATATTCTATATAAAATTAGCTTACTAATTAACTTACTAGCTTACTAACTCTTAGTCTTAATCGTGCTCAGAGCGGCGAATATTGCCCACCTTCGTTCCACAACGGATCAGTAGTATGGTATATACCAGGAGAATATATTAATATGGCTATAAGAAAATGGATGGAGTAGGATCGGGAGTATATGAAAAAAGCCTAAGAGTCCATATTTGTTCAAGCCTAGATTCTAAAAACACAGTTTTCCAGGCAAAAGCACTTGCTATAGAACTCTGTGTGCGAGAGTATTTAAGAAAAAATTACAAAAAACCTAAAATCTACATTCTTTCCGATAGTAAAGCAGCCATACTAGATATTAATACATACACTAGTATGGGACATCAAAACTAGTATGGTTTTTATTTAGAAATACTTAAAACCCTGGCAAAAACAACAAAAAAGCACATTAATGTGGGTACCATTCTGGTATAGCAGGAAACAGATTATCTAGCAAGAACGGCATCGGATACACAACTAAAATGCAGTTGAAAACATAGGTGGAGCAAAGAGCTGCAGATCTGAAAAGCTTTCTAAGTCAACATTCCTGAAATTCGTCAAGTAAAATTAACTCGTCTAAGTGTAAATAGGAAACAGGTGCGTATCTTGGCAAGGATAATAACAGACCACTGCCTAATAAAAAAGAATCTTTATAAAATGGGCCTAACGGAAAATAACTTAACTTATGTAGAATATGTGAACGAGAAGAAGAATTTATTGAATATATGCTCGGTGAATGCGAAGGGCTCAATCGTAGCAGACTTTGCCATTTGGAAACAGAGTTCCTCGAACAATGGAAGCTATCCAGCAAGCGATTGAAGAATATCCTGATTGTGATCACAAAATCAGGTATCCTTAAAGACTCAGACGACTAATAGCACTAACAAACACCAGATCCAGAGGAGACAGATCCCCTCTCGAAATTACATTACATAATCTAATCTAATAACTCGCAGTCCAAATTATACATATATGTGTAGATGAAAGTTACCGATTTAATATTTTTGGCTATTTGCTTAAGACAAAAATATGCTATTTTATATCGAAATACTCGACAGTGATGTCTACTGATCTATGAAATCTATACAATGTCGAATGTATTTCTAAGCATACAATAGTAAACCAAGTACGAAAAACTAAAATGAATTCAGTTCTGCGTTAATGTGTGAAATACAAATGAAATTTTTCACACCTTAAACAATTTAATTATGTAGGTATTTTTATAAAGCGCCACCTGTTAAATAACACCATATAGAAGCTATCACAAACAAAAACAATAAGAGAGCAGAAATTATTTTAACAGCTAAAAAATCGAATAAAATCAGAAACGCACGTGGATAATTACTTTGAATTTTCAATGCTTATTGTTTTTTTTTTTTCATTTTTATTATTATTATTATTAATTTTATTTTTAGAATTTTTTAATTTTTCAAAATTAAATTGACGATACAATTTTTTATGTTTTGAAACAAAATGTATATAGATAAATTAATTTAATAATAATATCTTAATAAGTGAATTAATTTTAATCTCTATCTATTTTCTCATATTGCCTTGTGCTAATAATTTTTTTTTTTTCTAGAGTTATTTTGAGTTGTATTTTGTATACTATGATAATATGTTCGTTTCTCAAGGTTTACCTAAATTTGAATTTTAGCACAAATGATAGATGTTTTTCGATTTCTTTATATGCCAGAGGTATTTTTATTGTTTTTTTATTTTTATGTTTTTTTTACTATATCTTCAAATTTATAGACAGAAAACTGTCACAGTGGTACAACAATAATATTGGAGTAAACTTTGTTTGACTTATCTCATAGATTATATTCAAAAACATTAAGATGAAGATCAATTTCAAAAATTCATAAACATTTTTAACATGTCAATCATAAATTCTAAAATTCTTTAATTGACAATTTGTTGCGGAAATTAATTCAATTACGCTTTAATTTTGTTGTTACGGCAACACCGTCAAATAATTAAATTATATAATTTGTAAAATGGTTAAATGACGGTACAAGTATTTGAACCATTGCAGAACAGATTTTCATTGTTGTTCTTTTGAATGTTAGATATTTAAAAGGAGAGGGGGACATAGCGAAAGAAAATATTTGTTTTAATTTTTTTAATTTTCACATACATTTTAACATACAAAAATGTTAATTTATCAAATTGCCCGAACTCACCAATGTTTACATATGTGGTTGTTGTCTAAGATAAATCAATAACAATAGTGTCCAGAAAAACAATTCATACTTCATACTGATTTTTAGTGCGGTTTTTTATCAAACTTCGTCGAATTTCGTGGAGATGACGAAAACTAATATTATTTTTATTTGTGTTTTCATGTAAAAAACATGAAAAAATTGGAATGGAAATTAAGAATTATGTAAAATATAAATTTTATATTATTTTGTTCGAAATAATAATTATTAACAGAATATGATCGTCAAACTATTGAATTTTTTATTTATTTATTTATTCTTACCTAGTTGAAGTGTTTACAAATTACAATATTAAAATTTACAATAATAAAATATACAACGAATGCAATTAATAATTTAAAATCGAGATTATAAAAATAATTTGTTTACACAAAATTCGTAATGAAATTAGGAAATTACTTTAAATAAGGATTCCTTTACAACATCTTTACTCGTATCAAAATTTATTGTTGCGTTGTATTGGTTTGTGTTTATCAGCATTCTGTTAATAGGCTCATATTTCCCGTAATTAGTCCTGTGAAATGTAATAGAAAATATGTTTTCATGCCTAAAACGTGCTCTTGTGTTAATTGTATTTCTTTAAATGTTATCAATATAACGTGAATCAATGTTTTTATTGAGTACTTGGGTTATAAAAACAATACCTAACACAGTTCTCCCACCTTCTAAAATCTACATATTAAGCAGTTTAAGACACTCAATGTAGGGGGGGGGAGCAATATTAAGAGAATATTCCAATTCAAAGCTCTTAAGTCAATCTTTTTTTTTAATACTTTCTATTCTATCAATGTGTTGGCGATAAAAAGGGGACCAAACTTGGTTAGAATTATCAAGAATTGGTCTGACTAATGTCTTAAATAATGATTTAGTAACATGAGGATCATCAATTTCATTAGACCATCTTTTTATAAAACCAATTAATTTTTTAGTACCAATTTTATTGAATGAAGTTCTGTTGAGTCTCAAGCTAAGAAAATTTATTTTCATATAATTATTCATCACAAAAGGCAAAAGCTAATCAATTAAGTGATAGATTATTAATCTAATAATGAAGGACAGCCTTACTAACGATTTGGATTAGCTTTCTCTCATCGGATTAGCTTTCACTCATCGCAACAGAAGGATTTTATAATTGAATTAAATAATTTAGTTGTTGTCAGTTTTCCGTTCACTAATAATTATTTTCATATCTTATTGCTAATATCGATATTTCGAGAGCAACATACTTAATTCATCAGTGCTAGTTAAATTTCTTCCCTCTTTCTTCCCCTTTTTATATCCTATTCTCTAACAATTATATATATGTCTTATCTTTACTCTTGCAAATTAATTTATATTAACTTAAATGGGACCCTTTTTGTCGAAAAAAAAATGTTGAAAAAAAATGTCGAAAAAAATGTTGAAAATCTCGAAAAAATGTGCCATTTTTTTTAAAGTAGTATATTTTAGAGCTTATTTTTTTCAGCCATTTCCTTTATTGTTGATAAATTGGTGATGTTCTTCAATTATATGCCTAGTAATTGCCGACATAAAATTGCTAGGACTTCTAACCTAATTGCTAAACCAAGCTTTCTTTAAATGTTGTGACAGTGAAGAAATAATTTGTGTTTATTTGTATGTATATATTCAATGTCTGGTTTAGAATATTTTACAGAGACCTTTTGTGCCACGAATAAATTTAAATGATCAGCAATGATAATTTAAAATAAAATTGAGTCGAGGAGTGAGTTAATGCTTAGTTCTGTTGAAGCAGTCAGAACATTTTGTTTCGAACAATTTTGTTAAAAGAGAATTCTTAAGTAGCATGCAGGCTATCATTCATTTATCATTTCAGTGCGCGACTGTCATTTAAAATAATGGTGTAATAGTGTTAAATGATACAATGACAGTTAAAATGATGAAATATCAAAAATTTTTGATTTAGAATTACAGTTTTGTAAAAAATGATGAGAAAACTGAAATGATAGTCCGCATGCTACTTTACGATTGCGATTCTTTGCTTCAGAACATTGTGTTCCAGACAAAGAAAATTTAAACAGCTGAAATTGACATTTGAATTAATTTTCAATTTTTTTTTCTTCAGCTATATAAAATATCATTAAAAATCCATTAGGACCTGTTGTAGGACTGCAGATTTATCTGCAGATTCCAATGTTATAAATAAATAAATAAATCAATTATTTAAAGATTTGAACAAAAAAAAAAATATTTTTATGTCTGAATGTTTTTTTAAGTGTGAGAAATGTCAAAAAATTAAAAATTACAGCAAAAAAATTTGCTCCAAACACAAAAGTTGAACTTAAATTAACTTTTGTTCAGGAGTAAAAAAAAAGGCTCCGAACATTTTCGTAAATTGAAATAATTCAAATTTTCTAAATTTCCGAATCAGGCATAAGACTACTATTATTTTAATCAATTAAAAATTGATCCGACCTTAATTCTAGGTGCCAGGTCTTCGTTTTTTAAAAAAAAAAAAAATTTGTAATTAGAGGACTACTACAATTAACCTAGACTGTTATACTAATATTAAATTATATATAGGAGAGCGCATAGTGTCAATTATTATACCTACGCAAATTTAATTTTTTCTTTTGTTTTCAATTTAAATTTTTGAACTTTCTAAATTTTTCGTTTTTATTTTACTCTTTTGTTAAAAAAACGCAAAGAAAAACATTTTTTAATGAAGTTTTCAATGTTTTTTCCAAATTCTAAATTTAAAATTTTTTTTTCAAATAAAAAAGTCCAAAACTATGAAATGAAAAAAAGATTTAGTTCTTTTGTTTTTTGAGAAATGGAAAAAAAATTCCGAAATTCTGAATGGTCAAATTAAATACCAAAAATAAAATTTGACTTTTTGAAAAAATATTCGAAAATGAAATCTAATTTTAAAAAAGTCATAATTGAAATTTCATTTTTAGTTTATTGCTTTTAGCTAAGTTTGAAGAATCGAGAAAAGAATGTGCAATGCCCTGTCGTCTTATAATAAAGCAATATTTTGTACATGAGATCAGTTGTTGTTTGTTATGTTACAATACAATTTGATATTATCAGCGGAATAGGGTCTTACACTTGACTTAAGTATTTATATTTGCACATATATCTACATGTATACAAATCGATAGATACAGTTACCAATGAAAATGAAGTTGTTAACTACCGAAAAGACAGCTCCAATAGTGCTTTTAAGAAATTTGACCCAGCCAAAACTATGTTGTACTAGATAAATAATAAGAGCTTTGCATCCTCATTTCATTGAAAACATAAGTTAAAATTGATTGTGAATAGGTGAACATATCTTTAATTCAAGAATACCGTAATAGCTGTTACTCCATGTTGATTTAGTAATCGTAGTGAAAAAAATGTATAAGAATATGTACTTTTGATAAAACAATTTTTTTCAATTCGATTCATTCAAGTAAATATACATTTTGTGTTCGACCCAGACAATGACGGGTAACTTTACTAGTATCTTATATTTGAATTTAAGTTTCTTTTAACTTTTAACCTAATACAAGGATTTTCATATCTTATTTTATTAATTAAATCTATAATTCTGAACAAATTTCTTTCATCATAAATTTTATCTAGCTGTGTTCCTTGTTTTATTTCTTGTATTATGTTCACAATGTGATGCTACCTACATTATTTCAATCTAATAAAATTGTAATTTTTATAATAGGTTTATGCTCATCGGTTTTATACTTAATTTTTTCTATTACTAATGCACTCATCGTATTTACTCTCATGTTGGCTATTCTTCTATAAATTTAGCAAGTTGGTGCATAATCTGCTGCATACTGTTGTTTCAAAGTTCTTCTGATGAAATCTCAATTGTCCGTTTGAAGAATTCTAATGATTACATTTTTCGCTTCACCCTGTATTGTTTTATAAAATATTATCCCTGTAAGCGATTTTGCAGTAGTTAATGATAGATAACAGGTGACACTATACTTAAGAATGAATTAATGGTCACATCATTTTGCCCGGTAAAAGTTGGTATATGATGAATATCTTTGAACAATATTTCTTTTGATATACAATTGATACAGTTTCCTGATCTCTTCGGTCTTGTATAACATTTGCTAACAGCTGTAATTGTTGATTTTTGCCTTCAAACCTTGCAATAACCATCTCACTACATGAGTCATGTTTAGATTTAAAGTAGAAATTACAAATCAAATTTTTTGTTATTATATTTTTGTTTTTTATTCTTTTATTTATTTTTAGTGTATTAACTTTTATATAGCACTTAAATTATTATTAAGTAACTATATATACACTAAGAGAAATAATATGTTTATCCAATGGTTACGAGAAATATATTATGGTTACTTTAAACTTATTATGTTAGATATAGTTGAAACAAACATTTGATATGTTAATGAGGAATATAACCAGGGTTGATAGAAACATATTTTATTTGTGTTAAAAATATTATAGTTAATCGAAATATATACCTACATTGTAATAAATTATGGTTGCTATAACTATATTTAAAAAAAATGTAAATCAACTATAAATCATATTGCTTACAAAAATATTATGGTTGTGGATACCATATCATAATATGGTTAAGAAGCTCATAATCCAGTAGTTGTAACAAACATATTTTGGTTAAAGAAATAATATTATAGTTGTTTTACAAATATTTGTAGTAATACTAATCACATTATGATCGAATCATGTTATAGTTGCCTTATGATTGAAGTAATCATCTCATATGTTTGAAATAATCATATTATGGTTGAAGTAATCATATTATAGTTGGCGTTAAAATAAAATGCTTCAAAAATAAAAAAATACTTGAATATTCTTAGCTGATGGATATAAATTGGTAAGTGTTTGCATACATTTCATCACAACATTTTATAAACCAACCACTAATTTTTTATCTAGATGTTGATAGACAATAAAGTGTACTTTATGAAAAACTGGATAAAATGTTGTGAGAGGAAATATTTCAATATAAGTTGAAATAGTTAGATATTAAAATAATAACAAAACAGAATAAATAATCTAAGTTAAGACGAACTATTGAAAAACTAATAAAAGGAAACTAAACAGGTTAGTTAAATTATAATTATTTAATATTCTGTTCAATCAAACAGTTTCTTATTTTTATGGCAATATATTACGAAAGTTGAGACTTTTTTTAGAATCTCTTGTCAGATGCTATAATATAAGTACTTTTTAATTTGCAGGTAATGTTAACTATTACAATATACTTATGTTTTTATTTTTTATTTTTTACACTCATCAGTAGCTGAAGGTGATAAATTTAAAAGTTATGTAGCTGATGTAGACAGCACCAATTTAACAAAATTTGATATTTATTGGACATTTATTTATTATAATTGACAGAAAAATATAGTCCTCTCGAAATTAACTATACTGTGCTTTTATTTCAAATATAATATATTTACTTCAATCATATTTATTTTTGTTTCAACTAAAATTAATGTTGCTGCAACCATAACTTAAGTTTGTGAGAATAATATTATTATTGAATCTACTATAAATTATGTTTGGTGTAAACATAAATATTTTTCATTCAACCATATTATATTTATTTTAAACATAATATATTAGTGAATCATATTTAAAACAACAAAATTATAGTTGAGAACAAAATATCGTCTTGTAGAAAGTAACTATAACATGTTTACTCCAAACATAATTATTTTTGTTTCAGTTATAAATAATATTGCTGCAAACATAATTATGTTTGTGAAGATAATAATATTGTTGTGTGAACTATGAACTATTTTTGTTGCAACCATATTATATTTCATTTAACTGTATAAAAAACTTTTTAGCTTTATATAAAACCCATAGTTACATGAAATAATATGGTTAATGTAACTATATTTTCCAACCATATTATTGTTCTATAATTTTATAGTTGAGCCAAACATATTTTTTTGCTCAGTATAGTTAAAACAATTTTCTGTATTGCCACCAAATAGCTTGTAAGTGCAGAATTAATTTCACACTGTTTATTTTTATCGATTCGCATCACTGCATTTTTATTTATGTCAACCGACAAGAAATCCTACCGCGCCAATGAAATAATAACTATTTTTTTATCAAAATCTATTGTGAAGGAAATTAAAAAAAAAAACTACTTATTTATTTTTAAAGAAATTATTTTATTTCTAAAACTGCTTAACTCAAAACTAAGTAGACTAACGCTAAACTGAATAATATCATTTACAAATTATCTATTACAAAAATTAACTTGAGTCCAATCTTCCCGAATACCAGAGATTTTACAATAATATTGAACTCATTACATATTTATCGTCATAATTTTACAATTATTTTTTTAAAAGAAAAATAAACAACAACAACGACAAAATAATAACAAATGGAATTGTTTTAAGTTTAATGATCGAGTCATATTTTATTATTCAAGCCATTTACTTAGGTTTTACTTTTCAATATGGGTACTGCTTATTCAGTTCATCAATATTATATGTTCTGATTTGTTATCTTTATTATGGGAAAATTATTGACTACATATTGGAGATATATATAACTCGTACTAACTAGAAGAATATGGTTACCCTATGTGGGATAATAAGCCAGAATAATTTTATTTGAAAATATCGATTAATCTACTATAACTGTGTACATTTTAGAACTCATCATCATCATTATCATGATCATAATTGTTCTGAAGTGCCATCAGTTCGTAATAGAAAATATGATTTGAACCTATCTAAAGTAAAACAATCTTAATTGTTAATCATAATACCAATGTGAACATCAAATTAATACCGATTATGGCTAAAATGTGTATGCAATTACGACCCTTAATTATTTAATAAACTACTATACATATTGATCTTAATTATTTTATACAGTACTCTACAGAAGTTATTTACCACATACACATTAAAAATAAAACCAAAAAAAAACATCCCATATCATTAATAATTTATCTAATTTTCTTACTCTCCTTCTTAAAAACAATAATTTGATCATAAATTTTTTTAGCATATAGAAAGTTTGCTACTAAAAATTGGGCTATATTTTTTTCATTTAATATCGCACTTATTAATGAATACACATACATAGATTATTTAAATGTTATTAATTACAAAAATTAAATTCTAAATTAATCTATTAAAGATATATATTTATTAAATTGTTTTTCGATTACTCTTCCCCATCACATCACCAATCATATTGAATTAACGACATCCAAAAATGTAAAACCGAAAAAATAAAAAAAAAAAATAAGCAAAATAAAAAAAAAATAATAACGAAATTCCGTCATAAATATTTCTTCCGTGTCTCAGTTTCTTTAATGGATCCAATTTTATTTTTATTTTATTTTCAATTTGACCAAAAAATCAAAATATACAATTCTAAAAATAACCACCCGCATAATCTAATTCGATTCCGAGGAAGCTCTTTTCTCTTTTTTTTTTTTTTTTGTTTAACATAGGAATTTAAAAAATTATCTAAAATTGACTTTTGATTTGTAACAACATTTTTTTACTAAATTCAAATGAATGTTGTTCCCATTATAAGCTATGAGTTTTTTATGTATTTAGACAATACTTCATAATTTTATAACCGAATTCTTAGACTAGGAAATAAAATTTGATTTTTGACATTTTAACATAAATTATCAAATATTTTTGATTTTTTGGACAACATTAGATGATTGAAATTATATTACACAGTGAGGCAAGGCTGAGGACATACTTCGTACCATAAGCAAATTTAAAGTGACAAAAAAAATAAGAGGATTATGACATATTCTTCAGTCCTAATTTTTACTATTATATTTCAGATTTATGACTCAGTAAATTATATACAATCTCAAGCCCCTTAAAGCAGTTTAGGAAATTAGCATAATAGTTTTTTTTGTTTCTGCTGACTGTATTAAGCTTTTGTAACAGCTGTGAATTACTTTTTATTCAAAATTCGGAGACATTAGATACTTCAGGCAAGCTTGTTTATCTGAAATTATGTATATGCTAGCACTTTTGTGCTCACTTTTAATGCATTACAATGCCGATATCATAGGTTTCGGTTTGTAAGATAGTGGAGTGTGTGCCAATTTCAGCGCTTAACTTCAACCAGGGTCCAAATATACCTGTTTTACTTGAAATAAGGCTCGTATTAATCCATCAACTTCTCTTTCAGGTATTATTATAAGAAAGTTCCATACAACACGGATGATATACCGTGTGTTCCAGATCATGCGTATCAGCTTTTTAAGAGCGGAAGGAGCCGTTATTTTAAAATTTAGAAAAAAGTTTGATAACTAAATCGAGGGTGCTTTATCGATTGGTGGTATTTTCAACTTTCGGAAAGGACCGCAAATCAGTTTTTTAAGATCAAAAATCGCCGAAATTGGCCGAAATCGAGAATTTCAAATGAGAAGGGGTACTTTTTAATGCAAATTCGGATTCTACGACAAAAAATAAGAAAATTATGTTAAATGAGAGAATCTTTTTCCTTGTTTATTTCCTATTTTCGATTTAGTTAACAAACTTTTTTCTAAATTTTAAAATAATGGTTCCTTCCCCTCTTAAAAAGCTGATACGCATGCTCTGGAACACCCGGTATATAATTTCAATATGATCGCTTTCTACTAGATGATTTGTTGAGTAACGAACAGACACCAAAAGAAGAAGAATCTAAATTAAAAAATTTTTTTTTTATTAGTGCGAACACAAGATGGGATGTACTGAAGTACTAAAGCTCAAACCTATTTTTTGGTTTTATTACTATAAATAAGGGGGAGACATTTTTATTGCTATCTAATTTTGGATATATATTTTGTTGCGCTATTGATGTTAAAATTTTATTCTTTACTAACACCTCAGAATTTCGCCCAAGTACCAAAATCAGAGTTTTCCGTATTTTATATTGATGAAGTTTTCTTTTTTCTTTCTTATTTTCTTCCATCTTAAGATGATTAAAACCAATTTTGGAAAAAAAGCAAAATTTTTCCGGAGCATCAATTCGGATTTAGAAACGAATATGCAATTATCGGGCATAGAAAAGGAGATGTCATCAAGTTAAGCCTAGAGGAAAAAAAAGTGCTGTTCAGCGATATTTCTAGATATTAGTCAAGCATTTGATAAAGTCTGGCATGAAGGATTGCTGCACAAACTTAAAAAATTTTTACCACAGAACTATTATTTATTGCTACGATCATATCTTATCAAAGACTTTTTGGCGAAGCATTATCAATGAAATTATGTCACGTGTACCACAGGGCAGCGTCTTATGTCCTGTCTTATATCTCATTTACACTGCAGGCTTACCAACAACAAATGAAACAACCCCCACCACTTTCGCTGATGATAAGGCCATACTGGCCTCACATAGTAACCCAATGCATGCCTCAGAGATTCTCCAACACAGCATAAGCGAAGTTCAGCAATGGCTAAAAAAGTGGAGAATCACAGTGAATGGAGCTAAATCAACCCATATCATATTTACACTAAAGAGAAAAAACTTGTTCGGTGGTTGTACTTAATAACAAAGTAGTACCTCAAAAAGAGGCTGTAAAGTACTTGGTTATGCACTTGCACAGAAGACTCACATGAAAGACCCATATCCATAACAAAAAAGCAACTGGGCTTCAAAAGCTAAGCAAATTGTATTGGATGATTGGCTGCAACTCGCCGTTGTGACTGGAAAACAAGCTACTTTTTTATAGAGACCTACGCAATATAGACCTACGCAATTTAACTGTGGGGAGTAGCCAGCAACTGAAATATTGCAATATTATTGCGTTTCCAGTCAAAGTTATTATTGATAGTTGGCGCGGCGCGTCTTGCCATATGATAATGTCATATATCGTAATTTGCATGTGAGAACCATTAAGGACGAGATTAGAATCATAAGCTGAAAGTACCAGATAAGATTAGCTGCACATCCAAACAGACTGCTTGTTGGCTACAAGTGATGTAAGTCGCCTTAAGCGTCTTAGCATCTAGCAGCTACACAGTAGACAATAAGAACAATCAAATGGAGAAGTATAATGTTGGCATCATGGATGGTTTACCACTGGGAAGTCAATGCAATTTACCTGCATAAAAAATGTCATACAAACTGCTGAATGTCTCCTTCAGAGACAGATTGTAATGTTTCATTGGGAAATAAAAAAAAAAAAAAAAAAAAAAAATTTCTTCCATCTTATTTTGCCATCTATTGTAATTTCTTAAAAAATTGTTTGAGTGTAGGACAAGATGTAGTTATAAATTAAGATGGGAAGGTTGGTAATTTTTTTGTATCTGAAATTCATGTGACGTAGTTTTATTATTGTGTATGAAATAAAATTTATTTTAGTGTCGTCATTGGATCCATTATTTAGTGGCATTTGTAAGTCTTACTTTAGAGTAAAGTAGATAAATTTGAAGATTGTAAGTGTCATCTGCATTGATAGGCATCAATTGTTATCAATTAATGGGATATCTATTTTGTATGCAGTAATTATTAAAGTATTGAACCAAGAACCTTTTCGTAAGTAACACCAAAATATACTTCTTTTGAACCACCACTAATGAATGATATGTGTTTATTATATCGAATATATCCATATATATATATATATATTACTACCTGCTGTAGTAAGGCTAATCAGACCTATTTGATTTTTTTACAAAAGTTTTTATAAATAATTTGGGAGGGTCAAAATTTCGATGCCTGGAACGTATTCAGGACAAAAACCTGCCGTTAATTTAAAATTCTCCAGTCAGAACTGTAAGAATTCAAACAAACTATGTACGGACTTTTCCATTAAAAAAATTATTATTTATTATAGATTAAAGTTTTAATAAAAAATAATAACAAACTTTCAATACTAAAATTTATAATTTTAATAGTTTTTTTTTTAATTTAACAAAAATGTATGTACATTATACATATGCATTAATACATATGTATGTATTTTTGCTACATTAATACCATTATTCGGTTTGTTCAATAAACTGTTATAGAAGGCTCTAGGAAAATTAAAATCTGAATTTTTTCTGAACTTTTGCTTGAATTTTTCTAATGTTGCTAAAAATTTGATTTATTTCTAAACATTGCGTACAATGATTTCACATAGTTATACCTACAGTTTAGTTTTATTGTTATTAAGTTGCAAAATTTAAATATTAATCCATTTTTTTATTTTTGTAAAAAGTTGTTGTTAAACTATTTTGTAAAATCCCGACTAACTAATTTTATTTCAGACATACTTAAAATGAGAGATCCATTGTCCTCAAATCCTCGATTAGTAGGTAAATAGTATGATATAGAATGTATTGGTTCGTATAGTATTGGTATATAATATGTATGCATAACTTGTATGCTTGGATTTATTCTAAACGATTTCGTGTTTTGTTGAAATAATTGAGAAGAGAATAATAATTTAAAATTATACTTTTTTTTTATTAAAAAAATATTTTTTCTTGTTTATAAAAATTAATATTATAAATTGTATAGTAATACAATAACAAAAAAAATGTTGCTTTAATAAAGAAAAAAAAATTATTTTTTAAATAAAGAAAAAAAAAATTTAACTCAAAAGGGAATTGAACTTACACAAAATTTGCGATATTAAAATGACGCTTTAACTAACTGAGCTAATAACGGATTAAATTTATGTCGTCAAAATGCAAACATAAAATAAAAATTTATTTTGATCTACACAAAATGCAATAAAATAAAACTAGTATCTATACCCAAATGGGATATGTACAATAGGTACGATACAAACGCATAAAAGCAGAGTACTCGTAAACACGAAATTGTATATATATATACAGTGGTAGGCAAAATTAATTACACACTCATAAAATTTTTACATTTTTTTTTTGTTTTTCTTTTCTAAGGACGGAATTTACAAATGTGTTAAAAAAAACTTTGGGAATCTTAATTTAAATTTTTAAAGTGTTCTTAATTTAAATTTAAATTTTTCGGCTGAAAAAAATCTCAAATGACTCAGGTAGTAACAAGTTTCTTTTGCTATGTCATCCGGCAAAAGTAATTACACATTTTTTTAATACGGCATAATTGATTACACTTCAGGTAAAACTAAAGAACTATTGCTAATTTTTGAATAAAAAAGTTGTTTACAGTTAAATAGTTTTGTGTTAGTATTTTTACATTATTAATGTTTAGTTATTCCAACTTGTGCATCATTAACAGCTTGCAATTACTTTCATATTGAAGTTCTTAAGTTTTTAATTAATTCCATAGGTATTTTTATCTAAATATTCAGTATTTTCTCAATTCTTTCAGCTTTTCTCTGCTTTTATCGATTTGTTTCCTTTTCATTGTTTCATAAATACGATTTGTTTCATAAATGCGCAGATGTTCTGTATAACATTTAAGTCAGGACTCTTCGTTGGCCAAGTTAGAATGTTCAGTCCGACACTTTCAAGAAATCTTTTTACAACGCAACCTCTATTAAATGAAGCATTATCTTGCTGGAAACAGCAGTTATGATCAGAAAATATTCTGCCTCCTTAAGTGAAAGCATGTTTATTTAATATTTTAATATATCCACGTTAAAATAATGTTGCATCTGTTGGAAACAAAGCTCCACAGCCATAGTAGTAAATGCATCCCCAAGACTTCCATCGCCTTGGGAATCAAATTATTAAACCACTTTATACTTTAACTCTTTTGAAAGATGAATGTATTTTTTTCCAAGAGCTTCCGTGGAATGTAAATTAACTTTCCTCTGTCCACAATACGTTATATCAGTACTCCAATGACTCATTAATATATTCTTGAGCAAAAGCCTCACGTTTTGAAAAATTTGCTGGTAAAATATTTACTACTTTACGCACCCCATAAGTTTGAATATTAAAATATTTACATATTCTTCATATTGTTCGTTCACTCCCACTTTTTTTCCTATAATTTTTGCTGACCCAAAAGCAATTTTAACTGGGCTTATATCAGGATTTTCTTTTTAATTACTTAACAATTTGTAATAGCCTTCTTTGGGTCTCTTAGTAACACCTTCATTCCTACTAGATCTTTCCCTGTTTTTCGAGCTACCGTATTCCTCTTTTTTCTTTACAAGGTTCTAAACAGTTTTAAATGAAATTTGATAAATTTCTTCTAGAAATCGAGCTAGTGTTAAGCAAGAACTTCTGCACGATTTTCAATATTTAATTCGTTTGTTTTACCTATTATGGATGAAAAATGAATCAGTAATTTTAACAGAATAAAATTATTTGAAAAACTATTACGAGCTGCACTTCGTCACTTTTAAATATTAGAATACAAATTCAAAAATAAAAATTAATTAAACGCTATTAAAAAATGCACTTATTCACTTCAATAGATCAAAATGCAATAATGTGTAATTAATTATGCCGTATGAAAGCAAATGTGTAATTACTTTTGCCGGATGACATAGCAAAAGAAACTTGTTACTACCTGAGTCATTTGAGATGTTTTTCAGCCGAAAAATTTAAATTTAAATTAAGAACACTTTGTGAAATTGATTCCCAAAGTTTTTTTTAACACATTTGTAAATTCCGTCCTTAGAAAAGAAAAACAAAAAAAAAATGTAAAAATTTATTGAGTGTGTAATTAATTCTGCCTACCACTGTATATATATATATATATATATATAAGATGAAAACCTAGAGAATGCGTATTCTATTCTAATATTATTATTGTGTGTTGTGTAAATCAAGCAGGCTTTTTGAAAGCAATTTATATAAATAGTATTATATATATGTATATATATATTCATATTACATTAATGGAAAGTAATTATTTACCACTTTCCAATAAAGAAGTAAATCCACTTTGACTTATCATTTGTTTTTTAACAAGCATTTAATTTATATTATTTATATTTTCGACCCCATAGTTTGCAAGAATAATTCTCAGTAAATAGTTTTCATCGTAATATTCTTATAATTTTCATTTGTAAATTTATTTTTGTGCTTTTTGAAAATGATGATATTAGTGAAAACTTTTAGATGTTTTAAAATAAATTGTTTTTATTTTTTGATTCATCAAAAAAAACTTGTTAAATAACACTTTAGAATCTTTCGCATGGACCTAAAATTCTACAATTTTATTTCATTTGGGTTTTTTTTTTTGTTTTTTTTTTTAATCTTATTTTGTAGACATAGTTAAAGTAATAGTAAATATATAATATTTTAATTTTCTCAGGTAGTTTAAAATAGCGGTATTTTAATAAAAATTTCGATTAGAAACGAATAATTTAAGTTTTAAAATTTCAAATACTGGCTAATGATTTGTTGAAGTTGTAGCTAATACTGAAACGATTGCGAACACTGGATCTGACAAGTATATTACAGTAGAACGATTATATTACAGAAACAGTAGAAAGCTAGGTTAATAACTGAGTTGAAATTTAGGTCAATATAGATTCGCAAGAGCTTCGAGTAAATGTGAACCTTCTACAAATCAAAAAAATCTTTTAAAAAAATGTTTTATTAATTTGAAGATTTTATTTTTCAAATTACTTTAAAAGATAGATTGATTAGATATATAAAAAAAAATTGTTTGTTTACATGGAGGCAAGGATATTTTGACTTTACCATTGCTATTTTGGGATAATTATTTTAGTGTTCTAAAATCATAAATACTGCTCAGTATAAGACTCTGACATCTATTCATATAATTTGGATCATCTAATCGATATTAAAGTGTAGAACAGAACATCTATTGCAAAGTAAAATATCCGGAACAAAATATAATTTTGAACCTAAAAAAGGAACAAATATCAAAATTAAAAATATATAGGCCCAGTCTTATGTCTCATTTCTATTGCAAACTTACCAACAACAAATGAGAAAACCACCGCGCATTTGCTGATCAAATGGCCATATTGATATCACATATTAGTCTAGTGTCCCAAACTGCTTATTTAAATCGAATAGCAGAAGGTCGGCTGGTGTAGGTAGTAATGAATTGACAAATCAATATCAAACGGCTAACAGAAAAATTTTCGAAAAGATGTAAAAGGTGTGAATGCTGCATGTAACATGAATGCAACAAAACTGAGGCTAAGAAATATTGAAAAAACAAGTAAATTCCTAACTAAAGTAGAAGAAGTAACTAAAAACAGAAAACAAAAATAAAAAATTTATTTAAAGCAACTGACTAGAGTTTATTTCGATTTTCACCACCAATTTTAATTTAAAAAATATGATGAGAATTGGATTATATTCTATTTTCTTTCATCAAACATTTGTTGAACATTCAGATTTTCATCAGACTTTTATCAGATCAAACAAAATCCAGAAATAAAATTTGTTGTGTAAAAGCTGTCTAATATTTCATCACCACAAATAATGGTGTCCACTCTCAAAATTCCTTTTCACAATCGTCCTAGATAGCATACTAGAAATTAAAAAAAAAAAACAGCTTAAAGGAATACCTTGGCGTCTTACACAACAACTTGAAGACCTCGACTACGCAGATAATATCTGTCTGTCTTCAGAACAAATTAGATCATTCGGAATTAAAATTTTCCAAACATGTCGGACTAGAAGCTAATCTGGAAAAAACAAAGATGTGAGATTAGATAACCCCAGAATAGAACATCTAAGAAGACATAGAAAATAGGTGAAAGAAATTAAGAGCAGCATTTGTAAGATTGCAACCGATATGTGGGACAGGTAAATATCCAGATCAACTAAACTTATAATATGGCGGTCTTATGCATATCATAATCAATCATAATCAATCCTGCAAGGAAACTTATCTAACATCAAACACCCTCATTCAAAAGTTACAAATCATCATTTATTCTGGCTAAACACTCAGAAAGCCGTCAAAACACATCGCACGAGTGGGCCTAGAATAGAGCGTACTATACGTATACAAGAAGACCTAGTCCTCCAAAGAAAACCTGACAGAGAATCATAAAAAACAAGAACTAGAAAAAGCGGACATAAAGTGGAAACAATCGAAAGCAGCAGTTATACCTAAGCCCTATGCTCCCAAGAGGAGTAAGGTAAAAAAAAAAACTTGTTCGTGGTACCGTTTTTTTACTATCGTTAAACGTGATAATGTTCTGGTACTCAAGAATGTAGGTAGTATAAATATTACGTCAGATTATCAAGCTCTGAAAACTTTAAAACAGCTAATGAAAAATAAGTGACAAATAGTTAGACATTATTACACTTTAAGTAAATTTTAATTTTTCTCTAGCTAATTTTTTTTGTTCACACTAATTTTCATTTAATTTTTCTCACCGTACAGACAAATAAATTATTATCACTCGTCTATATACTTATGATGACTTACTATTTCTATTTTAAATTATCAAAAACAAAAATACAAACTTTTTTTTTTTTTCAAAATGTTTAAGGAAAAAAAAGTTTTCTGTACAAAAATAAAACCAAAAAGTAGAAAAGTTTAAAATAAGAAAATTTTTAGCTTTCCATTATTGATACTTTTCTTATTTTATACTTAGTTTCAATTTCAAATCAAAAGTTCTCAACATTTTCTTTAACGTTTGATTTCACTTTTTTAATTATAGAAATTTATTCTCAACAAACTTGATAGCTGTCTGATGGCAGCTAATATGTACTTATATTTCATCGTATACAATTAACTGTGCATCATTATGTGATATCAAATTGATTTGACTTGATCGATTGATTGATTTTATGAAATATTTCCCATTAATGTTTTTACATTATAGTATCTAAATTTTTGTTAAGCAATTTGTGACAATATACGGACTGGCATTATTTTTGCTACATCTAGTTAGGTGCTGATGTAGTTTAGGTACTATACAAATAAGGAGGAGATAAATAATGAATGCAATATCTTCTCTGAGTTTTATAGCATGACCTCAATGTCTGAATAAATAATAATAAATAAAAGCAATGTTGTACAAAACCGAGCTTGAATGAAGTAAAGCTACATACAACATGATTATAGTAAGAATGTCGAATTTAATTTTGTGAACAATCCACGTTTGAATTTGATACGATTTGACATATTCAGCTAAAATAGACTAACGTTAATGCTGTTATCAACAATATTAAAGACCATATTACATATACATTCGGCCACGACTTGAATACAACCCGCATATTTGGAGAGGTGCACTAAGCAACACCTTGCAGTAACTAGATAAGGTATTATAATAATTATCAATGGTGAACATGTTATCCATGCCTAAGCTTATTAAGTCATCACCGTATTGTGATAGTCTGTTTCATAAATATATGTTGGATAATTGGTCGGGCGAAATAAAAAGTAATACATATCATCAAAATACAATCAAAAAGATTGTAGTAAAAGGCTTTCGAACTAGAACTGTGAATTTTTTTAATAATAATAAAAATCTTTCTTTAACCGAACTTCTAAACTATATGGAACGGTATACCATTTTATGTATTCCCACAAAGATCCAACTTAGAAGCTTTCAAGAATCGGGTAAATAAATATCTCTTAAGCACTTCTCACCAATTCTTTTCTACATTTTACTTCATATTCTTTCTTTATTTGCTTATTATTTCTTCCCCATTCATTTTTCTGGGATATACTAAATGGCTTCAGTTCTGAAAAACCAGTTTATTTTAATCAGAAATTAACTTTCACAGCTGTAAAATATACCACAGTGTACTAATCTGACTGTTTAGATCTCGTTATTATACTTTATAAGGTATAGTTAGTGATATAAGAATTATAGTAAGTAAACGTTTTTGTCTTTTCAACAATATTTACTATTCAGGGTCGGAATGAAATTATTGAATATATATATAGAAACATACCTAGAAAATGTATAAAAAATCAAAATAAATGAAAATAAAAGTGTTTATATATAACATTTTTCATATAAATAAAGACAAATGCTGACTAGTAACAACAAATGGAATCATATGTGGAATGGATTTTAAGCATCCTCTCATTGAGAAGATCAAATAAGAGCACATTAGCAGTATAGATGTGGGTAAAGCTGAATTGTTGTTTAATCACTATTACATCTAGAAACCTATTCCTTTTAAATGAATCAAAATTCCTAATTCTTGTCAATTATCGGAAATTTAATAAAATTCTTATGAAAAATTTTTTTAAATTTTTTTATTGATTATATACCGGGTGTTATAGAGCATGCGTATCAGCTTTTTAAGAGGGGAAGGAGAAGGAGCCGTTATTTTAATTCCCATTGGAAAATCTCGATTTCGGCCAGTTTCGGCGATTTTTGGTCTTAAAAAACCGTTTTAAAATCCTTTTCGGAAGTTGAAAACCACCAATCGATAGAGCACCCTAGATTTAGTAGAAAAAGTTTTTTTAAATTTTAAAATAACGGCTCCTTCCCTTCGTAAAAAGCTATACGCATGCTCTGGCACACCCGATATATATTTGCATTTTATTATTTAAAGAAAAATGTCATAAACTATTCTGTGGCCTAAAATTAAAAATTAAATTTTATTATATAAATTTGATTTTTAAAAATATAATATGTACTTAGACAATTAATTAGATAATAATTTGACCAGCACTGTTTTAATTCTCTTTCAGTCATGCGCTATTATTAAGTAAATTTTAGTGAATGCGGTACTTAATTTTCTATTTAAAGAATTAAATTTTTATGTTGAACTAAATATAATTAAAATACATAGGGAAAAATTTATTTAAAAAACTTTAAACACATACTTAGACATCAGATATACCGTTATTTATACTTATTAATAGTTGGCAATAAAACAAATCGAAAGTTAATACGTTCTAGGTTTAATTCAACATCACATTTCAATAATGGTTTATCGATTGTAATGGTATAGTAGTTATCTAGTGGACTGTAATTTAATAGTATAGTGGTAGGTATAGTAGTATAACATGAAGGTCATTGCTTTGAGTCCCCCTTGTGATATAAATGTTTTAAAATAGTTGTTTTTCAATTCAATCCTTGAAATTAGTTGAGAATATAATTATACATAATATAGTGTCAACACAAGGAGTAAAAATCTTTCCAACCTTTATGAAGTAAGAACACAATTTGGTTCTACCACAACCGTATATACATTAATGTTAAGTTATACAATAAACTTGATATCAAATTAAAACTAGAAAATTCATCCAATCTAAAAAATACAAACTAATAGAATTATTTCTAAATATAGTTATAGTAATTAACAATATCTAATTTCTGATTAATAAATACTTTTGCTAAATTTATAGGGTAGGCTTATAGGCATTAGACTTAACAATTATTACAATTTTTCGTTTTCCGCTTTTCATTTTTATTTATCACTGTATACAAATAATTGAATTGCTTATGGCTGTTTTCGATTTTTATTATATTTCAATAATTTTACTTTTTCATTATCATATTTATGTAATAATACTCACTTGACTTGGAGAGTATCCATGATTCTGGTCCGTAGAGCAGAACCGGGAGTATAAGCATTAGATTTGAACTTTGATGTTTGGGAATAGCATCTTTGATCCACTTTAATTATAATTTTTCTTATATTTCAAAATGTTTAAACATTCTTTTTGAAATAAATAAATAAATAAGTAGTGGGGTTGACAAGTAAATAAAACAGATTTAAATCCTATTATGAATGCTAAGTTATCTTGATGTAATTTTCCACATTCAAATTAGCCCAGAATTATTTCAAAATTTTAAAGGAAAATGTACTCTGTATTTTGTTTTTGTTGTAAAAAAAATTTTTTTATTATTCTATTTTTTATTTGATATTATAGGACACTCTTTCATAGTTGTAGCAATTGTAAAGCAAGTAAAAAAATTCATCACGTTAACTGATTTATTATATTACATCATTTTTTTATACAATATAATTTTTTAAGGTCATCATCCTCATTTGTTTGTTTTACAGCTTAGGGTGAGCTTTAAATGAGCTTATAACTTTCCAATATTCTGATTAATCTTGTGTAACTGTTTTCATTCGTAAGCTGGGTTCTACCGGTAGTTGTCCTCGATTTCGTCAAACCATTTTGACCTTGGTCTACCGTGTTACTCTAGCAGTGTACGATATTGCATCTCACTACATGGTCTGCTCATCTTAGCCTTTCTGCCTTATTGAATTTTACAATATTAGTGCTTCTAACTCCTCTTTAATCTTATTTAGTATTCAACATTGTCATTTATATTGGGACTAAAAATTTTTCTCAGTATTCTTCTTTTGAATACTTTTTAATTATCATTTTACAGGCTTCGCAGCTATATGTTAAGACCGTTTGTATTATGGTCTTATATATTCTTATTTTAATTGTTCTGTTTAAAATTTTAGATTTAAATAGACCTTTGTGATGCTTGAATCTTACTACTAATAAAGCATCTATATAAAGCATAGATTAAATTTAAGTAAGTATACCAAAAAACTCCTTCAACCAATTTAAACAATTGCAGAGAAGTTAAAATTAAAATGTCAATGGCAAAGGATAAGAGATACCTAGTGATGTGTTAACCCCGAATTTTATGTAAGTAATCAAATAATATAACCGTTCGTTGTTGGTCGGCAGCAAAATTTCAATCCAATTTTTTTATTATTTTTGAATGATCAGCCATCAATTTGGGTGATTCTATCACTTATATTGAATATAATAAAACTGACCCCATTCAATTTTAAACGCTAAAAGTTTATATTATTCCTATTGAGTTAATTTCGCTCTTATCAAATTAAATACAAGTTCGTTATTAACTCTGATTTAATCCATTTTGTAAATTAAAGAGCATTAATTTTCTCTAATTGCCTGTTGAATATAATTTTTAAAAATTTGTTTTAGTAAAGCTCATTCAGCAGTTTTAAAGCAAACTCTTTAGCTTTTGCCAACCAGTAATATCATTTAACCCTTCTACATATATATACTAAATTATTTTTATTATCCTTTAATCTACAATACTTTTTCTCTATATATTGTTTGTATATTATATTAAAATTTAATACCCCAAGATTAAAATTTCACTCTATTTAATATTTCTTGTAAAAAAATTTTAAAATTTAAAAATTCTTAAATATAATTTTTGTTTTTTCTTTTTGATTTGATATTTACATTTACTTAATTTTAATTTTATTTTGCTATACTTATGATTAATTTTAAATTGGATTTGCTTCCATTTTTGGATAACATATTACATATGATAAAACTCTGACAGATTTGAAAATATAAAAATATTTTTTTATTTTAATTTTCTTATTATTTTTTTTTATATTTTTATAAAAAAAATTTAGTTAAAAATAAAATTCAAGCGAATTGACGATAGTCTATATGGGTATATTATTGGCTATGAATATGATGAATACTGTTTGTATTACTTTAATCTCAATCTTTAACAAAAAAAAAAAAAAACATAATTTTTATCATTATAGTGTTGTACCATAGATAAACTATAACACTACAAATAATTTATGTAGTTGCATGGTACAGTCGCAACCACTTGACATAATATGCAATATACATAAATATGATTATAGCAATAAAAAATGTTAATAATTCAGAATTAAGTGAACTCTGCTTTGTTGGTAAAAATAAAAATTATGAAATCTGAAAATGTCTTCCATCTCTTCTATTATTTTATTTGACAAAGTTGTATTAATTCTGATTTATGAGTACCGAAACTACATTGGGATAAATCTAATCCCCTCAAATTCTATATTCAAAATAAAATGTATTAAAATAGTAGTTTTTAGATTTTTAAATTGGGTTAAAAGTATTTTAGTCTGTTAAATTATATAATTAAAATACTACTAGCTCTCTAATGTGGGTTGGTGACAGAACCCTTAATAACCAAATCCATAAGTACAAAATTCAATTTGATACAATCCTTCTTTTGCATTGAAATAATTAAACAAATATAGATATATCTACTTCTTAAAATAAGAATAAAATCACCTTATGGGACTTGATCCATTTGATTCTATTGCGTGAGTAACTTCTTTTCAAAATTGTCAAATTAGGTTGTTCTATTTTTTGTTCTGAAATTTCCTAATGATCACAGGAGTATAATTGATATGATAAATTGAAATTACTAACTATTGAAACAATTTTTAAATCAATGTGTTTGAAACCTGAATAACACAACGGTTATATTTGTATAGAGAATAGAAAATAGGGAATAGAGAATATAATCAAGAGTATAATTGCTAGCTTTTTAAGTACATATATGCAGTAAAAGCTTTGGTAGACAGACATGTGATATCGATATTGATATAAGCTCTTATGATATCAATATTATAATATTCTCTATATCATTTAAATTGTAGTATGACAGACATAAACCTAATATTCATATTTCATTATTGTGACAAGGAAAATTGAAGAAAGAAAATTATTTTCATTAATATTAAATTTTCAAAACAATAAATAAATAATTGAAAAATTAGGAAATGAAAATCAATTAAAAAAGGGCCAAGTCGTAAAAGTCTTAAAAAGGCCAATCAGATAAATGTAGAGATATTTCATTGCTATTTTGACGTAAGCTACACCGAGATTGATGTTTTTATTCTTATTTTGACTTAAATGCCAAATTTCCGGACATAAGACAAAACACGGTGTAAATTAACGTAGTCGAATTCGTGCAATTTTTTTGACGTAGGCTGATTGTTACTTATATTTTAAATTTTATTATTATGCCGTATGTGCTTGTGATGTGTGTGTATGTGTTGCGTGCTTGTTTCGGATTGTTGTTGTTATGTGGGAAATGTAATTACCACATATTTTGTTATGTAGAAAAATATATTTTTTTACTATTGTCCAAGTGGTTGACAGTAGAATGGTTGTATTTTTTATTCAATCGAGAATTAGTATGTGATACCTTAAGACTTATTTATAAGTCACTATACCTGCCGTACTTTTAAAATTTAAGTTTTGATAATAAATATTATAACAATTTTGAAAATTAGATTTAAGTAAACATTAAGATTTATTTTTTAAGTTGTTAACATTTTATGCTTAATTGGGCCAGGAAATGCTTAAAACAAGCATGCAAAACAAAAAATAAAAAAAAGGGGGAAATTAGTAAACACGATTAAGGAAAGTAGTAATTAGTAATAAATTGATAGAATACTAAAAACAAACAAAAATGAAATCCATAAACGGAAAAAACGATTAAAAATCTAGTAACTTTGATTTGCCTTCCAACATGTCAAGGCAAATCAAAGAACAAAAATTAATAAGTAATATGCTCAGAAGTCAAAAGTTGAAGCAATTTAAAATCTCCAATCAAATAAAAATTATATCATAGATTTAGACTATCTTCCAACATGTCAAGATAGGCTAAATCAAAATTTCGCGATTTTAAATTATGCCAAAGAAGCATTAGTCAATTTATTTAGGTATAAACTAAAGAAATTTAAAAAAAAGAAAAAAATAATAAAAATGTATATCCATACATATATAAAAATACAACACATGCAAAACGCAATTAGTCAAAGACACAGAAATAAAAAGAATAATAATAAAAATTAACATAATTTACACACACTTATGTGTACATGTTGAAAGTATAAAGTTCTACTGATTCAACGTGAACAACTACGTATACTACATGTATTACATGTCCTTCAAAAACTTATTACCTGTTTGAATAAAGCAGATTCTTTAGTTTGGACTTACGAATGTGAAAATCGAACACATTAGAGTTACTGTTCACGTTACGCAACATTCTTGTAATTGGCTTATTCTTTCCATAATCCGTGTGATGAAACTTTAAACGAAAGAGGGCAGAATGCCTAAGAGAACGAAAGTTGATATTGAAGTTAATGTGTTCTAAAATGATGCTGATGGTGATGCTTTGGCATTTGTTAGCGTTAAGTGCTAGGTTATTATTACAATACCAAATAGCGAAATTATTAACGTCATTCTGAAAAAGAGATGAGATTCACGCGGAGATGAGATTTGTTTAAATATTTTCATATCGTCAGCGTACACTAGAATGTGAAAATTTTTTATAATATTATGTACATCGTTTGTGGTTAAGATGAAGATCAGAGGGCCTAAGTGGCTACCTTGTGGGACACCCGATTTAGCAGTGAAGGGATCTGAAATATTAGACCTAAAACGGACGTGATACAATTGAAGCTAGGCTTTTAGTTTTATACAATTTTTTTTATGTTAAGTTTATTATTAACATTTTTTAAATAAAAAGTTAACTAAATATTTACAAATTAAATATTCAGTTATCTAAGGTTATTATATGAAGTACAAAATCAATTTTGTTGTATGGTTCTGAAATAACTTTATATTTTGCTTAATAAAACAAAGATTAAATATCAAAACTATTTTCTTTTCTTATAAATTTAGAAGAAAATAGCTATACTATAAACAGTATTAAAGATTAAAAAATAAAACACTTATTTTGGTTTATACATATACAAATTTTTTGTCGTACGTGCATAGAGAAAACTGCATAAAACTGCAAAATAAAAATATTGCGTATACGGTAAGATGGTTTTAAGTAATTAAAAAAATAAAAACTTTTTCGGCTCAATTTTGTTTTATTTCGTCTCAAATTTCAAACTCAATTTACCAAAACTCGATTTTTTGGATATACGACAAAATAATTGGGGGACGATGATTTATTATTTAAAAAAAAAAATTTATCACTATCAACAAAAACTTTTATGTTTAAATTTTCTGTAAATAAACATAAAAAATATGTCAAACAACCTGATTTTGAGTACTTCGAATTAAACAAATAATTGGCGTATCTGCCACTAGATTACTCTGATGAACAACATTGCCGTTTTGAATTACAATGGGTGGGCTCAGTAGCATTAACCGGCAGATCTGGAACCATTTTGGATCCATGTGCCATATATCTGAACGCAATTCACCACAAAAATTTACCGCAATACTTGCGCCATCACCGGAAAATATAATGTGTACTTTTAAAAATTAATTAAATTTGAATGGAATAATATTTATTATCATACATATAATTATAACATAAATCTTCCTTAAGAATTTAAATTTTCACACTAATTCAAAAAATAATGGCGATTTAAATTTAACAAGTTTCATAAAAAAATATAAACATTTATTTTTTCTTACAGTAGATGTCACAACACTCAACATAAAAATTGTTGTTGTTGTTTTTACATATAAAAATTTAGATCCATGAAATGTATCTACAATTTTTTCAGATCCATTTTCATTAACTGCGATACATTAACCGGTACATTTTCCACACCGTTCAGTGAACAGATGCATGGTCTATATCAACAAAGCCAAACAATTTCAACAATCAGGTCCCGTACCAATATATCCATAGTTGCAGTGGGGCATTTCATTTAACCCGCATTGTTGTGGCTGCAAGGGTCAAATTCCTGAGTTTAGGTGAAGTCTTCCTTAACAGCATACGGGGTGTTATTGCGTAAGCAAAATAAATAATATAATTGATTTGTAATGAAATGGGCCACTCGACTCGTGGCATTAAAAAAACAAAATTAAGTCCTGATTGGTTTTCCATTAGCAAGCATTTCCATCTAGTTACATATCTATATCTGCATACATAATCGATTATATTTTCTATTATGTTAATCTAAAATTATGAGAAAAAAATGTCAAGCTTTATCCCAAAAATTATACCAGCCTGTAATTTGTTTTTTGTATTTATACGATTAGCTGTCAGTTATTTCACTTATGAAACATTGATGAAAAATTCAACAGCTTAATTTAATTTTATCACTGAAAATCCGAATATATCAGAAAGAAGGAAAGATGGATACATCGTGACATGGCAAAATATGAGATAGTTGTCAGTGCACTGCTCTATGTGGTGGTTTAGAATTTCTATATGAGATTGACTGAAGTTAGAACTCTTTTTGGAACCAATTTATGATTTAATTTATAAAGTATATAATATGATAAAATAACATTTTTTGTCAAGCCTCAAAATGTTAGGCATCTTCGAAATCTAACTTATGTCACAATTAAAAGTTTTTACCGACCATCAAAGTTGCAAATTCAATGGAATATTACAAAAATCATTGACATAAAAACCCCACTATATAAAATAAATTTAAGTCTATTACATATGTCTTGAAAACACACTCATTAGGATCACTCATACAGATCACAACTTTATAATAAGCCCATATAAAAAAATTGAAATTGAAATGATAGTTAAATATTATATAACTCTTCCCTGAGAGTATAGTATAAAAAAACTCTATTTAAAATTTAGTTATATCAATTCGCAGGGATTGCGTCATATTTCACTAAAATAAACTAGCCAACTAAAATAACTATCGAGCAAAACCCAACAGTACTAAGCACACGTTACGTGTTTAAATGCGTTGAATGAAGATGGGACATAAATTTGGTTAGTTAGAATAGGAGTGATATCTTCAGTATTGTCAAATAACTCTCCGTATCCGTAACGAATCTATGGATACCTAAAATAGATGTTTCAGACACATCTTTTAAGTCTATCAAACATATATATATTCTAAGGACAGGATGTTGCAGAGGCTATGCTTGATATGCTTCGTATAAAGAAGTTGTTATTGTAATTGTAATGTACTAATGTGATATATTTTATTCTTTTTAACTTTTCAGTCTATAAAATGTAAACTATGAGCACATGTATATTAATAAGTAAATGTATATAGGTAGTTATATTTTATTTATTTAATATGAATAAGTTGTTGTTATTGTAAATGCTGTATGAAGTTCTGAATAGTACGAATAATAATTTTGGATTTCAATTTTATTTTTTTTAAAGGTTTTCAATCAAAATAATTATGTTATGAAACTTCGTTTCTTTATAATTCATTCTAGAATAAGAAAAAGGGCTAATAAAACTAATAAACTAATTTTACTCTATTAAGAACTTAATTTTTATGGTATGAACTCTTGTCCTCAATCTATATCTTTTATTGGAAAGCTCATAATTCTAGGTGGAGATTTTCATTGAACATTACCCATCTTACCCCATAAAAGATTAAAAGCCAATCAAATGCTCTTGCATAAAATTCAGCAACCCTTGGTCTAACTTGTGAGTTAAAGTTAACCCAAAATGTTAGATCTATAGATCCAGAATTTAGTGATTGGCTAATTAAGCTGGGAAATGGTGATCTAACGAATGACCAAAGTTTGCCAAATCTAATCGAAGTTCCTTCAATTATGATTTACAATAATTGTATCGTAAAAGAATTTTTTGTAGATACATAGTCTAAATGTTGATAATTTTGTTAATTGTTCAAAAAAATTAATACTTTGCCCAAAAAATGCTGATGTTGATAGAATTAACGAACGAATTTTAAACATTTTGGGGGGAAATGTAATAACTTATCTTAGTACTTTTTTAAACGGTTGCTGTCCAAGTGGAATGCCTTCACGTAAACTTAATTTGAAAGTTAATAGTATACTAATACTACTGAGAAACCTAAATACTAAACGCGGCCTCTGCAATGGGACTCGATTAGCTGTAAAAGTTCTAAAATCGAATTTAATAATCGCAGAAGTCCTAATTGGTACAGCTATGTTAAATTGTATTTATTTCTAGACGTCGACATACCCTGTTAAATTTTCATTTTCTATGACCCTAAATAAGTCACAAGGTCAAACATTGGAAAGAGTTTATTTGCCTGAAACAGTATTTATTCATGGGTAACTGTATGTTGCATATTCAAGAGTACGGCCTTCTGGTGATATTCAAATAAAACTTACTGACGGAAAGGAGCAAGGCAAATTAATTCCACATTGTTGTATATAGAGAGGTTTTGACATCTAATCATTAGAGAAAAAATCGTAAAATGTTACCTTTGTCAACGGTATTTTGCGTCGGAGTGTGGAGTATAGTACCTCCCAGGGTGATGCGGAAAAAAGAAAATAAATTTTCAAAAAAAAAATTGTTGTTGTTTAACTCAATTTGTTCTTGTAAGAAACAATTTTTCGTTTTATCGAATTATTTCAATCTTTTTAGCAAAACAAAAAAACGATTTTAGCACTTGACTTAGCATAATACACTTAATATTTAATTACATTTCTTGGAATTCACTTTTTTGTGCAGTTTCACAAGAAGTCCTTTTTTTCTAATTACAACACCACCTTTAGACGGGGTTTACGACTACCTGTAAATAAATAAATAAAAAAAAAGTCTTAAACGCAGGCCTACCTACACAATACCAAATTATAACATGCAAAAATCATTAAGTGGAATGAATCAATTGTACTGTAGAGTTTAATCCGAGTTGATACAGTAAAAAAGACAGAGGAAGAGAAAATACGTATAAACTATTTAAATTGCTCCAACTGTATTTATATATATATTTTTTTTATATGTTGAACATTACGTAGAAATGGAAAATGTCGCCAACATGTCTTGAGCGTTTACAAAAAAAAAAACGAAAATAAAAAATAAAAAATAATAAACATAACATCGTATGAGGAATAAAAAATGAGAACACATTTTAAAAGTGCTATACGATACGATGTCTCATAACACCACCTTCATCATCAGATCCGAGAATATTATACATAAGTATATAGGTGCACCTTATGATGGATGCTCTTCGAATTCAATTTTTCAATGTTTTTCTTTATTTTGTATAGTAATTTTTTTTTATTTATGTATTTTTATTCATTCTTTTTTTTATTTAATTTTTTTGTAATATATAACAAAAAACAAAAAAACAA
The DNA here is from genome assembly GCA_963942445.1 of Argyra leucocephala. Lineage (NCBI taxonomy): Eukaryota > Metazoa > Arthropoda > Insecta > Diptera > Dolichopodidae > Argyra > Argyra leucocephala. The sequence goes on along the minus strand of OZ012681.1, from coordinate 59,705,868 downwards.
CAAACTTGAGTGAACTATATTTGGAAAATAATTACATTTTATCCATTAAAGGAACAAAGCTGGTAACTGATATAATATAATGTACATAAATAGTAGTAGTAGTGATGAAAGGAGAAGAAAAGGAGCAAATTGCTATACATAACATTATATTGCACCTACATCCAATATATATATATATACCCCCATACAAATATTTGTAATTTATATCTACATGCGTGTAAATAAATAGATTATGACAGATGATTGGTTTATACTTCAATTGGAACAAATTTTGAAATTGTACCTATATGAATTAAATGTGTGCTTATATAATTTAAAAAAAAAAAACAATTATAATTTTTAATTTGTGTGTAATTTTAATCAGCCAACAGATTTGTAACGAATATAATGAAATTCACTAAATGAATTAATAATACAAGTCATACAAATCGGTTAACGTAAACAGAGAGTAGGTTTTGGGGAAATAAAATGTCTGGGAATGAAGACATTTAACCAAAGATGTTTCCATGATATTAACTACAACCAATTTGAATAAACTCAAATGTCAAGCTCATTTTTCTTCTCTTATTACATAAATTTTATTTTTATAATAATAAAATAATTATTTGACATCCTGAAAAATAAAAAAAATAATTTGGATACTAATTTGGATATACATAAATTTCTACTATATAGGTATAGCTATGTTACTTTGTATATGTAAATATTATTTCCATCAAAATAGAATTTGGCTCTTCTTTTTCTTCTTGTATAACGCAATGTTTATGGTTTGTTCTCATCTACTGCGTTTAATTTCAATCTTGTGATCCTGGTGTATAATTTTACCATTCATATAATTTTTTCGATAGCCTGCTTGTTGTGCTCCATGTCTGCTCCAGAGTCTTCTTAAATAGTAATACCAATCATTGGTACGACAATACAGCAAAAAAGTGAAGATAGAAAAGTAATTTTATCTACAAATTACATTAAAGTCATCATAATTGTTAAAAAGAATTAGAAAAAATTATTGGGGGGTATATTGTATAACTATTTGTCTATTGTTTTGGTTCGAAACAATATTTAGATCATATTACGTAATTTTAAACGTTATTTTTTATTTAAAAAAGGTTGCAGTAACTACCGATATGTATCAGTTCTACAAGGTCACACAGTGAGTTCAGAAAGAAGGCCACTAGGCGTATAATAAAGAAGCGGGCAGGTATAGAAAAGGTTTAGGAGTATTTTTTATCTCTAAAGACTCTTTAAAAGTCTTCTGAGGAGAGTGCAGGTCTTTTGGCATATTTTCTAATGATACATTTACCCGTTAAGACTCCTTAAATTGCACCAATGTCATATCCTTTCAATATCGGTAGATTAAGAGAGAGTACTTCAGTGTAGGCTAGATTTGTTTGACTATGTTGCATTTTGGTTTAATAAATCATTTCACCTCTGAATTAATATATTACAAAGAGATTTACACATAAAACTTCTTTCCTGAAGGATTTCTAAAATTATATCCTCTCTAGCGAATTGGTTTGCATTGAAAAATTCCCGATTTGTATTTTTCATGTAACCTAGCACTTAACATATATATGTAATTTGAAAAAATCCGTCATTCATTTAAAAGAATTGCTCCAGTCCATCATTCTTGAGGTGATATCGACACAGTAATTGATTCTAGTGATTTTATTACAGCTTGACTGTCTGTAAGAATATTACAGTTAATTCTTAAAGATAATACGTTGTACTTCAGGCAGACTAAGATTTTTTTTATGGCCATCACTTCCAGCATTTAAGTCTTCCGAAGAAGACTTCACCTACAACTCTGTCATTCATTTTTGACCCATCTATATTAAAGGTGTATATTAACTCTTTCGTCAGAGCTTCATTATCTATCCAACTTTCTCTGAATGAAATTTTTTTTTATATTGTTCCAAGCCTACGGGATGAAAATTCTAACTGATTTTACACAGAGATTTGGCACACACAATTACATACAATAGTTCCATTTTATATTTAGTTATAACCAAATTATATCTCAACTATTTTTTATGATTTATTTTATCTTAATGACAAAGGGAAGTAGTTCGTCATGCCAACATATGACATCATTACTTACGTATCCCTAAAGAAGAGATACGAAGTAGAAATCTCGACAAGAGAGACCTGGCGCGGTTCAGAAGAGAGAGCTATGTCCTCGAACACCTCGGGCATTTTCACTGACGGGTTCCTTACGGCTCTAGGCGTGGGAGCTGGAGTGTTCTTGGAAAAAGAACAACTTTAACTCCAGTTTCCTCTTGGCAATTACTGCACAATCTTCCAGGGTGAAGTTTTTACCATACACGCAGCATTGAGTAAATTAAAAGAGCCAAGATGGTATAGCAAAGTCAGTAGAATCTTTAGTGACAGACAGGCTGCCTTAAAAGCTCTTGAATGTAACCTCATCAAATCTAGATTGGTGGGAGAATGTTTAGAAGCCCTAAGCCCCATAGGGCTCCGAAACAAGGTACAACTGATCTGGATACCTGATCATAGTAGCTTGGCTGGAAATATTTATGGCCCGGAACCGGCAGTTGGTATATTAAACTATATATTGGTAATATTAAACTATCGATAGGAAACACCCTAAAGAGGGAAACAAACATTCTTTGGGAGCGTATTGAAGGCCACAGAGTCTTCAAAATATATGCACCAAAAACAAACACCAAAATAACTAACTTCCTACTAACTCTCAATAGACTGTAGGAAGATAGTGGGCATAATTACTGGTCTAAACCACATGAATAAGTAAATGTGTAGATTAGCACTAGGTGCCGATCCATCCTGTAGACACTGTCTGGAAGGGGAAGAAACCTCCACACATGTTGTAGGAGAGTGCCTAGTTTTTTCAAGGCTGAGATTCAGGTTGTTGGAAACGCACTACATAACCTCAGGAAGCTTCTGCAGGATAGCACTCTCAAACCTATTGGCGTTTATCAAAAGTGTCAACTAAGTTACTAAGTTGAGGGGGGAGGAGGGCATAAAAGGCTAAAAGCCTACATGTCACCCCTGACATATTAGGGCCACTTCCGGGAAAAACAAAAAAAGAATGACAAAGGGTACTGGACCAGGTTGAAAAACCAATAAAAACATTTTTTTCCCTTCTTCTTGAACCGTAGATCTACTGTGCCACCCAGCATGTTAAAATGTTTTAAGCAGTAACATTTTCATCCATTCACTGAAGTTAGAATATCCCTTGAAGCAAATTTAAATTTGATATTTTAAGTTCATGTCTTTATATAGTTTTGTATAGTTTGATATTGCCCCTAACTTTCTCCTAATTTCTTCGTTAGGATTTTTTTCTATTTTCCTACTAAATAAAAAACAAAGGTAAAAGTAATTTGATTACTCATAGTATGAATGTATATTGTCTTATTACACTTTGCGTTGCACCGAACTTAAATTTTCCAGAAACAAAATACCAGTTCTTCTCAAAATTTACAAATTTTTATAATGAAAATTTTCAAAAATCCAATTTCCATTCCTATTTCCAATTATCTAATATTTTTTCAGAGTGAACTATATACAGCTTGTAAAGAAAAATGTCCATAAAAAAAAAGGAAAACAAAATCAAAAATATTTCATAATGTACTCGAGTTTTGTAGATGACATTAGGATAATAAAAAAATATATTTTTTTTTTTTTTACAAATTTCAAATACGGACAACAAAATCATACACGTAATATTGCAATGCAAACATTTTAATAAAAGATTACCATCTTGTGAGTATTATACTATTAAAATGATTTCATGTGTACTAAATTATGTGATAAATGCTGGAGGTCAGCAGGATTTAAACTCTAATACAAGAAAAAGAAGAAAAAGAAAAATACCTTCTCAAAAGTAATGAGCTGTCGTAAGTTAGACTGAATAGGTCAAAGTTTGATATGAATCCTGCAACGCGGAGGATACTGTCAATATATTAATAAAATATGTCAGGTAATCAAATAATATCAAATAGTATACTATCACGATAATATTGAAAATCAATAAATTTGTACATCAATAAGATGCCTCTTCATATCGCATTGAAGATTTTTATTATGATCCTTGAGTTATCGTATAATAATCCTATACATATAATATTTTCTATTTTTTTTTTTCAAACATTGGTATTGGCTGAACATCTACGGTTTTGACGTATAACAAAGTTTTGAAATACAATCAGATATTAAAACCAGTCTGGGCATACCGTATCAAATATGGGGTGCTGTGCTAAACAACTACATATTCAAACTATCCACACGTTCCAAAAATGTTAATGCCCTATGGTTTGTTCTCAATGCTGATATTCATAGAGATCTTAGGGTGCATCTCATAAAAGACGAAATAAACAAAATGGCTGTACGCCATAAAAGTCGTCTCTCTCAACATGTCAATATCGAAGTTTCAAGTTTAGCTAACAGCCAAAACTTTGTTAGAAGACTTAAGCGGACGAAACCGTTCGAACTGTTTAAGGATACAATCTTTTATCTTACAATAATTCCTAATGGAATTTTGTTTGATCAAAGATATCTGAAGTAAAAGAGCCAAAATTGTATTAATGGTTAATCTTAAAGACTAATTTTAATTTTAACAAAAGGATGGGAGTTTTTAGTGCGTTGAAGTCGGTACAGTCCTTCACTTCATTCATCACCGGTACTTAGAACAGAAATAGAAGACACTTTTGATGATTTTCTTCTATCTGAAAAAAAAATAAAAAAAAATTTTTTTTGGTTATAAATAGTTAAACCCTTAGTAAAATACCTTTCACACCTTTTATTTGTAATCGACTGACAACCCTGAGCCGATTGACACTACATTATATTGTAGAATAAAATAAAGTATAATTTTTCAAGGCAAATCACGTGCGATTTACTATAATGTTTTTTATTTATTTTTTTATAGAATTTTTTAATTTTTCACATTCAACGTCATTCACATTTTTTTTTTAAATATGTTCGGTTACACCTATATATTTATTATGTATTTTATTATATATATATACGAGTCCAATGTATTGATCCGCAGTGATTTCGCTTCTATTTTCAAAATAAAATACAGATTTAGTCCTCGTAAAAAAAAATTATTAATTAAGAGAAGCAAAAGTATTGATCTACCATTTCCCATTATTTCATTTACCCTAGTTAACATTTTTGCAATTTTTAGTCTTCTCTAGTAAAAAATATTCAAATTTCATTCAGTTTGGCTCGAAGAGCTTCTTTTATACTAACTGATGGGTTGGACCTTATATTTTTGTCATTTCTTGCCATAATGGCTCTATTAGAAACAAATTGACATGTCTCTGTTGGAGACATGTAAGACCATGTTATTGTTAAAGCTATCCAAGTCTTAGTAGAGATTTATCGGTATGTTGCAAAGTATGGTGATTATCATCCTGCTGAAATATAAATTTTACTTCTGGCAATTGCAATTTATGAATAGATGATAAAAGACTATATTCAAGGATATCTTAATACTTTTCTGCATTGACAAATTCGTTCGTTAATGAGTAAAAGATTTCCTAGTCCTTGACCAAACAAATTAATTGCAAAAATGTTAAGTAGGGTAAATGAAATAATTGTAAATGGTAGATTATTACTTTTGCTTCATAATATAAATAGACCAATATTTTTTGCTGTTACGAGGAATAAATTTTTTTGTTTTTTTTTGGTATTTAATAAACATTCTAAACCGTTACCATAGATGGAATCTTCACTTTAATTAGTCAAACAAGACTCATGACTCCATATGACTGATTTCAATTGGTGTAAGATCAGTGTGGTCAATGAAATCTAGCTCGTGACAATCTATTTTTTTTTTTGAATAGATATAAAACCGGTTTTTCCTTACACTGCACGGATTTATTTTGATTCAAGGTCTCATCTTTGTGAAATCCAGCCTATTGTCTTTTTCTGAATAGTTGTTAAAGGAAGTTTTTAGGTGTCCTTAGTCTGCAGTACGTTTTAGTAAATAAATTTTTTTTAAATCAAATTATTTTTACTTTAATTAACTTCTGAATGGTACCTCATAACATTTCTTCTATAATTTTTTCATATTTATTTTACAGGTGTCAATAAGCAGGTCCTTTTAAATTAAATTTTTCCATAATTCACTGTAATTTCAGCTGTATTAGCACAACGGTTTTCACTTATCAGTTTTCTTAATGCTTGTCGATCACTATTGTCTGCTATAGATCAGCAATTTATTTGTTTTAATTCAACATTTTCATATTTTTTATACAAATTAATAATATTTTGAACTCATGTTATTTTATAAATAGACCTCCTCCGCAATTTTGTTTGAATGTAATTATAATTTTTCTCACACCAATAGTAATAAGTTTATAATTATTTTTTGAAACTTGTTGCTTATACAGTTTCTAGTTAACTATGATGTATTTTAGATAATTAACAATAAAACAAATTTGCTTCAAATTAAAAATACTGTAAATAATAACGGTAGTTAGTTTTTACTCTCATTTTAACAAACAGATCTGATCAACTCTTTGTTCTACTCTCTCAAGCAATTTTATTTCTTGTCATAACTCATGATTATTTGTACTGAGAAAGTCCGAAATAAAAAAAAAATTTAATAAAATGCTAAGTAAATTCTTTTTAAATTACAGGGTTTTATACAGACAGACCCAAAACAATAGGCGGACCTTTTATACCGGTTGGTACGTTGGATTAGGGAGAAAAAGAAAGTTAGGAAAGAAGGAGGGTAAAAAAGGGGCTCTGTTCTTTATATTATAGGGTCGTAAAAAATTAAGGTGGATCAATACATTTGCGTTTGGGCTCGTACCTACATCACTTAAAATGGGTTACACATCAGATTTTTGTGTGTGTGTTCTACAAAATTATGAACTTAACATTATTTTATGAATATTAGATAAAATTCAAATTATAGAAATTTGTTTTTAGCTAAAAATTTTATTTTTTCAATATTCTCTATAATTTGTTTTACAGAGGTTAGACATGAAATACCTTTACAGCATTGTATTGGTTAAATTTAAATTTGAATAATCAGTTACCTTAGAGATAATAAATAAATGTACATATAAAAAATAGGATAAAACTTATCTGAATTGTATTTAAAATATTTTTAAATCCTCTGTTGTTTTTGACGTAATAAGACTGGTATACACACAAACATATACATAAATATAAATAATATATTGAATGAAGTGTTATATATAACTACACAGAATGTTTCGAAAGTAGCTTGCGATAGTTTCAGGAACGTTTTTTTTTTTTTTGCTTTTTATTAATTTTAATTATAAAATATTATATTTCGAGTTGTATACAATTTCCTAAAATAAATTAAATTTATTGATCTTAGCGATTGCTGTGTTTAGGTAGGTTTTAATAAAAAAAAATGTTTCAGTTAAAGTCAGTTTCTTACAAATTAAATTTGTGTGGCTGCTCCATTTCAGTTTAGAATCTATGAAAACACCCAAATATTTAAATTCTGTTACATGCTATAATTTTTCCCCACTAATATTGATTTCTAGTGCTGGTGTAGATGAACTAATTATCATGTACTTGGTTTTATTGATATTTAATTTTTTGTGTCGCCATCCAAACTTTTCTTTTGTCAATTTCATCATTCATTGTATTTTTATCATTCATTGTAGTAATTGCCTTGGAAAATGAAGCCCATATCATTCGCGATCAAGAATATTTTGCATTTATTCGCCAGTTTACCGGATAAATTTAATATATAGGTTAAATAATAGTGGCCCCGTGGTACACCATGATTCACATTTTCTTTTTGCTAACTATAGAACGAATTTGAGTGTATTGTGTGGCAAGGGGCAATAGCTCCACTAACTCCACATGGAAATTTAATTCATTCAAGTGAGAAATAAGTCTCTTAAATCGATCTTTCTATTAAATCGATCTATCATAGTTTTAGTTGACGGTAGTTTTTCCGACCAACTTCAAATCAATGCTGGTGTTCCACAAGGCTCCGTCCTTTCACCCACCCTATTTCTCATTTTCATTAATGACCTTCTCAAATTAACTTTCAATCCAATCCATAGTTTTGCCGATGACAGCACTCTAGTAGCATCATATGATTTTCTTAAAAAAAATAATGCTACAGCTTCAACAGTCAACTCCAAAAGAACAATGATGGCTGGTGCACTCAATCACGACCTAGCCAAAATTGTCGACTGGGGTAGAGCAAACAGAGTCGAGTTTAACACTTCAAAAACTCAAAGCTGTCTTGTTAGTAACAAGCTAACAACATTCGAACCAATTCTCCGGCTTCAAAATGAAGTTATTCAGCGACTCAAAGACTTGAACATTCTCGAGATGCGAGTGAATCAAAATATGCACTGGAATGAGCATATTTTCGATATTGCGAAAAGCGCCGCCAAATGTTTGGGCTTTTTAAGTCGCTGCAAAGCTTATTTTTCATCTCGAGATCTCTTAAAAATCTATAAAGCATATATACGACCCAAGCTCGAGTATAACTCACATTTATGGGCAGGTGCACCAAAAACTGCTTTAAATTTTTTGGACAAAGTTCAAAACCGCGCCATTCGTCTTATAGGCGACATAAACGTGACCTCATCCCTTATACCACTTGGTCATCGTCGTATTGTTGGAGCACTTTCTCTATTTTATAGATATCTACTTGGTGTTGGCACTTGTTCCGAGGAATTAAAGTCACTTCTTCCTCCTCTCAAGCAATTCTGTCGCATAACACGAGAGGCATCAAGTGCACACCCTTTCACAGTGGAAATTCCGAGATGGTTTAAGTCCGGCTATGGAAATTCTTTTATAGTAAGCACATCTCGATTGTGGAATCGCGTCCCAATCGAAGCATTCCCAATGAGAGAAGGATTTTTTATTTATGATTTACAGAGATTTAAGACGAATATTAACAACATTGTTCGCTCTTTCCAACAAAACTTTTCTTCTTCCTTTTTCTTTCCTTTCCTTTAACTATCCTTTCCTTTTTCAAATGGTCAACGGTACGCAAGTGCTAAAAGGTTCAAAACCTAAGTTTTGGCTATAATATAAAAAAAAAAAAACTTAAATTTTGTGCACACTTTTTAGTGAGCAATAGCTCCACACCCAAAATGAAGAAATGAGAAATAAGTCCACTTAATAAATTCATATTCAGTACATAAAAACTTATATGGTATATATGAATTGTGAATTTGGAGGGATTTTAGGATTGAATTCAAAATCAGGGTTTTACGACTTTTACAGAATATTTATATGTATATATGACTGTCTCAGAACCACAATGGCCTAACCCACAAAAAAAGTTTTTTTTATTGTTTTAATCGGTAATGTTTGTCTCCTAGAATCAGTGATTTGAATTTCCAGTTTCAGAAATAATTTTTTCCTTATTATTTGTCACAAAATTTGATTATTTTTGATGGACCTGAATAACCTATAATTTACCTTCTAATTAAATTTTAATTGATTTCAAATTTAAATAAACAAAAAGTTTTAAACTTGTACAAGAGTCTTTATCAATGTGCATCAGTTTTTAACCTTTGTGTTAGTAGCAAGATATTGGTTTGAAAGCTTCAAAGTAAGAGTGTTTGTAGTTCCGTTCGTGTATAAAAAAATACATTATTTCAGAATTGAAAGTAGAAAAACCTAAATTTTGTTGCTTGAAATGTTACATGTATCGTATCTTATTAATATTTAGTGTACCCGGGTAACTATTCTTTTAACAGAACGTCTTTTTATAGGTTAAACAAATAATATTTTTATCAAACAATTGAATTAACAATGATAATACATTTTTTTTTCAAAATTAACTATGATAGAAGTAGATCAACTCAATAATCACTTCTTGAATGTTATTGTTGTAATTAAATTTCTATAATTTCGATATTATTTAAAAATACTAATGTACACTTAACTTTTAAAATAATACCGTTATTATAAATAGGTATTAGCAAATGAGAGGAGGTGGTCTTTTTGTCAAAAAAAAAAATGTTGAAAAAAAATGTTGAAAACAAAATCTCGCATTTCAATGTTGAAAAAAAATGTTCAACATTTTTTTTAAAGTAGTATATTTTAGATCTAATTACACAAATCAACTTTTATCATTAACGAAATATGTACTTAAACAATATAAGAAATTCAATAATAATGTTTAGCGGGGTTTTGGGACGACAAATCCCACTGTTATGTATTTTTTTTGTGGAAATGTATATTTAATAAAAATAATTAGAGGGAATTTAAGAGTAGGATTCAAAATAAACCAATGAAAATATTACAGGGTATTACCTATTTCCAGAAAATGTATATATATATTATATAGTATATGTATATGCAAGAACCTCAATTAGGAGGGATTTTATTATTGGTTGAAAAATCAGGGTTATTCGCCTTTTATAGAATATTTATATATTTTTGCGGAGTTATTTCACTATGAAAATAAAATGGTTTTTTTTCAAGACAAAATTTTAAGTTTTTAAAAATTTCAATGTCCGAAGTAATAATGGTTATGATCGTATTAAAGTACACAAATACAATTAAAACAAACATTATTTTAAATCTACATACGAGCATATTTTTCTTTCAGCATTTTTTATTCAAAATTTTTTCTTATTCAACATTTTTTTTTTCAACATTTTGTTTTCAACATTTTGTTATTCAACATTTTTAATTTGGCATTTTGGTTTTCAACAAATCGACCCACTCCAGGTATTTATACACAAAAAAGATTATTTATTTGAAAGCGTTTATTATCGTTTTAATTTAAAATTTAGATATTTTTGCAAATTCTGAGTCTGATTATTTTCAATCTAATCAGATTTCAGAAGTGTCGTTATTTGAATACCAGAATCAGCTAAACTTCAGCCAAGGTATATAAGTTTTTGTATGAAATTATAATAATTGTGATTTGAATTATAACTATTGAAGATATTATTTTTACGGAGTCGGAAGAGAAGTAAAAAATACAAGATTTGTATTTATCTATTACATTATTATTTATTATTTGAACAATGAAATAAAAAAATTTACTAAAAAATATCTTGGCCTAAGCCACTAGTTGTTTTGATTTTCATCATTTATATGTAATGCCAAAGTGGCCTAACCCACAAAAATTGACTTTTTTTTAAAACTAGAGTCCAATAACAATATGTCCACTAAAGCACTTAAAAACATAAACCCAAAAATTTTTTTTTAAAGTCGGTACCTTAAAAATAGAGATTTTATAAGCATTTTAAAATTCTGTATTTTTTAAAATGCATTTTATTCAATAAAATGTTAATGTTGGTTAGGCCACTATGGTTCTGAGACACTCATATATGTATCTGAATTGGGAGGATCATAAGGCGTAAAACCCTGATGAATCCAATTTTAAAGTCCCTCCTAATTCACAATCTTACAAATACCTTTCAACCGAGAACTGTCAAAAGGAGTTATAACCTATTACTTTGAGTCAAAAGTCCCAAAGTCATAACTTCCTTAGGAAATTATGGCTCATTACCATAGGTCAAAAGTCTCTTAGAGACTTATGACCTACAAAGTGAGTTATAAGTCCCTTAGTGACTTTTAACCCTGGGACTTATGACACGTTACCATATATTTATCCTTGTTTCAGTTTTTGGTGGGAATTTATTCCACTTTTTTTATGGTTCGGTGGAAAATAAGCCCACCAAAATTATAGGTTAACTTATTTCTCACTGAAGTGGACTGAAATTCCCGAGTGGAGTAGATGTTATGAGGACTTATTGCCTAACTTATATTATATAAAACTTTATAATTTTCTCACCATTATTTCGTGATCAACCAAGTCGAATGCTTTTGTAAGGTCCAAAAATAAAAGAGATATTTGTTTTTTCCGATTTTTTAAACTCTGAACATGTGTGAGCCGTCTCGGTATTTGATGTTTTTTTAAACCCATACTGTTGTTTTGAGGATAGATTATTTTTTTCAACAAAAGAATATACAACTTTTTTCAATTATTTAACATAAAACTGGTGTTATACAAATCGGTCTATAATAATTGTTTAAGTCCATTAAATAATTGTTAATTGTTAAGTTTTAAAAATAGGTACTATTCTTCCTATTTTTAGAGGGCTAGGAATTATACCTTCTTTAAGCGATTTGTTAACTAAAACTGACATTGGTTCGCATAATGATTCATTACAATATTTTAACAAATTGGATATTTTTAACATGTTACAAAACTCTAATCAACTTAAATTTTAAAGCTCTTACTAATATTAAATATTTCACGTTTGTCAACATATTGAAATTCAAAAGACTTATTCGAAATAGTTTAAGCGTAGAAAAACTTTTTGTCGCACTTTTCTTTTAAGTTTAGTTCATTAATTTTACCTTCTGCTTTGTTATCAGACATCTCGTTCAACAATTCAATATTTTTTGTTTTTTTGACTATTATTATGTATTTTAATTGATCACAAATATGCAATTGCAATGCTACCATTACTAATAAATGTAATATTTTTTCATGTGATTCAACGCACAAGTTCTTATAACATACTAAATTTTAAATTGGGCCCCAGCATGTGTTCCAGCATTTACCTTTTCTTTTTAGTATTAACATCTCATACTAAATAATTATAATAAAAAAGATATCGATACTGGTACAGGAAATCATACATTGGGCAGTTGTATGATTTCCTGTACTGATTAACTGCCTCGAGACACGGTCGATTATTCACTAAACACCCTGTATATATATAAAATTTTATTATCTGTTGAATAATACAAAAACTACGATATTACTGCAAATCTATATAATAAATAGGTTGATAAATGGAAGGCCTAAAGGATAATATCAAGTATTGCAATAACATAAACAAAACAAAAAACATTTTTCCATCATTATGAGTATCAGAAACAGAAATATTAAATAATAGTAAAAAACAAAGGAGTTTAAAAAATTCTTTATTTTTTTTTTTTTTTTTTTTTGTGCTTTCCAGATTCAATGAGTTCTATACATTAAATAAATAAAAACGAATATATTTACTATTTAAAAAAAACAACATACATATAGGTACAATACATATTGTATATATTTTTGTGTTATAATTTTAAAATGCGCATTTTAATTTTTTTTTAATAATAAAAAATATTATAGGTATTTTTTAATTATTTACTACTATTCCTTTATTTATTTACTACTCTACTCTCTATATTATACAATATTAATACCACAGTAGTACTTCCAGTACTTAATAATCATAATATGATTACGAATAGCGAGAAAAGCAATTTTATCTTTGTCCTTAATTTGTTACTTGTGTTGTATATGTATATGTATGTATAAACATAAAAATTAAATACTTATTTTAATAATATTATTTGCAAAATAATCTAGATTAAAAAATATATCTTCAAATTAAAACAAAAATATTAGTTGTGGGTTCAGCACATTATTTCGAAGTGACAAATTATCGTATAACGTTTGCTTAGGATAAATTTATACAAAAAACTGGTTCTAAAATAGGTTCACATTTCGAAAGGGAAAAGCAGATGAAGTTAGCCCGCGGATTTATCTGCAGATTTCCCTGAATAACAAATATTCACACGCTGGATGGCGCAGTATGTTGAGCCAAACCAAAAGGTCCCAGATTCGATTCCTGATGAAGCAAAAAAATTGGTTTATTGGTTTTTCGACCTGGTCTAGTACTCTTTGTCATTGGGATAAAATAAATGACAAAAAATAATTAAGAGTATAATCTGGTAACGACTTAAATAAAATGGAACTACGTTATTTAAGAAGGCTTAGTTCCTGTAGCAGTAGTTTTCCACATTTAATGAGTAGATAAGCCAATAATTTGTCAAATACATACTCGAAATATTGTAGATATTGAGTGTAAAATTGCAGCACCGTACTAAATGAAGCACGAAAAGGTGATTCTACCTAAGTTACTGTCAAGAGTGTAAAAAAAACAATAATAAAATAACTATGTCTAATTTCTTAACGAATCTATGTTTGAGAGGGAAGCGGGGTGTCCTATTCGCAAAATCTATATATTAATCTCCCATTTCGCCTAATGCTATTTCGAATAATTTCGTATTTCACAAATTTCTTTTTAGCAAAATTACCATATTGCAAATAGTTTATTTATCAAATGGGACACTTTGCAACTAATACTTTTCCCAAAAATCCACTTAACAATTAATAACAACACTGTAAGTAATAATTATTTTAATTCATTATTAATGATAATGCAAAAACGGGTTTTCCCTTTTTCCAGAATACTTATATATATTATATATATATATGTGAGATTGTGAATTAGGAAGGATTTTAGAATTGGATTCAAAATCAGGGTTTTACGCCTTTTACAGAATTTTTATATATATTTATGTATATGAGAGAATCTGAATTAGGAGGATTATATTCTGCAAAAAATTTTCTAAATTCCAAATAATATTTGCAAAATATATGCTTGCCACATATCTTTTTGCGAAGTGTCTTTTGTAAATTATGCCAAACAACCATTTGTAAAATGGTCAAATATGTCAAATGAAAAGTTGGGAAATGACTTTTTTGTTAAAAGATATTAGGCGAATTGGTGTTTTGCAATTTAACATTCGGCTAACTGTATACAAACCGTTTAAAAGTATCTAGTTATCGTTTCTGTCACTTTACATTGTTGTATTTTATTTAGTGTATTAAACAAAATAAATACATTAAAAACTTCATAATTCTTCAATCTAGTATTGGAACATATGGTGCGATGCGGAAGTTAACATGGCCGCTACTATATATTTCTGATTTGTCCAACTAGTAAAGTATGCCGACGAAATTTAATCTGCCAGATATGGTCGTCGAGGTTTTTACTCAGTTTGAAGAGAAAGTAGAAGAAATGGGTTCAAAAGTAAATGATAAAATGTAAATGACAAAATATATGTTGTTGACAAATAAAAAGATCGAGGTACACACACACACGATATTAATGTGGAGGTACGACGAAAAATAATTAATAATACAAGAAGTCGCGACAGATCAAACCTTCGTTGAAGAGACGAAATATTTGCAGAGATGAAACAATTTGCATGTTCAAGGGGAACTAAATGGCCTGAATTTGCATCGTCCAGGAACTAGATGGCCTGTTGGCCAACTAAGTAAGTAAGAGTTTTATTTAGGCAGCAGATAATTATGAGAAAATGTTTAAAGTAAATCGACATAAGTTCGTTATCGCTCTGTGAAAACTCATTCACTGCTGAAAAATGAGTCTAATATTGTATAAAAATATGAGTTGTCTAAACTTGTACATGAAAACTCTCTTATTTCTATTAGAAGGTTTTTTTTTTTGTTTGGATCTTTGCAATTTATTGCATTTGTCTTTCTATTTGAAATTTACAATAATGTTCCGTTAGATAAAAATAACAATCCTTTTAGGATGTATTAAAATAAAAGTTGATGTACTGATTAGATAGAGTTACTTGAGTTACTTGATAGAGTTACTGAGAGTTACTTTTATGATAAAGTAATTTTTTTTCCTGATAAACATTTACGATCTACTTTTTTAGTATGCTGCTAGTTGGGATATTCAGTAGGTTTTTTTCCAATGAATTTAGAATTTGTAGTACTTCTCTATGGGTGGCATTTGTGGATGGGTTTTAGTATGGAATTGCCTATCATTATTTTGTAATTTAATTTAATTTTTGAATATTTTTGCCGATCAGCCCATTGAAATTCTTGCTTTTATCCATTTAAATTCTGTATTCGTTTTTTTCTTTGTTGCATAGTACCAGAATGGAGCTCTACTGTCGGGAATATCTAGAGTTTGTTTAATGAAAGGATAGAATTTCGATTTTAAAAACCAACTTCATCAACTTAATTTACGTTTTTAAAACTTTTCGACGCTTTCAATGTGAAGTCATAGTCCATCCATAGGTTGCAAGTTTGCATATCTTTACCCCGAAAGCGACTCAATTCTGTGAAATCCCAAGTCAATCAGTCTGAGAAAACTTAAGCGATAAAGTTCATTACTGTAGAATTTGTATCGCTCTGCATGTAAGATATTTTATTTGTTTAAGGATGAACTAAATTCTACAAGACCTTCAGTCTATCCGTGCTTATGGTATTTTTAAAAATTAATAGGAACAGTAATGAATTGAAGAGTCTTAGAGAAAAATATTTTCTAAACAATAGTGATATATGAGTTTTGTATTAGAAGGAACACCAAACTCTATATATCTATACGAGCTTAAAAACGATATTTGACTACAAGTTACGCGAATTAAGTTTGAAATACGAGTCAATGCAGATCATTTTGCGAGCATATGGATGAAGACACTATAACAAAATAAAGTGTTCATTTCAGATATAAGAGGACTTTACAAGAAGTGTCGATCAAATTACCGGTAGAAGGATTAAGTGAATGCACATTTTCAAATTTCTCAGAATAACTTGAAAAAATACATTGCACTATAATTTATTTTTGCACCATTTTTTAGTTGGAGCATTTTTTTACATTCGCTCTACATGGCTTAGTCAGTAAAGGCATACGAATTTAATTTATTTAGATCCGTACCATTAAACAGCTCATATATAATTCGACCTTATATCTTCTTTTCCAAGCCCATTCGTCATAACACACAACCCTAAATTCAACAAAGCATTTTTCTTTCAAAATACCAAATGAATGATCACTTACTTTGGGCAGTGTTCACACTTTCTAATCATATGATACGCTGCGTGACTCAGTAGATAGAGCACCTGCCTTTCAACCAAAAGGTCCCAGAATTCCCGATAAAGCAAAAAAATTCTTTATTGGTTTTTCGATCTGGTCTAGTACCCTTTGTCATTGGGATATAATAAATAATTAAGAGTATAATCTAGTAACAAATTAAATACAATGAAATTATACTATTCAAGAAGGCTTAGTTCCTGACAATAGCAGTAGTTTTCCACATTTAATGATTAAATACTCGAAATGTTGTAGATATTGTAGTGTAAAATTGTAGTACCGTACTTAATTAAGCACGAAAACGTGATCCTACCTAAATTACTGTCAAGAGTGTAAAAAAAAACAAAAAATATAAAATGTACGAATATGATAAAATGTAAAAATATAAATGTAATTCTTCGCTTCATTTCAACTTCGATGTTATTTTGATTATGAGCAATATTAGAAACTTTAAAATTTCTAGGCTTCACAGATCTTCACTTTAATTTGTGTAATTTGACTTACTACTTAAAAGACATCCTACTAATAAAAAACGTTACAATTTAAAATAAATAAATTTAATAAATTATTTTCGAATATCTGTTTTAAGCCTAATTATATTTTATTATATTTTATTTTTACTTAAAATATAATCTTATATATGGGCATAATATTAATATGCCTAAGTAAAAAAAAAAAAAAAAAATAATTTCATGGATAATGAATTTCTAATTTATTTTAAATTGAAATTCTTAGAACTTTCTCACAGTTTCAAAACGGCTAATTGATGTTCACCCATAACATTGATTTTATAGTATTGATTTTGATTTTTATCGAGTATACTTTTTTTTTTTTTTATTTTTTGAACACGTTTCAATTGAAGTTTTTGCACTACTTTTCAAGTGATTCTATAAATTTTTGAACAGGTGTAATATGAGATAAAATGGCAAGAGATCCGTTGATTTCTAAAGAAAAATTTTAAAGTATTCTAAAGAATTTAGTTTTTTTTTTTTTTTTTTTATTTTTTTTTTCAATCAATATTTAACAGAATCACACAGTAGCAAAAATAAATTCAATATAGTTACATGTAAGTTTTATAATGTATAGAGACCATAAGTAAATAATGATAGTAGATAATATGCTATGTGTAAAATTTATTACAAAATATATGTTGTAATTTTGTGATATATAAAAAGAAAGAGAACATGAGTTGCATTAAAGATGCTACCAAAAGATATGAACAAAGAAAAAAAAAACAAAAACAAAAAATAGATTTTCTTTTAATTGTTTTCCAATCATGGGAAAATTATGAAAAGTTATTGAAGTGTTGTCATTCAACATGTTCTACTAAGTAGATACATTTTTTTTTATTGTTTTTAAATATATACGTATAAAATAAAGGAGAAATGATAATAAGGTGGAAGAAAAAGAAGAATAAAAAAAAACAATTTTTAAAAATAATGTTTCTTTCCTAATGTTTAAATTGTACACAACACTTACTGTTAACTACACCACACAGGTTGTTATTAAAAGGCGAAATATAAAACGTTGATTGAATTTAATATAAAATAAATTTTTTTAATTCTTAAATATAAATCATAATATTATTTATATATATATATATATATATATATATATACATATATAAACATTAAATTTAAAGATTTATGGGAAATTGATTTCATATAAAATTAATTCCGGAAAATTGTTCATTTATTTTATTTCAAAAATTAGGTAATCAAAACAGCAGGATGTAAAATTATTTTACAAAATTGTCGTAGTACAACCAACCATATTTGAAATAAATGTAATATTTATTTTTTATATTATTATATAAATTTTGTTTCTAGTTCTATTTTAAAATTGAACATTTATAATAACTGTATTCGGGTTCTTATTACAAAATTTATTACAATTACATCATTTATTTGTCTAATCTATACATATAATATACAATTTACAAATTCAATTGAAAGTTCAATAGATTTTATTGTTGCTGAAATATCTATCAGAATTATTTATATTGTCTAATTACTACAAAACAAAAAAAATAATAAAGTATTCTTGAAGGAAGTTGATATTTAGAGAAAAAAAAATCCTTAAATATTTCTTTATCTTAACCCAATTATGTGCAAAATAGGCATAAATTTCGATCCTAACCTCAAACCATTTATCTTATCTCACCTTGTACCACATATGATCTCAAATTATACCACATTATAAATAATTTTAGTGATTTTTGCTACCCCCTGACTAAACTTAAATGCTTAGAAAAATGGTGCTCTGAAAACATGCTAGACCTCAACGTTATTAAGTGTTACGTCATGAGCTTCACTCGTAAAAGATCTACATTTTTATATAACTATGCTTTGCAGCGCCTTAACTTAGAGCGTGTAGATCATTTTAACGATTTGGGAATCATCTTGAATAATAAATTAAATTTTTATCTCTACTATGAAACAATGATATCAAAGGCTAACAAAATGCTAGGTTTTATCAAAAGAAGGACAAGAGAATTTAAGAATATATGGGTAACAAGAACTTTATTCTGCTCCCTAGTGCGTTCAATCTTAGAATATGGTTGTATTATCTGGAATCCCACCTTTCTGATCCTAATACAAGAATTGAATAAATCCAAAAACAGTTCCTCCTCTTCGCCCTAAGATATCTCCACAATCCCAGAGACTTTAATGATCTTCCAACTTAAACTGAAAGGCTCCATTCTATAAATTTACTGATCTTAAACTCGCGTAGAATTTTACTTTCAAACTATCAGTTCTATTTGATAAGGTTGATGTTCACCTTATTAAATTAAGAATCAGAATCAATAACGATGTTAGACCTACAAGACACACCACATTTATAATCGAAACAACACATAGAACTGTTCAAGATCATCATTCAATTTAGCAATAGAGCGGTTAATATCAGCTATAGGACCACATCATTCTCTCTCTTGCTTTAATGGGGATAACAAGTTTGAGAATTAAGCTCTAAATATTAATTAATTATTAAATACTTAGTTGTAAATTAAATTATATATAGTACTTTTTAAATTACGTGAATAAATTTAATTTAAACAAAAAACAAAAGAAAAGAAAAATGAAGTGCAATTTATGTAACAATAAAGTTGAAAGATTCGATCTGAACATTACCTGCATGAATTGCAAAAACATATTTCATGGAAAGTGTGTCAAGATGGACAAAAGAGAAATTGAATTTCTCTCAAAAAGTAAACAAGGATACAAGTGCAGTAGCTGTATGAGTATTAGGCGAAAATCAGTAAATGAGGTGCCTATTACTCCAACAACCAGCTGTGCTCCAATTATAACATTTCAAAATTCAGCAATAGCAACACTCAATAACAACAACAACAGCAACAGTTCAACAAATCTCTCACCTATAAAACGATCAGCGGTAAATATTCTCTCTTCAACAAACACAAATGAGAATATTCCTGAGAATATTACGTTACAAATGCTGTATAAAGAAATAATTAAAATTCAGCAAATAATAAATGTTGAATTAATGAAAAAAATAACTAACTTGGAAGAGAGGAATGATATTCTCTCTAATAATGTTATTAAATTAGAATCACGGATTAATGTTTTAGAGCAGAGAGAATTAAATAATTCTATTGACATTGTTGGTGTACATGAAGTTGATAACATTAATGCGGAAGAAAAAGTTATCAAACTAATTACTGAAGGTGTTGGTGTTAACATTAATGCAAGTGATTTGGAGACTTGCTTTGTAAAAAAAATTAGGCAAGAGAATAATGCAGCAGCACTAAATATAATAAGTGTTAAATTTACTAAGTCATCAACAAAGACAATAATTCAAGAGAGAATACGTAAAAATAAAATTAGACTGGATGCAAATATTTTTGGAGACATAAGCAACAACAACAACAGGAAAATATTTGTAAATGATGCTCTTACTGCTTTTAATAGATCATTGCTCAAAAAGGCGAATTCATTTAAAACAGAGAATAAATGTAAATACGTATGGGTACGTAATTCAAAAATTTTTATTAGAAAAAAAGAAGGTGATAAAGCTTTTAATATAAAAAGTGTAGAGGACTTGTTAAAAATTTAATTCATTTGTATTTATTTTTTAAATCAATTTATATTTAAAATTTTTATATGGTTAATTCCATTATGGAAGATATATATCCTCTTCATAGTCAAAATAATAATAGTTTTTCTTCTTCAACTTCTAATAATTTTAATTGTTTGTGCATAGATCATAACAGTGGTGACCTTCATTCAGGCTTTTCTGTGGTACACCAAAACATTCGGAGTCTTAGGAAAAATTTTGATGTATTTCTCTCTCATCTTGTTTCATGTGATCATTTACCTGATCTTATATTTTTATCTGAAATTTGGATATTTGATTATGAAATTTCAGATTACATTATTCCAAACTATACATTTGCTGCAACTTGTAATGATTCTTATTCAGCTGGTGGAGTTGCAGTATTTTACAGAAGTGACGTTGAATGTACATTAACTAAGTTTAACTTAAATAGCGTTGATTTAATTTGTTTAAATTGTTGTATTTCGGGTACACGTTATTTTTTTGTTGGTGTTTATAGATTACATAAAGTCAGTATTAATGAATTTTTGGAAGAATTTTCTGGATTTTTAGAAAATCTAACATGTAAAAATACCATTCTTATAGGCGATTTCAATATTAATCTGCTTTCTGAAAATGGTAATTCGGATAATTTCCTCTCTACTCTGGCGTCGTTTGGCTTTACTTCTTTAATGTTTCAACCTACTCGGGAAACGGAGTGCTCAAGTACTTGTATCGATCACATCTTTTTAAGACTACATAGAAATAATCCTATTAAATATAAAACTGCAATATTTGATCTTAAAATAACTGATCACGTTCTAACATCCATTCAGTTTTCTAAAGACATACCAAAAAGACATATATCAAATTATAATGTAATTCAAAAAATAAATTTTACTTCTTTGAAGGATGAACTTACTTTTGAGTCGTGGGATGAAGTATATAGTTCGCCTGATCCTTCTACCGCTTTTGATTTATTCCTTACTAAATTTAAAAATCATATTTCGAATTGCAGTATAGTAATAAATCAAAACTCAAGCAAACTGAAACGACTAAAACCGTGGATGAGTCAGAAGCTATTGCGAAAAATTAAAAAAAAAAATCAAATTAGAATTCGTCTATTAAAACATCCAAATTGCACTAGACTCAAAGTGTATTACGAAAAACTATGCCGTGAGTTGAAGCGTGATATTCCTAATTGTAGAGACAGTTATTATGAAAAAAATTTAACGGAGAATTCTGGAAACTCGAAAAAGGAGTGGAAGTTAGTAAATGAAATTCTTAATAGAAATATTGCAAATAGTCATATTGTCATAAAAAATAGTAGTGAGCTTGTCTCGGATCCTTTAGATGTTGCTAATTTATTTAATAATTACTTTTCTACTATAACAAATTCACTATTAGATAATTCTCCTTATGTTGTGTCATCATGTAATTGTAGTAACTATATCGTTCCAGAATCATCTCAACAACAAAGTTTTTTCTTTCTTCCTTTTTCTTCGACAGAACTACACAAAATTATAATGTCTTTAAAAACTTCATCTTCTTCTTCCTTTGATAAAATTTCAAATAATATTCTAAAAAATGTTTCTTTTCAAATTGTTGATGTTCTATGTTATATTTTTAATTTCAGTATACAGAATGGTATTTTTCCACATGCTCTAAAAACAGCTGTTGTTATACCTTTGCATAAAAAAGGAGATACTTTATTATTCAACAATTATAGGCCTATTTCTTTATTATCAGTTTTTTCAAAAATTTTTGAAAAAGGCATTAAGTTTAGAATCATAAAATATTTGAATAACATCAGCTTTTTCAGCGAATTTCAATATGGGTTTAGAAGTGGTAAATCAACTGAAGATGCCTTATTAAAATTATGTAGTGAGCTCTACAAGTCCTTAAATGATTCTGAAATTCCGGCTGCTTTATTTATAGATATCACAAAAGCTTTTGACATGGTGGACCATAACTTATTATTAAACAAATTGTTTAAAGCTGGATTTAGAGGTTTTATTTTGGATTGGTTTGGTTCATACCTTAAAGATCGGATGCAAATAGTAAAAATTTCAAATGTATACAGTTCTGAAAAATTGATAAATATCGGAGTTCCTCAAGGCTCTGTACTAGGTCCAATACTTTTTTTAATTTATGTCAATTCACTTTTTGCTCAAGCGTTTAAAGGAAAAATTACTGCTTTTGCTGATGATACAGCTCTATCCTATTCAAATGTAAATTATTTTAATACTTTTACTGATATAAATTTTGATTTGGATATATTAAGGCAATGGTTCAAAATGCATAAACTAATAATAAGTAACAAAACAAAATTTATGTTTTTTAATCTGTCAGGAAAAGTATGTGAAAGTATTTCTGTAAAATATCACTCTCCTAAGTGCTTAAAATTTAGTTTATGTAATTTATGTGCAAATGATGTGTCTGGTATTTTGTTTAATGAGAACTATAACTGCTCAGAAGATTGTTTCTATGTTGAACGTGTGGATAGCTTCAAATATTTAGGTATCTCGTTAGATGCTAGACTAAACTGGAAAGATCACACGTCTTATCTAAAAAGATACCTGAATAAAGCAGTTAGGCAACTGTATCATCTAAGTTTATATTGTCCTTTCTCTGTTTTAAAACTTTTTTACAATGGCTTGATTAAGTCTAAACTTCAATATGGTCTGTGTTGTTGGGGTGGTACCCATTATAATAAAATTGAGCCTTTGTTAATTAAACAAAAACATTGTGTACGTATTATTTGTAAGATTAGTCGTAGAACTCCCAGTTTTTATTTTTTCAAAAATCTAAAAATTCTTCCATTAAGACATCTATACTATTTTAAGGTACTTAGACTATTTTTTTTTAAAATCGGGCTATAATAATTCGAGATTGTTGGTGGATCACAATTTGCGTGTAAATAATAGAAACGTTGTAAATGTACCCAAAGTTAAAAAATCTCATTTTCGTCACTTTTTTACTGTAACTGCACCTCAGCTGTTTAATAAGTTACCTGAATCCTTTAGAAACGAGAGAATACAAATTAAATTTATAAAACAAATAAAATCCTGGCTCTTTTCATTTTCTCATGCACAAATTGAATCAATATTAATACCCATAATTTAAACTTACTTTTTATCTGTTTTCTTATTTCCTACTTTTTTATTTTATTTTTTTTTTTCTTTTGTTATTTCTAATGGCTTTATTCAGATCGTAATTCATTGTACTATCCTATATTTTATTTTATTTTTTATTATAAACTTCAAATCTTTTTATATTTTACAATTAAATTAAATTCATTCTTCTACAATTAAATAAAACATTATATCAAATAATTCTACACTAATTTTATATTGTTTTTCCCCATTAATACTATTACACCTGTTATTTTAATAAAGTAAGACATTCGTCTCTTGCACTATGGCAATAGAATGTCTTTAACTATTTCATTCAGAACTTGAAGCTTAAAATTGACTAATTAAGGATATATTATGTACAAATTTTTTGATTTTTTTTTATATTTTCTAATATGTATATATATATTTGTAGTTTATAATAATTGTATTAATCTTTTACTATAATACATATATAATGTACATTTGTGAACAATTATTAATTCTTAATTCATAATTCAAATGTTTGTTTTTATTTTTAATAGTATATAAATTAAATGTTATTTAGTATAAGTTAAAAATGTAATCTGAATTATTTCAAATACTAATTTTTAATTTGAATTAATTATTAATTTGATTAAGGATACATTGTACAAAAAATGAATTTAATTTGTATGTATTCAAAATTTGTTACTAGCTTTGTAATTCTGTTGAAATAAAGACTATTTTTATTATTTATTATATTATTTATTATTATTGATTTAGAGTTGAGCATCGTCTGCATACAACCGGCAATGAGATTCAGACAAACAACGGGGTAAGTCATTAATAAATAGACTAAAGAGTAAGGGACCCAGTATGGATCCTTGGGGTATCCCGCATTCAACAGGTAGATTATTAGACTTAATACCATTTAGAAACACAAATTGACTTCTATTATCTAAGTAACTTTGAATGAGAGTAGTAGCAGAAGATTCAAAATTAAAAGTTGCGCTAAGTTTTAAACATAACAAGTTATGATTAACACAATCAAAAGCTTTTGTGAAATCAAGAAGAAGCAATAATACAGCATGTTTCTTATCGATTTCACAGTAAATGTTATCTGTTAATTCTAGGAGTGCTGAGGTAGTGCTGTGCTGCTTTCTGAAACCTGATTGGAATTCGTATAAGAGATTATTATCACTTACGTACTGACTCATTTGTGCATGCAATAACCGTTTAAAAGATTTCGAAATACCGGACAGTACGCTAATGGGTCTAAGGTCATCAATCGTTGGATTATTTTTTTTAGGAACGGGAACAACTTTGGCACGTTTCCAAATTAGAGGGTATTGACCAGTAGTCAAGATGAAATTAAATATGTGTGTAATATAAGGTAGCACAGAAGGGATAATCAGTTTAATAAATTTCAAAGGAATTAAATCTGGTCCTATAGCATTGGATTTAACCTTAAAAATAGCATCATAGACTTCATCATTTGAGACATTTCTAAAAGAGAAAGTACTAGACGAATCAACGTTTTCAATATTGGATAGTAATGAAGTAAAGTTAAAAGATGGAGTTATAAATTTATTGTTTAATTCGTTTACATCAAAGCTATCCATATTATCCATTTTGTTTTCTTTACTGATTCCAAGCTTAGCGGTATTAGACCAGAAAGATTTTGAAGGCAGCCGAGGATCGAGTATCTTAGAATAGTAATGTTTTTTAGCTTGTCTAATCTTCAAGTTTACCACGTTCCTAAGCCTCTTAAATGAATTTCTGTCATTCGAATTTCTTGTTCTCTTCCAAATTTCATAAGCCATGTCTCTATCATTCGCCATTTTTACAATATCTGGACGGAAATACGGAACAAAATCAGCACGTGGAGTAAAAGAACGTAGGGGAACATGCTGGTCGAAAAGCTTCAGAACTAGATTATTAAAGAACGCAATTTTATCGTTTATGTTATTAATTGTGTAGATGGAACGCCACGGTAATCTAGTTGCAAAATGGAATAGTAAGGATATATTGCAATTCTTGTAATCACGATAGGTAATTTTCACTTTCGGTATCTCAATAGGAATTTTATATGACAGGTATATCATATCATGATCAGACACACCCGGGAGAGAAACCTGTCCAAACTTTTCTACTAGCTCATGGTTTTCAGTAGATGTCAAAAATAAATCCAATAGAGAGGAACAAGATTCACCGAATCGAGTTGGTACCGAATTATTAATTATGTTCAATGAATAGTTCTCATAATAGTTCGAAAGAAAACATTTCTTAACACATGATTATTGTCAAGTATATTAACATTAAAATCCCCCCCAATGATGAGAGATTCATAGTTGCTAGCAAAATTATCTAAAGCTTTTTTAAAAGGTTCAATTTGACGATAATAATTAGAAACTCTTTAATGCTTAAAATCAAATTCAGCTGTGCTTATATAAGGAGAATTCTAAATACAAAATATGACGAATAAATATTGGGTATATTACATAAGAAGGATTTTTATAATAAAATAGCTATATTTGCAATAATTTTAAGTAAATCGTACTAACACGATAAAGCTAATATTCATTAATTGACTTATGAAAATGCGCAATTGTGAAAATCAATTTTAGCTAGTATAACTTTAAGAAGCAAATAAAACAAATAGCAAAACTATGCTATGTTATCTTACAAATTTAGGTAAAAGTTCTAATTTTAGAAGTTATTCCAAACATTGTAAATTTGTAAGGTAACATTGCAAATTTTGCAAATTAAGTTAAGTTTATTGTAAATATAGCTGTTTTGTTGTAGAAATATCATATAAATTGGGAGGAAATGCTGAATCTTTTTGATGTAACGTTCTGTTTTTTCTGTAATTTAAAAAGTATTAACAATAATGAAACATATACATACTATTAAAGTTTTTATATTTTAAGGAGGCTAAGGTTGATATAGGCCCTAGGCAGAGTGTACCCCTAACGTATAGCTCTGATAAAACCTAGGAAAAGCCTTCTGGTTTAACAACTACAGCTCTGTCAACAAATCCGACTCTCACCTCCCCGAAGGTAGGTAACATAGTTATCTGTCGGGTGCCTCCTGGAAACTTACTTTGTAAGGCAGACGAGAGCGGGTGAATGCGTGAACTTAGCGCAATAACTAAGTAAACCGGTTAGGCTGGATCAATCCGCGCAAACGAGGACGTATGTTTTCGACGGGCGCGAACAATCGGTTAGTTAGGCGGAGACGGAAACTCCGTCGTCAAATGACCTGGCCCTCCTGGTAGGGGGTTTGTGCGTAGTTTTATCTGCCCTACCACAATAAAATTAATGCAGTAATCAAAAATGTAATGGACAAAACAAAATATTCTATTACCCCAGGTGGCAGACCAGTTGCACTGGAAAATCCACCCTTTTCGGAGGTCGGTCCCACGGATTCTGGGGGGGACCAACTATTACATACAAAAGGAAATTTCAACAGGAGTTCGTTAACATCAAGAATTCCCCCTAAATCAATAAACAAAGAGAGTAAAACAACAAGAACTCCTTTGAAAAACGTGCCAGTAGAAAAGCAAACAAGAGTCGAAAGCGTTGGCGATAACAAGATCCATCTAGACTCTGTAGGTGTAAATTTCTACAACGAATGGAAAAAAGAAGTAAAGGCACGGAAAGAAATGGAACAGATAGTGATCAGTCTACAGGATCACATTAAAGAACTAGAAAAAAAGGTTACCTTATTAGATAGAGGTAATTCACCAGCGCCAAGTAATTGCAACATCTTCAATTACTTCACGGATGAAGAAGAACTCACGAGAGAAACGGATTGGATTCTTAAAAAAACAAAAAGACCATCCAAAAAAAGGAAAGCAGAGGGTAGCCCCGAAACTGCCCAACAGAAAAAAGAATCACCAAAAACAAAACAAGCAGCACTTGGAAACAATACTGCGGATAAAAAAGCTAAAAAAGAGGAACATAAACCACCGCCTATTATGGTTCACGGGTTAGGTACCTTTGGTGAGCTAAATAATTTAATAAAGCAAACCACTAAAAATGAATGCAAGTACATATCTTACAATAATAACGTCTGGAAGATCAATGTTACTGATAGTGACACATACAGATGTATAACAAACGATTTAACATCGAAGAAAGTTCAGTGGCACTCCTATGAGGACAAATCTACCAGACCAACAAAAGTTATGGCCAGGGGATTACATCCTTCATGCGATGAAAATGAAATAGTTCAAGACCTGAGAGATAACGGTTTCCAGATACTAGAAGCCAAAAACATAATTATTAAAGATAAAATCGAAAAGAACGATGGTAGCTTTATCACTCAAAGAAGAGGATTACCATTGTTTATGTTAACATTCGATAATAGAGAAAATATAGAAAAAAATTTTTCTATTAAAACAATAATGAAAATAGTCGTTAAAATTGAACCACTAAGAAAAAACAAAAAGTTAATCCCACAGTGCAAGAGATGCCAAGCTTTTGGGCATACACAAAGTTTTTGTAATAGAGACTGTGCTTGCGTTAAGTGTGGCGGTAAGCATTTCACAAAAAGCTGCATTTTAAAGTTGGGAGAAAAAGCCAAATGTATTAATTGTCGTGGTGATCATCCGGCAAACTACAGAGGATGCCCAATTGCAAAAGAACAGCAAGCCAGAAGAAACAAACAAGCAAAACTACCCCAAATTCAAAAGATTAATACTTTTAAAAATGAAAAATTTGTTGACACGAATAGAAAACCTACAGTAATAAATGCTGTACGTAATGTAAATGCTAAATCATATGCCCAAATTGTGAAAAACTCCCGTAAGGAAGATGATTACTCAGTCAAGGATATATTAAGTCTTATCCTACAGAGACTAACAAACCAAGACGAATTTATTAAAACATTATCTGACGAGATTACAACGATAAAAATCCATAGCAGAAAACCACCGCAGTCACATAAAAAATAAGCCACACCCTTAGAGTTGCTACATGGAACGCAAATGGACTCTTCCAACACATTTTAGAACTCGAAATTTTTCTGAAGGATCAAAACATAGATATATGTCTAAAATCTGAAACACACTTCACAAAGAAATTCAGTATTAAAATTCCTAATTACGTTTGTTATCATACTTCCCATCCAGATGACAAAGCAAGAGGAGGAACAGCAATACTGATAAAAGGCAACGTTCAACACCATGAGGAGCAGAAAATAGAAAATGCAATGATGCAAGTTACAACAATTAACATTAAGGTAAAAAATAAGGACTTCAAAATCTCAGCTATCTATTGCCCACCAAGACACTCACCTACTAGAGTCGACTTCATAAATCTCTTTAAAATACTTGGAAACAATTTTATCATCGGAGGAGATTTCAATGCGAAACATACCCACTGGGGTTCAAGATTAACCACAACAAAAGGGAGAGAGCTATATCAAGCTGGAAGAAATCATAAGTGTGAATTTATTTCTTCCGGTGCCCCAACCTATTGGCCCACTGACCCAGCGAAAATACCTGATTTGATTGATTTCTTTATAACAAAGGGAATAAATAGAAACCACACATATGCCGTGAGCAATGATGACCTATCGTCTGACCATACTCCAGTGATCATGGTTCTAAGTGAAAAAGTTGAACACAAAAATTGCCTCCCAAGACTTACAAACAAGAAAACTGATTGGGATATGTTTAGAGAAAAACTTGAGCAATTCATTACTCTAGGATCCGTGGAATCAAGGAACCAAATTGATGCAGAAGTCGAGCAATTCATTGTAGACGTGCAGCAAGCAGCAAAGGAGAGCACGCCATGTTTTGACTCGAAACATCACTCGAGAGTGAGCTATCCTCCAGAAATAAGAGCACTGGTTATGGAGAAGAGAAGGGCACGACGAAAATGGCAATCAACGAGGTACCCAGGTGATAAAATTATATTCAATCGCTTAAATAATCAACTAAAACAGCAAATCAGAAATATAAAAAATAACTCATTTAATAAATTCATAAACAATTTATCAGCCGATGCTTATACTGACTACTCGCTTTGGAAAGCAGCTAAACGAATAAATGGACCACAGGTGCAAGATCCACCTTTGAAAACACAGGCTGGTAGCTGGGTCGGTAACCCAAAAGAAAAAGCTAAGATTTTTGCTGACCACTTGGCAGAGGTCTTCACAGCACCAACACAAAATCTTGCAAATGAAAATATAACTCTCGAAGTTAAAATAGATGAAGCGGAAATTTCGCATGTCACTCTAAGAGAAATTAAACAAATATGCAGACACAACCTGAGTGTCAAAAAAGCACCAGGTTACGATCTCATCAATGGCCAAATCATGCGGGAACTACCAGATCTAGCTTTGTTAAAGCTACAACATATATTTAATGCATGTTTTAAGTTCACATATGTTCCGAGACAATGGAAAATTGCAGAAGTAATTGTAATACCGAAGCAAGGAAAACCGCCTTCAGAGGTAACATCATATCGACCAATATCGTTGTTACCTATTATATCAAAAATATTTGAGAAACTGCTCCTCAAAAGACTTGCCCCGATTATTGAAGAAAGAGATCTGATCCCGAACCATCAATTTGGATTCAGAAACAAACATTCTACAATTGATCAAGTGCATCGGATCACAAATATAGTGGAAAAAGCGTTCGAAGAAAAAAAAGTCTGCTCAGCAATCTTCTTAGATGTTGCTCAGGCTTTCGACAAAGTGTTGCACCAAGGCCTTGAATTTAAACTACATCGTGATTTACCAAGACAATTCTATGAAATATTAAAATCATATATGAACAATAGATGCTTTCGTGTACGTTATGCCAAAGAATATTCAGAAGTAAAAGAAATATCTGTTGAATTCCCACAGGGAAGTGTTCTTGGTCCAATACTTTACCTGCTATATACAAGAGATATCCCACAAATTGACAACATTTTTATGGCTACCTTTGCAGACGACACTGCGATTCTTGCAGTTGACGTATCTGTCGAAAACTCCACAGCAAAACTTCAAAATGCAATGAATAAAATAAGATTATGGACCTAACGTTGGCGCATTAAACTTAATGAAAGCAAATCAACTCATATAAATTTTACATACAAAAAGATTGCAACCATTCCTATCTCAATCAATAACAAAATAGTACCATATGCCAATACAGCAAAGTATCTGGGAATGACACTCGATGCTAAGCTAAGATGGAAGGAACATATAAGAAAGAAAAAAGAAGAGCTAAACATTAGACTCAAAAAATTTTACTGGTTACTTGGGCGTGGTTCTGAGTTATCAGTACAGAACAAAATATTAATATATAAGCAGATATTAAAACCTGTGTGGACGTACGGTATCCAATTATGGGGCTGTGCAAAGAAAACCAACATTGAAATGTTGCAAAAATTTCAAAATAAAGTGCTCCGTGGTATAGTAAATGCACCATGGTACATACGTAACAAAGATCTCCACCGTGACTTGCGCATTGAAACAGTCACGGAAGAGATCAAGAAACATGCAGTCAAACACGAGCAGAGACTGCAAACTCATGTGAACTCGGAAATGGCAGCAGTTCTTCATATCGACAGCAGTATCCGTCGACTCAAGAGAACGAAACCCCACGAGCTGGTCACGACCTAAAATGGAAAATTCTACGATAATAGTTTCCTTTACGGAAATTTTTATTTCAATAATTTTCCTTTGCGAAAAAATCTAAAAAATCTTCCCACGCGGAGCTATTGCTGTGACTATCTCCTTCACGGGAAATATCATAGTGATAAAGTTCCTACACGGTAATTATTATGATGTTAGCGATCCTCCACGGAAACTATCACTATAATAATTTCCTAAAGACGCGACCGAAAATTTACGAAAAAAAAGTCATTAGTCGATCTTACGTAGATTGGTTATAACGGAAAAAGATAGGTGGGCTTTAGTGGGTTCGATTCCTACACTATCAAGATGCACACGCGGCTGGAGCTCTTGATGTCCTTCGGGGATTACCTCCTATCTTTCGCAAAAAAAAAAAAAAAAAAAAAAAAAGAAAATATTTTAAGCAAATGATATTTAAATCTACATACATAAGAACAGTTCACGAAATTTTTAAAATTTGATACAGGTCTTAGCTAAATTTTAAACTTACAGTGTTAAAAAAATATGAACTAAAATGGAAATTAAAAAAATAATCAAATTTTATTCAAATAAATTTTAAGTGTATTTGTTTGCTTTTTTTACATCATAGATATTTAAGTCTAAAGATATTTACTTGTTATTTATATACCTTAATCTATATTATACATTTAAATATTATCATATTTTTAATTACAAATTTTTAACTTTTTCATATTTAAAATACCTATACATATATATACATAAAATTGTTGTAATTACAAAAAAAAAAACACAGAATTAATTCAATTACAAATAACTTAAAAATATACTTCTTTCATTGTACTGAAAAGGTGAAACATTGAAAAACGTGTTTTTTGTCGAGCGAGCAATGCCTTTGAGAATTTCGTGTTGTGCACTTCGAATCGCATAGATCACAGATGAACTAATGGTCCTATAATCTAAATTTTTGTGATTTTCTTCTTTTAATTTATTTTGCTTGTTTTTTTACTTAACTATTTTGTTTTATATTTTATTTTGAGTTATTAAGCATTATTATTTATTTTATTATCACATAATTATATATTTTCTCTTTTCTATTTTAAAAAATTCACTTCTATAAATTATAGTCAATGTTAATCTGTATCTAAAACTTCATGCGTTATTTGGATAACCTAACCAAACTATTTCATAACAATTACGCTAAGTATTATTATTGAATGTAAATTATAACTCTTATTAGTTCATATACTATTTTGATTTAATCATTTAATTAATACTTTTATTATGATTATTAGATATTATTGCACTACACTATATTCAATTATTTATTTAACTATAATACGAGTAAATCATTCAAAGGATATCTATCTACTGAAATAGGTAACAAAAGTGCATTATTCTGTATTCACTAAAATCTTTTCTTTCACACAAATTCATATTGTGTGAATTTGCTGAAAAATTGTAAAAAATCTACCGTAAGAATTTTATATGCAAAAAACAAATACTAAACGAAATTTTTTTGTAAATATTGCTATGTGGCTTTAGAAAATTTGTGTTACAAGATAATTAAAAACCGCAATTAAGCATATCTAACAATTTATTTCAAATTAGGCAAAGTTTAAATTAAATACTTTTGTAATTTTTGTTATGTGCCCAAGTCAAATATAAATAAGCTACATAGAAAATTTTCAATGCTGATGCTTTATAAAAATATCAGTATGTGAAAGTAAAAATTACTAAAATTGTAATATAAAATAACAAATATTTTTAGTTAATATAGCTAAACTTTTTAAATTCAAAGGAAAATTTGTTATAATTATATTTTTAATTTTCTTTTAAAGCCTTATAACTGTTACTATTTTTTTTATAAAGAAAAAATGTTATATTACATATGATATTATGCATTTAACTTTTTGTAATACATTTTATTACAAGTTAACAGTGCACAATGCATTTGAAGTTAATAATTTAGTATTTTTTGCCATAATTACCATTACAAAGCGTTATTTTTATACTGTCATGTTTTTTAGCAAATTTAGCATTCAGCTTTTTTTCAGTGTACTCTGTGCACTCTATCAATAGCTCTAAACTTACAGTATAGTACATGTAACAAGGTACTAAGTATACGATCTGGACTTATGCAGTACAATTTTGAGAGCGTGCTAAGATTAATATGATAAATAGAATACCAATATTCCAAAATAAAGTTTTGCAAGTTCTACAAAATAGATATGCAATAGATATGCACTTTGGTATATTACAGAAATACAGAACTTACTAGGAATTTAAGAGTCGAAGAAGCTAACAATGCAATGTGGCTTTTACAATATCACAGTGATCATCTTGTAAATTATTCCAACTTTAAAGCAGATCAAACAATATTAAAGCTCAAGAATTAATTGGATTTTAGAATATAATTTGTTTTTAAGATCATAGAAATAGTTTGCTTATTAATTCTATTAAGATTAGTTGTAATAAAAAAAATCAAAAAACTAAAGATTAATTTTCATAGGAGAAAATTTTTTTCTAAAACAATTTTTTATTTCCTAATCGTACCACATTTTCAATTATACAACTACGTTATAAAAAAAAGAACAATTTAAACTTCCGACACAAAAAAAAAATGAATAATAAAATAACAACAACAACAAATTTTAAATTTATTCTTGCAATTATTTTATTTTTTTATTTTAATAATTATTAATTTATTTATTTTTTTCAATAACCAATTACCTTCATTGGTGGCTTGAATAACTAAATACACCAATAATTGTATTTCGAAAATTATCCTCTTCCACTTTTAATTTTCATTTAACCAATCCACAAAATTATTGAAAAAATGACAAATACTTATTTCAAGTCATTTAGAATTCTGCGGTTTTGTTCTGTTCAAATTTTACCAAAACCAAATAAAATTGCAATACAAAAATCCATTCAATCTAAATAAAACTCATCAGTAGTCAAATCAGTTTTACAAGAATGTCCAATAAAGATGTTTTGTATTTTGTTTAGTTTTTTTGTTGTTTTTTTTTTTTTTTTTTTTTTTTTCTTTAAACAATTGATAATGATAAAATACTCAATCAACATATTGTCAACTTAAAAAAAGGCCAGGTGATAAATTAAAAAAAAAAACAAAAAGACAATACGAATACAAACTAACAATTTAATCAAATTAAAGTCATTATGAACTGAGCCTATTTTGTTCTATTCACCATTTTTTAATTTTTCAAGTTCAAAAATATATTTTAATTTGTTTTTAAATCCTAAAAATTTATTTGTAATCCAAATAACTTTACATTGAGGAAATTTTTGTGATTTAATTTTTAATGGTTTGTAACAGAATTTTTAGTTGAAGATTTGCGTTCAAAATGATTACAAAATGGGATATTTTGACCTTTTTGCTTACTTTCATTATGAGTTATAAATTACTGAAAACTTTTCTTTGTGTAGTTAGTCTTCTCAACTGATTTCGAAATTTCATTAAATTGCAGGACAACTTATTTGAACAAAAATTTAATCTTTTATTTGTGGGTGTAGATGATACGAGATTTAGCTATTATCGCCAGATAATTTGTGCAATATTAAACTTATTTCCAATGATTAGATTTTACGATTGGCACAAGCCAAGGAACATTTATCAGTGCAAGTCACACATTATTTTAGAATTTCTCTTTATACTAAAATTTTATTTTTGCTTGAGAATTTCATAATTGAATTCCGAATATAAAGAGTGATTTCAGTATTGATTTGTGCAAACTTATTTACTAAAGGTAACTATGGATTTTTCCTAGTGATTTAAGATCAATTGGTATTGCTAATATCTTATTTAATATATTATATCTCTACTATATATTATATATTATTTGTGATTTGTATTTTAACAGCTTATATTAGCTGAATAAAGCAGTTGAAGTAGCCGTCTTATTTATTTATTTTATACCTATAAATAGTTTGACCATTGCTTTGTATACTGTATCAGGCTTCCATATTAAATTTTTTTTCCGAACATTACATTTCGTATTATTTTCGTATAAAATTACAATAACAATTGAACGTTAACTTTTTTCCGATTTATTTTTTGTTCTTATATTTCTCATTTTATTTTTTGCCTGCTGTGTTCAAATAAGTTTAACGTGTATTATGCATGCTTGTTTTGTCAAATTAAACTTATTGAACACAGCAAGCCTTGGTGTGTGGGTTATTTTGAATTCTATGAAAACTAAAATCAAAATAAAGAGATTTTTTTTTAGTCTTCTGATAGAAGTGGAAGTGAAAGCCTGTATGTAGAATAATTTTGCTTATTAATTTTTTTATTTTGAAAAATCATGAATGAAAACATTAACATTTTTTAATGCGGCACTAGATATAAATAGTTTAAAAACTCCCCTTCCATATTGGTAAATTAAATTTAGTCCAAACTTTGCCAGAAGTAATATCTTTTGAAATGAAAAATGCCCATTTGATTTACACATAAGCTGGATATTATTTTTACTCAAATTTTTTAATCTACTGGCCTGTTAACAATATACAAGGCAATGGTTTGACTATAGCCATTGATTAATAATACTATAAAGATAGACATTTTCATACAACAGAAAATGTTCAGCTCACTTTTTCCATTATATATATTATCTGGGATATAATCAATGTGTTGGTGCATTTTCTATATTCAATTTGAATTTTTAAATTTTTGAGCGTTTTATACGACTTTACTCTCTAAATAATTTGTATGTGTTTAGTTTCTCTATACTGTTCTTGAATATTATTGTTTTTAACTTTTTGTTATTTGAATTTGTATAGGTAATTTGAATTTTTTTTTAATTGATAGGTACAAAAATTTCAAATTGGATAGCATTTTTATCGAGTAGTCTTTTAAGAATATTTTTTTTTTATTTTTCTCTCAATATACATTGTAATACAAGGATTTTTATAATTGTTGATATTGTGCATGTATATTATTTGTAATAATAAATTATAAAATTATAATATAATTTTATAATGTTTAGGAAACGAAAATATTTTTCTTGTTTTAATTGAATAATTTTCAAAAATAAAACAATTTCAAAAAATCAAATAATAGTGAACATTCATCCACGTAATGATTTCTAATATATATTCATACATACATATACGTATGTATAAATTTACAAATAGAATCAAATTTTTATTTTTAAAAGGCTTTCTTTTTGATTTTTTCAATATGTGGATATGTATGTACGCATGGATTTTAAAATTATAACAGAATTTAAAAATATTTGAAAAACTCATCATTAATTTTTGTAAAATTTATAAAAAATCTTAACGGTAGAGTAAATTGAAAATTATATTTAATATGCTTTTTTGTTGCAGTAAGCACACAATTTATTTTTAAGATAATTAAAGCTTGCAACGCACAATTTTACAATGGTATTTTTCAAATTCAGAGTTTTCTACTTTATCATTATTTCATAACAAGAGCATTAAATATCAATATCCAAAGGCTTGTCATGATTTACTCCAGCTTTGAAAATATATTGTTGTTGTAAATGAAATTCTTCAAATTCGTAATATATTTGTAAAAATCTTATTGTGCAGGTGGATTTGTTTAGAACTTTTAATTTTTTAAGATAATCTAACATTTTCTCTACGAACAAATATGGACAATTTTTAATAGTTGTTTGTACGTATTTTTAGTATAAATATTTGAAGAATTTAAAGAAAGACCAGCAGTGTACATATTACTCACAACAGCAGGTTTACTTTATTACTCATTATTATATGAAAAAATTAAAATTATAATTATTTTGTTTTCGTAGCTGCATATTTGCATATGTAATTAATCGAAAAGCTAAAACAGCTAAGATTTTTTGCAAAGTACTGGGACTGATATGAGTATTTCCAGTTTTGGGCAATATTTTTGATGAGCACTTTTCTCTTTGGAAACAATTTTCTTAATTATATCTCAGTTAATAATTTCATAAAATGTACCAGTTACCAAAATCATTTTTTATATAAATGAATTTATAAAGGAAAAGAAACATCTTACAGTATAAAAAGGGATTGTATAGATGGTGTGGAAGATTTAGATGGGGATAGAAAACAAAAGCTAGCAACAGAAGCACATTTCTTTATGACTCAAAGTTTACATGAAAGTTATAAGTACGCATAGGGTTACAATTTATCCAAAAATAATTTGAAAAGAGTAACTTTAAAACCTTTCATTTTTTTATCAATTTACTACTAAAATATCTTAAGGAGCTAACAAAGATTGGTTCTAAAACTGTTGCACCTGCTTGTGACTAATGCAGTACAAATCGAAATACTTATGAATTACTTGGTGTCAATAAGGTAGACTCTTTTTTTATGATTGGAATGGAAATAAAATTTATGCTTAGTTTGATATGGCATCTTATAAAATCTGTCAGAAATTCTTTTATAAAACCCGATTTTGAAAACTGGAATAATGATATTATTAGCTTTCAACAATTTTACATAAAGTTCGTAGCACCCATATTAATTCTAACACATTTGAAAAAATGTCAGTAAAATCAGCTTTTCAATTATTTAGTCATAGTACATATGCAGCCATAAAAGCAATAAATAACACTGATCGAATTTTTTTTAATTTATTGAGTAATAAAGCCAATCTGACTGTTGATTTTGTTTTAAGAGTTAACTAGTTAATTGATTATTCAAACTCTTCAAATTTTAACACAAAAAATTAAAAATTTTGAATTCACAACCGTTAAAAATTCTCCGTTGTTATTGTAAAATTGTGCGTTGCAAGCTTTAATTATCTTAAAAATAAATTGTGTGCTTACTGCAACAAAAAAGCATATTAAATATAATTTTCAATTTACTCTACCGTTAAGAATTTTTATAAATTTTACAAAAATTAATGATGAGTTTTTCAAATATTTTTAAATTCCGTTATAATTTTAAAATCCATGCGTACATACATATCCACATATTGAAAAAATCAAAAAGAAAGCCTTTTAAAAATAAAAATTTGATTCTATTTGTAAATTTATACATACGTATATGTATGTATGAATATATATTAGAAATCATTACGTGGATGAATGTTCACTATTATTTGAATTTTTTGAAATTGTTTTATTTTTGAAAATTATTCAATTAAAACAAGAAAAATATTTTCGTTTCCTAAACATTATAAAATTATATTATAATTTTATAATTTATTATTACAAATAATATACATGCACAATATCAACAATTATAAAAATCCTTGTATTACAATGTATATTGAGAGAAAAATAAAAAAAAAATATTCTTAAAAGACTACTCGATAAAAATGCTATCCAATTTGAAATTTTTGTACCTATCAATTAAAAAAAAATTCAAATTACCTATACAAATTCAAATAACAAAAAGTTAAAAACAATAATATTCAAGAACAGTATAGAGAAACTAAACACATACAAATTATTTAGAGAATAAAGTCGTATAAAACGCTCAAAAATTTAAAAATTCAAATTGAATATAGAAAATGCACCAACACATTGATTATATCCCAGATAATATATATAATGGAAAAAGTGAGCTGAACATTTTCTGTTGTATGAAAATGTCTATCTTTATAGTATTATTAATCAATGCTATAGCTAAATATTTATGAAAATATTTTTGTGGCATACTAGTGTTATTCAAAATGTTTGAAGGATAGGTGACTTTGTAAAAATATATGAAATTTATTATATATCATTAAATAATGCAGTATTGACTTCATTTAATTCTTTATAAGAAATAATTTCCCCAAAATGTGGACATATTGTATAATATATTAAATATTGGCTTATTATAACCATGTAGAATTGGATTAAATATATTTTTGATATAAAGTAAGAGTTATGTGAATTCAAACTTTAATTGACGACAAGCAACGATAATTTTACATTGAAGTAGTTGACAAATTTTTCAATAGTAGATTAGAGTTTCATAAGATACACACAAAGGAAAAATCACATAAATTCATTTTTACAATTTTTTCCATCCTAATCGTAGTCTCGTTAGAAGCATAGATCAAATGATTACAAAACAGAGAACTTTACTTTCTGAGATTTCCTCTATACTATACTTGAAAAACTTGCAAAATGTTGTCCAAAAGCCTTTTTTAAGAGCAAGAAGTCTCGTCAAGGGATAGAGCTAGCATTGCAACTGTCTAACATGGCTATCAATAAATGATAGTCGTGTTGATCGCTAACATTCTGCATATGTTAAAATAGGACCATGCCAAAATTTGATTTGTTTTATTGATGTTATGAGTGTCATTCTCAATCGGAACTATGTATATTTTTTGTTTTTCAAACCAAATGCTTGACTATTTGTAAATGTGTACTTTAAAGCATATAATACGATTTCTAATACTATTCTTATTAACTAATTTAAATTTGACGAACTATACCTATTGAAGTGTAACTTCGCCTTCGTAACAGTTATTGTTACATTCCAGTGATAACCAAAATGTATTCTCGACTAATTTCATGGAATAATGAAAAAAAAATTTAAAAATTCGCCACAAGCGGGATTAAATCCTATGGATTTCGAATTAGTATTTAAATGACGTAACTACTATATATATCATGATGGCTGTCAGATGCATATTAAACTGAGTTATACAACCGAAACCGAACATGCATTATTAATTTCCTGAGTTCAGATCCAATAATCACAACTTCTTCCTAATTTATTTTCTTCATAATAGAGTAGCTGAAATGATTTCCAGTAGTGTTCTATGTGTAAAATGTCAAACTGAATATTGAGTTTTTGACGATTCAAAAAATGTAATAAAGCTATAAATAGAGGGAAACAATTGTAAGCCATTAAAGACTACGTAACAGTTTAAAAATGTAATAAATACTAGATCATTCTTTGAAAATCAATTTCTTGAAAAGATCAAGATCCGATGTATCGCAGATCAAAATCAGATGCTATATATATGTAGGTATACATGATTCATAGAAGATAAACTTAGAATAGCATTCGAGTTAGATAATTTCTTACATTTTTAATATATTTTAAAATATACCTACTACCATCTACTACTAAGGCCCTTATTACACATCAATCAATGATCAATCAATGGTCAATATATTGTTAATATATTGACCGTTGATTGATGAGAAATAATTGATGGTGGTTCTATTCTCATCAATAATGCTGTAAAAATTCTCATCAATTTTGCTGTCAAAATCAGAAATAAAAAAATATTATTTTTTTGGGGAATGTTCAGATATTATTTTTTGGGAATGTTCAGATAAGGTTATAATATTAATTTATAATATAATTCTAAAACCAACAATTTTTATATTATTTTTAATAATTATTGTAAAAAAAACAATTGATATATTATTCAAATGTGCAAAAAAATAATGTGTTGTTTTTTATACACAAAATTTACTTTAAAAATTCAATTTAAACAGAAGTCAAAAACATTCCTTCAGAAATTATATTTTCAATATTCATGTATGTTTTGAAATTATCAATATATTCAGAACACTTCCACAATATGTTCCTGCAAAATGTCAAAATAGGGATAAAGAGATTGATGAGTGCATGATTGATGTGTAATCGCTCATCATTCTTTTCATCAATATATTGTCAATATATGGACAAGAAGATTGGTGAAAAGAATGATGTGTAATTGGCACCTAGAATATATTTCAATTTTATTTTTTATTTTACTCAAAATATAGTCAAATGGCGTTTAAGCCAAATTTTATTTAGCTGTCCAAATTAAAAAAACAAATATTCATTTTTTTTTTATTACTTTGTTTATTATTTATTTATTTGTTTTTGTTTTTTTTTTTATTATTTTATTTACTTTTTTTTAAAGAGGAAGGAAACATCTAACACTTTAGGAACTTTGAATTGATAATATTCGCGGCAGTTTTACTTAATTGACCTAAAACAAGGGAATTTATTAAAATCACGTTCAACTAAAATTGATTACGATTTACTAAAATGGATAATACATTACCACCACCCTCTTCTGTCCAACAACTATATTTATGTATTGCAGAGGCAACTGGTAATTCAAGTGATGATATATTATAATACAATATAAGAATTTGAAAATAAATTTAAGGAAACGATACCGTTATATGCGAGTATGTACTTTCTTTTATTTTTGTTGTTATTTTTTATTGGACAATGTATTTAATAAATACGATCAAGTACGATTCAGGAAACCGGTGAAAAAAGAAAACAAGAATAAAAGAAACTAAATGGTAAATTGATTGAACGTGTTGACAATTAATCGTTTCAATTTGTAATCTTAAAAAAATATCTATAAATGCAAAAAAAAAACAAGAATAATAAAAATATTTTTAGGTAAAATT
The DNA here is from genome assembly GCA_963942445.1 of Argyra leucocephala. Lineage (NCBI taxonomy): Eukaryota > Metazoa > Arthropoda > Insecta > Diptera > Dolichopodidae > Argyra > Argyra leucocephala. The sequence continues at coordinate 59,664,126 of OZ012681.1, read as the reverse complement.
AAATTTCTGAAAGGTGGAGGTAACTTTTAAGTAATTAAATTACAGTTAACTCTGATTAGATGAAGTTTATAAAGAAATTCATCATTTCAAATTGTCCATGGGACTTATAATGTCATACAAATATTTTCATAGTTATTATGAATAATTTCAAAAGAGCCAAAAAGTTCATTAGATAAAAATCTGCATTTCTAGTTTAGTCATCATTTCTGTGGAATATGTTGTTTTACTGTACTAAGTCATGTCACAATAGGAGTTATGACTTTAACACTAATACGCTTATAAAGCATGAAAGCGGTGGATGTTCTATATTTTCAAATATGACGTCTTAATTTCGAAATTCCAAAAACTTTCGGTTTATGGTGAAATTCGAAAAAAAAATGGTAAATTTATGTAACCTATGAGAATCTTACGAGACTTAAATTACAGAACTGCAATACATTATATAGAATATAATACAATTATACCATATATCGACACTCCACTGTATCTAATATAACTTTATGTGTAATAGAATTATATAGTTTTTCACCATATAAGTAAAAAATTATTAGAAATGTAGGTAACTTATAAATTTTTACAGTTAATAATATTATTGAAAAGTGCAATTGGGTAATAGGTAAATTTATGCTTAATATATAAATGCAGCATTATTTACACATCATATTTTACAAAACAACAATACTTATTAGCTATACATTATAATTATTAGGTATATTGTATTATGCTTCTATTAACTTTCAAATATACCCTTTGTTTTGCAGACGATACCACTGTATGAGCGATTTTTGATTTTCTTCGAAAATTTCATGCTAGTTAGTAGGCTAATTACTAATACTAAACGGAATATGATGGATCATTGGCATGCTTACCCATGACTTGGGAAATATTTTTGTTGGAAAATAACATAGTTGAGTTATGTTGTCCCGTGGTCCCGTGATATGTTATTTTCCGAAATTCTGACTGACTCCGATACCTGTCATACAACTCCTAACACCTACCGAGCATATTTCAAAAACCAAAGGTGGTACAGGTATTTTCTCACAAATAAACAAATATGCCTCTTAACATTTTGAAAATTTTGACTGCTTCGGATAGCTGTGATACAACTTCTAGCTAATGAATTTGCTCCTGAACTAATTTGTTAATGTGAATAATTTTTTAATTAGGCATAGAGCAATCAATTGATCGCTGGTTTTTGACCCCTTCGAACACTTCAATCTTGAAAAAAAATTGTTAGAGGAGCTTCTCTTTTATTGAATTCCAATAACCCGATTCGCCATGCCGGTCTAATAAGTTTTTTTTCATTTTTTTATTGCCATGTCTCAATGCCTTGATCAAAACTTTGTTGTGAAAAACTTTGCTGTAAGCGATTTGTTTCCACTTTCAAAGTGGATCGTTTCCACTGCTATAATTTAAAAAAACTTAAAACCAAATTTTGTTCAATTCTGTTAATTCATTTTTGGTAAAAATAGAAAATAATGACAATAAGATAATAAAAGAGAAAATAAGAGCTTCGGCAGGATGTGTTCTCTCAGATTTGCTGATGCCCAAAAGTTTTTTTTTATAGGAGCCCAAAATGCGTATATTCAATTTGAACCAAATTGGCCATGTAGTTTCTGAGACATAGGTTTTAATCCAAAATAGGGCTCTAGGAAAAAACAGGTCTTCTAAGCTTTGGGAAAGAATGTTGTTATCAGAAATCAACATGTGTACAAAATGTGTACAAACCAGTTGGCCCAGTAATTTCTGAGACAATAAATTTGGTCCAAAACAGAGCTCCTCCAACGAAGGCTTGGTCTGCCCCGACGTCTTGTACCTTCTGGTTTGGATTCGAAGATTCTATCGGCTGGAGTATTTTCGTTCATTCGCTCTAGGTGTCCGAGCCACTGTAGTCTCTTGACTTTTGATTTCCGTGACCACCTCCACCTCCACCTTATTGTACAGCTCATGGAGACCGTCGTTACATTATTATACTCGAGTGCTTTACCACTCGGCTCTACCACTGACTCTACCACCGAGGCCACTAGAATTCTTTTTTTTTATTTATTTATTTATAAGTTTTTACCTTTATATTAACATATAGGATATTCTAACTTGACTTTTTGACTTTCGGGATGTGGACCTATTATTTATTTTTTGTTATTTACATATATTTCATTAACAACAAAGTGTCGAAAAACTCCGGTTAAAAACCATGCGTTCTACGTACTGCACCACCTACCGTGTTATGGCTATTAAAAATTATTATTATTATGAAATAGATATTGAATATAGGGAATGAGATAAGATAGTAAATGTTTTTAAAAATTCTCAAGAAACTCGGCAATCGGTATAACTTTTGTAATGGCAGGTCTTTCCTGTATATGCAATTTAAATAAAAACAGACATCATTTACGAGTAGCTGTGTATGTATACAATTTATATGAAATATATTAACATAAAAATTGTATCTTTATTATTATATATATATTATATATAATAGTTGATTTCGTTTTTTCATTATTTTAACAAAATATTCAAAATAGTCTTCAGTTAATATAAATTTCTGATATTTGTTAAATAGATATTTCGTAGGCATGAGTATATGCTCAGTGTAAATTAAATCTCTATCACCTCCATTTAAGCGCTTCCCTCGTGAAACACGAAGGTGAACATGTGTTTACACCGTAGAAATCTCCAGATGGTAAAACACAAGTTATGAAAATTTATTTATAACCTCAATCTCCCAAATGTGGAACCAAATTCCATCTTATGTGTTCCCTAAACATGATCAAATCTATATTTATGACCTACATAAATTCAAAACGAAAATAAATATCTTCACTAGTATAATTGTGCTCCTTTCCTTTTAGCCTCCTCGTTTCCTAACTTTCTTTTCCCTACCTAGCGAACATACCAATCATTATGAAAGGTCTCTCCATCTAGTGTTTTGACCATTTATAAAAAAAAAACAAAAACTTCAGTATCGAAAAATTGACAAAATTGACCTCACCGGTCCAAGTATGTCGAAATTTTCGGCAGCCACTATTACCTATCTACCTACCATAAGATTGTATATAAAACAAAAATGCACACACAGTTGAAAATTTTTTACTCATATGATTTTATTATTCAGCAAATACATTATGCATAAGTGATATCTTATGAAAATAATAAACAAAATCATAATCAAAAATCAGTTATTAAAATTTACATATGGACTTGCAAATGAATCTATGTACATATACCAAAAAAATAAACAAAAAAAACAAATTCATCTAAAATAAAAAATATAAAAACAACAAAAAAACAAATCACGTGTTGGTTATTTGTAGTAATAATATATAGTTTTTATTAAAATTAATATACGTACCTCTTTAATAACAAAACTTTTTATTTTTAGTAATTTTATCACTAAATGCCACTTAATATAGGGAATATATCGGAAACGAAGCAGTATATGAGGGACGTGTATTTATGTGTCCTAAATAAAACTTACTAACCAGAAAACTTTTTATTAAACACGAGTTTCTGCTATATCGTGCGAAGTCTATGTCAGTACGTAAATTACTGTTTTTTTTAAAACTTTAAATTTGACTTCAACTTGAAATATAATTACTCAACATGGGCCCCTAGTATTATTATATCAGATTAAATTGTATTTTATGTATATTATTATTGCCAGAATCATTAAGTTCCTATAATGCCAAATAGGCGAGGGAACATATTATTGTTATTATTAAAACCATATCTGAAAAAAAAAAAAAATAAAATAAAAATATGTTATTTTACTCAGGACTAACGGTTTTTACTAAATCAGAATTAAGAAAAAAAATCTGGGCTAATTCGGGTTAACATTGCCTTCTATTTCTGCAGTTTTTGCTTTTCTACTGTTTCAGAAATAGAAGACAATGTTAAATCAGGCTTAACGTCTATACATATTCTTGACGAGCGACAAATTAAAATAAGTATGTTGTAAAACTAAGTCGAGACTAGCAAAAAAATAGAAAAAAATGCTGAGTTGGGTAAACAACTTATAGATTTTACAAAACACTATTTTTCATCATTACTTTTATCAAAAAAAAAAAAAACACATTTTCTAGTTAAATCTAAATCTATTAAATTCCAAAAGTGACTTAAAAAAGTCCAAGAATTTACTAAACATATTCTAAGGATTTTAAGAAATACCTAACAAAAACAACAAAAATTATAATTAAGTAGAATTTTAATTTTTACTACAAGCATCAGAAATTCATTTTCTTAGACATAGGTAGGTTGTCTGTTAATGTTATTTTTTTCTTCTATTTTTTATAGTTTTTATTTTACTATATTTCAATTTAATTGTCAACATATGATACAATATCAATAATAACAAAATGATAATAACATTAGGAAAAATCCGTACTAAAAATATTTACGATGATATCCTTTTTCTCTTGTAAAGAAATTGTGAGTAAAATTATTCCAAACATGGTTAAAGGAATGTACGTGAAGTTGATTTTTTTTTGTTGTAGTTTTACGTTTTACGTTAATATTTTAATAAAACAATAACAAAAATTAAAAAAGACAAAAAGAAAAAACAAAATCCCCTCATGGGCTCGTCTTCTTCTATTTATAAAAAATTTAAAAAAAAAAGACTCCTTTATAGATGCTGTCATATAGTAAATACCTATAGGTATATGTAGTACATGAATTTATTAATTTTAAGGGTATATAGGTATACTACTAATAGTTGTAGTTGTATTGATCGTTAAAAAAACGGGTTTTCATTTTTTTTATTGTTTTATACTTTTTTTTTTGATTTTTAGATATTTCACATTTTTAATCTTTCAACTGTGATTCTCGGTTTGAGATTGACTCCCGTCGTCGTCTTTCTTGTTACATTATAAATTAAGAAATATTTTTGTGATTTTTTTGTTTGATTTCGTAACGTCCCAATTTCTGTGTTTTAAAGAAGTGAGCGAAATAATAAAAATAAAACTGGAAAATTTGCTATTATGCAAAGAAAAAAACAAAAAAAAAACAGAAGAGAAGACAATTTTCTCTCATTTTTCCTGCCATTTTTTTTTTTTTTATTGCTCTGTTGTCGACATGATTGTGATCGATCGTTTTGTTTTGCATTTCTGGTCAATTTTTTTTTTTTATTTTAAACTTAACTCATATAAACTTGTAAGTCGTAATTCTCGAAAATATTAAAATAAAAAGACGGTCAATAAACTCTTATATCAATAACTACTACTGGTTTTTAATAATACATATATATTTCAGATTGTGAAATTGTAAAAAATAAAATAAAAACAGAAATAAATTGAATCAATCTGAGTCATTTTGTAGAATATATTTGACAATATTGGAAAAATACCCTTCTAAATTCAATTCTAAATTCAAAATTTGTTTTTAGTAATATTTTTATTTTAAATATTTTTATATTTATATATTTTATTTTATTTTATTAAAATTTACCTGTATATAATTGATATGCAACCAAACTCTTTTCCTTTCGATAAATGGACCCAAAATATTTTAGTTAGTAAACAAAGTTTTCAAATTTATATGTACATAGTGTTCACCAAATGTGTAAAGATTTCAATCGGATCATAGTTTGATATCGATTACAAAAAATTAGCAATCGACCAAAATATGCAAGGAAAAGGAGAATATTAACAAGCCATATGCTAAAATATGTAATACGAAAAATTCGTTAGGTGACGCTCTCAAATGATATTTGAATCGCATCTTTGTGTATCTGGTCCATACCTTACCTACCTGGTTTTTCAACCTGGTTCAGGGTATACGCTTTGTCATTGGGATAAAATAAGTGACAAAAAAAAAAATAATTGATGGTATAATCTGGTAACACCATAAATAAAATTCTATTTCTAACTTAACTTCTGACTTAATTTCTGACAATAGTAGTAGTTTTCCACATTTAATGAGTTGATAAGCCAGTAATTTGATAAATAAATAAAATTTGAGTTACTGTCAAGAACATAAAAAAAAGTTATTACCACTGTCCCAAGCAGTCCAATGCTATTGTCAACCTATGTGATTGAGTAAGTCGATTACATATTTTAATAAATTTTTTTATAATACGATTACTATTCTAAATAACTATATTTTGTGTAAAATTAATCATGAGAAGAAACTATGCCGCACCTATACATTTAATTGAATTGAACAATCAAACGTAATCAAGCATACGTCACATGGTGTGGTGTGGTCACATACTCAGTAAAAATCAAAGAACTACTTCCACCTCTCAAACAGCTTCAACATGAAACAAGATATGCTCATCCCAACATAGTAGAAATACATAAATGACATAAAACAGGTTTTTTTTTTTGCGTGGATTAGTGGGAATCTTCATAGACACAATAAGCCCCGTAGCTTTCATTGTGTGTCAGATTTTTAAGAAAAAGTTTACGAAATTCTATCGTATTAAATCTAGTGTCTTAGTTCTTTTAAGCCTTCTGATATCATTTTGATTATCTAGTAGTTGAGTGGCCTCAACGTTAACATAACCCTCCAGACGAGCCAAATGCTTTGCTGCATATCTTTATATTTCATTTGCTATGCAAGGAATTTTTAAATCTTGTTGCAAGTCACTGTTGCGAACATACCAAGGGGCATTTACCTTGTTGCGTAAGACTTTATTTTGGAATTTTTGTATACAAAGTACATGTGTTCTCTCCATCTAAGTTTGACGTCTAATGTCATTCATATGTATTTAGCGTTGTTTTCTTGGGGTATATTTACCCCATTCAGCGTTACCGATGGTTGATTTTCTAATTTTTTGTTTGTAAAATTTACTTGTACCGATTTTAACTCATTGAGTTTGATTTTCCATTTCTTTGTCCAGAGGTATAGCTTGTCGCTTGCTCCTTGCAATTTATTTGTAGCCTCGGTCAATATTCGATCCTACTGCAATCAACGCAGTATCGTCAGCTAATGTAGCTACAGTTATATTGTAAATCATTGGTGTAGAACAAATACGGTATGAGACCCAGAATACTACCTTGAGGCACACCCGTTTTAATATCTCTGATAGTAGAATACTTGTTTTATTCTGAATAGTCTGTTTTATAGATATGATTAGAGTACATCTACGTATTGTTTAGGTAACATGTTATTAAGGTTATTTATTAAAACAGGATGCGAAAATTAGTTCAGTCCGGACTTCAAGAATGTTGAAACATATCCCTGTGGTGTGTTTCCACATTCAAGCAACCACCATAGTATATAACTTACAGATATTCAAGAAATCATAAAATATTGCGCCTTTTCCTTCGTTCAATAAATTTCCTTTTCTTTCGTATCCTGTCTTATTTGTACAAAGCGATAAGTATTAAAGTACTAAAGCTAACCCTTGACTGTTTTTTAAAAATAAATAAAAAAAATAATTGAATTCGATCCGATATTTGACTTGTTACTGGTTTAGAAATTTTATAACAATAAACAACAAAAAAAAATCAGTCAGTAACAAGATAACCACAATTGTAAAGATAACTGTAATAAGTGAAAAAGTGTTTAAACTTACATAACTTAGTGGTTATGTCATCTGACTACTAATCAAAAGGTACTGGAATGTGTAATTTCTATAAATAAGTTAAGATCAAGTATACAAGATGAAAATACAAACACTAATCAGATTCCTTTAACCTATCGCGATATTCAAACGGTGGCTTAATGCAAATATGGGGTGGGATTTCTATGTTATTGGTGTTGTTATATGTCAAAACCAAAATTTGTATTTTGATACATTGTAATAGCGGCAAAAATTCAAACTCTACACTACTGCTTAAAAATTTTTATTGGTAGTTATGTTAGGAGGTATAGTATAGAAGTAGTTATTCAGTACAGATTTTAACAAAAAACAATCAGTACTGAACTATGCATTTTTGATACGATGCAGATGACTTCTAGAAAAACAATTATCACTTCATACTTCTCTAGGAAATTTCAGTAAAGAACACTATTAATGTTTGTAGATTTCTGTTTAAAAGTGACCAAATGAGTCACTTAGAAGTCATTAAAAATGTTTGTAAAATATAAAAACAATTAGGTAGATATGACGTCTAGATATAAGGAATTATTTTTAATAATTTTACAGCCTCATGGGAATACTAGCTTTATATATATAGCAACCAAATTAAAACGATAATTTGATGATAGGATCATTACAATCGCAATTCGTAGTTTATTATAAGAATATTTACTCTTCCTATTTAATATTTTCTAAATGAAAACAAATTAAATTTTAATACAATTGCTAACAAATTTTCGATTCATATTGTTAATTCGATAATTTGGTTTGTACAACACAATTGAACAATTTCAAAGTTTGTATAGGTACATACATACATATATTGTCGCTTATATTGCTTGTACTTTCAAATGAGCAAGCAAAGATTATTATAAAGAAACCTATACCAAAAAATAAAAATAAAAATAATATATTATAATATACAGAAGGATCTCGATATAGCATTTCTAGTTAAATACATCAACTTAACACGGTAACATTATCGTCCTAAAATTAAAATTACGACCCGAAATTTCACTAGAAAATAAAATCTTTAAAACGAAAATGAAATCATCACTCTAGGGAAATGAGATTAAGCCTCAATAAAATATGAGATGACAACTATTCATTTGGCTCTTCATTTCATTATGTTAAGACCCCAAAAAAGTATATAGAACCTACTTATATTGAAGCAGAGGTATGTGGTGGATGTGAATTTGGGTAGAGTAATCTTTTTTAATATGTCAAGGCTAGCACGTAGGCTTTAGCCCTTTATGCCCTTCTCCACCCCTCAACTTAGTCGACTTTTTTGATAAAGGCCAATATGTTTGAGGGTTCTGTTCTGTCTGCAGTAGTCCATAAATGTTACTCGTCCATGATCTGGCTAGTTCGTCAGCCTTCTCATTTCCAGTCAAGCCACTATGGCCCAGTATCCAGATCAGTTGTACCGTGTTTCGGAGCCCTATGAGGTTTAAGGTTTCCGAATATTCTCCCACCAATCTAGATTTGATGAGGTTACTTTCAAGAGCCTTTAAGGCAGTCTGACTGTCACTAAAGATTCTAATGACTTTGTTGAACCATCTTTGCTTTTTTATTATATTCACTGCTGCGTTTAAAGCAAAGACTTCAGCCTGGCAGCCTGTGCAGTGTTTGCCAAGAGGAAATTGAAGTTCAAGTTTTTCTTTTTCAAAGAACAATCCAACTCCCGCGCCTAGAGCCGTAAGGGACCTGTCTGTGAAAATGTCCGAGGTGTTTGAGGACCTAGCCTGCTATTCTAAGCCGCGCCAGGTCTCTCTTGTCGAGATTTATACTTCGTATCTCTTTTTTAGGAATACGTATGTAGTGATGTCATCTGTTGGCATGAAGGACTCTTTCTGCTTCTCTTCTAAGTCCTTCCATAGCCTCTGATATTTGTTCCTAAGTTCTCTTGTATTCCTTAGAGTTTGTAACCTTCTTGCAACTTTGAGGGCCTCCATTCTTACATAAAGATGCAAGGGTGGAAGCCCAAGAAGTTTTCGATATTTATATTTTTGAATTCGAAAATACTCAAATTAAATAATTATTTTGATTTTATTTTTTGTTTAGTTTAAGAAAGCTTGATGTGTATAGCTCACTCCTTCCATACTTTAAAATTACCTTATAGAGGGGGAAGGGCTTTGAATTTTAAAATTATTTTTTTTTTTTTTGTTAATTTCATTATAACTATCTTAATAATTTTATTATACATAAAATACAAGATATCAAGTATAAATTTTGATTTGAATTAATGAAGGCTTGTGGAAGAGAGAAAATCCAATGATTCCTTCTTCTAGAAACTTAATTTATTTGGCTAGTTGTTTGAACTTAGTTCCAGCGGCGTGAATCTTTTTAGTCTGTGTGTCTGCGAATAATTAAAAGCTGTGGAATCAGAGCATTTGGGTGATTTTGAAGTCTTGAGTGATATGATGTTGACTTGGAAGTAACTGTTTCTTTTACAGATGGAATCTTGAGATCTTCTCGTATTCTGTCGTTTCTTACAAACCAAGGGGCATTTACAATGGATCGCAGTACTTTAGACTGAAAACGTTCAATTATTTCAATGTTTGAGTTACTTGTAGTACCCCATAGCTCTAGACCGTATGTCCATATTGGTTTCAATATTGATGTGTATATCATGAATTTGCTATAATTTGATAGCTTGAATTAACGCCCTAAAAGCCAGTAGAGTTGTTTGGACTTTGTTCTGAGTTGTCTGTTTTAGTTCTCCAAGTAAGTCGGCGGTCTAAATGTATACCCAAGTACTTTACTGAATTCACCTGTAGCAATAGTGAATCGTTTAATTTTACTGCAGAACAGATATCTTTACGATATGTAAAAGATTTTGATGTGTTTGCCTTTATTCTCCATTTCATAAGCCAATTTTCAATTTTAACAAGGTTTTCTTGCAATATTTTAGACGCTTTCATCGGATTTGTATGGGATGCCAAAATAGCAGTATCATCAGCAAAAGTAGCTGCAATAATTTTTGTGATATTGGGAGATCGACTGTGTAAATGACATAAAATGGCACTGGTCCTAAAGCACTTCCCTGTGGTACACCTGATTGTATTTGTCTAATATCTGTAATATCGCTGTTGTACTTTACTAGAAATTTTCGATTACTTAGGTATGATTTAAAAAGTTGATGATAATGATGAAGCAGCAGCTTTTTCAATTTAAATAATAGCCTTTCGTGCCAGACTTTATCGAAGGCCTGCGTGATGTCGAGAAATGCTGCAGAACAATATTTTTTACAATCAAATGTTTCATTTATATGCTGCACTACTCTGGAATTTGTTCTATAAATGATTACTAAAATGATTATTAAATATAAATTTTACCATTCTTTTCCTGAAATCTACTATAGAACCGTCCCTGATTATCAGTCCCAAATATTGCATTGTTTCTTCAGAATAGATCACAATAAAATTTATGTCGAGACCCCAATGTATCTATATGCAATCTATTAAATAAAAAAAAAATAAAAATAAAAGCAAAAAAAAAAAACAATCAAAAAGAAAATAACGCATTCTTCATCAAAAAATAAATAACAATGATTTGTGAATGTTTCCAGAAATCTTAAAATTGCCAAGATTTCTTTTTATTTTATCAACAAAAAAAAAAAAAAAAACAAATACCACAAGAATAAAACAAGCAACGTAAAAAGTTGATTATTTCATCCTCATGAATTAGACATTAGCCAGTAAGGATCAAATCTGAAATATTTTTATAGTTTTTTTTTTTTTTTTTTAACTCACAATAAGATTTCATTGCCACATTATTGTTTGTTTGTTGATTTGTGGCACATTTTTTTAAAAACATTCAAAAATGACATACACAAGTAGAGTTGGTAATATTTTTTTTTTTTCTTTTTAGAAATGACGTTAAAATTGTTGATCAAATATATGTATATAATATACATATAGATTATGTGACTGTTCCTCGTGTTCGTTTTACTTGTAATTTCTACCAGACCCTTTAGAAATGTCTATAATATTAATAGTAACAATAATAATAATAAAATAAAAAAAAAACAACAAATTTCAGTTGTCGTCAAATTGTCCATATTGACGAAATCGATGAGTATAAAATTTAAGTTTTGGATGAATACCTAAAATTATGGACAAAGTCATCATCAAGTCACATTTGAAAGTTATGTCGGCAATTTAATAAATAAAATTTTATTTTTAAATACATTGTTGTAGAGTATTTTAATAATTTCTGGCTAAATTATAATCTAAAAAACGAGGTCAAGGATTTATTTAACTTTAAAAATTGACTCAATTTTGGATTAAAAAATGGATTAGAAATTGTGATGTGAGTTAATTATTTTTTTAATTAATATTTGAAACTAATAATATCAATTTAATTGAAAAACCAATAAGAATAATTGGATTTCGAAAAATTAATTAATTAAATTAATAAACTAAAAAAAAATTATACAATTAAGTTATTCGAGCAAATAGAAAGAGACTTCAGTAGAATAAGATTTACTCTTTATCTAATATATTGACAGATCCCCCAAGCAGTCAACATGGAATATCTCTATAATATCGTAAGTACTACTGTCTATTTGTAGCAGAGCCCTTTCAAAAAACCTGCCTGAAACAAGACTGATTGAAAAGTATTATCCACATACAATAAGCCTCTAAAACCTTGAATCTAAAAGGCCACATACATTAAGCCTCTACTATTCTGAGTCATGTTAAAATAATTATCGAGATTTATAAAAAATGTTTATCAATCGTTGGAGCAACTCCAAATAGGGCTAAATAATATTAGTAAATGGACACTATGAAAAATAAAATTGGACGAGGGAAAATCGGTTTATATCACCTACGCACTAAGGTTGAAATCATCTCAACTGCGTGTATATAAACAACATACAAGTTCCAAAGACGGAAACAGTAAAATACCTTGGATTACACCTTGATTCGTGCCCTAACTGAAAAGAAGCAATATGTGGAATAGAAGCAATCATAATGAAATTATTCCCAATGCCTACTAACTACTAAAACTTTTTCGACTCTGTGAATGGCTCTGATGTGATTTTACAACTGTATTACCTCATGCAACTGTAGACATTCATCCTTTGAATTTTGATTTGTTTTTTTGTACCAATTTACTTTACTTTTGATTCTTTAATCCCTATTGGGAAATATTTAGAACCATAATTTATTAACGATCGCTGATGGTAATTATCACACTATCACAGCCGTCTGGAACTATCACACATTCTATGTTTTTTATTCCTTTTATTATTTACAATCTGTAAATTTACAATAATAAAAAATATATATACATATATATGATGTTACAATTGACTTGAAGTAGCTATCTAGTGATAAACTCATCATCATTATCATTATCCTATCAATAGGGCATAGGCCGGAAAAAAAGTTCTTCTATTCTCTGCGACTGCGATTTTCAGTTATATAACCTACAAGTTCTTTGCTAGTTGCTTGCTTTGGGTAAGTCTTTTGTTGTCCATCTCAACGAAGTGATCTATATTTAATTTACTTCACTACGCTTCAACAGCAAGTAATACAATTAAGTATAAGAGATTTTAATTCTGGTTAAGATTTCAACCAGTTAATAAACTTTTGTGCATCCACTTGTTCACTCTTGGTGAAATTTTATAAACATTTTTTAAAAAATAAAAGACTGTTGTTAATTTAACAAATTTATTTCATTCCGACACGTGTTTCGACCTTTCGGTCATAATCATGGATCATAAATGAATCCGTTAATAAACTGTCAAAAATGTAATTTAATATTCTATTAAGAACAGATTGTTGAAATAAATGGAGTAAAAAAAATAAAAAAAAAATGGTTGCAACAGGAATCAAGTGCATCAGTTAAAAACGGATGATTACCCGAAACAACTTGTTGATAATATTTGAAGTAGAGTAAGAATATATAAAACATATACTATGTGAATGAGAAAGCGATGGTCTCACTCGTATGTCGTAGTAAACTTATCTTCTTTTCTTTCTATTTACCCTATTCAGGATGTAGTGACCTTATTGAATTAGGCATAGACTGTATGTATGTGATTGAATTGTAATCACTAAAAGCCCATTTGCTGCTTTGATATGTGACCAGAATTTAACCCCAACTAAACCTAATTCAAGTTTAAGTTGTCTCCAATGACGCTTCTTTTAAAATTTTGCGAAATATTTGACCATGCTCAACAATGTGTGAGCTTGGAGATATTATTAATTACACATTCGTTCCGTGAATGTTTCTACAACACATAAAAAGCCAGACTTTATAAACAAAACAATAAAATTGATCGTTACTATGCCCTGGGGTGGCAGCACGTAACTTGTTACAAACGCTTTTTTTGTAACAAAACACCAGCGTCACAAATTTTTTTTGGCAGCATGTACTTTGAAACGCTACTTTGGGATTGAAACAAAAAAAAATTTACGAAACATTTTTGCAATTTTTTTTTTCAACACACGTCAACTATTTAGGCCGGCAATTTTCATTTGTGAAGCTCAGTAAAAATGGGCGTTTCAAATGTTACGTGCTGCCAAAAATAGCGAAACAAAATTAAAATTGGCGAAACAATTTTACGTGCTACCGTTTTTCAAAAATAGCGTGACAACATTTTTGTAACAAGTTACGTGCTACCACCCCTGAATAGAGTAAATGGAAGGACAAGAGAACCTTCAGCATGCCAGTGAAATGATGAAACATATATGTACCAGAAACTACAATAAAAGAGAGTATACTGCTTAAACACGCTGGGTGGCGCTTGGGATAAAATAAATGATAAATAGTTGCGAGTTTTGGTTATCACTAAAAATAAAATAAAATGAAACTTTGCTATTATGAAGGCGAAGTACTCTACAATAGACATAGTTTTCCACATTTAAATCTCCCACAGTTTCAGAAAACTATAATAATTTTTTTTTTTAACGAATTTCTTAAATAATTTCTATATTTCTATCCTTTTCTGTTATTCTTTCTTTTTCTTTTTAATACATAATGGGACAATTTTCAATATAATTTTCTCATGATGGACAGATAACAAGGATTCACTATAAGTAAAAAAAAACAAAACAACAACAAAAAATCTTAAAATAAAACAAATGAAAATTAAAAAATCAAGAAGAAAACTTTGCACACACAGTACAAAAATTCAGAAAATGTTTAAGAATTTTTATCGAAATGCGATTACGTGAAATATTCGTGCTCTGAATATTCAATTCATTGATTCGTCGTCGTAACAAAACGCAAAAATAACAAATAAAATATAAATAAATCTTTTGCTACCGTAAAAAAAAAAAATAAAATAAAAAAAACACACAATTATGTACACTGTTTATATGTGTGTTGTGTAGATGTATGGTATATGGAGAGGTGTACAGCAGGAAATTAAATTGAGGGTAAAAATTCGTCATCATCATTATCATCCTCGTCATCATCTGGGGTCCTATATTATACACATATATGTATATGTTATACAAGGTTAACTTAAATAATGAAAATCAAATCATCAAATCTATAATACTAGCTATTCTATACTCAACTTAACTTTAAATTTATTTTTTTTTCTTTTCGTTTTGTTTTTTAGTTTTTCTACAAATTCATCAGTATTATCGGAAGAAGCAACTGTTGAAAATGTTACTAACATTTTATCCACAATGACAATTTCAATGGTACAATATTATCAATATTCACTATTCATATATATTCATATCGATATATATGTATAAATATTACGATCCCCTAACTCATATTAATTGTTTGAATTGTCTGCATTGAAATAGTATGTTAACTTAAACTATACTTATATGAACATTATTTCATTGTAAACAATAAGTCGAGGTTTTTCTGATATTTCTGAAATGAGTTAGTCTAAATTTTCGACATCGGTAACAGTCGTATTTCTTTATTTGTGAAAGCGTATCTAAGTGTAAATTTTCATGTCTGTAACACAATTGGTTTTTGAAATATTCCTGATAGAGGTTAAGAGTTGTATGGCACCAACCCGAACCAGTCCAGATTTTCAAAATCAGTGACAGTCGTTTTTCTTTATCTTTAAAGAATATCTAAGTGTAAAATTTCATGTCTGTAACACAATTGGTTTTTGAAGTATTCCTGATAGAGGTTAGGAGTTGTATGGCACCAACCCGAACCAGTCCAGATTTTAGAAATCAGTGACAGTCGTTTTTCTTTATCTTTAAAAGAATATCTAAGTGTAAGTTTTCATGCTTGTAACCCAATTGGTTTTTGAAATATTCCTGATAGAGGTCAGGAGTTGTATGGCACCAACCCGACCCAGTCCAAATTTTCGAAATCAGCAACTGTCGTTTTTCTTCATCTTTGAAAGCATATCTTAGTGTGATTTTTCATGTCTGTAACACCTTTGGTTTTTGAAATATTCGTGAGAAGTTGTAGGAGTTGTATGGCACCGACCCGAACCAGTCCAGATTTTCGAAATCGGTGACAGTCGTATTCCTTTATTTGGGAAAGAGTATCTAAGTGTAAGCTTTCATGTAGGTAGTAACTGTTGAGCCTTGAAAGTCAGGGGAACATCAATCATATTTTCTACGTCTGTCCCATGTATGACTAAAGCTATAGGCTCAGTTATTTGGAATATGTTTGACAACCAGACAGAAATCTCATTAAATTAAATAACAATATATAAAATGAACATTATAATTGTTTACACAAATAAATACAATATCATTTGAGTCTAAAATGTCTTTTTAATAAAGCCTACTCTTTAAATATTTTTAGATCGAAGTTGGCGCTGGTATTTTTTATTAAATGCTAAATATAATAAAATCTATATCAGATTTCCAAACTATATAATTGTGTCTTTCATGAGAAAACGGTATAGTAATAAAGCAAGCTATGGAACTTGTTGTTATCATTAGGCCAAATCCCAGTTGCGGACATTACTATCTATGGTGAAAGTTAAACGGAAATACGTGAACTAAAATCATTTTGCATCAAGTCGCTGTTGGTAGACAATTGTAGATGCAGATCACGAGATCAGGAGAATCTCAGTAGAATATACAGAGTATATCAAGTTCGATTGAATTCCTTGACATTCTAATATACAGTACAATGAAATAGGGAATGAATTCGCTATATAGAAGGATTGAAATCAATTTCAACGGTTGCAATCATCCCTATATGTAAAGAGAGGTTTATTGCAAAATTGACCCGATCACTAGAAGATATATGAACTCTCACTAACATAAGATAAGGGCCTGCAAAACGTCCATTGAGTTATATCCGGAATTGTATAAAAGAAAAAAGGGAGGATAGGTAATGATTCAGTTCGTATTTGGATCCACATGTAACCTAGTAACTGGGGGGCGACGGATTGATGTAACTGGCACATTTTTTAAGTTAACTAACTAACTAAAATGCTCTTTGCATTTAGTGCAGAGAAGAATAAGGTAAATTATTAATAAATAATTTTTACATTTTTTATTACTTCCAATTATACAAGATTTTTCGTGAGTAGTTAAATTTTCACCACAAAGCATAATAAGTAGCTATTGCTATTGTTAAAATCTCTCTATACCCTAATAGAGATTGGATGGCAAAAAAATGCAATCAAGCAATCTGGAAAGCTCGAGTTCAAATCCCCTGAGAGATAAAATTTGTCTCTTCTACTAGACGATATACGTTATGAAAATAATGATGATTGAAAAATGAAGTACATGCTAAAGTCTTATAAAGTGGAGTGAAAATGGATTAAAAAAACTGCTATACACTAGAGTGTTGACCTATCGTCTCTAAGTTGTTATCTAAGTTTATCTCTTAATACATGTGGAAGCGTTCAAAACGATTATCCTATGGAGAGATATACTCGTGTCTTACTCAAACCTAAAATAATGAGTTGTCGAATCCAATATAGCCTGAAAACTAAATATTCATGTGGATTATGTGTGCAACACTGATCTGTTTGATTTCTGCTAAGAATTTCAGAAGTCAGTTTTTTGTTTCTGTTCATTCTTATGTAGAAGCAATTATTTATGTAGAGCCTAAAAATAATATGGAAATTTTTTACGAAAGGGAAAGTTTTTATTTTCACAATTATTATTTTACGCTACTCATAAAAATACAAATAAATTTGTAATGAATTGCAATACCTACATAATTCATTTTGAGCTCGTATTTTAAAATTATAAATTGTTATACTCCTGTACAAATCAATTGAGCTGTTTTTGTTGTTGTTTTTGTTGTTATTGATTTTATAATAATATTCAAGTCTAGCGGTGTGGTGATGTATTATTTCACTTTTTGATTTAGACAAAGATTCTCTGGACAATTTAAGGAAACACAAAAACAGTAAGCAACAATATTCTTCATCATTTTCTGAAGCATCACAGAGTCATCAAAGATTTACTCGTTTGACTCGTTATCTCTTCTCTTCTCTTATTAGTTTTTATTTTTTATTTTTTTTTTAATTTTCAAGTCAAATAAAATGTTTCTAAACACAAGAAGAATTTTTAAAAAAGTAAAATATAATGTAAGAGTATTTTAAGAGGTGAACATCAGTAACACAGAACTTCAGTCAACTGATGCCAACTTGCATTAGGTTGTTGTTAGTTTTTTGATTTTTTTTTTTTGTTTTTTTGTTTATTATTTTATGCAAGCGATTTAATTTTTTTATTATTTTTGTTGTATATTATCTTTAGTGATTTCAATTATTTCATATGTTACATACGTAATGGTCAGCATCTCACAAAGCACTTTACAAAAATATAAAAATAAAAAAATATGAAGATTATACAAAAGAGTTTTTCCAAAATTAAAAAATGAGAAATAATTTAATTTATTTTCAATTAGGGTGGATCAATACATCCAGTGGAGTCATCGAGCCATAGGGCTCATTATTCTTTGAACAATTTTTCCCTTGAAAATTTTAAAATTGTTAATCATCTTTTGACAATTGACAAACTTCTTCGCCATAAATTAGCACGGAATGAAATAAGATTATAGTGTCAGATAAATTAATACCGTTATGTTCTGTATTATTTTTTCCATAATGATGTTATTTGAACAATTATACATATATGATAAATTATTCTCTTTTCTGAAACCTCTCTCTGTAGAGAATTATACAAAGTGGTTATTTTTCGTTGTAATTAGAGTAGCGCATATATGAAAGAGTAATGCCAATTCACATATCTTTATACATTGTGGTCCAATCGACCCTGAAAATCTTTGGAAGGCTTGATTCTTTGGGAAAAATTTGTTCAGAGGTATATTTTAGAATTTAAATTGGGCTATAGGTAGTTAAAAAAAATTATATTAGAAAAAAAATGTCTAACAAATATTTACTACAACTCCAAAAATATAGAAACTGTAGCAATCTGTTCTTCAGAATTTTTTTTTAAAATTTATATACTTAACTAATGATACTAATTAGGTGATTATCAGACTTATTGTTTTTAAGTAATATATAGATATAGATATATATGTATGTATATAGATATATAGAAATTTAAAAATTGACAACTTAGAATCACCCCATAAAGGATTTTCAGGTCATAGCAGACAATTCGGTATAATAAACAACGAGTTTAAGATTTATTTTAGTATTTCATCATTTTAACAACTTTGTCGATCCGTTCTTTTCCTAAATGTAAATTAGATAAATACCAAAACTGGATTTAGAAATGAAACTGAGTTACTAAAACTTAGCTAAACAATTTTCAAATAGAGATAGAGACAAGATAGAGAGGTAGATAAGAAGAAGTATATAAAGAGTACATATTTATTTTTTTTTTTAATCAAATCCTACGAGCTTGAAAGCTTTTTATCAAATATATATAGGTATGTTTTTTACTTTGTAGTGAAAAAGTGCATCAGCAAACCCATAATATTTTAAGAACTTCAAATATGCATTTAACTTGAATTATAATTAATCAGCAACTTAGAAGCCCTTAGTGTAATGGGGAATTCTGAGGGGGATGTTGTATCAGCGTAGGACCTAATGACCATATCCCGCTGATAGAGCTGGAATTGGTAGCTTTCCAAAAATATATATCTCTAGTGGCGCATCTTATCCTTTAAGGACGAAAAGGACATTTGAAAGTGCCCTTGTTGTTTTAATGTTTTTGTATAAAAACCGTTATATCTATTGATCTAGTTGATATAACTCAGTTATATATTGTGGAAAGATAACAATCTGGAGCTAGTTTTAACATTTACTTGATGATGATTGGTGTTGCCGTTATGGAGATATTGTAGTTCAAAGTAGAACTTTTTGGAAAAAAAAAACAATATTTATTTTCTTTTTTAAAAACGAAATATCTCAAGATTTTACCAAAATCAATTAACTCTTGGAAAGGAATCTTTTTTTTCTATAACTCATATATGCAATATGGTGTAATGTTTACTTATGAAGATTGTTATTTCGTAAAAGGCACATTCCTAGTTTTATATAGAAAAAGGGTAAAAAAAACATTTGTTTAATAAATGCTTATATGTTCTAAAGTATTCGACAAAGACATAAAGTGTTATATGGGTTATAGAAAACAAAGAGACATTTTCAAGAGTTTATAAATATTGGATGGTTTTGTGTTAAAATCTTGAGGTATTTGGTTTTACAAGAAAGTAAATTTTCTACTTTGAACTATAATATCTTCATAACGGCAGCATCAAGCCGTTATCTTTCTATAATATATAACGTAGTACATATATATATCTAATAGGTCAACAGATATAACAAAACATTTTATACAAAAACATCAAGGATACTTTCAAATGTCCTTTTCGTCCTTAAAGGATAAGATGCGCTACTAAAGATATATATTTTTGGAAATATAGATATTCCATCTATCTTCAAGATATGGTCGTTAGGTCCTACGCTGATACAACATCTCCCTCAGAAGAGCTGTGTAGTGATTATATTTCCAAAAAAAAATTCTAAATAAAATTTACCCACCCTAATAAAAGAAAAATTGGATATATTATAAGAAAATTACATTGATTTCTGATGATTGAAAATTCATCAAATCAAGAAGACAGATAACTACAACTGTTTGCAATATTTTCATGTTATACTGTTTTCATTATTATTTTTGTTATTATTGTTGTTATTGAATGTTGCATTTGTTGCATAGTAAGTAATAGCGGATGCGTGGGATAGTTTTGTTCTAATTTGTTGTATTTGATTTTATTTATTTGTTAACAAAAAAAAAAATTAAATACTAAAATTGCTGAACTGTCATTTTTGTTACAAAATACTTGAATATTTTATTATATATATTAGAAACATATTATTGTAGATACATTTATGTATATATATATATATATATATTTTTATAATTTAATTTGATATTAAAAAAACGAAAACAAAAGTTATATCCAAAACTGGATAAATATAAGTTGAATTTGATTTTGTCATTACATTAATTTTAATACAAAAGAAATATACACACAAAACTTACAATAATGGATGCTGTTATTTCTTATTTGTGTTATTTTCCTTTTTTTGGTTTCTATCAATTTAAAAATTTTATTGTTTTAAAATGTATAGGTAGTTTGAAAAATCATACAAGAAAATAATGTAATAACACTTATGAATCAAAAGTAAAATTTAATTGTAGCTTATCTAATCATTTCAAAATGTAGAATTCATAAAATTTGGGAAACTATTATATAAAATGATTTTCTTGAATCAAATTATTTTAGATGCAGTCAATATATTTGTTCTTAGTTCCAGTTTGAAGTTACGGTTGTTTAATAGGTCTCAAATCCAGTTGAAATCAAATTACTAATATAGGTATAACAATCTAAAAATAAAACTAAATTTAATTGTCTAAAAATATTCCAAACAATATAAAATATGCGCCAACTAAAACAATAATTAGTCCTAAATAAAATATTAAAATATCCAAAATGTGTAATGCAAAATTACCAATTAGAAATAATTTTAGTAGTTAGAAAAAAGTTTAAACTGTATTAAATAATTTTTTAAGAGAGATTTATGTGTACCAGGTTTTACTAACTATCTCTATTTCATAAAATTTAAAAAAAAGTTAAAAAAAGGATGCTTAAATTTCGTATGATTCATAAGCTCAATATTAAAACATCTTATCTTAACCATAAATTATAATAAGTACGTAAAAATTAAAATAGTTTCATAGTAGTTAAATAAGTATTAGTATTTTTATCTATCAACATTTTTTTTTCCTCCTTTACTCCCCTTGGAACCATAGTGCTTCCACAAAGCTTTTCCATCTCTGACTCTATTCTGCACCATTATTTTATTATTACTCTATGAATTGTGTTGTTTTCTATTTCTTTACCGGTATACCTACTCCTCTTTTGCCCTGCACATTCCAACCTGAAAGTGTGATACATCCACTTTTATTTTCTTTTCATCATTTGAATGCCTATTGCTGGTTCTAGTTTGGCCATTTCTCAGAGTTCATTATGTCTAATTATATTTTGCACAGTATTTGCATTTTTAAATGAAGACCTGCATTTACCCTATATATTTCTTATTTTATAGAAACCCCCTTTATACACTCTGTACTGACATAATATATCATCGCAACAAGCAAACACATAATTAAAAGTCAACTCATTTTTCACTTAGTAAATAATAAGATTTTCAAAAACACCCTTAAAGCATTCTGAAAAATTGGATGTTCTGACCTGATCTAGTACCCTCTGTCATTGGGATAAAATAAATGACAAAAACAATTGAGAGTATATACCGAGTGTTTCAGAGCATACGTATTTCTCTTAAAAAGCTGATACGCATGCTCTGCGGAGCACTCCGTATAATCTGTTAACAACTTAAATAAAATGGAACTATTCTATTTTAGAAGGCTTAGTTCCTGACAATAGTAGTAGTTTTCTACATTTAATGACTAAGCCAAATATTAGATAAATAAATACTCGACAAACATTGTAGTAAAAAACGTAGAAAAATTTGCAGTCTCGTACTTAAGTACTCAATTTAAAAACTTTTCTATACTACTGTCAAGAACATAAAAAAAAACATTACAAGAACCATTAAAATAACGTTTTGAAATACAATTTTCTTAAATCTTTCGTAACTTGTGTTAGGTTAGCTTAACACCAACCTAAAACAACAATTTAACACAAACAACTTACAAAGTAGTTTAGCTTCACACCTACCTACAATTTGAAAAAAAATTTAAACGCTCCTAATTTTGGGTATATTTTTGGACACCACGTCAAAATAATATAAGCCTTAATAATAGAAGCCCAGAATATTATTTTTTATACTATTCTACTTCTTCTACTATAAATTAAATTAACAGCCGGAAAGACAAAAAAAATTAAGTTGAAACAAAGAATTTTCAAAGCAAACTACTCTCTCTCTCTCTTTCTCTCTCTCCAAAAATTAATTTTATTAATTTATTTTTTTGACAATTAGAATGTTCGTTTTATAGAAATTTCTAAAAATCGTATTATATAATTTTTCCAATACACAAAAATAAAAAAAAAAACAACAAAAATTGAAAAACGGAAGAGGAAACCTTTAATAGCGGATCACCTTCAAACGTGATACGTAAACTGTACAACTGAATTTTAAATTGTGTGTTGATGTGTTGAAGCGATGACCTATTACTGTATGACTTTATAATTTTAAATTGAATTTTTAATAAACTTTTTTTTTTTATTTTTGTTTTGTTATTCTTTAATTTTTTTTTTTTTGCTTAAATTATTACCATCTTTTTAATTTGTATTCTCAGTACAGAAAAAAGTCATTATAAACAGTTTTTTTTTTTTTTTGATATTTAATAAGTTTTTTTAAATTATTGAAAATTACGATCGTCACATACAATTGTTAAAAATTCATTATAACACATATTTACCGTTATATTTTTAGGAACTAATACATAAATAAATTTATTAAAAAAATAATTAATTTTCGTTCTAGTCTTTTTATTGTTTTGACGAAAATGAATAAAAGCTAAACATTTGGCTTAAGTTCAAAGCGTTCACTTTGAATTTTTATAAATTTTAAGATCTTGGAGTCAATGTAAAAAAAAAATGTATTCGAACTTAGTTTTATATTCGTTAGCCTTTAAATAACTGATATAAAAATTTCCATGAAAAATTAAAAAAAAAAAAAAAACAGTTTTAAGAGAAAATATTGTAAACATTTTGTATATTTTCCTCCCATAGTGAATGTTATTGGGAATGTTAGTAAGGATATCTTTAAAATAGAAAGTGGAACTTTAAAATAGAAAAAATGCTTTTTAAATGAAACAAAATTATATAGATGCCATCATATAATTTATATACTGCATTTAGGGTGACCATATCTAAAAATGTAAATTAGAGGGACACGAAAAAATTCAGTAGGTAAGTAACGGTTATGTTCTAAACGACACAAATCCCAAAAATGTTTTTTTCATTTACTTTCATAACTTCAGAAAATAGTACTATCATCAATAGGTCTTTTTCTGCAAACTTCTTGTGCCAAAAACCGAGATATGTTTCGTCCAATTCATTATTGAAAAACTTCTTACGTGTTAAAACAAATATAAAAAATAAAAATAAAATTCGTTTTTTGAAATTTTTCGTACCAAATTTCATGTCCTCCCTAGTACATCTTAGGTCATAGAAATATATATTATTTTTAAGGTACATATCCTTTTTTAAAGAAATTATACTGACAGATTAATGCTTAGTCTCTAAGCATTGATCTACTAGTCTAATTTCTTTAAAATGAAATTAAGACATGTAATTGTAAATCTATAATAATACACGCCTGATGTGCTTGCGCTAAGAGCAAGCAAAGCAGACGTGTATTCATTACTACACTGAGCAAAAAAATATGTTTGGCTCAACTATAAAATTATAGAACAATAATATGGTTGGAAAATATAGTTACATTAACCATATTATTTCATGTAACTATGGGTTTTATATAAAGCTAAAAAGTTTTCTATATGGTTAAATGAAATATAATATGGTTGCAACAAAAATAGTTCATAGTTCACACAACAATATTATTATCTTCACAAACATAATTATGTTTGCAGCAATATTATTTATAATTGAAACAAAAATAATTATGTTTGGAGTAAACATATTATAGTTACTTTCTACAAGACGATATTTTGTTCTCAACTATAATTTTATTGTTTTAAATATGATTCACTAATATATTATGTTTAAAATAAATATTATAATATGGTTGAATGAAAAATATTTAAGTTTATACCAAACATAATATATAGTATAGGTTCAATAATAATATTATTCTCACAAACTTAAGTTATGGTTGCAGCAACATTAATTTTAATTGAAACAAAAATAAATATGATTGAAGTAAATATATTATATTTGAAATAAAAACACAGTATAGTTAATTTCGAGAGGATTATATTTTTCTGTCAATTATAATAAATAAATGTCCAATAAATATCAAATTTTGTTAAATTGGTGCTGTCTACATCAGCTACATAACTTTTAAATTTATCATCTTCAGCTGCTGATGACTGTAAAAAATATAAAATAAAAACATAAGTATATTGTAATAGTTAATATTACCTGCAAATTAAAAAGTACTTATATTATAGCATCTGACAAGAGATTCTAAAGAAAGCCTCAACTTTCGTAATATATTGCCATAAAAATAAGAAACTGTTTTATTGAACAGATTATTAAATAATTATAATTTAACTAACCTGTATAGTTTCCTTTTATTAGTTTTTCAATAGTTCGTCTTAACTTAGATTATTTATTCTGTTTTGTTATTATTTTAATAACTAACTTTTTCAACTTATATTGAAATATTTCCTCTCAAAACATTTTATCCAGTTTTTCATAAAGTACACTTTATTGTCTATCAACATCTAGATAAAAAATTAGTGGTTAGTTTATAAAATGTTGTGATGAAATGTATGCAAACACTTACCAATTTATATCCATCAGCTATACGAGTTTTTACATTAGGTACGCTTATATTTTAAAACACGTTTTAACTTGGCAAACAACAACAGAAGACTGAATATTCAAGTATTTTTTTTATTTTTGAAGCATTTTATTTTAACGCCAACTATAATATGATTACTTCAACCATAATATTATAGTTACTTTAATCATAATATGATTACTTCAACCATAATATGATTATTTCAAACATATGAGATGATTACTTCAATCATAAGGCAACTATAATATTATATGATTGCTTCCAACCAAAATATGTTTGTTACAACTACTGGATTATGAGCTTCTTCACCATATTATGATATCCATAACCATAATATTTTTGTAAGCAATATGATTTATAGTGGATTTACATTTTTTTAAATATAGTTGTAGCAACAATAATTTATTACAACGTAGGTATATATTTCGATTAACTATACTATTTTTAACAGAAATATAGTATGTTTCTATCAACCCTGGTTATATTCCTCATTAACATATCAAATGTTTGTTTCAACTATATCTAACATAATAAGTTTAAAGTAACCATAATATATTTCTCGTAACCATTGGATAAACATATTATTTCTCTTAGTGTAGACGAAAGGTTGCTACAATAATTGTGTAATATATCATCATCATCAGTAGGGCTATTAAAGCACCAAACACCACCACCGTTAATGAAAAGAATTTTAGTAAAATAACCTAAACTAGATATATGCTAGTGCAGTAAGTTTAAATTGTCAGAGGTTAGTAGAAAGGTCGACTCAGGTAATCGTAAGTTAATACATTTGTCATTAATTATAGAACATCAAAGATAGTAAACATCAAAGTTAAAAAAAAAATAAAAATGTTAATTAGTCTCAGGCAACGTTTTCTCTAAGCTGCGCACGGATTTTTTTTAATTGCGCATTAAAAATTTGCTTGTTTTGTAAAAAATTTGTTTTAATAAAAAATTCAAAAATTCAAATAAATACTTTTCTTAGTAGGATATGCAAATTGCTATGGATTTAAATGATATATCCAAATTGATCAGCAAGATCGCATCAAGACAAAATCGTACAGAAACTATTTCTAGAACAAAAGCTGGTAAAGATAACATCAAAATTTGAATAGATAATGTTGTTCTTGCCATTAGAATGAATTTTTCACTCAGTCCAAGAAATAAACAATAATTTTACGAAATATGTAGAGATTCCAGAAAATTGAAAGAGTAAAAATTATGCTTTTGAATTCATTGAGTGCATCAACCACGTTATCCAACTAGAAATATTAAATGAAATAAGAATGGCACAATTCCATTGCTTAATAGTGGATGAAATATCTGATATTTCCGTTCACAAAATGTTAATTTTTTATATAAAAAATCGCTTTAATTTTAATTAAAAAATTGTTTTTGCTGAAACATACAATACAATTAAATGCATGTGACAGAAAATCAATTGTGGAGTCCATAAAATGTTTTTATAAAAATAATAATCTGGATATGCAAAAGATGGTAATGTTAACATCTGATGGAGCTGCAGTAATACTGGGAGAATATAATGAAGTGACAGCACTATTAACACAAAAAATTTTAACACAAAAAATTTGTCACTTAATTTCACAATTCATCACGCATTGTGTGGCACATAGAGAGGATTTGGGAATCGATGATGCCTGGAAGGGTAAAGCTCTTATTTCCCAAGTAGAAACATTATTTCGAAAAGTATATATATCTACCAAGTTTTGATGTTTTACCTAGTTAGAAGTTTTGATGTTCCGGCTCTTAATGAAATATGCTGGCTTTCTCGTTATTTTGCACTAATTCCGTGTATTCGGAATTATGATGTCTTAACAGAATATTACAAAGAAAACATTGATAGTTCCAATTTTGTTGATCCAATCGCAAAATATTTCTTAACAGCTTTAGAAAATAATGTAAATCGTATAACATCAATGCAATCACAATTAAATGATGTTTTTACCGAATTAGCGAAAGCATCAACATATTTACAAAAAATAATCACCTATGGATGACGCATCAATATTCTAAATCGATCATCACAAAATTAAGAAGTCAGTATCTTGGTGATATAATTTATTCAAATTCTTGAAGATGAAGGTAACAATAATATGAAAATGTCATCTGGAATAATTTTATTTGTTGAAAAGTTCTGCTACCATTTGGATAACTAATTTCCTGATGCTGACATGAACATTTGGAATGCTTTTGATCAAAACGCTTTTGTCAACATGATTTTAATTATGGCATTGAAAACTGGAAAAAATTAATTTTGAAATATGGAAATCTCATCCCAAACATGGATAATAAAATAGTAATGGATGAGTATAAAGATTTAAAATATTTATTTACGTAAAAATTCAAAAACAATAGTCGAAATTTCAATGATATATACTTCAATTGGTTCTCGTGAAGATAGTTTGCAAAATATAAGAATTTTGTTTGATATTTGTGGAACCTTTCAAGCGTCGAGTGCTAATTGTGAAAGAGGATTTAGCCTGATGAATTTGATTAAAGCCAAATTTAGAAATAGGTTGGAATTAAATCATTTGGGTACCTTAATCAGAATAAAGTCCCACTTAATGGCAAAAAATATTATTGACCTGGATTAAGTAAACCATTACTGGAAGGTTATGTAATTAATAAAAAAAATTCAAAAACAATAAAAAACTTAAAAAACTGCAATAAAAAACCTTTTTATTTAATAAAATATCTAATTTACCAAGTTTTTGTTTAATTTTTTAAATATAGAGCAATTTATGTTTCTTTTGTTCAGCTAAAAAAAAATGAGAGGGAACGTTGGACTCTCAAGTATACGTATACATTTTAACGTAATCTTGTTTTAAGAGGTAAAACACTTAGAATGTGAGAGTTGCAATGAATTTTTGGTTTCGTCGAGAATCGAACCTGGATCTTTCGGTTGAAAGGCCAGCGCTGTACCTACTTCGCTACCCGGCGTGTATTTTATCATAATCTAGCTTCTAAGTTGAGTTTTATCATAATGTAGCTTCTAAATAGACATTTAATTTGATATTTGAAACAAGCTCTCCGAGCAGGATATCGCCTAGAAAAAGTAATGAAGATATCATTAAAATACTAGTCTAAGAAATCTGAATTAATTTGTTATATAATTTTGTAAATTTAGTATGTAAGTTAGCTTAAGTTGTTAATGAAATAAAGAATTATTATTATTATTATTATTATTATAGCATCGAAATTGTTAATATCATGTTGCAGGCTTAGCCAATCCGATAAGGAAGATATAGGAGTAAAAAGGTTTAAGTTGTGTATTGGTCACAAATTCCACTTCTAAATAAAACGAAAGAGAGGTAAGGTAAGGTAAGGGATAAATTAATTTTGCAATATGGCCTAAAAATGATTATAAATGAATATAAATTGTAAATTGTAACTATAAGTTTTTAAAAAAATTAAATAAAGAAAGAATTATTATTAATTATTACTATATTCATATGAGATAAATAGTTTAGAAATGCATGAGAGTTTGACGTGAGACCTATAATTGAAGAGATATATTAAAAAATAAGAAGGGATACAATAAGCTAATTAAACATTCCTTGAAAAAAAAAACCGGGGGAAACTTCGGCTCGACCGAAATGAAAATCGTTTTTTAATAATGAAATATGGGGGATTCTGAGGTAGATGCTGTATCGGGATTGAACTAATGACCATATCCCAAAGATAGTGAGGTTCCTAGCTTTCCAAAAACACATATCTTTAGTGGCGCGTCTTATCCTTTAAGGTCGAATATGACATTTGAAAGTATTCTTGTTGTTTTGATGTTTTTGTATAAAAACCGTTATATCTGTTCGTCTATTAAATTTATCTATTAATATATCTAAATATATGGATGATGATGATGGCTATGAAGATATTGCAGTTCAAAGTAGAGAATTTTGGAAAAAAACAATCTTTATTTTATTTCTTGAAAAACCAAATACTTCAAAATTTTACCATGAAACTTCCACAGTATTTATATACTGTTGGAAAGGTCTCTTTATTTTGTATAACTCATGGATACATACTTTATGTCTACCTTAGACCAGTATGTCTACGTAAACATACCTTATGTCTACGTCGTTTATAAAAGTTTAGAAGATATAAGCATTTATTACAAATGGTTTTTTTTACCCTTTTTCTATATAAGACTGGAATGTGCCTCTTACGAAATAGCAATCTTCTGCAGTAAATATTACAACAACTTATTACATTACTTTGCAAAAGGCGCAACATTATTTTTTTTATATAAAAACACTATAAAATAAATTATTTTTAAAATTATTAGGAAAAGGTATGAAAGATTTTTTTTTTTTAATTTTCAATTTTGAACTACAATATCTGCCCAACGGCAACATAATGTCGTCATTAAATAAAAGTTAAAATATTTTTGTAATATAGTAAGATTACTATCTTACTTACTAGATAAAAAACCGAATATATTATATAATATATATGTACTAGGCGCCCCTATTGAGTAATTATATTTCAAGTTGAAGTCAAATTTAAAGTTTTTAAAAAAACAGTAATTTACATACTGACATAGACTTCGCACGATATAGCAGAAACCACTCGTGCTTAATAAAAAGTTTTGTGGTTAGTAAGTTTTATTTAGGACACATAAATACACGTCCCTCATATACCGCTTCGTTTCCGACCTATAGTAAGTGGCATTTAGTGATAAAATTACTAAAAATAAAAAGTTTTGTCATTAAAGAGGTATGTATATATATACCTACATAATACATACTTTTAATAAAAACTATATTATTACTACAAATAACCAAAATTTAGAAACAGTTACTTAAAAATATCTTACAATCTTATATATTATATATATTAGAAGTTCATTAAGGAGTAGGAGAATCGAAATAAAATAAAAAGGTGTCTACTGCGCAGGACCTTAAATGCTTGTCAATTATAATTATAGATGTACTATCAGAAATTATGTATACATAATTTCTGGTACTATATTATCTAGTAGATCAACAAATACAAAAACCCTAAAGCAACAAGCCCGTTTCGAAATGTCATTTTTGTACTTAAAATAGTAAATGTACTATTAAGGATATACTACAACATCTTCCTCAGAAGAGCCGAAATATGTTTCAACAATAGTCCTGCAGTTATAATTTTCGTTTAAATTATATAATTATTGATATAAAAGTTATCCAACGTGTTTAGGACATTAGGATCTAGAATCTAGAGTCTAGAAAATTCATTATTATTAAAAGCATAAATTTCAATTTAATTATTCATCCTAAATATATGCAAAAAACAATTTGAATACATTTTTATATTAATTTCAAATTTAGAATCCACTTTATACTATATAACAGTTTCATTTAGTCATATTAATTGTTATACACCAACTTTAAGATATTTATAAATTAAATATTTTTAGGCGAACAACAAAAATTAAAACAATCGAAATAAAACACAAAAATTCTGTTGACTCAAAATAATATTTTTTTTATTTATTAAAATTTTATACAAAAAAAAAAAAAATTTAAAGAGTATCTCCCATAGCTCTTAGCATTAATTCATTAACAACAACATTTTGTGGTGTACTTAAAATGTATAAGACAGCTTGACAGATATCTTCTGGTTTGAGACACATCATATGTTTCTTAACTTGAGTTTGCATTTCAGTTAACATTTCTTTTTCAACCCAAGATGGACTAATATTCTAAAATTGAATTCGAAAATTAAATTTATTCTTTAAAAAAACAGTATAATTTATAATAGTAGGTATGTAAGTACTTACAGTAGCATTAATTTTAGTACCCATTTGATGTAATTCTTGTCTTAAAACTTCATTCATAGCAGTCATACAATATTTTATTGGACACCACATATTATGTGACATACCCATTTCCATCATATTTGGTACTCTATGTCCATCCATACCATTAATCATTATCAATTGACCGGCAAAATTACGTCCTTTCATACTACGTATAGCCTCTCTATTACAAATAAATGTTGCCATTATATTGATATCAAGCATTTCACGCATACATTTAGTATCCATTGTTGCCAATTCACCCTGATGGAACATACAAAGATTATTTATCAGAATATCACAACCACCTAAAGTTTTCTCAATCCAATCAAAAGCTTTTAATATATCATTTTCACATTGCCAATCGATTTTCATACAATGAAAACGTGTTTGAACATTAGCTGGCAATGTATGCTTAAATTTTTCAAGTTGTTCCATTTTCCAATCTAAGCCAACAACAATTAAATTGTGTTTAAGAAGATCACGAACAATGGCACAGCCAATGCCAGAGCATGCACCAGCAACAACAACAATACGATTACCCCAGCGATCCATGACTTTAATATAAAAATGTTTTTGTTTTGGTTTTGAGAAGAACTTTTTTTTTTGAAATATTAATGCTTCAAGTTGAGATTTCAACAGATGAATATTTAAGTTATTCAAAAAGATGACATTTTTATACTAAAAACTCTACTAAAACTAAACAATATAAATTTGATCACGTGTTTATTTTCATTTGTTGTTGACAACAACAACGATGGGCTAAAGAAAATCAATGAAACTTATTAAAAGAAAATATTAAATCATAATTAAAGTCTTATTATGTACTGTGTAGTATAACTTAATACCAATAATAAATTGCTTCATCATTAGATTAAAATAAAGCAAAATATCAAAACAAATAAGTATAAGAAGATGATGAGTAGAGGTCACAAAATTTACTTATCTGAGTTACCTTTTCTTTATGCAAAATATGAGATAACCTTAAATTATATTGCACAAGCAAACAATAGAATATTAAAAACAAATTTTAGGAAATAACGGTAATCTGTTCATAATTAAATTTCTTTTTAATTAAAATGTCATTGAAAAGTACTCTAACGAATTTTCTGGTCTATTTTTATATCAGCACAAAAATACTCTACAGGATTCTATATATAGCTATACAAAAAACAAAATGTACATTTAGGAACACAAATATGAAGATTTCCAAGATGAAGTCCAGTATTGTTGCCAATATTACTCCTCCACTATACTCATTTTATATAATGAGGTTAAGGGAGGTTATCATCAACACAAAAAAAAATACAATTTTTTATTTAATTGCAATGCTCAGGTATAATTAATTAATTATTTTGAAGATAATTTTTAACAATTGACATTAACAACATCTGGAATATTATAAAAGTAAATAAGTATGAATATACAGCGAAAACTTCGAAATTAGTGACATAATAATATTTGAAAAAATTTAATTATATAATAGATAATTTATTTTTCAATTTTAAATATTTTTTGTTCTTAAATTGAAATTAAAAACAAAAAAATTAGTCATTCAGGTTGACTGTTTCAATATTGGAATTGTTTTGATTTTAAATAATGAAGCCCAGAAGTAAATAATCGATTTATTTCAATTGAATTTTTTCATACTACGTTCTATAACACATTATCAGCGATTAATTAGTTGCATATTGCATATACAATGTGTTGTAACTGGTAATTTTGTTTATAAATGAACCTGTCAAGAAAAACACAAAATATTAATGGGTTAGCTTTAAAAATTTGTTCGATTTTTTCGATTATGGTTATTTTTTCCAAGCCAACTCCAGCCAAAAAAAATATCATCAATGTCATATTGATGTGAAATAATTTGTTTATTTATCTTTTATAAACAAAAAAGGATAAAAATAAAACTAATTAACCTGAGTTTTTTTAATGATCCGGATCTATATATACTATATAGATCATAGAGCTTTTTTTAAATTTCATACAAATTCGCTAAACAAGCTTTTTATCGGTAAATAGTTCTTAAATCAAAACAAACAAATTGTTTATTGTTATTTCAAAACTTTAATTATTTTTTTAAATATTGTTCATATAGTTTTTAATAGATTTTAATAATTTTTGTGTTATTTGATATTGAAGTGTTGTTAATATTGGTTTGGTTATTACTGTAATTTTTGTAATAACTGTTGTTTGATAATTATAGTAACCAGTAACTGTTGTTTTTTAATAAAAACAAAATTTCAAATTATGAAAACTTTAAATTAAAGTAATTTCTATGTGTCCCAAATAGTTTTCTTAATCGCTTTTTTAATAAGGTGTGATGCATATATGTAAGTCTGAAAAAAACGTTACGAAATTCGCAGTATGAACGCCTATTTCTATAACAAGTTATCCGATTTCGATAATATGTTATACACTCGTAGTATGAACAACATATCAGACCTAAATTATGTCTTTATTATGAATTATGGTACACACACAAGATTTATAGAATACAAAATTGCGCTTTGCGCATGTCTGCCATGTTTGTTTAAATTTCTGACAAGGTTGATAACGTCATTAGAGAGCAACTTATTTTGTTAATTAAAAAAAAGTATTCTATTATTCTTGGTACATACATACATACATTTTTTGAATTCTGTAATTCTGTACAAAAACAAAGTATAGGCTAAGTTCTTTAGAGGTGTGTCGGTCACCTTTTTGAGTAAAACCTTTGTGAAACCGATATTCTTGCATCAAAACGTTCAGTTTTATCAGTAAAAATTTTCAACCCAGACTAAATTAATATTAAAAGGTTTTCGTGAATTTCATTAAAGTTCTTTCCTGTTAAATGAATCATTGTTCTACTTTAAAATAGACCTTATTATGAAATCCAATCATATTAACAGAATATTCAAATACAAAAAACAATCTGTGAATGAAACTATGTGATACATGCTTTTGCTTCTATGGTCCTTTGTTAGTCTAAAAGAAAATTTTATTTTCTAAGCATCTAACACCAAGATTAAAAATAGTACGTACATGTCACTAATTAGACCAGCGTTCTTCAACCTGTGCTCCGCGGAACCCTTGGGTTCTGCCATAAAATTTAGGGGTTCCATGAAAACATTTTATGTTTTGAAAATGTTATCAATTTTTTATGCTGAAAAAATAAAAATAATTTTAAAAAAAAAGTAATTCAAATTTATAAAACTAAAGAATAACCTCAATAGGCGTTGATAAAACGCTATCGCGCAAATTTAAAATTTTCAAGAGCTAAAACATTCAAAGTTAGGAATAAGATAAATGCAACTATAATGAAATTAAAATTTAGAAATTTCATTTAAATATTTTATTATTTGCTTGTACTATTTAAATTTTGGGTCTGGGTGTTAATTCCCCGCGTCGGGGAGAATTAGCACCCTAGAATTAAATCCAACTTTTTGTATAAATCAAAAATAAAATTTATAAATTTGTGTTTTTACTTGCAGGAGAGTTTCTAAAAGTAAGGTTCCAAGAATATTATTAGATATATTATTATTAGCTAGAAGGGTTCCGGCAGCCGCGAAAGGTTGAAGAACGCTGAATTAGACCAATCATAACATATGCTTCAATTTGATTTAACATTAATTGATCCATGATGTAATCAATTCGAAAATTCGAAAGAAAATTTTTATGAATAAGCTTGAAAGAAGTTAAAAAAACATCAGGCTAATCAAGTAACATATTCTTAAAAAAACAAAGTAATAAACAAAGACACAAACATAGGTAGAATATATAATTTTATAATTAATATGAATATAAAACAATTTGACAGAATACCCAATATTAGGGAAAATAGTCTCATAAGCCACATTTATTATTTCAGCAATAATTATATTAAGAAAACTTTAGAATCTAGATTTATGCCATGAGAAGAATTTTACTATTTAGACTCAAATAACATTATTTTTAAAATAACAACATTTCCAATATTATATCACTACAATAGAAGGGTAACAGACAAAAAAACATTTTCAAGCCAAATATGACCAATCTAAACGAAACAAAAAATTAGACACAAACATACCGCCAAATTTGTCAAAGATTCCAAAAGAAAGTGAGATAAGGAATATTGCAATAATGCTTCTTGGTACAGCAGAAATAATGACATAGACTTTTTATTTGTAATAGTGATCTACACATCGACCTAAAATAATGAGATACGAAGATAGTGATCTAAACATTAACCAAGTGTCTGTAGTAATAAAACGATTTGCGATGAACGAATACCACATAAAGTAAGATTATATCTTCAATAGCTAATTGACGTTTAAAAAACAGAGTCGAGTTTAACATTTCAAAAACTCAGAGCTGTACTATCTTTTGTTTCAGGAAGATAAATTTCAGCGGGTCGAAAGCTTAAGCATATTAGGTATGCATTTAAATCGAAAAATGATCTGGAAAGGTCATATATTCGATGTTGCAAAAAATTCAGCCGAATGTTTGGGTTTTCTTAGATACTGTAAGGCTTGCTTGTCCTTCTGGGACCGCTTGAAAAATGGAGTTAAATTCTTTAAAATGGGCTGGCACTTCTAGTAATGCGTTAAAATATTTGAATAAAATCCAAAAACGGGCTATTCGCCTTATCAATGACCCACATGTCATTGCTCTTAGACATCTTGCTCCTCTTGGACATCGTCGTAAAGTTGGAACTCGTAAAGTCTCTTTTTTATAGATATCTCGTATAGGCATGGGCACATGTTCAGTGTAAATTAAATCTGTATTACCTCCACATAAGCGCTTCCCTACACCGTAGAAATCCTTAGATGGCAGAAGACAAGTTATGGACATTCATTTATAACCTCAACATACCGAATGTTGAACCAATTTCCACTTTATGTTGTTCCCCAAATATGATAAATTCTATATTTATGACCTACATAAATTCAATACGAACATTAACACCTTCGTTCGCAATTGTCCTCCTTCTCTTCTATCTTCCTCCTTTCCACACTTTTCTTTCCCACCCTAGTCAAACGTATCAGTCGATATAAAAGGCTACGTTTGCTAGGTTTTGGCTATGTATAAAAAAAAAATATATATATATATATATATTACCATCGAGGCGATCTGTAGGCTGTTCAAGCCACCAACAACATGCAGGCCGAGTAGAGTTTAGCCCTTCGAACCCTACGAGTTTCTATAGCTTTGTAATTATTTTTTAAATCTTTAGGCAAAACGCTGACTATTATTATTGCTATAAAACTATTGTAAAATTTTTGGTTGGTGTCAGACCAATTTTATAACAATAATAAAGCTAGAAAAAAAATTAAAAATCAAAACCTTATCCAAAATCAACTCATGGGTTTTGAAGCAGCTCGTACAAGAAATAAAAATACAAAACAAAAAAACAAATTTTTAATTTTTATTTTATTAATTTTTTTTAAATAAATTAGGAATACAAAGTGACAGGATTTTAAATTGATTTTTTTACCTGATTTTTTAAATTTTGTTTTGTTTATTTTCACTTTTTACTTATTTATTAATTTTCCTTTTTATCTGGAGATGGGTCCTGTTTCGCTAGTAAATATCAAACTTTATTATTTTGGTTATTTTGCATTAAAAAAAAAAATTATACTTTAGGTTCTATTTTCATTTCTTCTAATTCAGGAATATCAAAAATTGTTGCAGCAGGTTTATCTTTTGATTTAGAACAGCTGTTGTCTGCAATAGGTTTTATCATAATTTCATGAATTTGTACATGAGATGGAGTGCCAAGAGCGTATAATATAGCACTTGAAATATCCTTTGCCTGCAGCAGCGGTTCTATTTTTTCTCCTCTACTTTTTTTTTCTTTAATAATGTCTGTATCAGTTAGTCCGGGACTAATACTCTATAATAAAATCAAAATATATGTAAATAGTTTTAATTTTAATAAAATTAAATTTTTTTTTTTAATTCATTTAAATTATTTATTATTAAAACTTTTGTTACTAATTTATAAAACTAATTTGTTTTAAGATATGCATCATTTATTTATTTATTCAGTGGGTCTGCAGATAAATCTGCAAGCCAACTTCAACTCCTTTTACCTTTTCGTATGTAAACCTATATAGAATCTCATATTTATTAAAATTTAAAATGTTTAAACCTACCGTTACTTTAACCTTTGAATTCAAACTGAGAAATTCTTGACGATAAATTTCAGCAATAGCTGTTAGAGCATGTTTTGTTGGTGGATAAATATTATAGGAATGATCTTTTGGCATTATTGGTACACTATGACCAACAACACTATTCATTAATATAATGTGACCAAAAGTATTTCTTGATTTGATACTTTCAAATGCTTTTCGAGTGCACATTATTACACCCATGATATTAATATCAATGGCTTTACGTGCTGAATCTGGATTCATTTTAGCTAAATATGGTCCAGAAGGAAAAACTCCAGCTGCATTAATTAAAATATCAACCCCACCAAACATTTTTTCCATCCATTTAAAAGAAAAATCAACTTCAGATTCTTTGGCAATATCTAAAGCTAAATAGTGTAGACGTTGTTGTTTTTCACGAACTAAAGTTTGTCGCATTAATTTGATGCGATCAACACGACGTGCCACAGCAATTACAATTATACCTGCATCTAATAAATCTTTAATTATTGCTAAACCAATTGCAGAACTTGAACCAGTTACAACCGCGACACGACCCTTCCAACGATCCATATGTTTTTTTTTTTTTTTTTTTTTTTAGTTTACTTATCTAACTTTAATCTTAACAATCTACACTGTATGAAAATCAATCTAGAACTGAGTTATGAAATTAGTTTTAAAATTAATTTTATGAAAAAAATATATTTCTTTTTTTTTTTAAAGAAGAGATCCGTTAACAATGAAAATTGTCAAAATCCATAAATGGGCAATAAAATACTATTAATATCTAGTAGTTTAACCCGTTGTTATGTAGAGTTCATTAACATGCCATTTAGAAATATAATTAAGATTTCAAAGTGGAAATTAAATTAGGCGGAATCATAGGAGAACAAATTTTTCATAAGAAAATTTAAATTTTCAATGAAAAGTCTAATGATGTGCGTGTATTGAAGATTTTGAACTTGAAATTTTCAAATTTAAAAAAAATAAATTCTATAATTAAATCATAATTAAGTCAGATTTACAAGGCTTAATCGAACTTTGAAATTAAATTTTAAACTATTTCATTGTCTTTGCCATTTTCAATTGTTATAATTGGAGACACGAATTTTTAATACTTTGAGGTTTACATATTTCGTTCGATAATTTTTTGATTTATTTAAAAAAATTTATTTTGATATTTAAAATTATTTTCAGTGGAATCCAGGGATGGCAAAACATTTTTTAATTTATTTTTAGTGGTACTTACATTGTTCCAAATTGTTTTAAGTGCGGCTATTAATCATAAAAATAATTGTCTGTAAAGACAACCACTGAGAAGTTTAACTTATTACTTAGAAAATCTTCAATAGCGAAAAAAAGAGAAAAAAGTAGCAGAAAAGTTTAGTGATAGTTAAAAAGTATATTATTTTTGTTCACTTTAAATTTTCTCAAAAATAAACTGACCCTTCTTGAGAATACCTGTAATAGCAAGTGGATTCCACATTCTAAAAGTTCTGACTATGAACGAATTCCCACAACCAGTCTTGAATCCAATCTTTAACATTTCCACGGATGTAGAGGTATTCATTTACAGCCTCTGGTATTCCTCAACGCAATTACTTATAGGTTATATTGCGAAAAGCAAAATTGTCGATCTGATCAAACTTCTTAATTGCACATGTTAAAGGGAAAGTAATCCCCTATAACAACCAACAACAACAAATAGGTCCTTTCGATTCGTGGTAACAAAAATGCACAATAAGGTACTAATTGGCTTGCCAGAAGTAACTGGAATAGTCACTTCTACCTACCTAAGAGACAGAAGTAGTGATTTTAGTTTTTCCGAGAATATGCCTACAAGATATCTATAAAATAGAGTTGGTGATTGACCCCAACAATAATATGATGATGATCAAGTGAGTGGAGTAAGTGTTGCTGAGATCTTTACACCATTTATGAGGCGAATTTCGGTTTATTTTATTCTGTTAAAAAAGTTTACAGCATTTTACTTATACTTCATCGTACGTAAAAACACAACCATTTAGCGGCGCTTTATAGAAATACCATTAATTATTTCAGTGTATTAGTGAATTGTTATTGTTCAAGAGAATTACTATAATAGCTCTTCGGTATTGTTTTCGAGTATACTCAAACTTTTGAAAACATTCTGTAGCGCAGATAAGCTCAAAAAAGATTTTAATAGGGATTGGTCTGATCATCTAATGAACAGGTACACAATTTTGTTTGGTATATCAAATAAGAGCTTGAATAAGTCATGAATATCCTATCCTAACTCTTGTATTTATACATCCATGTTTCCAGCTTACAGATTCAATACTTTTCCAATTTGCGGTTGAGTTATTTGTTTTAGCTTCTTCTTGGCCAGTTTGATGTTCCAATTAGCTTCATACATATATGTACCTTTTTTTTTAACCCTCAGTGTTAAATCTAAAAGAAAATACAATATTATAATATAAGACCGACTTCAATTGAAAAAAAAACTACATACTTTATTAATTAGAGAAGTCACCTCATCTAAACTAAACTGTAAAATTTTGTATAATGTGCTGACATTATTTTTGTTATAAACGATTTAACTATTTAGAAAACTTATAGTATTATTTTAATTTCGGTTTATCAATCTAATCTTGGTTCATTTATTTGAAATTGATCATCACATAAAGTAAAGTATTAACATAAGGCATGTACAACTTTTGTTTTTTTAATTTGTTATAAAAGTGACTAAAATTTTTAACACATGAATGATTTCAGTTGCTAATCATTTGATTAAAAAATTTTTATTTATGAGAATGAAGAAAACCCCATTGTAGAATATTGATTTTCTTTTTTTAAAACAAAATTCAACTAGAATAAATAACTTAAGATATTTATATACTATATATATTATATATGTATATATATTATATACATATAGTATTATTTTATTTTCAAATTATTTGATGAATACGTGTTTTTGCTTTTGGTATTTAAATATAAAATTCTGATATCATAATGAAAATTAAATCAATATTATAAAATAAAGATATAAATAATATTTGTTTTAAGTTGAATATAATTGAAATTCAGGGAAACTCAAGATTTTCCAAAATGTATTTTAAATTATTTAGAAAATTTTAATTAAAAAGTTAAATTAATTTAATAGAGACTACTTGATGAACACTTCAATACGAATATGATTTTGAGGATGATAACACGAAAATAATTTTATATTAACCGACACAACATTAGTGGATATCAAACACTGGTTTCTTAAAGACATGCTATCTAAGACCCTGGAGAACTTTAGAAAAATCGGTAGGTCTATCTTGATGAAGAAAAAAACTCCTACATAGAATTTAGTGCACCACTAAATACGACTAAGCTGTATTGTGGACGAAATGCTTTCGGTATAAATAAATAGATCAGAGGGCACTACTCTTTTTCTGAGGATAAGAAATTGACCCTGAAGGTGGTAGAACTACCTAGATCGGAATGATTGGAATCTTGCAACACTAAATCACATTTTAAAATTACATCTATAGATTAGATTTAATTACATTATTAGACAAATTAACCTCTTTTTTTTATATACATAGCTAAAAACACTAGGTGGGGACCTTTTATACCGATTGGTACGTTTGGCTAAGGTGGGAAAGGGAAATTAGGAAAGGAGGATGGTAAAAGTGAAGAAAGATACGAACCAAGATGATAATGTTCGTCTTGGATTTATTTAGGTCATAAATATAGAATTGATCATTACTGAAGAACACATAAGATTTAATTTAGTTCCACATTCGGGATATTGAAGTTATAAACGAATTTCCATAACTTGTCTTTTGCCATCTGGGGATTTCAATGGTGTAGGGATGAGCACATGCTGCTTTTCGTGTTTCGCGAGGGAAACGCTTAAGTGGAGGTAATATAGATTTAATTTCCACTGAGCATGTGCCGATGCCAACGAGATATCTACTATGCTGAAAGCTTTAGAAAGATCTAAAGCCACAATATTTGCTTCACCCGAATTGTGAAAGCAAATAATTAGCTTCCCGTTAAGGTATGTCATTAAATCACCGGTGGACTGGTGGGATCTAAATTGCCTATTGTGGACAATACCTTGGTTGTCTAAATATTTGGTTTTCTTTTTGTTTATTAAGATCTACATCACTTTGGAAAGGATGGATATTATAGCTATATAGGCCTGTAGTTGGAGGGATCGCTTTTGTCGCCTTTTTTGAGAATTGGGTTAACATGCGCAATCTTCCATTGAGTTGGGTATACTCCTGTAGAGTAGGATAAAGGGAATAAGTTGCGCAATGGTTTTGAAATAGCGAAGGCTATATGTCTTAGAACCATAGCAGAGATGCCATCGGGACCGGTAGACTTTCTAATATTCAGATTTTTAAGTACCTTAACAGCGGCAAGAGTTCTGAAGTAAACTCTTCCGAAGGATGAGTTACTTATAGGAACTGAAGGTGGAGTTTGAGTCGTTGGGGGATGAGTGGAATTAGCAGAAAACAATTTTGCAATTAAATTTGCTTTTCCAACCGAATCTGATATTATTTTGCCATGATCTATTAGTGGCGGAAATGAAGATTCGCAAAAATTATGCATAACGTTTTGAGCAAAGGACCCAAAGGTTTTGCTAGTGTTAGGGAGATATAAGATTTCTTGTCTCAACCTTTGAGTATGTAAAAACTTCTGCTGGTTAATGATTAGTAAACAATTAGTAATTTTATTGTTTTATGATATTTTGAGTTAGTTTTTAAGTTAGTTGGATTATGATGTTGAAGGAAGATTTGACTATTTATTAGTGGTGATCAATTATATTTTGAATAAAGTATTATTATATTTTAAGTAGGCTGCACGTGTTTTTTATTTTATTTTTTTTTCTATTATTTCGTTTTCACTTTAGTTGCTTATTATATTTTGAAATATAATTAAAATAAAGTTATTAAATACAAGAATTTATATTTTTGATTCTTGTTTTAAAATAAAGTTTAAATAAAAAAAAAAATTTAAAACTAAAAATTAAACATTAAACAGTAAATAATATATCGAAAAGTCAATATACATTTGTTTTCATTGCTTGTATGCACGACCGTCGCAATGACAATACTTCCACCTCTGTGGATTTATGGGCTCCTTTCTGTTATTTGTACAAAAATATGCTTAAACTTAACTTTAACAAACTTTAAGCACTCTTTTTTTCTACATATAAGAAACAGCTTCCAGAAGACCAAAGAACAAAGTTTTATTTATGCACAAGCGACAGTAAATAAATATCTTTTAAACTGTCCGTAAATTTGTATATACTATAACTGTCTCTATATACTCTATTCTATTTTATTTCTTTTATATTATTTTTGTAATTTTTTTTGTTTCATATATTTATTATCCCTTTTTTAATTTTTTTCATCTTTAAATGGCTTAAGTTCTGCGAAGTCATCCTAATTGTTTATCACATTAAGCGTCCTAACTGTTGAGCATACTAACTGCTTATCACATTTTTTTGGATTCAATTAAAAAAAAGCAAAATGTGGGCAATGTCATAGAATTAGACAGCAAAGGGATTTGCTTTGGACCAGCTAATTATTTTTCCCGAGTAGTCAATAATAAAGATCACAAAATCAAAAAGAAGTACAACATTGAGCTATCCTATAGCAACCAGATTTTCTATTATGACTACGTCCTGAATAGAATAAAGGGAAAGGGAAGAAATATAGAAAGAAGAATTGAGTTTTGCATTTTTTCGTCAGAAAAAAAAGCAATTAAAATAATAAAAGAAA
Source organism: Argyra leucocephala (assembly GCA_963942445.1). Taxonomy (NCBI): domain Eukaryota; kingdom Metazoa; phylum Arthropoda; class Insecta; order Diptera; family Dolichopodidae; genus Argyra; species Argyra leucocephala. The sequence goes on along the minus strand of OZ012681.1, from coordinate 59,621,003 downwards.
AAGGAAAGACATGAACATAGAATCAACTAATCTGATTTTTTTTTGTTTTAAGTCTAATGGTTTTTTTTATAGAATATTAATCCTATATCTACTAATTTGAATGTGGAAAACTATATCTATTTTAGAGTAACTTCCCCTTTAAAGTTCCGTTTTAGTTTCTAGTGATAACCAAATTATATCTCAACTACTTTTTATTCTTTATTTTATTCCAATGACAAAGGGTACTGAACCAATTCGAAAAATCCATAAAAGCAATTAATTTTGCCTTTGTCGGTAATCAAAACTAGGACCTTTCGGTTGAAAGACTGACGTCAGAAATTTATCAAATTCTATCAGTTTTTTCTAAAATTAGTTTAATATGCCTCCCACTCACTGACAACGCATAGGGATGATATAAAGATATAACTGAACCTCACAAAACTTTACTTTATATTATTTACTTACAAGTCAACTACGAATTGAGATTTGTGAATAACTGTGAACTAATTTGCAGAGCCACCCTTTACAATAAACGTATAGTTCAGCGTTTTTTTTCGCATGCATGCAATTTGAAACTATATGGCCTGTACTAGTGTATTATACACGCGGAGAACGGGGGAGACTATCACAACCTCCAAATGAGCCAATTGTAATACAACAGTTGCCACGACCCCCTGTAAAATTCGTCCTGACAACCTGTATGCAGGTTGTTTGAGCTTCTAATAAGAGCTTAGAAGACGTCGTTGTTCGGCTGCTAAAACAGCATATGAAGAAACGAGACCTACTAATACGGGAATGAGAGCTCGATACGGACATATGACAACCACTCTATGAAGGTGTAACTACAATTTTCCTACCAGCTAACTTAAAAGTTTTTAAAAGTAAAAGAAAAAAACAAATTTCTTCTCCCTACCTTTACCTTCTCTTTAAAATTCGAATAAAAAAAAATATATTCTCAAATACAATACGAAAACTCTGGATTGCATCGTCATTAAAAACGTTTGATTCAAAATTACTTATACATAACAAGATATTGTTATGTAATCAGATAATCAAACCGATATGGTTGTACGGCATACAAATATGGGGATATGCCAAACGAACACTTTATACACACATGTATACAAAAATTCTAAAATAAAGTCTTCATGATAAATGCCCCTTGGTATGTTCGCAACAGTGCCTTGCACAGAGATCTAAAAATTCCTTGCATAGAAAATGAAATAAAAAGATATGCAGCAAAACAGCAAGGCTCTTCTGTAGGGTCATGTTAACGTGGAGGCCATTCAACTGCTAGATAATCAAAATGATATCAGAAGGCTTAAAAGAACTAAGCCACCAGATTTAATACGATGGACTTTCGTAAACTTTTTTTTTAAGAAAATAACACTAGAAATAAATTAATTGTTAGTCCGTCGGACTAGTTTTAATGGGAGGGGTATGGTTTAGTCAGTAAATATTTGACATAGATTCCCATCAATTCCACGCAAAAAAAAAAAAAAAAAACGTGATTTTTTTATTCAAAAATTCAAATTTTAGAAGAAAATTAGTTTAGAAAGCTATTGTCGCCGATTTTTATATCTTCTTATTTGTAATTCCAAGACTATAGAGACAACCGCGCCCACATCTAAATATAAACAAAAAATGCGAACTTCAGAAATAAGAGTTCTGAGGCAAATATGTGGATACATATTAGAAATAAGAGACGTAGAAACGAAATCGGGAACGCATGCGACATTCAAAATATTGTCCGTTGAAGTCGAAATGGATAAATAAACTGGAGAGACTAATAGGATACCAAAAGATCGAGTGACGAAAGCAGTAATTAATGACCAAAACACTGCTAAACGTTTACCAGAAAAACCTCCTTATCATCACCTTATATAGCATTACAGCTCTGGGTGAACTTCGGCCTTCATCACTATGCACCTCCAAAAAGGTCGATCTTGTGTCACTTGTCTTTAATTTGGGATTTGTAAGGTTTTAGCACACCGTTTATCGTTCTTTCTATTCAGCACCAACGCAGGTTTTCGACTTTCGTGCATTCGACTTACGTCTTAGTATTTGGGCCTTTGCAAACCGTACAATGTCCTCACCATCGATCATACTTTTGAGCTCGCTGTTGTTCTTAATTACATATTCTCCATTCTATAATCTTTTTGGACCGAATATTTTTCGGAGAATTTTTCTTTAAAATATGCGCAGGCTAGGACACGTTCACAGTCCATACCTCACCCCCATACATCACTATGGGTCGTATGAAAGTTTTATATATTGTCATTTTGGCCTTTCTTGATATTAGTTTTGATTGAAGCAACTTTCTGTTTCTATAGTAGCATCTATTTCCGGCCTGAATTATGTCATGAATACAGCACTGCATACTATTATCACTTCTTATTGTTGCTTCGAGGTACTTGCAAAGCTTGTAACTCCTTCAAAGTTGTAGTCGCCGATTATTATTTTCTGATTACTTTTTATTTGTTAATTTCTTGACATTTTTAGATATTTGGTTTTGTCTTTGTTGATTATTAATCCAACTTTTTTTTGCCTCGTGTTCTTCGAGTTGTACAATTACTTCTGCCATATATCTGTAATTTTTTACCATGACTACTATGCCATCCGGATATGCTACTATTTGGGTTGTCATACCGAATATACATACTGCCTTTCTTTTCTAATTTTCTTATAGTGTATTGTCTCCTTGTCGTAATCCCGTTTTTATTTTAAATTCACGGACTGTTTGGTTGTGTATTACAACTTTAGCTTTTGATTCATGCATTGTCATTATGACTAGGTTTGACAATTTCACATCCTAAAAGATGGAAAATGAATGCTTAACATCGTTATCACAAAATTGAGGATAAGATATATTCAAAAAACAAGCACTAAGCGCTTAATAATGATAGAAAAAGAAGAAGACTAGTTATGAAGATCCTAAATGCTTTTATGCAGCGAGCCTTGGCATACATAACCATATATAATTTTTTGAATAAAAAAATAAATAATTTGATATAGAAAGTGAGATCAAACTGAACTGAGCATACCTATATAAATGTTGGTGAGGTTATAACAAAAAACGTTAACTTCTATCGTTTAAGTTGTAAATTTATTGCTTTTTCTCTAATATAAATAGCCCTAACTTAGAATAAAGTTGCAGTTATAGCGAATAGCGACACGTAAGATGTATCACTTTTTTAAGGCAGTGGTAGACACACCATTTTCATATTTAATGATAGGAATAGCAAAAAAAAAATTCTGAAAAATAAATTCAGTTCCAAGTTTTAGCAATTTAGTAATATTAAAAATGTGTGTCTATATCGCAACAGTAAATTGGATTATAAAATTGTATGCTGAAACCTAAAGTACCGAATTTTCATAATTTCTTGCCGTTGGTTAAGAATATGAGGGAGGGATAGCTTGAGAAACAAGAGGGAGAAGAAGAGAGAATAGGCTAGAACTTGCATAATTACGATGAATTAATCAAATATGAATTTTACTCTATCTTGGGTTGTATGAAAGATTTACAGATACTAATAGGTAAATCCTTAGATGGGAATTAGTACTTACAGCAGCTTAAGAAACACAAACATTTAGGGGGTATCTCTACAATATTGAAAATATGATGATTCTCGACATTATGATCATCGATTCACTTAAATTCATTTAAAACAAAGAACACTAAATTGATGTATTGTTTGATTTAAGTGAAGGGTCTCATTTTTCGCTTTATGTATAACGAAGTGAATAAATTACTAAATTTTGAAGTGAATAAATTAGAATAAATTTTTAAAAAAAAGTTTAATCCTAATTTTTTAAACTTGAAAACTGATAACTTACAAAGTACAAAATCTAACTATATTTTTTTGAAAGTTATTCAATTCGGCAATGTATATACGGTAATAAAAATATTGCAATTTAATTTAATCAAGTTTAAAGCAATAAAATTTCGTAACAAAATAATATTATCACAATTACTTTAAACGTTTAAGGTTTACTCATGTTTTGGGCAAAAGACGTGTCACCTCTTTATTTATTATAATAGAAATTCTAATCCTAATCATATTATTTGGTTAGTAAATTCGTTTGAACTTTGTCAAGTAACTAGGCGTTGATTTACAGAATTTTCAATAGAATGATTCACTGCAAATTTTACCTAAATTCTCTTCATTTACAATTTAGCAGAAATTTCAACACACACACTATTAAATTTTTTGCATATACACAATTCAAAATCAACAAGTTGAATAATGTATGTGTGAAGAACAGTGTATATAATAAAATAAAAACACAACCAATTGTTTTAAGAATAATATTAAGAAAGCTTTTTAAACTGTCAAAAGTACAAAACAAAAAAAAAACTTCAATTTATAGATCGGAATTGTGCCAAAAAGAAATTATTAGGTGAAATTAATAACACTTTAGTGAATAAAAAAACAATTTATGTTGAAAATGTAAACAATTTTTATCAAAACTAAATATCTTATTTTACTTTTTTGCAATAATTTGTATTTAAAAATTATCATTTCTGCCAAAATAAACAAAAAAAAAATTTTTAGACCACACAAATAAACAATTTGGAAAAAAAAACAATAAAAACAAAAATTTTTGCCAAAAATTTATAGAAAATTTATTATGAAAAACTCTTATTGACGTAAAGATTTTTTTTTTCATTTATTTTTTATTATTATTTACACATTTTTCTTTTATTTTTATTTTTTATAATATATTTTCTAACAATTCATCATTTTCATCTTTCTTTCATCAAAATATTATGAAATATTTCTTAATAAACACATTCACAAAAAAATAAAAATTAAAAACATAAATATATAAACGTATACTATAGACATTAATTTACTAATACATATAAGTGACGCAGTCTTACATATTTAAAGCACAACCAATTGTTTTAATTTTATTTTATTTTAAAATCTAAATACTCCTCAAATACTGATGGAGTTAAAGTTTCTCTGTAGATTTAAATTTAAAGTTTTTGTGTATCTAAACTTCCATTTTAGGTGGTTTAACAACAATATCATCAACTTTAATATATTCTGGTGTTGCTAATGCCATTACAACTGCATCTGCAATATCATTTGCACGTTGTTGTTCTTCTTTTTCTATTAATATTGAACAAGAATCTGTTATTAGAGTTGTTCGACCAGGAGCTGGTGTTATTGTCTAGAAAATTTTAAAAAAAAAATATATAATTTTAATTAAAAATTAATTTTTTTTATTTTTTTTTTTATTTTAATTAATTAACTTTATTTAAAATTAAATTTTATTACTTTAGCTTATCCTGAAAATCAATCAAATGTACATATATCAAAAATATTTTAGGATGTTTTCTCAAAACAAAATAGCTATTAAACATTAAAGGATGTATATGAAAGAAAATTTGTTTCTAATTTTTACGAATATTATTTTTGTTTCTGCACACACCTAGAATAAAAGGCTGCCCTATTTCATTATATTAGAATTTCAAATCTTAATTTTTATTTTTTTTTTTTTATTTATTTAATTCAAAGATAAAATGCCTAATCTAATCCTTTAAAATATACAAAAAAATTGAAAGAACCTAAATAAAAATCATACTGACAATAGGGGTGTACGTGTTCAGCGAACCGAACACTTGAATATCTTGGGCATGCAGATCAATAAGAAAATGATATGGAATTATCATATCTTTAACATTGACAAAAATACCGCTAGATGTTTTTGATTCGCTACAAAATATATTTTGCTCCCTAGAACATGCTAAATATTTATAAATCATACATATACGAACCAAGTTGTAATACAATTCACATATATGAGGCAATGCATCACAAAACGCTATCCAAATTTTCTAGACAAAGCTCAAAAGCGTTCCATTCGTCTTACTGACAACCCTAATGTGATATCCTCCTAAAAATTGTCGTTATGTTGAAGCACTTTTCCTATTTTATATATATCCCGTAGGTTTAGGCACTTCTTCAGACGAAAAAATTAAAACCCTAATGCCACCTCTTAAACACTTCCGCCTAGGAACAAGAGAGTATCAAGTACCCACCCCTACTCAGTACAAATTCCCAAGTGGTTCACAACTGGCTATTGCAATTCGTTTGTAGTCAAATTTTCTCGAATGTGGAAACATATTCCAACGAATATTTCATATTCCAAAATGCGAAAATATACCTACGTACAATTATCTACAGAAGTTAGAAGAGTAATATTAACAAATTTATTCAAAATGTCCCTACTGATCAAAAGGACATTTTTCTTTCTATAATCCTTAATTAATCCAAGCTATGCATTCGTGTATAAAGGTATCGTTTAAAACCTAATGTTCAACTTAACTAAAAAAACAAATTCAATTCTGTGAAGAAAATCATTTCTAGGACATTTAACATTTTACAAAAAGGGTACTTGATATTTTGAACCTAATATTTAAGGTATAATACAAACCTTGATTATACGGACTTAAAAATGTTAAGTAATGACTTTCAATTCCAACTTGATTAGATTTTGGGTTAATTAAGAAGGTTAAAAAAAATATATCAAGGACTTTGTAGTGTATAGGACATCATTGTCCTGCAACACCATCCGTGGGGCGTAGGGCTTTGAATTATGAATATGAAGAATTAATGGAAGTCAATTGATAAGAGATTATTTAAATGCTAAACAAAAAACAAAGGTTACCTAAGTGGAACATAAATAGGAAGTTGTATAGAATATTGTGATTTCAAATAGGCGAAGACATTTCTAACAAACGAAGTGATCAACCAATCTTGCAAACCAGCTCATTTCCAACCCAATACAAACAATAATCTGTTATTAGAGGGGTTTGATCAGGAGCTGGCCTAGAAAATGTAAACACGACATATTTTAATTAAATATTAAATTTTTCAAATTCAATTTCTACGTTTCTCATCAGTTAAAAAAAAATTATTAGAGGTATTGAAATCCATAAAAACAAAATTCATAAATCAAAATCCCTAATTTCACAATCCGTAAACACAAAATCCGTAAAAATTAAAATTCATACGTACACAATCCGTAAAAAATTCGTCAAAAATTCGTAAAAAATGGAGCCATGAAATCCCTAATACCAAAATCCACATGGACTAAATCCAAACGACAAAATCCAGAATTCCAAAATTCAAATGAACAAAATCCAAATGGGACCAAATCCAAATTTTAGTAAAATAGCCAGGTTAGCCATGAAATCCCTAAATCCAAACGACAAGATCCAGAATTCCAAAATCCAAATAAACAAAATCCAAATACGACAAAATCCAAATGGGACAAAATCCAAATTTTAGTAAAATAGCCAGGTTAGCCATGAAATCTCTAAATCCAAACGACAAGATCCAGAATTCCAAAATCTAAATAAACAAAATCCAAATACGACAAATTCCAATTTTTCAAAATCCAAATGGGACCAAACCCAAATTTTAGTAAAATAGCCAGGTTTTAGTAAAAAAACAAAATTTATTTTTAAAGTCAAACCCCCACTACTTATTAATTGAAACCCTGCTGTCGCAGACAACAAGTAAACGCAAACGACAAGCTTTTAATAAAAAATATAAAAAAAATAAACAAAATGCCCCCAAATCCACTATACCTTTTTGATTTTTCCAAGTAAAACTTTTGTACACATCTTCCAAATATTAATAAGTAACAACACTATCTTTCGTTTTCAAATAATATAAATGACACACATTGTTGCCTTTAAAAACGAGAAAATCCCGAAATATGTCAGAAACAGGCATATACAAATTATGTGAAAGTGCTGAAAATTTAATATTAAATGTTCTGTTGTCTTTTTTTACGGCATTTGTAATTTACAAATTTTGAAATTATGGATTTTTAAATTTTTATGGATTTCGGTGTGCTCCCATTTATAATAAATACCAGCATAAGCTTGTGGATCATAATAGTTTATTAAGTGAACTGATCACATCGTATCATTGCATATAAATAAAAGCCATAATTTTCTGAACTTTCCTTACGGATGCTGACATAGACAATTTTGTATCTGATAGGTGTTCGTGAATAAATGTAAACAATTTCATACCCCTTCTACTTCTTAAGTTAGGCATTAAGTGCATAGTTTTTTAAATTTATCTTATCATGTGCATCAACTTTGTAAAGATCTTACATTCAAACCATCTTTTGAGAGGTATTCCTGACAAACACTTGATATTACCATTGAACACTGATTTTACCAGTCATTATGCTACCTTCGCATGATTCTATTCATTTGATTATCTTCTTTACCTATTCCGCTTCAAATGGGCAATATATTGTATATCGCATACGTCCCTGATTTCATTGCTACATTTCTCATCTCTTAACGTGTAACTAAAAAATTTTCGTTATAGAATTTGAATTTTTTGTTTTGCTTTAGATGTGTCCGCGGTTGTCTCGATTAGAGTATGTTACGATCGCATTAGAGTATGCAATCGATCGGCGTAGTGAAAATTTTATTTTTTGACTTTTTACCGCTATTTTACCACCAATTTTATAAAAACTTGAAATCATCAGAGGAAATTCAAGATGTGGGTATTTTTGGAAGAGGAGTTCTAAAAGGTAAATAATTAATCATCAATTAACCGATGTAATCGATATCGCACAACTATGCATTATTATATAAGAATATGAGTTTCACCGATATGATTTAAAAAGAAGATCTTTTAGCAATTCTTCCACTAAAAGGCAATACCCGTGGTGACGACATTTATTGTGATTCATTAAATTTGTGGAAAAATTACCATTACCAATCTATAAACTTGTATGTGTAAGAATAGATGGTGCTCCCGTCATGATGGGCCGCCTTAACGTTTTGTAGCTCTTTGTCGAAAAAATAATGACTTTCCAGACTTTGTATCGTTTCATTGTGTTATACATCAGCGCGCGTTGTATGCAAAAATGCTGAATATGAAAGAGGTAATGGATATTGTTTTTAAAATAGTTAATTCAATACGTTCGAGAAACTGACAGCGACGTCTTTTTAAAATTCAGTTAGAAGAAAATGAGTCAGATTTGCTTTTGCACACAAATCTCAGATGGATGAGACGTGGGAGATTTTTGGAAAGATTTCAAGATTTACAAACAGAAATGACACAATTTTTACATTTGAGAGCGGACAAATATCACCAATTATCGAACTCAAAATGATTTCATAATTTAGCCTTTTTAACAGATATTACAAACTTCAATGCAGATTACGTGGCATCGTTTGACCAGCTTGTTGAAAACATCTAAGAACAATGCCAACATCTAAGGACAATATTAAATTCATTTTAAAAATTATTATTTAATATTTATGATTATGAACTGAAAAAATGTATTCCGAAAAATTTACTTTAATTTCTAGTCGATTTTGCATTCTAATTTTTAGATTGGGTCGATCTTGATCAAGAATAGTTTGGCCACACTTGTTATACAGCTTGTGTATGTTCACATGTTTTGTTTTCTATTAGAATGTGTTGGTAGCGACTTTTCCCACTTGGGTTCTTGTTTCTGGGTGCATGTTGTGTGAATTAGTACACCAACTGAATTTCTTAGTTAGAGAACGGTTGTATAGCTTTATTAAATGTTAAACAGACAAATACTTTTTACTTTAACAAATATTGAAATATAGGTCAAAATTGTAGGCAAAAAGGCGTTGAAAGAAAATAAATCCCGTGACTGACAAAATATCAAGCAATGGAAAATTCTTCAAACAAGTGGATAATTGGTGAATATACAGATAAAAAGATTGAATAATATTTCTAGTTTATACAACTGAAAACCATCGATTGTCATTATTACAGCAAGGAAAAAAAACCGCAAGATAGTCATTAAAAAATCATATCTTCAACTAGAAGGAGTTAACGATGGCGAGAAGTAAATTTACAACAAAATTTATTAAAAACTGTTATAGGTTCCTTTATTAAAATAAAAAAATTTAGTTTATATTTGTACATAATTCCAAAATTTAAATTTTAGTTAAAGATTTATGCTCATAACAAAAAAAAAAAAACAAAAAAAAAAACTATTAAAATATTTTTAAAATTTAAAATAAAAAAAAAAAAATATCAAAGTGGTGACTGTTCATTTTCGCAGTTGGTACTTTCCTTCAACTTTGACTTTTATTGTTTAAAATAAATTTCGTCACCCCGTACCCCAAGCACCCCCGCAATTTTTGAGACGATCAAAAAAATTAAATTATTGGCATCTTTAGTATGTAGGTATGTATTTGAAAATATGGTGACAAATAAAAAATTATCTAGATTCTAGATCAAAATTTAAATATATTTATTTCTTACACTCTAACAAGCAAAAATTACCAACTTTATGTCATCAAATAATATATTTTAATTTTCAGATTAGATACTAAAAATAAGAATAGAAAGAGATAAAAAGATAGAAAATTAATGAATTTGAAAATGTTAAAAAACATTTTCCAAATACATACACACACATACTCAAATTTAAGTTTTCTAGACTGAATGAATCACTTTTATTTTGGTGTGAAAATTTGGACATTTGAAATTATTATTGTTAGGTTAGGCCAAGGTTAATAAAGTTTTTTTTTTTTGTTTTTTTTTGTTTATAAATAATTTTTTGTTTAAATTACAAAATGACATAGAAAAAATATTCAAACTAAAAATTTAACGGAAACATAAAAATTTTTAGTTAAATTTTTCCTCGCAAAAATATTTAAATAAAAAAAGTTTAGAATTTAAATGCAAATCAATGACGTTTCAGTACATTAACTATATTATAGGCATACAAAAAGCCAAAATTGAATTATTACGCGAACAAGGACATTATAAACATGTAATTAGAATTTGAAATGAAAAATTACGGAATACAACTTTGAGGTATGGTTGAAACAGAACACGCTATATAGGCTGGCCAAGAAACATATAGATATAAGTTGTTTAGCGTGAAAAGAAGATCCGTAATTAGATAATTAAGATATAAGCAATAAAAACGACAGGACACAAGAGAACGAAGTGAAGATTCACATTGAATATATATAAAGTACCTATATAGATGGTGTTGTGATGATGTAAAATTATGTGCACAAAAATGTATATTATATGGTATATTATGTATAAATATTTGATTAAATAAAAAAAAAAGTTAGACTCACATCCCAAAGTATAAACCACCTGATAGTTTTCCAGCTTATTAAAATATAAACTGATAATATAGCAACTGTAAAATTTTACGATTAATCTAAAAAAAATTGTAGAACTGTTCAAACATCTATTTGATCTACTACTACTACTACTGAATCTTTTAATCTTTTATTAATCAATTAATTCAACCACATTTTTTCTTTAATTTGCATTATGAAGGACGATAATATATAATTTTAATATTAAATAAAATACTATAATAATTAACTTTTAAATTAAATTAATTTTACTTGATTTCAATACAAATGAGCTCAATAATTTCTAGTCATTTTAGTCCGAGTTTTTTTTTTAAGTTAAGCCTAACATTAGATTTTAACGGTACCTTTATACACGAATGCACAGTTTTTATCACAATAGACCTCATTGATCTATAAGTATGTCGGTGTATTGCCACTACATCCTACGTAGTTAAAAATAATTGAAATGCAATGACTTAAATGCAAACATTGCACTTAAAGTAAAACTTATCTATAAAACTACTCTCATATCTAAGGTTGAAAAAAGAACAAATATAATTTATTAACAATTGCCGCTACATGGGCAGTATCATAACAACTGATGGTGGGACTCAAGAAGACAGAAAACAGATTAAAGAAAGCAAGAGCAGCATTTGTAAAACTGCAAACGATATGGCGGAACAGTCAAATATTCATAGCACCTAAATTTAGAATATTTCAGTATTGTATAAGATCAATCTTGATATGCGGAAGTAAAACTTGGCTATCATCATACCCTCAACCTAAAAATTACAAAAATTCATTAATAAATATTTAAGGATAACATACCGAATATTCTACTAGTTAATGGAAATTTCCTTATTTATTAACAATATTGATTAAAGTTAAATAACCTCTTATAACAATAAATATTTTCAGGAGTGGTTTCGTTCACCATAAAACTACTTGAACTAGCTATATATAGTATTTGACTACCTATCAGTAGGTATTTATAGTGTTGGACTATTTCTGGTTGATTTAACTTATTAAAAGATTATAAATATATTTTTGGTTGGTTGGAACTTATTAAAAGAATAATACATCTGTGAATTATAAGAATCGAACAAAATTACGAAACCTAAAATCTATTTTTAATAAAATAAAAATAAATTTAATTATAAATTTATTTAGAAATTATTAAAAATTCAGCGCCACCCAGCTTGTAAACTATCTATATGTATCAGTGTAATTGGACTTGTTCTTTTAATTAATAAAATATAAAATTCGTAAGAAATTTTAATAATTTATAAATTAATTTATAATTAGATTTACGTGTTTACAATTTTCAATAAACTAATTTCAATTGTACTACAGTTATCGGCTTCAAATTTACTTATAAAAATCCTAATTATATTAAATTATTTTAATTTAAAAAAAAAAAAAAACTTACCGTTATTTGAACTTCACTACCCATATTACGAAATTCTTGACGATAAATTTTCGTTAATTCTGTTACAGCATATTTTGATGGTGCATAGATATTATGAATACGATTTGGTACATTAATTAAATGATCTGCTGCCAATGTATTAATTAAAAATACATAACCATTAAATTTTCTTGTTTTCATACTTTTGAATGCCTCTTTAGTACAATACATAATACTCATAACATCAGTTTTCATATTAAAATCAACACAACCATTTATAACAATACCAGCATTATTAACAAGAACATCAACACCACCTAAATTTTTCTCAATCCAATGGAAATTCTTTTTTACATCATTTGGATCTGAAACATCACATTTCAATAAAAATAATTTATCTTGTTGCTCTTTTGGTAAATTTAATTGTAATTTTTCTAAACGTTCTAAACGTTTTTCAATTGCAACAACTTTTAATTTTGCATTTAAAAGGTATGTAACAATTGCTTGACCAATTTGAGTTCCAGCACCAGTTACAACTGCAATACGATTTTGCCAACGTCCAATCATTTTAAATTATTGTTTTTTTTTTCTCTTAAATGCAATTTTCTCAAATTTTTCTTCTTATTTTTGTTTTTTTTTTTTTTTAATTTGGTTATTTGTTATATTTTATTCGTTTACTAGTCACTTTCACTTTACAACTGTCTTCAACAAAATATTTCAATCAACTGAGCATTTAAAATATTTAATCAACTAATAAAATATTTGAAATATTTAAAAGAAAAATATTTTTAAAAAAATCTCGGGGGCGAAAGAAGGATTTCAATATTTTTTTATTTTTTTTTTATTTCTAAAAAAAAAAATATATTTTAATATAATTTTTGATTTTTTTTTTTTTTGTTTTTACTAACACAAACAATATGTGAGTAACAAAATTTTTTCTTACTAAAATTGGAAAGTTGTCTTATGATGAATTACGAAGTGAATCACTATGAAAAATTTCTTTGTAATAATTGGATACAAAATAATGAATATGAGGAAACCCCTTTTCTATAAAATTTATATTCTCTATCTAAATATCAACAGCAGCAACATCTAATGAACTTTAAACAAAATAAAATTTTAGAATTAAATAAACAATATAAAGAGAATGTGGCATAGACACAACTGTTTTCAAATTTTAAAAAATCTCCAAATTAATTAAAATTATATATGTATATAATTTTAATTATAAAGTTACCGTCCAATTAGTCTTACTATTGCAAAACCTTTTGAGAATTTAATCAAGATATAAATATACTTCTTAATGAGCAATTCGGATTCAGAAGTAAACATTCAACTACTCATCAAGCTCGTAGGATAACAAATATCATCAAAAATAAATTAAAAAATAAAAAATATATAGGGATGATGACACCCGACATTGAAAAAGCTTTCTATTCTGTTTGACACAATGGCTTAGGACATAAATTATTTATTTCTCAATGTCCTACCTATATCATAAAAATTATACAAAGAAATTATCTTAAAAAATAGATCATTTCTGGTTAAAATAGAATCGAATTTATCGCATTGAGTGGCACTTACCTCAGGAGTCCCCCAGCGCTCAACATCATGTATCACTCATGTTATATAATATTTTCATAGCAGACTTACCTACGCCCAACAACTGCACTCTTGGGATATATGCAGATAACACCGTTATCTTAACTACGTCTAACTGCCCAGTTGAAACTACAAATAATCTGGAAAATGCGATTAAAGATATTCAAGATATTACTAGAAATGGAAAATAAAAATTAATGGCGAAAAAACCAAAACGATTTGCTTTACCAGAAGAAGAAAATCCAGTTTTTTGCCAAACGGAAACATTTGGGTTAATAATATAGAGATTGTCTGGGAGAGAAAATACATAACTTATCTTGGAATTCACATCGATAAAAAATTATTGTTTAAGACTCACATTAATAAAGCTATTGCAAAATCTAATTTCTTTGTTAAACTTTTGTATCCTGTAGTAAATCGTAAGTAATTTTAAAATTCGGAAAACAAACTCCTAATATATTAAACAATGTTGCGTAGTGTATTAGGAAAGACACTGCCAAAACACATATGCAAGTTTTGCAAAGAAAGCAAAATGCAATATTGAAATTAATTCTTGCAAAATCTGGACATTTTTCAACCAAGAAATTACATAAATTAGCTAATATAAACACCATATTGGAACAAATTGAAAAGCTGACTCCTGCTTTCCTGGAAAGTTGCAACAACTCAAATAATCCGCTTATAAGAGCAATTTTAGAATAAGTTTTGATTTAGGTTTATTTCTTAGTATGTAAGTAGTGGTATAAGTTTTATGAAAAAACATAAATATTCAAAAAGGTTTTTTGTCACCATTTTTCCTTTAAATAATAAATTAAATAATAAATAAAAATAAATTAAATAATAAATAAATTAGTCAGCTGGCCTAAATAATAATTAAGAATAGCCATAGTAATTTAAAATTAAAAATTGTTAAACAAATTTATGGCAATAAATAAATAAATGATTATGTATATAAAGGTGACTAACATTCAGTTTCACATATTCTTAGGTTCCAAGATGAGAGCGTACGACAATTTGAACACCTAAATATGCACGGCATACGATGAATCCATAGTTTTGCTGATGACAGCACATTGATGGTATCCTATACGACTTCTCGCCAGCTGCACCACCCACAATCAAATTGAAGAGAAACATAATGATGATCTAGCAAAACAGCTGATTGAGGTAACGCAAACAGAGTTTAGTTCAGCCAAATCCAAAATTTAAAGCTGTCTAGATTTTTTTAACTTTCCTCATTTTGTCCCAACCATACGATTTCAAGGGGAAAATCTACATTCAACTGAAAGTCTAAATATTTTAGGCATTCAGCTAAACAAAAAATGCAACATATTTTTGATATAGTCAAGAATGCTACCAAATGCTTTGATGTTTTTTCAAGATGTAAAACCTACTTTTCTCCAACAGATCTGTCCAACATCTATAAAGCTTATATTCGACTTAAGATGTTATACAATTTACACATATGGACCGGCGTACCTCAACTTGATTACGTTACTTTGATAAAATACAAAATCGGAGAGTACGTGGAATCGGAAGCTCCACGCTCGGGTATCCTTACTTAACTACGTCAAAACGTTGGAGGTCCCTCTCACTCTCTCTGTTATAATATATTGTTGAAAATGACATTTATTCTTTTGAACTAAAGTCAATTATGCCTCGGCTATGCGGGGGCTTTAAGTTCTTATTTCTACAATATTGAAATATCCAAGTGGCCACTGATTTCATTTATTGTAAGAACTGCTTAAATGTGGAACATGGTTCCATCCCATGTGTGCCTCTGCCGTAGAAACGCTTCATTATACAATTTGAAAGTTCGTCTCCACTCCATTTGAATTTATTCTATCATCCTATTTACCAATCCTTTTCCTCGTACCTGAACCTACAATAATTTTTATATAAAGAAATCCTTCCCTAAAAAAAAAATAAATCAAAATATCTTTCAGAATAACTCCATATTTTGATATTTCCAAAAAGCGTTACCAAATGCTTAATTTTTTTTAAGTCGGTGCAAAAAATATTTGTCATCAAAAGATCTGCTTATAAAACCTACATAATATGGTTTAAGATGAATAGATAGAATATAATTCCCATCCATAGACGGACGCTTCAAAGGATACTCTAAACTTTCTTGCGAAAGTACAGAAATTCAGTGCCATTCGTAACCTAAATTATGTAAATGGCATAATTTGATCCGATTGGCCATCAATGTATTGTTGTACGTAATTCACATATATCTTGTAGAAGTTGGCACATGCTACACTTCTTGAGCATACTTTTGTTAGTTAGTCTCGTAATAAACTAAGGTTTGTTACCTTAATAAAGCAATTAAATTTTGATTATCTTTGGAACAATATATTTTGTATAACTTAGAAAAAAAATCTGCCAAGCAAACTTCTGAAAGGCATACAGAACAATTTTTTCTTTTACATAAAGATTCATGACACAGCTGAAATTTTACTAGGCAATATTTTCGGTACTACGCTGTATGTGCTATACATATAGCTGATCTTCTCACAACTAAAGTTAGCAACATTCGAAGATGACATAGTATTTATAGATTTTCATAATGATCCTGTTTTAGTTTCGTCCTGTTTGTCAAAAAATTTAGATCTATCATAAATATGTCTCAATAACTGGAAAATCAAAGTCAATAAATTGAAATCTATACATATAACTTTTAGATTAAAGAGAAATACCTACACTCCCGTTGCTCTAAATAATAATTCTATACCACATAAAGATGAAGTTAAATGCTTAGAGTTACACTTAGACAATTTTGAATTAAATTGAGAAGAAAATAAAATAACCTGCAATGAAATTGAAAAAAAAATATAGTGGTTCAAAGACTCAGTTCTCCATTCAAAACATAATATTAGATACTCAATATTGAAATAAATCTAGACTTTCGACATCGAATTATAGAGCGTTGCTACCAAAACTAACAATTCAGACCAAAACATGGTATTGTTAAGAGCTGCGATCCACAATCACTGAATAAGCTACTCGAAGACACTATTAACATCATACATATTTGATTATTGTAAATAATAAAGGAAGTAAAAAGAAAAAACTGTAATTTAGGAGGGCCGAACGAAATATTTTTGAGGGTTACTACGAAAACTATAAAAGACCTATAAAAGTTTAGTAATTAAAATGAAACCATATTTTTTTTTTACGTACACATTGCTTTTCTGCGTAATTATTATTTTTCTGTTTCACCCATGCATTTTCCGTCCAAGGACATTTGGTATATACGAAAGGAAATGTTCAAATGTATATTTTGATATTCTCAATAGCAATATTGAGAAATATTTTTTATATATTTTTAGATTCGAATAAATCTATCTGTATCTCTCATAATTCATACAAAATAGCTAATCCTAGAATGTATTACGTTTTAATTTTTTTATTTATATTTAAATTTATTTCATAATTTGTCTTTTATGTTATTGTTTTTGTTTTTTATCTGACTAGTCAGTGGATAAATATTTTTTAATTTACTTTTTCTTTTTTGTTTGTTATTTTTCTTCTTAGTTTTCAAAGTCAGTGCCACTTGTTTTATTCTATTGATTTTTCTAATTTTAACTGGACGAAAAATACGTCGAATATTTCCCAAATTTTTGTTTTATTTTTATTTTTTTTTTTTTGTTTATATGAAATATTTTGTTTATTATTAGGTCATTATTTGAAAAACAAAAAATGTTTATTTTTGATGAAAGAAGCAAAATTTTTTAAGTTCATTATGATTACATTAAAAAGAACCTAATGACGAATGAATATATATATATATATGAAATTTTTTGAAAAACAATTTGTTAATTGATCTGATTTCGAAAAATATCATTAGAATGTAATATCTTCATTTGGAATTTCTACACAGTCGAGATAGGGGTCTGGTCTCCTCAAAATTTTTAATTCATTGTTTTATATTTCTTATCACACACACTATAACTGGGGCAAGTTTTTTTAAAATGGTATTGTTTATTCTTTTTAACAACCTCAGTTTTCTTGGAAATGTATATTTTCATATTCATTTCCATTTTATTTAATTTATTACAAAATATCCTTTATTTAGGTCTCTTTAGTTTTGTTTTTTGTAGTTATTTACTATCAGAAGTTGTATTACAAATAGCCTATTCATAATGTATTGACGTCAGCCAGATTGTGTTTGGTCAACCACGTCTTATTGATTTTTAAGGACTCAACTTTAGATTCACTATATTGCTTGCTTGTTTTCTAAATGTGTGATCATTTTCACATTTCGGTTGATGTTTAATATAACTTAATCGCTACAGATAGTATTCACAGGTCTTATTTATTTTGTCATTATTATCCAGAAATTATTCATCCACTGATTCTTACTATTAACATAAATAAACTCATCACATCACACGAAATAAGTTATGCTCTGTATCAACCTTAACTTTTCGGTATAACTATTATAATAAATTAATTACATTCAGGAAAAACACTATAAATCACTCCTAAAAAGTATAACTTCAATATTACTTACTTACTTAGGTGGGGAACGGACCATGTGTAGGTCTTGGATCTGAATCATCAACGTCCTTCATTTTTGTCGGTCATGGGCGGTTTCTGTCATGCGATAGAATGAACCAATTTAAATTGTATGATATGAATAATAAAGTGTATCATTATCTTCTCTAACCTAATCTACGGAAATTCAGATTAGAAATACAATACAAACAATACAAGCAATGGCTACTTATATCAGGTACAAAAACCAGTTATAAAAATTATCAATGAGGGGGATGTTAAGACCTAAGATCATTAAGTTAACGTCTTAATGTAGAAGGAGGCAGTCTGTTTTATAAATATATAGTGATATAATTATACGCTGACGAGAATTAAGGCCAAAATACAATCATTCCAGCGTAATATTATTCCAGAAGTTTGCTAGAGAAGGGTAAATAAATATTTTTTAAATTGTCAGTAATACGCATACTAATTCGTCTATTCTATTCTATTCTATTCTATTCTATTCTATTCTATTCTATTCTATTCTATTCTATTCTATTCTATTCTATTCTATTCTATTCTATTCTATTCTATTCTATTCTATTCTATTCTATTCTATTCTATTCTATTCTATTCTATTCTATTCTATTCTATTCTATTCTATTCTATTCTATTCTATTCTATTCTATTCTATTCTATTCTATTCTATTCTATTCTATTCTATTCTATTCTATTCTATTCTATTCTATTCTATTCTATTCTATTCTATTCTATTCTATTCTATTCTATTCTATTCTATTCTATTCTATTCTATTCTATTCTATTCTATTCTATTCTATTCTATTCTATTCTATTCTATTCTATTCTATTCTATTCTATTCTATTCTATTCTATTCTATTCTATTCTATTCTATTCTATTCTATTCTATTCTATTCTATTCTATTCTATTCTATTCTATTCTATTCTATTCTATTCTATTCTATTCTATTCTATTCTATTCTATTCTATTCTATTCTATTCTATTCTATTCTATTCTATTCTATTCTATTCTATTCTATTCTATTCTATTCTATTCTATTCTATTTTACTATTCTATTCTATTTTACTATTCTATTCTATTTTATTCTACTTTATTCTATTCTATTCTATTTCTTTTATATTATTTTATAACTTTGTTTTATCTCTTTTTAATCTTTTAAATGGCTTAAATTTTGCGAAGGCAGTTAAGGTATTTAAATTAAAAATTAAAAAAAAAAAATCCTGTGGTAAATAAAATTCCTGTCTTCAGCCAAACGTTAGGTATGGATAACAAATTAGATAAAGCAATAGCAGTGAATACTCATCGGCTTCGTTTCAACAAAAATTTCTTTGATATACTCTCCCAAGAGCAGTATTGAACACAATAAAAAACAAAAACAAATATTACTTACTTTAACAACCTTTACCAACATTTGCCCCGGACTTTCTACCCTGAATGAATATAATAAAAAAAACAAAAATTCATATTAGTAATATTCATCTCTCATCTGTTTTCATCACATCCATTTTATTGTATACGTATATGAATTGTATAAAACCCACACAAAATATTATTTCCGGCGCCATTTCAATTACAAATATTTAAAATTCTTAAATATGGATTTATTAAAATTAAAATTTAATTTTCTTTTATTTAGTTTTTGTTTTTTTCCTTTTGTTTTTTTTTTGTGTAATATAAAACAAATATGTTAAATGAAAATAATAAAATACTCAATAAAAATGTCATGTACATAAAAAATATAAAATTTTTAATGTACGTAATTTATCAAAAAATATTTTTAATTAAATTTATTTTGAATGAAATAAGAATATATAAATATCAACTCCCCCCTTCTTCACCGTAAAATAAATATTGAAAACAAATAATATATTAATAATTTTTAGATATTTGTATAACAAATTCCATTAAAATAAATGTTAACGTCATCATAAAAATGCTTCGAAAAATTTGTTTTTTAATAAAAAAAAAGATTTGGTCCACCCCAATTCCAGTATTTATAAATAAATAAAAAAATTTTAAATATTTTTTTTATCTTGTTTATTTCCAAAATAAATACATATATATTTACTATTTTAATTTATTTATTTAAATTATGTACATATACATGTATAAATATATATTTATTTATTCTACTATTATACTTCCTATATATAAGTACATATTATATATATATGTTTATATGTTTACATATTTTGTTTAAATTTACTTTTATTGTATAATAAATGTTAAGTTCAACAACTAGCCGCTCAACTAGTGCATCAACGAACTTGACTTAAGTACTATCGTTGTCCATTTACTTTACATAATATGTTATATGGATGTTAATTGAATTAGAAAAGTTCCATAGGATGTTTAGCACGGTATCACTTGAGAGCAAGCTAAATACAACAATTCTAATCCCCATGGTTTTTTAATTTAATTCCAAGTCTATGGAAGTAACACCCTAACTGCTTTTACACAGAGATTTACACAATTACATACAATAGCTTTTTCTTTAGAATTTGCATGGTATATTTACTAATTTTAAATATGTAAAATCTATTATGATCTAATTATGAATTATTTTAATCTAATTATGATCTATTGTAGAGTACCACCTTCATAATAGCATAATTCCATTTTATTTTTAGTGATACCTAAACTTCTAAACTATTTTTTATCATTTATTTTATCTCAATCACAAAGGGTACTGGACTAGATCGAAAAAACCAGAAAGCATTTCTTTTTGCCTTTGGCGGTAATAAAAACTGGGACGTATCGCTTGAAAAACAGCCGCTCTACTTACTGCGCCACCCACCTATGCAAAATTAATAAAAGCCTTACCTCCAAGAGCTTAGGTATGACCTACTGAGGGCTCAAAAATCGGGAAAAAAGCAGGTGCTGACGTATTTGGAATAATATTCAAATTAGTGCTGCACCTGGCACATATCCTTCATATCCCTTCAAGCTGAAATCTATGACATTGAGATATCGACATTAGAATACCATTTAATAACGTGCGCAATAGCCAATATATACATAATTTAGCCAAGCTATTTGAAAAAGCTCTGGCTTCTCCAATTTGTAAATGAAACCTCATCTATAGCTGTTATAAAAACCTAATAAAGCTGGCGGAAGAAAACCCAAGTTATAAGGTAATAAGGAAGCTCGCAAAAACAGGTGCGAAAAGTCAATTGATAGGACCAGACCAAGCATTGCAAGTTCAAATGCCTACCTATGCAAAAAATTGTTTCCAAGTGGAAAACTACAGAAACTAAAAAAACATATGAAAGTTATGCAATCTAATCGCAAAATTATTATTTAACATTTTGAAGTTTTAACGTCTGTCACAATTGATGATAAGCAAGCTGAACGCATACCTACATTTAAATATGTTGGTTCTTAATTGAGAGCAAATGGGAGCTCGGAAAAAAATACAAAATAGAAATAGCGAGATAATCATACTTCGAATATTGAAAAGTAATCGCTATACATCTATGGGCCAAACCAAGACTCCTGTACCAATTTTGATTGCGGGCTTACAATTCAAGGCAGATAAGGTTGTCTCAACAGGTAGCTGTTATCTAGACTGCACCACATAAGATCAAAAAAAAATCCTAATCGAATTAGTTCATAAATCTAGAAACCAGAAAAAAATTGCAAACATTGTTGTAAATATTCAATATAGTTATAGTCAACACCAAGAACTAGATCGGCCGAAAAAAAATAATATTATTGAATATAATCTGAACCTTTTTTTTCAATAAAATTTTTTTTAAAATAATTGAGAGATAAAAAAAATCAAAATTAAATTTATATAATAGCCTTAAATGAACCCTCAGCTGGCACTTAGCAAATTATCATTAATTAATTCTTAATTTTCATATCCAGAATAAATTTGATTAATTGATGTATCGCAAAAAAACAAACAAAAAATGTTTTTCATATAAAAAAAAATCAAAAATCATAAATCTATCAAAATTTTTATATTAAGTTTTTTCAGCTATTAATATTTTAAAATAATAATAAATTAAGACGTCATATTATTGCAATTTATTTGTTTGTTTCGTTTAGAATTATTTATTCGCAGACTCTTCAGTCAATGTTGACAAAAAAGTATTGCGTAGAATTTATAAATCATTAAAAATCTATATCTGTTTTTTGAAATTTAATTACTTCTTATAATTATTATGTATAAAACCATGGAAAAAGTATTAGACCTCTATACACAAAATCCAACTTTCTCAAGATTTCCCTTGAATGTGAATTAGCACGCATATCAAGCAGGGAAATAAACAGAGATAGCATTACATAAACTCATTTATGAAATTGAAGATACGCTTCGGAACAAAGAGGTGTTGTTCTGCATATTTTGACATAAAAGGTGCAATTGATAACACCAACTACAATAAAATTCAGCAAGCGGCAGAAGCTAAAAAATTTTACTCCACTACTATAGAGTAACTACTTTATGCTCAAAAGTAGATAAAAGTAAGACTAAACAACGACTACCTAACAGTAGCAACAACAAGGAAATGTCTCCATCAAGGAGATATAATTTCCCACTGCTGTGGCTAATAGTCATGGACCAACTACTGGCCATTCTAAACAAGGCCGGTATCTCCTGTATCAGTTACATTGACGATCTAGTTTTAATAATAAGAGGCAAATTTGAAAACATAATTGCGGAACAAATACAACTCTCTATAAGGCCTAGTGCATAAATGCTGCAAAAACGTGGGTCTCAGTAATAATCCACACAAAATAAACAACATCTTTTTTACATATCGAAAAAGTAAACTACCAACCACCTTCATTGGGTGGAGTTGCTATCGAAATGATAAAAATACCCTAGGACTAATACTTGACAAAAAACTGTCATGGAACCGTCACATAGATTACATAAACAAAAATGTTAACAGGGAATATTTTGCATGTATATTTGATAGAGTTGTGTCAGACTTTCGACCTAGCAATCGGAGGGAGTCTATTTCCACACAAAGATATCCACAAATACACATGGACAACACCAAACGGGATCTCAAGAAATCAGATAGATCACATATGCATCAGCAAGAAGTGGAAACAATCAATGTTAGATGTGAGAAATAGAAGGGGAGCAGATATACACAGCGATCATGAATTACTAACTGGGGACTTCAGAATGAAGCTAAGCCAACAAGGAAGAGGCAGAAGAAATAGAAAGAAAAAAATAAATATAAACAACTTAAAAAATCCGCAAGTAAGAGCTGACATAGTTACGGCGTTACGAGAAAATATTAGAAATAATAGAGAATACACTTGGGAAGAGATTCTGGAAATTTACAACCAAACAAGCGAACAAAATCTTGGAATTGGGGATTATCTCCACATATGGTTGGTCCTAAGTCTATAATAAGACCTATAATATTTTACGCGACATTTGTATGGTGGCCAAAAATAGAATAATGGTGCTAAGCTTACTAAAATACAAACATCAATTTAAAAAAAAAATTAAATTTAAATTTAATTCTAGCGATGGCTGAATTGCAACAATTTGATAAATTAAAATGCTTGTATGTTAAGATGTACATATGTGTATACTTAAAAATATGGTAAAAATTTAAATTGAAATTTCTAATTAAAAATTTAAAAAATTTAAAGAAATATTTAATTTTGTTACGTCTCCTTATACAGGGTGGTCCGGTTTAGAGCAAGAAGTTTTTAAGAGGTGATTCCTTGGAATATTTTAGAAAACAAAATATTTTAGAAGAGGGGTCTATCTTTAAATTTACCTGGGCTACAGAGGGTTAAAGAAAATCGGATTAGAAAAATTATGTCTAAAGAATATCCACTACAGCTCAGAAGAAATTGAAACTAGAGCAACATCTTCTTCATAGCTTTTTTTTAGAATTAATACACCTAATTAACGGTATATGTTGAATGAGTATTAGACTTACCGTTTTTGAATAATAACTGCATAAACTTAAAAAATTTCATTTAAAAACTGAAAATTTTGTAAAAAACGTTGATTATCTCGAAAAAGTTCGCTAATTTTTTATTAGAACAATTTTTTTTCTAAAATACTCCAAGGAATCAATCTTAAAAACTTTTTGCTCTAAGCCGGGACCACCCTGTATAATCTATCAGTTAAAAGAATAATACTGAAAATCGGGTTTAAAATGGTTCAGAATATTTGTACCTTCAATTTACAGTAGTATTTAAATAAACCTTTAATTTAAATAAAATTATGATCACGATTTGTTTTTAATTTTTTTTTTTTCTTTAGAAATATAATATTGACAATACTTACATATACTCTATAGTCTATGTCTATACAATATTTTGACTTTTTATTTTTAATTTTATTTATTTTTCTTGTTTTGTTTTTTTTTTTTATACTTGTTCAAATATGGAATTTTAATTTCAAAAAACTGAATTCAATGGTCTTATTATAATTTCATGTACTTGAACATTAGATCGAGTTCCAAGTGTATAAATTACTGCTTCAGATATATCTGAAGGTCGCAATAAATTTTGAAGATCTCCAATGTCCTTAAATTCACCTGGCACAATTTCCGTATCAGTTTCAGCAGGACTTATACTCTACAAAATAAAAAATTTAAAAATAATTTTTTATTAATTGTTTAGGACATATGATATTCGAAATCAATTTTGAATCATAATAAACAATTATTTTCCAAGCCAAGATAATTTAATCTATAGAAAGAAACAAAATTAAAAAAAGTAAAATTATCTAATATCAATAAATAAATTTTAAATATTTTGAATACTCAAGACACTTCTTCATGTTGGAGCTACTTTTCACAGATGAGTAGATAATTGATGCACCATGGTTTGTGACAAATACTTGAGTACAGGGCTCTGTTATGAATATCCCTATCATTCATTTTTTAGTTAATGTATTATTCACTTTGGGTATATTATGATTCAAAAATGTTACTTAAAAATATGTTGCCATTGTGTATTGAATTTTTAGATGGAAATTGTTTTGGTGTTATCAATCAAAAAAAGTGAATGATACAGTTGTTTATCATTCACTAAATTTTTATTTAGTGATAGGAAGGAATTTTTTTTTTAAAATTTGTAAATTCAAAGTTAAACAAGTTGATAAATAAAATAGTTTGGAAATTTGGAATTGAAACTTGAAAGTTTAATAACATGGTGTCGATAGCAGCCACCGACTATAAAAAGAAGAGCTCCGGCCTCTCAAGTGTCGAGTCCGAAGACCTTGATTTTTTTTTGTTATCAGTATAATAGCCCTTAAATGTGATGAAGACAATAGTTTCGGAGTCCAAGTAATTGGAGCCGAAACTCTACATCACGTGTTTAAATTATACTTTTCTGGAAAAAGGTTATTAATAATTATTATAAATAATTTTTAAAAAATTTTCGGATAGGTTCGCGGTTCAGAAGTCGGGACCAGAAAACTTGAACAAACAAATTGTCTTCATCACATTTAAGGGCTGTTGAACTGATAACAAAAAAAATTTCAATATCTTCGGTCCCGACACTTGGGTCTCCGGACCTCTTGTATGCATCGTGCTTAAGACATTTAAAAAAATGGATTTTGTAATATATGTGATTTTGTCCATAATATGAAATACAAATTTGAAATATTTAACTGAAAACAAAAATACAACAAAAATTACAGTATCATTCACAAAAAAATGAAAGGTTCACTCATAATATCGATTTATCTCATTTGTTCATTTTAGTGATAATGGTATAAAAGGGGCCATTAATAAATATTTTAAAAATTGTTATGGTTCAAGCAGAAATTCAACGCTATATTAGGAATTATCGGGACAGATTGGAAGGTCATTCAAATACAATGGTAATTATGCTGATGAGAAGATACCAGGCTGCAGCGTATAACTCAATTAACTGAATAACTTAAAACATACAGATTGAATATAAAAAAAATATGAATATTTTATTAAAGATAATAATTTTACGGAACGAAGTTGATAACGTTAATCACTAACTAATATTTAATGGGATTCATTCATTCATTTTTTTTAATATTGGTAAAATTTTTATGAAACTTCGACAGTATCAGAATTCTGATTTCGTGTTATCATATCATTTATTTTACTAAGCTGATAAAAGTTTTAATTTTTAAAAAATTACAATTATATAATCAAAATAACTTTTACTTACTGTAATTTTAATTTTAGTTTTTGCATTTTGAAATTCTTGACGATAAACTTCTGTTAAAGCTGTAACAGCATATTTTGATGGAGCATAAATATTAAGACTAACATTTGGTAGTTGAATTGGAAATTGACCTGCTACACTATTTATTAAAATAACATGTCCATTAAAATCACGTTCTTTCATACTTTTAAATGCTTCTTTTGTACAATAAACAATACCCATAACATTTGTATTTAAACAATTTAAAATATCATTAGAATTCAAATCATTTACTAGACTACCATATTTTAATGTTCCAGCATTATTAATTAAAATATCAGTACCACCTAAATTATCTTTAATCCATTGAAAACTTTTTTTAACATCATCTTCATTTGAAACATCACATTTTAAATAATGAAAATTTGATTTTAAATCTTCTGGCAATTCACAACTTAATTGTTCCATACGTTCAAAACGACGCGCTAATCCAACAACAATTATTTTTTCTTTAATTAAATCTTTAACAATTTCAGCACCAATACCAGAACTTGCACCTGTTACAACAGCAACACGATCAATCCAACGATTCATTTTCTTTACTATCCATTAATATTAAAATTTTTAAATTTTAATTTTTCTTTAGTTCCGATAAGATTGAAAATCAAACTATAACTGGAATTAGTTAGAGGTAGTAAAGCTTTTATTTTTTCAAAATAAATAAACAATCTTTATCTTTCCAATACTGTCAATTTTTATTTTATATTTATATATATTAATTTATTAATTTTTTTTTATCTCAAAAAAAGCAAGCTTGCTCATATGGAGTACATAGTAAATTAATTCATAATCAGTGTAATAATTGATATAAGTTTTTGAGATTAAGTATATTATAAATTAAAATGGTTGTTAATATTATATCAATTCAATCAAATATTATTCTGTTCCCTTTGTTGTAATAATTGAACCGTTTTTGACATCACTGGCATATAGTACTGATACTGACACTGGCATTGGCGGCTGGCTCTATTCATTTTGGAGTAATATTCTTGTGTTGTGTTGGTATATGCTTCATTCAACGTTTTTAGAGTTGTGTTTGTGTTGTGATCCCATTAAACATTCTATACATTTGAGTGCAAAATACGGTTGCCAAGAATACCTTTTCGGTCTTGATACTCCAGGTTTGGAGAAATATCCCTAGTATCCAGAAATATCTCCAGTTTTACTTGTAATTTGTCAATTTTTTGTTCATGTACTACACTACGCTATTTAATTGAAATTGACGAAATTGTTGGTAATACTTTACTGACTTACTTCTTGGGCGCTACAGACCTTGAAGGTAAAGAGTTAGGGCTACCAGTTACCAGTAAGTTATGGCTTTGTATAGCGAATTTTTCTATAATGGAATCAACATGAAGAAGCGACAGAAATAGAAAGAGAGGTCAACACGTTAAAGCAGAATTATTAGCAAGAGAGTTAATTTTGAAATTAGCCTTCTTGAATAAAATAGTTTCATTTTATTTAATTTGTTACCAGATTATATATACATACTCTAAATTATTTTTTGTCATTTATTATGTTTCAATGACAAAGGGTGAAAAACCAATAAAGCTATTTTTGCTTCATCGGAAATCGAAGCTATCACTGAAATGGCACTCTGTGAGTTTATTATTATAAATACTCTTGCTATTTTTCTTCCATTTTTCTATTTTATTTTTTATTTGACTTTTCCAGTTGATTTCAGAATCTATTATGACTTATAAATATTTATACTCGTCACTTTTTAGTATCATCAAATTTTTAGAATTATCCCATTGGCTCGTGATTTAGGTATTATCTTTGGTTACAAACTTAATTTCAACACGCATTTCAACTTTAAAATTTAACAAAGATAACTTTAAGCTAAGATTTATAATTCGCTGAGCAAAAGAGTTTACTGACCATTACGTGATGAAACATTTATACATCACATAGTTACATGCTTCAAAAGTCGCAAATTTTTATAGCTAACTATAATAAGTGCTTTCTCATGGTCTGAACTTTTTCAACTTCCTCAGTACTGTATATCTTTCCAATAATATCGTTTGGTTGCTGACATCACGTTTATTCACCAAATTGTTGCTGGGAACATCCTAAAAATTGGGGTTTATATCCCCTTTTCAGGGAAAATTCGTGTAATTGACGTTCCATAGACGTATTAAGTATTACTAACCATAGTCAATTTGAACCTGTACAATTTGAATCTTGAATGTTACGTGACTTTAACTCGAGAGAAGTTTGTTTTGATACTAACCTCAGTAAAAAAAGCTTATAAACAAAGCTATATAACTATAGTAAATGTTTCTTACAACTTATTATATATTTTTTATTGTTATTAAAATTCTTATTTAATTTTTTTTCTTTGTTTTGTATTTGAATAATTAGGCTTTTTCTATTTTTAACGTACTACTAGTACTAACAGTAAATATAGCTATATTATTTCAGCTCTTACTACAAATAGTAACTAACTGTGATGATCACTAATCCATTGTATGATGATCTCCCCGCTTAGCGACATGGTGTAAGTTTTCGTCAATGATAGACGTTTGATTTGCTTGGTTTAAAAAAAATCTGACAGTATATGTTTATTATTGTTGTAACGGTTTAAAGATTTCGTATTCATTGATTTAAAAAATAAATATATTTTGTTTTATTTTAATTATTAATCGTTAATTTTTAGCTATACAACCATTTTACTTAAATATCATAATTCATTTTATATACATATATCTAAATTCTAAAATTTGATTGTTAATAATTTGCACAATATTTTGTACCAATAAATACATAATATTTATATAAAAATAATAGCATCATGCCATTTTAAATTTATTAATAAAATATTTAGTATTAAGCCACCAGTAACGTAAGCCTAAGCAGAATAAACTTGTTTAGATCACTTTAAAATACTATATATTTACTGTATTAGTTACTTAGGTAGCCAACAGACGATGTAGGTCTTGGACCTAACTCATCAACGTCCTCAATTTC
This sequence comes from Argyra leucocephala, assembly GCA_963942445.1. Lineage (NCBI taxonomy): Eukaryota > Metazoa > Arthropoda > Insecta > Diptera > Dolichopodidae > Argyra > Argyra leucocephala. The sequence goes on along the minus strand of OZ012681.1, from coordinate 59,591,209 downwards.
TCAACGTCCTCAATCAATCCCCGTGACCGACAAGGGCGAATTTTCTACAATTGAAATTGCGAAATTATTTTAAATCTGCCGATACTTCGTCTTTACAACGAAGGTTTGTTATGTCCCAACGTCTTGTACCTTCAAGTTAGGATTCGAAGATGGCTTTGGATTTACTTTCTTGACTGAAGCATTTTCGTTCATCCGCTCTAGGTGTTCGAGCCACTGTTGTCTTTGATTTTAACTTTCGTGACTACGTCCACCTCATTATACAGTTCATAGAGTTCGGAGTCCAGACCCCATCGTCGTTTTCAGGACCATATATTCGGCGAAGAATTTTCTTCTCGAAGACACCAAGTGCATGCTCACTTGCCTTCGATAGATTCCAAGATTCTGATCTGTTGACTAAAACCGAGAGTATGAGCGTTTTGTAGATTTGTATACTTTGATATTTCGGGAAAGGAGCTTTGACTCGAGATGTTGTTTTGGATTGATTGGATTACAAACTATATTTTTTAATCAAATTATAATACGTTATAAAATTATGATATACCGGGTGTTCCAGAGCATGCGTATCAACTTTTTAAGAGGATAAGGAGCCGTTATTTTAAAATCTCAATAAAATAGAGAACCCTATTTCCAGTTCTTTCTAGAAGTTGAAAATATCATCAATCGATAGAGTACCATCGATTTAGTTGATAACTTTTTTTTTTAATTAATTTCAAAATAACGACTTCTTAAAAAGCTGATGCGCATACTTAGGACCAACCGGTATATAAACGATTAATTCAATTGATTTATTTTTATTTTATTTATTTATTCACACATTAGTGTAACTATTAGTGTAACTAGACAACATAACGGCTTGGTACTTAAAATATATAGGTGTGTTTTCAAGTACGCACATGTCATTTAAAAATGATTTAAAAGTCCCTTGGATGTTAGAATAAACTTCTAATACGAGTTTTTGCATTTATCTATGAGTTATTATATTTTTATTTATTTTATAAAGGAAATAAATTGAAAACATTTTTTTTTTTTATAAATTTTAATCTAAAAAGTAGAATATAATTAAATTTGGTAGCAAAATTTTCTGTAATTTTAAAAAAAATATTGTTACAATCGAAGTTTTATTACATAAAATTTAACTCAATATAGCCAATATTTGTAATGCAAAGTCTCTGAAATTAAAAATAAAAAATGTCAAGAGTAATTTTAAATTTTATAATTAATAAAAACTAAAACTTATAACTTTCCAAATAAATTTTAAAAATATTTACAATAACCAAAACTTAAAAGAATAAAATAATATTATGACTATTTGTTTTTAATTTTTTTTTTATTTCCAGAAATCTAATACAATACCACTGGAATATTTACACACTCTATAAAATCTTTTAACCATTTTATTATTCTTAATATTATTTATTTTTCTTTCATTGTTTTTATACTTTTTCAGAGCTATGGAATTTTTAATTTAAAAAACAGAATCCAATGGTCTTATTATAATTTCATGTACTTGAACATTAGGTCCAGTTCCAAGTGTATAAATTACTGCTTCTGATATGTCTGATGGACGCAATAAGTTTTCAAGATCTCCAGTTGTTTTAAACTCTTCTGGTATAATTTCTGTATCAGTTCCAGCAGGACTTATGCTCTACAAAATAAAAAATGGAAAAATAATTTTATTACATACATAATTGTTTAATGCATAATGTGTGAAATTTGAAAATCGACTCTATTATATTAAGTAAATGTAAATTTTTAATAAATCAAACTTAAAATATAAAATTAAAATAAAAAAAATTAAATTTTATTTGTATTTTCTTGTTTTTTTTTTTTTTGTATTTTGTTTTCTAATTTTATATGTAAACACGGATTTGATTATTCTATAAACAATTATTCAAAATTTTCTAAGCCAAGATAATTCAATCGTTATATGTATAATTTTTGGTTTTTTTTTTAATATTTTGTACGTTCATAGTTGCTTCTCTAAAGAACGTACAAAATATTAAAAAAAAACTAAAATTATCTAATATTAATAAATAGATGTACATCATTCATGACACAAGGTGCTTCTTCACGATAGTAGTTATTGCCTGGTATTGCGCTTTTAAGTTTTTAATTATTAAGGATGACTAGGCAAAGTTTTCGTATTTGTAATCGCTACACGAACGAATATAACAAGTTATAATGAAATAACGATTAAATGCGAATAATTATTATCCATTACAGTTACAAATGGATAATAATTATTCTTTCAAATTACATTTTTAAAATTGTCAAAAATGATAACATACCTATCTGAAAAAGTAGTTGAATTAATTTGTGCTACATAATAAAGGTCAAATGAATTGTTCTGTTTTAATTTTTTTTAAACTTTTTTAATTGGTGAGGGAGTACTTATGTACCTACTCCTCAAACGAAAAAAATATATGGTTAAATTATTATTGAGAAATTGAAATGCGATTTCAAATGAGAATGTTTCTCAAAACGATAACGTACTAGTCCAGCAAATTAATAAAACATTGTACTATGTACTTGTATCTACTTTGAGTTAATGTAAATCGAGTAGTTCTCATAATTTTTAAATTGAGCAGAATTTTCAAGTTCTTAAATCAAATTTATGTATATCAAATAAAAAAATACTTTCAGAAAAAATACTATCTTCAAATAGAAAAATTCTATAATATTGTCACGTAATTAAATAAAGTTTAACATAAAGAACAGTGAAGTCATTAAAATTCTATTACCGCGAATATCATAACAAATCTTATAACAAGTTATTTATTATTATTTTTTATTTTTTTTTTATTTATATTCACATTTATTACAATTAACATTCCAATAAATTAGTTTTTTTTTATTAAGCTCTGCTTTGGATAGCGGCTTACATTTATTATTAAAATTCACTTATAAATTTAAAATAAAACCAATTTGGGTAATCTTGAAAAATCTTCACTTTGAACATACAAAAAACTAAAATTCTAAAATTTCAACTAAAATATTTTTAATCAAAAACACGAGCTAATAACAAGAGCATTGGAATATGAACTTAAATTCGATAAACATTTTTTAGATAAAGTTATAAATAAATTAACTACATATATTTATATTGTAAGATATAAATATATGTAGTTAATTAATTCTGATTATTATAAATGTTTGTCACTCAAAATACATATGTTTTCAAAATTACGAATTTTTAGTTATAAAGTTGTTATAGTATAATAAAACGTTCACTAACTATGAAAGATTTTCTAAAATTCATTCATTTCTTTTTTTTTATGATTGGTCAAATTTTAAAAAATTTGTAAACAAATAACTGTTGAAATTCGTCTATGTATGTATATTAAAAAAAAAATTGTTAAATAATCTGATTTCATGTTATCATAACTTTTATTTTACTATGTACCTACACTGATAAGAAAAATAAATTACAATTTTATAATCAAAATAAAACTATTTTAATTTTTTTACTCACAGTAATTTTAATTTTAGTTTTTTCATTACGAAATTCTTGACGATAAACTTCTGTTAGAGCTGTAACAGCATATTTTGATGGAGCATAAATATTAAGACTCATATTAGGTATATGAATTGGAAATTGACCTGCTACACTATTTATTAAAATAACATGTCCATTAAAATCACGTTCTTTCATACTTTTAAATGCTTCTTTTGTACAATAAACAATACCCATAACATTTGTATTTAAACAATTTAAAATATCATTAGAATTCAAATCATTTACTAGACTACCATATTTCAATGTTCCAGCATTATTAATTAAAATATCAGTACCATCTAAATTATCTTTAATCCATTGAAAACTTTTTTTAACATCATCTTCATTTGAAACATCACATTTTAAATAATGAAAATTTGATTTTAAATCTTCTGGCAATTCACATTTTAATTGTTCCATACGTTCAAAACGACGCGCTAATCCAACAACAATTAATTTTTCTTTAATTAAATCCTTAACAATTTCAGCACCAATACCAGAGCTTGCACCTGTTACAACAGCAACACGATTATTCCAACGATTCATTTTTGTTTTGCTTTTCTTTAATAAATTTTTTTTTAGCTCCGAAAAGATTGAAAATCAAACTATAACTGAAATTAGTTAAAACTCTAAAGTTTCTTATTTTTGTTTTTCTTAATTAAATAAACTATTTTTTCACCACTTTTAATTAAATATAGTAAATTATATATATAGTTATTATATGGTTATCTGAATATATATATATATATATATATATATATATAACACTATCGCAGAGAAAACCGCTTTTATAAATAAAATATTTTGTATGAAGTCAATAATATTTAGTTGAAGGTTCCGTACATAAAACCAAATATAACTTCACTTGAATACAAATTCGATTTTGATTAATATTTTCGAAGTAGAATTGAATAATATCAATTGTTTTAGTTGTCAATGATAAGTATGTACTATACTATATTATATTATACTAATATATATACTATATTATTATGTACTATATATATATATATATATATACTAGCAAAGTCACCCGACATTGTTCGGGCTCAACACAAAATATATAAAATTTCGAAATATAATATAGCAAAGTCCCAGCGTGCGCTGCCATATCCATGTTCACCAAATGGAACTTTACATGTTCACCAAATATTCACACAAACATTCGGCGGCGTGGTCATAGTCAGATAAAGTAAATATACCTGCTATAGTAAAGCTAATCAGATATATTTGATTTAATCACCTATTTGGTCAAATAACAATGTTTATATAAATAAGTTAGACACGGTTAAAATTTTGTTGCCTGAAATTTATGAAAATTGACTAAGCTCGTAATGTATATATGTAATGTACCCTATGTGTATGTTGTAATTATTGAATAATTTTTGTTTCTGTCAAATTAAAGCTTCTTTATAGACCATATTTTTTGTTTTATTTGCAGGAATCAAAATAAAAATATTTTTTTTGCTTCGTTCTGTCGAACATTCTACATAAAATTGACCATGAGAAAAGTATGGTTCTCTTAAGTCAATTGCTGAAACACTTAAAGTTTACGTTTGAGTTTTAATTATAAAAATAGCGAACCATATTTTAAACGAAATTGAAGGCGTTGAAATTGGAAAGTGTAGTCAGATTTAATTATTAAAATAAAAACATTACTCCCAGTAGAGCATTTTGGAGCACATGTCTTTAGAAACGCACTCGGGGTGAGTTTTGGATTGGGTACATAATAGGTTTTTCAACTTTAATTTGTGGAGTGGTAATCCAGAAAGTTGAAAGGACTGCAAAAATTCTGTTGAAAAATTTATAGTATGATCATCATCATTTAAAGGTTTATCGACAGACTCATATTTCTTCACTTTTTATTTTATTCAAAAGAATTTCGTTTATTTGAAACGCAGTATTATTTATTGATGTTGGAATCGCACTCTCGAAAATCCAACAGTAGGCATTTAAATTAGACTTTATTCATGTTTGAATACACATTAATTCCTGTAAATTTCACGACATCCCATGTCACTGTTGATCTCAGTTTCACCAAGAACTTCCACTATGATTCCATCATTAATTTTTAAAAGAAAACTGGCAAAACTTTTTATGATGTATCACTTTTTCAATGTAGTCTCATTTTTACCGATAAAGGTATGTGAACATGATTCAAAATGCGAGAACATTTAACTGAAGTAGTGCTTACAACATATCAGCTGTCGTTCCTATCTGAACCACTCGAATAATTTGCCTAAAATCAAGAACAAAACTTTACTCCACCCTTAATGTTGTTATTATTTCGTAAGCCCCGTAAGGTTCTATCTAAAGCTTCAAACAATAATCTATTAGCCATTCTAAACTTGTCCATCAAATTCGGCAATATACAAAATTTTAGCATTTATTAGCCGATAATTAACATGAAATTTCAGAGAATATTTGTTTTATATCTTAAGTCGGCTATATAGGGTATGCTGATGGATTTAGCCTAGCAATTTTGATTTATCATGTAAGTTTTTTATTCGGCTACTGCACTATGAAATTGTCTACTGCATTGAAAAAATTAATTCCTAAATCCGAATAATATGAAAAATTATCATTTATTAATTTCGTTTTCTTCCACAAATTTTATTTTATGCGTAGTAATTGCCTATAACAATAGGCTAAATCACTGTACTACAACAGTAATACTTAACTCGTTCCTATACATATGTTTTAGTGCCACCGCGAAAACTGTTTATAAATATGGCCTAAACAACGTTAAAAAATGTTAGCGCTTAATTAGTTCATATATGTATATTTTAGCCACCCTGTTGAATCAACCTATCGATATGAACTGAACAGAAAATAAAATATTTAATTCCTAGGTATTTAACACATTTTGTCTGTAAACTGTTTTTTGTCTCTGTAATTAAAAACCTCAAATTTATTATGTATCTGGAAGAAGCAGATAATCCTGTCAAATCTAATATTTATAGAAAGGTATTTAACACCGAATTTAATATTAGTTTTTAGAAACCAAAGAAGGATATATGTGCGACAAAACGCGACGTTCTTCTTCAACTACATCGGGAAACTGTAACTGAGGAGGAAAAACAAATTCATACAAACCATTTAAAGCACAAGGTTTTCTACAAAGTTGAAAGGGTGATGCGGATCATACTCTTTTGGCTTATGATTTGCAAAAGGTATTTGCGCTTCCAAAAGGGAATGCCTCAACTTTATTTTATAAAAGAAAATTAAATACTTTTAATTGGTACACTAATATTGCCTAGTGTAAATAAATTAACGTATTGTTGTATTTGGACGGAAATACATTCCGGACGCTCAGGAAATGATATTTCCAGTGCGCGAGCGCTAGTGAGAATACTAGAACAAGCTGCGGCAGATTTTCCGCAGATGGATATAATAACTTTATCCCTCAAAACCGCAATAAAATCAATGCAACAGCTTTGAAATTGTTTGTTTATTCACATCCAAATATTTTACATATAATTCAAAAAAATTCTGAACCGCCCCGGTTCACAGAACATCTAATAAACAGAAACTGGACGCGGTATTGATACTTAGAATTGATAACTACCTTCGAATAAATTTAGAATAAATAGTCCCCTACCCCTAAACCTAGTAAAACTTTTACCAAATTATAAAACTGAAAGAGACAAAAACAAAAATAAGTAATTTTAAAGGAAGTATTACACTGAAGTACAAATTAATTTATTTATTGTCATAAGCTGTGACTAAAGGATGTTTTTGTTTTGTTTATTTTATAATCATACAGTAGATTTACTAAATCATAAATAAATCAGTAAATTAAGTAGATGTTATTTAATTTTTCGTCTATATCCCTTTCATATTAGCCTAAAAACATAATACATTTGAATTTTTATATTCGGAGATATACAGGAAAAAATCGGACATTTCATACAAGACGAAAAAAATGTTTCGCTCTTAATGGGATATAGAAAATACAAAAAAAAATCGGGTCCAATCTTAGAGTCTATTTTCCACAATCCTAGGTGCACAATGTTGATATTACACAAATTTGCAGTTTAAATATAAACAAATCAAATAGTGAAATGTAAAAAAAGCCTACTTTTTTTTTATTACTTCTGAAACTTTAAACTCAATTTACTCAAAACTATATCGATGCCGTATGGCCGAAAATAGAACTCACCGAATTTTAACAAACTGTAAAATACTTATTTGCTTATTTTTGATGAGTATCTATATATAAGTGTTTATGTCTGTAATATAATTGGTTTTTGAAATATTTCGAATGGGTGCTAAGAGTTATACTGTGCCCGGTTTCTTTTGTGATTATGATTGCAAAATTTCAAAACTCTATCCTTAAAACTGATGTGGGCGTGTATAGCAAACAAACAAACAAACTTTTCCTTTCATAAGTATAGATTTTTAACGAGGTACGTTTATAAGAGCAAATTTAAATGATTTTTGTAAAAAATAGAAATAACTACTTATGTAAGTAATTATATAGTAAATTAAAATAGTTCAACTAATTGAGTTTAACAACTAAATTATTTTTCAACTTCTTCATCTTTTCCAATTGTAATTCAGAAAAAGTTATTTAAAATCCATAAATTTGTATAAAACCAACTAGTTATTTTGATATTTCTGTTAAAGAAGGAAATGGTTTAGATAGAGTTTAGTCTAAGTCTAAGCTATAGGTATATTTAAATTGTGCTTCATAATGTTATTGCCCCTTTTTATTACCAACATTTATGAAAAGAGGCATTTACAAGTTTAAAATTTCAAAATTTCAAAAATCCTAATCAATTTCCTATAATCCAAATCAGCATATTCAGTTTCAAATTTACAAAAATTCTAATCAAAGTTCAAAACACGTTGTTAAATTTTCTTTTTTTTATCATTTTCACTACGTAGCCATCATATACAAAGTATTATATTAATATAGTTCATAAATTGTGTAATATCCGTATATAAAAACAAAATCTGCAGTTAGAGTCTTTAAAAATTTACATTCTGCATCTGCACATATTTTTCATAAACTTTTTAATTTCAAATCTGAGATCCAAATAGTTAGGAAAAATTTTGATATTAATTAATATAATCAATTTTACGAAGAAATTACTTGTCATAAGTAAAATACTAAAGAGATTCTGTAAATATTTCAAAATACCGCGACTAAAACCCTATTCAAGTTCAAATATCAACAACTCTACATAAAATACGAGTACATACTTACATAAAAATAATGATTTCTTATAAATTATAGAAATAATTGATTTTAATATAAGCTATTCGTTAGCTCATTAATTGCTCAACTGGCTCAACAATAAAATTGAATAAAAGGTACAGAAGTGTTAATTTAATTAAAAGGGTGCAGCTCGCTACTCTGCTGCTCGACAGAAATTTGAGGTTTAACAGCACATAATTTATTTTTTTTTAAATAGAGGAATTACTTCTGGCTTTCAATTTTCTTAATACAGAATCAGGTCAGGTGCACGATCTGAAAACTTTTATACCTAATTGACCATTTTCTAACTCTACTTCAAAAAGAATAAAATATATTTTAACGCTTTAACTTTTATACAAAGATTTAAGTTAAATAATTAACTTAAAGTTTAAAATTGAGAAATTAAAAAGTAATAAATTATAAAGATTGAATTAAAATTAAAATAAATTATTCTATGTGGAAATATTTTTAGAGCCCTTTCTCTCTATGTTTTTATCCCTTTTTAGAGACAATAAAATTTTTTAGATTCTAAATATTGCACAATGAAAATCCAGCTTAAAGGATAAGATGCGCCACTAAAGATATATATTTTTGGAAAGCCAGCAATTCCAGCTATCCTTGGACTTTGATCATTAGGTCCTACGCCAATACAACATCTCCTTCAGAATCCCCCACAAATGTTTAGAAACGATAGGTGAATCATAGAGAATAAATAATAAGAAATTGTAAAATAGTCAAAGTACATTTATAAAGTATATTAGAACAAAAATACTTTCAAAAAAAGTATTAATCAACAATAGAAATATCAATTCATTTCATTATTTTACATTTATGCTTTCGAAGTTATAACCGCAACCAAAATTCCACATCTTATCTCATACCATTTTGCCAGTCATTTAAATATTGTTCTTGTTATTAATTTATATATATACTCATATGCATGTGTATATACTGACTGGTGTTCCGCGAATAATTTTTTTAATTGATGCAATTAAATTTTAATAATTAATTAATATTTATAATGTTAAATAAATTAAATTTTTAGCTTAGAGCGTTACTACTATTAATAACTTACTAATGTATACATATTTAAACAAAAAAAAATGATTCATATTTTGTAAAACTACTCAATTCGTTTAGGTTTAAATAAATTACATAAATTTTTTGTTTATAGTTGTCTGATATTTTTCTGACAAAGATGTGCTTCTATACTAGTCTATTATATAGGTTTTCAGAAAGTAATTTTTAATAACATGATTTTTTTTAATTGCTAATACAAACATTTAAATCTCAATTACTCGTATTAGAACATATAAATAAGTACGTTAAGTATATAGTACCCACTACATAATGCACTTCAAATTAATATTTTCAATAGATCAATTTATTTATTTATTGATTTTCTTTAAAAAAAAAAATTAGTTTTATGTTTGTACAGAAATATTTATTATTCTATTGAACTCAATGTTGTTAAAATAAGATGGAAACCTTAAATTTTAACTTCCCATAACAAACAACACGAATTTATTGTTTTTTAACAAAATGAAAAACCGTGCTCTAATAGATATTTGGTAAATTAATATAACAATGTATACAATTTTTAATAGTATATTGACTATTGAGGGACTGAGGGTACATTTCGGCAAACATACTTCTTTCATTTACAGTCTATTTAAAATCATTGAATGGCAAGCTCTGACGTAATGTCCGCTGTTGAGAAGATTCTAATCTTCTATATTCACTACATGATTGACTCAGCAACGATGGCTTGCTAACCGAGCTCAATATACTTTAGTTAAAGCAGTTGTATCATCATTTACTGGCCTGAATTGTAAGTCATTTCATATGGCTTAGTTCCGAATATACCAAACCGTGTTGACTATTGTTCTAAGTAACTTTGCTTGAAAACGTTCTATAATTTTTACGTTTGATTAGCTGGATACGCCCCACAGCTCGGCACCGAAAGACAATATTAGTCTTAGTATATTGTTGTAGACTAGGATCTTGCCTTCAAGAGTGAGTTGCGATTACTGCTAATTAACCAGTAGTAAGAGTGATAGGAACAGATTTGAGTTAGTTTGCTTTAATGCTCCACTTCTTTAATCGGTTATTTATGTCATCTAACTTTCTTTGAAGTTTAAAAGATGCCACTTGAGTGAAGATACTTGAAACAATAACTGCTGTATCGTCTTCAAAAGTTGTGATCATGGTTTTCTTCTTGATAAAATAGCAATAAGTAACAGATAAAACTGGTACACCTTTTGGTACACCAACTGAGAATTTTCATCGTTAAATTTTGCCATAAATTATTCCTGTTAGTTGAATATGCTTTATTTAGCTAATAGCAAATGTGTGTTGGGTTTTCTTTTAACTTAAACAGTTAGCCGTTATGCCAGACTTTATCGAATGCTTGAGTAAAATATTTTCTACATTAGAAATTATTTGTTATATTTTTCAACTACTCGGTGTACTTGTTCTATTATTGCAATTTGATTTCGAAAGGCAAACTGGTGATTAGGTCTTAACGGACTAACCTCGGAAAGATTAGGATTAATCTCTTACTTGTTATAATCGGCCTTAGTCTTTTTATTAGTAATTTTTCAAACACCTTTGAAAGAATCGGTAATAAATAATCTATTAGATTTTTTTTCTCTTGGTATCATAGAGCTTCCAGTTGCCATTTCCATGTTTTTTTTTATATAATTCCAAGTCTATGGGATGAACAGCTTTTACACAGAGATTTGGAATACGCAATCACATACAATAGCTTTTCCTTGTACATTGTTGGTTCTATTCTAAGCTCATTCGCGCCATGTTGTTTGATGGTTTTCTGAGTGTATGGCCTTTCCATCTCCATTTCCTTCTTATGGTTTGTTTATTTATTATAGTTTGATGGTTTGTATATATTATCCTTAGGAATTTAAATATTAATGAAGACTTATAACTTCTGGTTTACGATTTTTGATATACACCCAGTTTCACTACCGTATGTCAGGATTGATTTTACACAAGGACGGAATATTCCAAGTTTAGTTGCTGCGGATATTTGGCTGTTCCTCCATATTCGTTGCAATCATCAAAATATTGCTCTTGCTCTCTTCAATCTGTTTTCTACATCTTCTTGAGCCTCACCACTAGTTACTATGATCCTTCTCACGAAGAAGAAGTTGTTCACAAATTCCATTAGTTCTTCTTTCAACCTTAGATGGTCTGTGCTGGTGTTGTTTATTCTCATAGCTTTGATTTTCTCCAGGTTGACTTCTAGTCCATCATTATGTACATTCGAAGTGGTCGATTATATACAGCTGATGTGGTAGTGAAGGAATCACTTTTTTGTCCCCTGTATATTACTGAGAGTTCGGCTGCTTCGTATAATGCCAGAATTAGGTTGACTGCTTTTTCTGGTATTCTGGTAAGTTGATGGTTCTACTATTATCCGAAGTGTGTTTGGTTGATCGACTTAGTTTCGGTTAGGGCTAAGACCTGCTTGTTCTTCAGAAATTGTTCTCTCCAGTTTTTTTTAGGCGGCCTTGAATTATTGCTGCTATGATCTTATATGCTATGTTCAGCAATCTAATACCTATCGAATTATCGCAAGGAAGTTAGGTTGTCTTTCTTTGGTAGTTTGACAATTAGGCCCTTTTTCCATGAAGGCTAAGTTCTTAATGATATGTATGATGGGGATGTAATAGTTGACGTATGATGGGGATGTAATAGTTGAGCTATAGTCTGTATATCCACTTGCAGCAATTCCGCTGGTATGCCATTATCTCCTGCCGCCTTGTTTTGTTTTAGGCTTCTTAAGGCCTCTTTTATTTCATAGATGCTGGAGAGATCTTTAGGAGTTCTTAAGTTTATCGAACTGTTGCTAGTGTTGTTTTTGGAGTGTACTTCTTCTTTAGTCTGATGTGGAATGTTACTGACTGTTTCGAAGTGCTGCTTCCACCTTTCTCATGCAAGTCTTTCATATGCAAATCACGCATATTGTTCTGACTGGCGTGAGACTCAGCTTGGGATGCGATCAATTCAAGGTGCCTTTTTTTTTGTCTTTTCTTGTAGCTTTATTAACTTGCTTTGCTAATACTCTGTAGTGTTGAGATGAGTTATTGTCACTTGCTAGTTGCTAAGTTATTAGTTACATGCAGTTTGTTCTGTTTCTATCTACCAAGTATTTTTTTGGCCGTTTCTTGGATTTTTGTTACTATATTATCTCATGAGTGTTCTTGTTTTGCTGGTAGGTTTCCATCGAATGTGTTGGCACAGTCACTTTTTATTTGTGGGTTCCGGGGTTTTCGTATGTTGAATATCTTGTTTCTGGTGTTGTGACGATTTTTTCTTTTTCGCAGTTTGATTTTGATATCTCCTGTGAGCAATTCGTGGACAATCGCAATAAGACTCTACCCTACTTATTATGATTTGGGCGATTTTCCATTGTTCAGGGAAGTTGTCACTCGTAAACAAAGCAATGAACAAGTAGCATCTTTGAACATAAGTAATTATTGTTCAAACCAAATTTTATTTAAACTTACACTTACTACACTTACTATGTATAGTAACCCACATATATGTATGTAATATATTCTTTGCTGTAAGTGATTTACATAAAAATTTCATAAGAAATATACGAATTTGTAATTTTGAGTGAATTGCAACTCCAAAAAATATAAAAAAAAATTTTATATTGAGAAAATTAAAACCATAAAATTATGTTTCATATCATTTTTGATAACTGTTTATTTTAAATGTTATTTTTATTTTGCACATTCTTTTCTGTTTTCTTTTTATTACAATTTATATCATAATTTTTAATACATAGTTTGAAATTCTTTATAATTTTGATTTTTGTTTTTTGACCTAATTCATTTCAAATAAAATACTTTTTATTTGTAAGCTTATAAGATTAAAAATTATGATTTATTTTGCAACATTAATTAGGTTTTGTATATTACAACATAAATTAGTTTTTTTATCATTAATTCAAAATTCTGCATTCAAAATTTTCTCTATTTTTTTTTCGTTTTTTAAAACAATGAATTTTGTTTCGTTAAATACTACATACATACTTTTTTAAATTTTAAAATTAATCTAATGAATTTTTTTTATGATGCTTTTAATATTTTTGTTAGATTTCAATATATATTTGTACACTTGTTATGTAAGTTTTTCATTTGATTGGTTTTAGCAGAAGAATTTTTTTGTGATAATTTAATAATGCGGAAAATTCAAAAAATAAAAAAACGAGTAAACTAAAATTGTATTAATTCTTCTTGTAAATATAAACTAGGAAAATAAGCATGAAATTAAATATATTTAATAGGATTATTTTTGATTTTTCTGCCAATTTCAAAGAATATCATTTGTGATTCATATCTTTGAATATAATATGTAATTACAATTTTGTTATTATTTAAATTTAAATCCAAAAATCAACATTGTAACTTTATAAATTTTGGAAGATTTTTTATACTAAAGTTATGACTTCATAATTTAAACTTAATTATCGCAAATGACATAATTTTGTTTCCCATTTTAAGCAGAAGAAAATGTATATTAAATCAATATTTTGCTGATATATTCACTATCAGACCATATAGTATTTAAAAATGTTTGAGAATTTCTAAAATTATTAAGAAATATATAAATATATACATATATTTTTAATCTATTAATAAGTAGATTTAGCAAAATCTAAATTTTAACTAATTTAATTTAATTTTTCTTCTAAATTGCCGTATTTAGTTTCTTTTTTCGATACACATAATTTTCTATAATAGAAAATTCGGAATATTTGTAGACCATTCAAAAACTTTTATTTTTGTAGCATATTTTGAATTTCAGATGGCTTCAAACTTGTTAAGAGTGTCTATAATTACAAATTCAAATAATAATTATGAAAAGTCAGTAATGCAAATAATTAAACTATAAAAATTTAAATCAAAAATTATGTTTTGCTAAATACACTGATTAATAATCTAATATTTTATAAATTCAAATAAATTAAAACCAAAACAAAAAAATCATATTTCATTTTTAGTTTCAAAATAAAATCACTTTCCTTATCGAACAAATTCGATGTAAAACAAAAGATTATGTATATTTTAAACATAAGCAAATGCAATTAAATATCCTACAATTTGTTACACATACTTATATATAACTAAATATATATATAAATGAATATATTATATAGTACTTAAAAACACACTTAAATTATATAGTTAAAAGTAATAATAAAAATTATCATTTTTTAATTTAATTAATTTCTTTTCAATATCTATCCAGATAAGTCTCCATGTTCAAATAATGCCTGATCATATAATTGAGAAACAACTCGTCTACCACCAAAGTATCTACCGTGTAATGCATCTTTAGCTCGTATTGCTTCAGTAGCAGTCGAAAACTCAACAAAAATTTTTACAATAACGTCAGCATCATCATCGTCATCATTTTCAGTTTGTTTTTCTTTATAAATAATAACTCTAACAACTTGACCAAATTTTGCGCATTCATCTTGAATTTCTTCCTGCAACGTTTCATCTACATCTTCTGGGCCGACCATATTACGTAATATTATAGTTTTAGAATGTTGGGGTCGCATCAAACGTTGCATTACCAATTGTCTTGCGCTTTGTCCTTTAATTGACATACTCTCTTGCTGTTGTAATGTTTGTGTATCACCCTCTTCCATTAATTTCTTTTGTAATTCTTCTTGTTGTTTTTCGTGAGCCTTTTTTAATAAATCTTCTGCAGTATTTATATGTGAAACACCAGCTGTTGTAATATTTGATGCTGCTACAACCGCTGCAGCAACTGCAGCAGCTGCGGCTGCTGTTGTTGTTGCTACAGTAACACCACCAATTGCTGATGGATTAACAACTGATGGAGGATTTAATAAACCAGTTGGTGTTGGTACAGCAATACCTGGTGGAGGAAGGCCACCGGTACTAGCTGAAGCAGTTAAAACTGGTAATGTTTTTGGTATGACATTTGCCAGGGCAGGAAGAACAGTTGGCGTAGTAGCTGATAAACCTAATACAGCTGTACTAGCTACAGCATCCATTGCTTGAATTTTTGCTGTTGCTGCAGCAGCAGCGACTGCAGCTGCTGTAGGCATTGTCGAATTACTACTGGGGCCCATTAGAGCATTTGGTGGGGTAATTGAGCGACCAACTCTGAAAAATTATAATATATTATATATTATTATATTATATTATTTATTTATCATAATGTTAATGAATTATTTTTAAATACCTTAAAAGTTGACCACCAAGATCAAATAGATTCATACTATTAATAGCTTCATCCATTGCTTGTTTGTTAGCATATTCAATAAATCCATAACCTTTATGAGAATGTACAGATGTCCCTTGTGCCAATTTGCAATACATAATTGGACCAAAAGCTTCAAAAACACTTTTAATATCTTCTTCAGATAAATCAGGATGAATTGATGAAACATATATGCGATTGTAACCTTTTGCTTCTTCTTGAATTTCATCAATAACTTGTTGAGCTTGTGGCATATTACTTGGGCGACCAACCTGAATAAATAATTATTCTTTTTTTAATTTACTTGTATATGTATGTACAGAATATTATTCATTACCTTGATATTTCTTCCACCCATTAAAGCTCCATTCATTTGTTCAAGTGCTAATTGCGCACCTTCTGGTATCTCATATTCAACAAATGCAAAACCTTTATGTTTCTGTGTAATTGGATCCCATGACATATTTATAGATTTGATAGGTCCAAATGGTAAAAATGCTTGTCGTATTGTGTCTTCCTTCAGTTCAAAAGAGATACTTCCAACATATACTCTAAAATTTTCAAAAAGAAATTTATTAAAATAATTTTTAAATTATAAAATTTATATAAACTTCACATTAAAATAGAAAAAATCAGATCTTATCAGCAAATAGCACATTATTTCGTAACTTTATAATAAAAGAATATTTTCATTAACTCGAAATTATAATTCAATAAAGAAAAATTACAAAATTCACTATCAAATAATTTGCATCATTTTTTTTTTATATATTGGGGAAAAGTTAAATTGATATTAAAGTTGAATTGGAATCGTTCCATTACAAAAAAAAAACAGAACCAAGCTTGTATACAATATTATTTTACCTGCACATCAACGCCAGAGCTTGTTGTCTTTGAACTTGTGTCCTTTGACTTGCCAATTGCTGAAAATAAATTATGAAAATATGAAAATATTAAACTTTTGTTTTTTAACCATAATTTTTTCAAAAATAGTTTCAAAAACAATAAAAAAGAAAATACACAAAAAAGATAATAAAAAATTAAATTTCATTTCAACCTGTTGTTGGTGTGCTAATGTCTGTTTCATTAAAACCATTTTAATACTCTGTTCCATTGCATATTTTTTAGCACGTGTCACCGTATCATATTGATCGCTACTCAATTTTGGTAAAGCACCACCCAATAATCCTAATAAAACTGACCGTGTACCAGGACCAAATTTAACATCACCAGTTTGCTTAAGATCATAAATTGGATGAGACAAAAAAGGAATTTTCGGTTCCCATGCAGAAGAAGATTTTCCTAAAAATTTTAATTTGAAAATAGAATTCTTTTATAATTAGAAACAAAAAAAAAAACAAAAGTATAGAAAAATATGGAAATAACAAAAAAAACTAAAACATTCTAGTTTTTTTCTTTATCGGATTGTTGCGTAAGTTTAACGATGTTTTTTATTTAAATAGCACTTTTATATGTAGAGCACACATCCCTTCCTTTTTGAAGCTGAAATTTTTAAAGTTTAATGTTTTCTTTTTTTTTTTTTGCAATATTGTTGATTTCTTTTTTATGCATTTTAAATAAAATAAAACATTCAATTCTATGTAAAATAAAAATAAAAATTAATTTATATGATCAGAATTCAATTTAAATATATCATTTGTATAGCAAAAAATTTAAAAATGGGAGCCAAATTTTTTAATAATATTTTCAGTTATTTGTAACACAATTTTACAAAAATGTAGTGTTAATTTTAAATTATTGTTGATAGTTTTTGAATTGAGAAAGAAATTTCATAATTGCTCAATCATGCAGTATAGAATAAAATTTGTTTATTTGTTTGTTTTTTAACAAATAAGATTATCCTGAAATCGCATTCGCATTAAAATTACATCAGATCACTATCACTTAACTCTTAACTCATCATAATTGTGTTGTTGTTAACAAGTGAATGTCATACAAAAATTATTACAAAAATTCTGCTCGAAATTTCAGAAATTGTAAAGTACATACGTAATTTTTCTGCTATTTCATATTTTAAATTAAATCCAACAATCAATTCAAGTCATTTATGTGAAATACTCATTAACTGGAAATTATTTTGTAAAAAAAAAATGGCTCTCATTTTTATAAATTTTACATATTATTTTGTATATAAAAAAAATTTATATTCCTTTTTTTTTGTTATTTGAAAAGTTTGATGGTTGACTACTAACTTCCTGGTGGTATACTTTTTGAAGAAAAAATTTTTTTATTCAATATGAAGACAAGAGAATTTTTTCAAAAAAGCGAAAGAAAAAAAAGAAGAAAAATATAAAAATATTTTTTTAAAAAAAATTATTATATTAATTATTATTTTTTTACCATTTTCAGATTTAAATCTTACATGATTCCTGTGATGCCGCATAGTTTTAAAGTTTTTACTTTTTCAATTTTATTTATTTATTTAAATTTCATTTTTTTTTAAATAAAATTTATTTATGAAAACATTATTCATTTCAGGTATGCCTTTAATTACTAACCTTAACTAAAGAAAAATTTGTAACTTATAGAGTTGATGGTATATGGAAGACTAAAATAAATCGGAAGGATTACTGTCTTTCTTTTTTTTTTTTGTTTGTTGCTTATTTCATATACTTACACAAGTAAGGTATAAGTACATACAGGCGTAGTGGCGTTGCAGTACAAATCAGACATAGGACTATAAAAGAAACTTTTTAATTGAACATTTAAAATAAGATCGCCACGTTTGGAATACGTAAAAAAAAAATGCTATCAGAAGTTTATTTTCACATTTATCACTCTAAAATTATTACTCCCAAGTTATAATGTTTGAATTGACGACGATTTAAAATTTAGGTCGTTATTGTGATAATTAGGAATTGAATTAACACTTACATATTTTTGTTTTAAATTAATTTAGTAATTTCAATTTCGTTACATGTATTGAACAATGAATCTTTGCAAATGGGTACATTCTTTGTAATGACAAAATTAATTTAAAAAAATTTAATTTAGGCTAATTTAATTTCTTACAAAACTGAAATCTACTACTACGGTTTTTAATCCTTCGCCTGTAAGCATTTTAAATTATTAACGAAAGTAAATTCTAAAAACGTGAATACAAAATATTTCGACATTTTCAAATAATTTTTGAAGTGAAACGATAATTAACCCGGAAACCTCATCTCTAGTAACTGAAAATTATCGATAGTTCTATAACGTAAAAAAAAAAAATCTTTATTTCTGCTAATGATTTGTTTTTGATGGTGTATTTAATCTTCTGAATATACTTGCAACTAAATTAGTGTGAATATTTTATTAAAAGGAATGACTTTTTTATTTAATATAAAATTACAAAAACACTAATTTTGCACTTCCTTATTTTAAATTCCTTATTATTGTTTATTGGAAATTTGTTTAAAACTAATTTAGCAAATGGCTGAGTTAATATGTATAAGACTTTACTCTTAAACATTAAAATTTTGTCACTATTATAAATATTTAATTTAATGTTTAACGCATTGTAGGTGAGTATTTTGAACACCTAACTGTTCAATAAAATTAAAATAAAAAAATCTCACGAATTTACATAAAAAAATCGATAGCTTTTCTACTTTTAAATTTTTTTTTTTTTTATTTTCTTTTCAAGAATAATTAGTATTGATTTTTAGTTTTCAACTTTTCATTTTTATTTTGATTCTTCTAACCTTTGCTTAGATTAAATGGAACAAAAGAAAAACAAAAAATAATTAAACAAGTCAAAATATCGAGGTGGTCATTTCATTTATATATGTATGGTGGTGTATACTGTATAGTATATTGAAAAGAAAATAAAATTGAAAAAAAGGGTTGGACGGATTAAATAGGTACATATATAAATTTTAGGTTTGGAACCTTGTTGAATATTGAAATGATAATAAATAATTTGTAAAAGAATTTAACTTTAATAATTTGAAGATCTAAATCTCCCTGTTTTCACGACTTTTTAGGTTTCGTTTTCCCAAAATCTCGATTTTTGATTTCGAAATAACACTTTTTTCAAAAATTTCATATAATTTTTGTATAGTACATAAAGTGTTAGAAGTTTATTTTAAATACATAATTTATTTTATTGAATGCACAAGACTGACCAACACCTCGACTTCAGTTTTTCTTGTGACCAATTTTGTTAAAATTCTCTTAGAAACTATTTATGCAATCCGAGACACAATTTTTATTATTAGCTTACTAAAAACTAAATAACAGAAAGAAAATAATAGCCTATGTGTAGATTTTTAATCCAATTTAAATGTGAACATATTTTTCCTAGATATGGTAAGTATACAAATACAAATTCGTACAAATTTCACCACGTTGTATTGACGAAACTTACAATGAAAATAATTAATATTAAATTAACACATTATAATTTTTAATTAAATTAAGAGACATTTTTTTGTTTTTTTTTTTAATTTCATTTAATTTTATAAAATATATATATATATTAAATATATTTATTTTCGTCTCGAAATAATAAAAAATTAAATTTAAGATAAATTTATAATAACTGTTTTTTTTCTTTTTTTTTTTTTCTTTTTTCTTAATAATAATTGTATAATTAACATTTTAATCAAATAATTAAATTTAAAAATTTAATTTTATATTTTATTAAATACATATACATAATTCTTGTATGTACTGATATGCTAAAACATGTACATACATTTTTTTATATATAAAAAAAAGTTTCACTTTCGCAAAAAGTAAAATCATTTTATTTTCAATTCAATTGATTTTTTTTTTTTCATTTAATTTAAATTTTATAATTAAATACTAATTGTAATTTTGTTTTTATTTTGATCATATTTACGTTGCTTGATCAATTGATGTATTTAAAGACTCTTTTTTTAAATTAATTTTTGTAAATACCGGTGGAGTTAACGTTGATGTTGTTTGTTGTCCAGCTATTGATATAACAATTGTATTTGTTTGATTTTGTCCAAGCAATGAGCTTTGTTGCACCTGCGAATTGAATGAATCAGATTTAAAATCTGATTTAAAGTCTTGTTCACTTTGAGAATTAAAACTTTCTGTATCATCTTGTAATATGAGTTCTTCTTTTTTAACTTCTGACATATTAGATTCATATGAATGACGTGTTTTATAATGTGTTTTAATATGTTTAGATAAATGATCACTACGCATAAATTTTTTAGTACATTGTGTACATTGAAATCGTTTTTCACCTGTATGAGTTCTTCGATGTCGTTGTAATTCATCTGATCTTGTAAATCGTTTACCACAAAATAACCATGAACAAACAAACGGTTTTTCCCCTGTATGCCATCTTAAATGTGCCCGTAAATGTGATGTTTTGCCATACACTTTATTACAACCCGGTATATGGCACACATGTTGTTTTTTCCGATCTGTATGCTTTTCACCCGTTGTACAGTTCGGACATGTACATGCTACTCTTTTAACACGTGGCTTTACATCGCCACTATCGTTAACATTTATGTTAACATTTATTGACGTTTGATTAGGACCATGCGGGGCTCCAGAGGCTGGCGTACTAAAATTTTGTTGTTGAGCTGATGGATTTTGTTGTTGAATTTGAATAGGAGTTGCAGCTTGAATTGATCCCAAAACTGTAGTAGAAGTTTGTGTTGTTTGTGCTGGTTGGCTAATAGAAATTGTTGTTGGGATTGAAACTATTTGTGTTGTTGGTTGTGATACAACAATTTTTTGCTGTGTTTGTGAAGATTTTAACTGATGCAATTGCTGCGTTGATAATTTTTGAACTTGTTGCAATTGCTGTTGATGGTGCTGTTGTTGTTGTTGCTGTTGTTGTTGCTGCTGTTGTTGTTGCTGCTGTTGTTGCTGCTGCTGCTGTTGTTGTTGTTGTTGTTGTTGTTGTTGTTGGTGTTGTTGTTGTTGTTGTTGCTGCTGCTGCTGTTGTTGTTGTTGTTGTTGTTGTTGTTGTTGTTGTTGTTGTTGCTGCTGCTGCTGTTGTTGTTGGTGTTGCTGAGTTTGCGTATGATGTGGCGTTTGAGTTTGCTGTTGTGATTGGTGTGAATGTTGATTTTGTGCAGTTTGCTGATGTAATTGATTATGTTGTTGAGATTGTGTTTGCGGTTGAGCAATTATATGATGTTGGATCCATTTAATATCTTGTGGCTCAGATTTTATATTTATTAAAGGTGTAATTCCACTGCCCGTTGAAGTTTGAACTGTGGTAGTTGAAGGATTCTGAGACGTAACCATTGATTGCGATGTACTGGGATTACCTTGCATTTGCTGTCCAATTGGATTTACCTGTATTACTTGTACATTTCCAATTCCTGGAATATTTTGTACTGGCAGTGTTTGTAGGCCTGAAATTGTTGGCATTTGTATTATATTTGCTGCAGAATTTGTAGCGGTCGGTCTAAATGATTGTTGTAGTGCTTGTGTTGGAATCACAGTAATCTGTTGACCTTGAGCATTTGTAATTGTTATTGGTTGCATTGAATGTATTTGAGCTTGATTATGTAATTCCGGTGACGAATTATTATGAGACTGTTGATTATTTCCTGTTTGTTGTTGTACTTGACTGGCCAAATTATTTCCTTGGCTTATATTAGGCCCAGTTGATTGCTCATTTTGAGACATATTCTGTGTTGACTGTTGAAGAATAACATTTGATGGCATACCACCACCACCAGCAGCATGCAACATAGAATTTAAAGGTGACAGTTGAACTTGTTGTATTTGACCTGAAGGAGTTATTATATTCGCAACTTGGGCAAATTGTGGTATTATTTGCATCTGCTGCGGCTGTTGAATTAATCCAGGCATTGATCCACTTAAAGCTTGCAATGGAACTTGAACTGTTTGATATATGGTTTGCCCATTAATATTTTGTATTGGCACTTGAACAGGAATTGTTTGGGTTGGCATCGAAAATTGAACAACGTTAGGCATTGAATTTTGTGGCCGTATTTGAATTGTTTGCCCGTTTGGAAGTTGAACAGTTTGTGCAACATTTTGTATTAATTGTGCTGGAAGTATTTGTTGTGGTGCGGCAATCTGTTGCGCCTTTATAATCTGACCTTGAGGTGTCAAAAACGCTTGTTGTCCACCGTTTACTTGTATGGCATGAGAACCTGGTGGAATTTGAGAATTCGACATATTTGGAATAAATAAAGCTTCTTGTCCGTCAATATTTATAGTTTGCAAAGGTTGTACCATTTGAAACATTCCATTAGATGACATGCCGGATCCTGGGGCAGCTGCTTGAATTATTTGGCCACCTTGAATAAATTGCTGTGGTATACCAGCTGCAGCAGCTGCTTGCAAATTTTGCAAATTTTGTAAGCTCTGTAAATTTTGTATATTTAAAACTTGTTGACCAACTTGTTGTTGTGGTTGTTGCTGTATTTGGATATTTTCTAATTTTATTGGTGTACCTGCAGATATATTTTCTAATTTTTGTCCATTTAATACTGTGTCAACTGATGTTGCTCCTGAGCTAGTGCTTGGAGCAGTGCCAGAAGCAGCTGCAACCATTGCTTGCTGAGATAATATATTCTGCAACTGTTGTAAAGTTATTATCTGTGGTTGTACCTGTTGTTGTGAAGTACTTTGTATATGAGCTTGGATTTGTGTTGGTTGTTGTTGCTGTTGTTGTTGCTGTTGTTGTTGTAGTTGTTGTTGTTGGTGTGGTTGTTGATGTGAAGTTGTTGCTAATATTGCTGCATTCAGTTCAACACTTCCTTTGACATCTTCCATTTGAACTGTTGACGATAATGACGTTTTTTTTTCGGTTAGAGTTTTTTTTAACAATCAAATGAACTTTAATAATTTTAAATTTTATATTTTGAATATATTTTTAATTCTTATTTAGATCTTTTTTTTGTTTTCTATCTTTGTAATTTTTAAATTTTAATTTTAAAAAATTACAAAAATTTAACAAAAAAAATAGTTAAATGTATTTTTAACAAATTTTGTAATAATAGAAAACCGATGTCAGAACACACTCGACAGTTTGTAAAAAAAAAAGACATTATCGTCACCAATCAAATGGATAGAATGCTTTTAATTTGAAATTGTACATTTTTTTCAATTAACTTCATTTTTGTTTTTCTTCTGGTTTTTTTTCTAATTTTAAAAGCAATCTAACACACTTAAGTACTTTTAAAATAAATTAAAATATTTAACAAATTAAATATTAAATTGTATTTTCACGTCGTATTTATGAAAACTCTCTGAAGACAAACCATTTGAAATAATAAACGATTAAAAGGCTGCAAACTGTAAACATTCTTAAAATTTCACATTTTAAATTTTATTTTTAAAAATAAATTAACCTTAAACAGTAAACTTTTTATTTACAAATTGTTCGATTATTTCACTACGATATTCATTTCAAATCATATTCATAAAATTTCCTAAGCTTGAAGCACTAACTTTATTTATATCATATAAGAGTTTTGATTTTGTTAAAACAATTGAAATTTGTTTTGATCAAAACTACTTAATCACATTAATTAAATTCCAATTTTTATCATCAACAAACAAGTGTCAAAATAAATTTAACGGCGTTGGTATAAGTTATATCAACTACACAACACGACTAGACTACTTTAAAATAAATTGCATTCCAAAAAAAAAATTAATAATACGTCAATTCAATAAAACGAGCTCAAATACTTATGGAATAGGGTTGCTTAATAACTTTAATAATATAATAAATAATAATGAGTAAATCAATACTTGAAAATAATGTTACAAGAATAGTTACATTATTTATATTTCAATCAAATCTTATATTGCAATCTTTGCAATCGCAAGAGTTATTTATAACAATAACTTTTAAGAACCTGATTTTTCTATTACAAGATTCTTAAAAATTCAAGGAGTTGGATTAATAAAAAAATTTCAACCAGAAGTCAACCATCAAAATATTCTTTTAATTTTTTTAAATTATCTTTAAATTAATTAATTAGAAATATTTTTTTTATATTTCTGCCTAAGAATTTAATCAACATTATTCACGATTATGTATTGCAAAAAAAAAAAAAAAAATATGTACATATTTATAAAAAATCCTGAAAAAGAGAACAAAAATAAGAATAAAAAAATATTATTTGGTTGTTTTTCAGCAGCCAGCGACAGTAGAAATTTCAAAACACTTATCCGAAGTCGAATTAAGTGAAGAATTGAGAATATTTATTTCATTTTTCATTTAACGTCCAAAAAACTGTATGAAACACTTAAAATTGTTTAAGAATTCCCTACAAAAAGTAGTTAACGGCGCAGAAAAAATTTCAGCACAAAGTTTGGTATAATAATTAAGAGTGTTGTAAATTTATCAAAAAAAAAAAAAATAATAAATAAATAAAAAATTGTTAAAAAAAATACTAACATTACGGCAATTGTTTTAGTTTTTTTTTTTTAGTTTTCTACAAATTTTTATATTTTGTGATATTTCTGTTTTGCAAGGAGCAAAAATCCAATAATATTTTATTATTATATATATATTTTTTGTTCTGAAAGTAAGAGAGAAAACAGAAGAAAAAAATAACGAGCGTCGATTAAAAAAATAAATCAATAAAAATTTTATTTAAAAAAAATTAATGCATTATTTAAACAAAACATAATTGACTAAAAGTTAATTCCAAGTAATTTTTTTTAAATAAATTAATAATTTAAAGTTTTTTGCACAACAAAAAATTTTAGAACATAATTAGAAGAAAATTATGCATTATACAAAACGTATTTTAGTTTTGGTAAGATAGATTTTTAATCACGAATATTATTTTGTTTTTTTAAATATTTTTGAAATAGTCAATCATTTTTCGCAGTCTTTTTGTTTTTCTTTTTATACTTGGTTGCACCTACTAATGTGCAATTTCTCATTTTGATATTTAATTTTTGTATTTCAAATTAAAATGCGACTTATTTTTATTTGGTTTTAAATTTTTTTAAAATTATTTTTAAACTTCACTTAACAATGTTATAAATTTACATTGATAATGGTTGATATTTTCTAAAGTAAAGTACATATTATTGACTGACATTTTATGCTTTGTTGTGCAAGAAACTTAATATTACTCAAATAACAATGCATTAATTTTTTTTTTCTATAGTTTTATTAATATAGCATAAAATTTATTTCCTAACCATTTTTTCTTTTTTAAAAATTTCATCGAACTCTATTCGATCTCTTATATAAAATATAAAATTTTAATTTTATAAAAACATCTGAAACGATAATAAGCAGAAGAGAAAAAACTGGTTGACTTTAAATAGCTTAAAATAAAAAAAAAACAAAAACAAACAATAAGAAACAAGAGAAAATAAATAATTAATTAAATTTTCTTTAAATAAAAAAATTAAAAAACAAATTATATTTAAAAAAAAGTTTTTGACCAGTAAACTTATTTCATTTTTTTTCAAATCAAATTTTTTTACTTAAAATGTAATTTTAAAATATTACATCAATCAATTAAAAATTTAAATCAATTAAAAAAAAATAAACTATTTTTTTTAAATAGGTTTACAGGCATAGTTGACACACCTTTCATTAAACTTTTTTTTGCTTTTGTTTTTTAATAATGATTTGTTATTAATATCAATTTAGAAAATTCGAAGTAATATTTTTTTTTAAATAAATTTGCGCAGACCCATATTAATGTGCATTCAGGTATTCGCACATTCGGTACAAGTTTCGCAATTCGCAAGTTTTTAATTATTATTGATTCACATCTCTGATAAGAACTTAAAAAAATAGATAAAAAAAAGAAAAAAAAAATCATTGAGTTTTGTCTTTTTTAGTAAAAAAAAAAAATTTTTTTTTTTATGTTGTTTTATATATTATGTATGTAGAATTTAAGTAGATTAATTGTGCTCGAAAAATTTGTTTATTTTGTCTTTAAATTTAAATATTGCTTCATTTTCAATTTTAAAAGTATATTACTAACATAAATATAACTAAATTACCTATATATATATATATACATATATTTATTATTTAATTTACCCTTAAAAATATTTAAAATACTTGTTAACATTTTTAAAACTTTGAAAGAGTAAACTGATCTAAATGTAAGAAGTTTAAAGTTAAAATGTGAATCTTCAATAAAAATTGAGTTATATTTTAATACAAATATATGTACAATGTATTATGATTCTTCTACTAATAAGATCAACAAGATAAATGTGAAATTTAAGGTTTTTTTTTAAAACAAGAATTTATACGAAATACAAAAAAAAATGTTTTTATTTAAATAGCAATATCTATAATAAATTATTTTAATTCTACGTCGGAAGTAAAATTATAGAACTGTAGAATTAAAAAAAATTAAAACCTGAAATCAAGAATCAATTTTGTTTAATGTTAAATATTATATGTGTACTCCGTAAAAGGACAAAAAATTTGAAAAAAAAGAAACGTCGAAATACATGCTAGGATATTTCACATTAAAACTTTAAAACTTCTACATAATCTAAGGACTTTTAGATTTATTTTTTATTTTTTAATTGAATATTTGTTACTTATATACACATACTATGGTTAGAGTCGTGTATCATCAGAGAGTTTTTCATAGGTCTCGTGTGTCTCACCTGACATCATCATGCTTCTGCAATTAATTCAAGCAGAGAAAAAATAGAAGAGAGAAAAAAAAATAAAAACCGCGACATTAGTTTTATAAATTAAAAAAAAAATTTTAATTATACAATTTTATGTATATATATAACATACTTATGATTTTATGTTATCAACTTTTTAATAAAAAAAATATATATGAAATATCTTTTTTAAATTTTTCCGTCTTAAAAATAAATAAATAAACCTTGTATGAAAAATAATTATTTACATAAAATTTTGTTTTTTATTTCTTAGTTCTTTTTTCACATTTGTAATTACCTGTTTCCAATTTGGCTCGTTTACTTGGAGAATGTTTGTCTATGCCATAAGGTTCTTCGTATGAAGTTTGATTTTCACCATTATCGTTAACTCCCTAAAATACACGATTTGAAATATTGTTAATTAGTAAATACAAAATATTTAATTTGTTGACATATTTTTGTTATCACTATAATTTTTAAAACAAAATTTAATATTTTATTTTTTATGGGAAATAAATTATCACAAGCATAAATTCACTTTGAAAAGAAATTGATATACATACTTATATACGTATACATATTGTATACAAATTAAAAAAAAAGATATTTATTATACCTACAGATAGACACCCTATTTATACACCCCCCCAATTTATTTTATGCTTACGCTCCCCTACCACTCCCTTTAAACTTAATATTAGAAAAACTCTTTCAAACCATTATTTTATACATTTTACTTTGTTTAAAGTAAATAAAAACGCATTAAGTTTTGATATTTAAAAAATAAAATTTGCTTGTAGTTTGTGGAGATGTTTTTTTAAAATTAAAATTAACTTTTTCATAATTCTAATAAACTGCCGCCATCTTTTTTTTTCACAAATTTTTTTTCACTATTTTCAAAACATTTTTAATCATTTCTTACCATTTCGTTCAATCCGTTCATAATATTTTTAATAATTCAAAGACAGAACTTTCCTTCTCTTTTATATTACACTTATTTCAACTGTAACAAATTATTTTTATTTTAATAATATTTTCAATAAATTTTCACACAAGCCATTCACAATTTAATAATTTTCGATCTAGATAGCACTATAGCAGTACCTAAGAAGCCTTAAGTTAGCAAACAATAATACCACAACGCTACAAAGTAATTGACAAAATAGTTGATAGCGTAAACTTCAAACTCAAAATTCGTTAAATATAAGTTTACATAAATGTATTATACAAAAGGCCCGCCCAGTCTCTCACTCCTACAAGTGCAGTTATTATGAGCATACGTTTCATACCCATTTACATTCACCAACAACCTAAATTTTAGGTGGAAAACTATGCATCTAATTTTCTTTATTTTTGTAAAATCTTGCTCAAGAATTTCAATTTTCACACTAAGGTTCTTCACAATTTAAAAAATCTTTCAAAATAAAGATATAAACATTTAATTTTTCTCGTAATAGATGTCACAACATTCAACATAAGAAATTTTGTTATTCTTTTACTTTACATATAAAAATTCAGATCCATGAAATGTATTCTTTCAGATCCATTTTCATTAACCGTGGTACATTTATCGCACCATTCAGTGAAATGAAAAAAAACAGAAAAATGGATATGTGGATCCACCGCCTTACGACACTGAACGCAACCTATGATCAAAATTTTTAAAACTCTACACAAATGTTCTCACAATATATTGACATCTCGTGACAATTTTTGGTTACTGGGGATGGTTGTGGATTGACATCGTCGACGTCACACGTCAGTGTCATGAAATGATTTGTAGTTTGTTGAAGTGGAAAGGAGACCTATCTACTATCTAGTCTACAGCTACACTGCAACTACTGACGAGTCTACTTCTACGTTTCTACTCTACTACTAGCGCTAGCGCTAGGATTGAATTTGGGTTGACGTTGAATGGAGTATGAAATTGAAATATGAATGTTCAATGTTGATTGTGGAATTTATCATTAAATTAAAAGAGATACTTAATTCTTATTTTTAATTTTAATACATTAAAATACAATGGAAGAAGAAAATAAAACTACCGAGAAAGAATTAAACACAGCTACAGAAGACGTCTCAAATATTGTTGAAAAGAACAATGACATTTGCGAAACAGTTCCTTTCGAAAAACAAATCAACAACAAACCAGAATTGGAAAAAACCACGCATACAACGAATTCAGTTGAATCAGCTAAATGTTCCGAAAAAAATTTACCATATGATGAAGAATATGCTAAACACATTTCCTATCAAGAAAATGGAACAGCAATTTATACTGATCCTAAGACTAAATTAAAATATAAATTTTCGAAAATTACAAATAATTGGGAATTAACCAAAGAAGATATTACGGAAGGAAATCCATATGAAAATGAACATTATCGATGGTGTTTTGAAACTAATCAATGGCTACCTAAAGTTGAGTCTACCGTTCAGTATTCATCAGAAGATGGATTTCACACATACAAAGACGAAGACGGTACTGTTTTCTTTTATGATCCTGATAAAAAGGCCTGGTTTCCAAAAATTGATGATGATTTTATGGCAATTTATCAATTAAATTACGGTTTTGATAAAGATGGTAATCAAAAA
Organism: Argyra leucocephala; assembly: GCA_963942445.1. Classification (NCBI taxonomy): domain Eukaryota; kingdom Metazoa; phylum Arthropoda; class Insecta; order Diptera; family Dolichopodidae; genus Argyra; species Argyra leucocephala. The sequence goes on along the minus strand of OZ012681.1, from coordinate 59,561,051 downwards.
AGAAAAGTTGTTGACAATGATGGGTTTAAAATTCCTGTATCAATAAAAGAAGACATGGCAGAAAAAACAAACGCAAAGGTAACAATTATTTCTTAGAAATTTAAAAATATTATATAATCATATAATCATTTTTAGAAAACGGATCAAGAAAAATTAAACAATGAAGCTTCACAAGCTAAAAAACGAAAAGCGCCGGAACCACCAAAATGGTTCGATATTGCTCCAAATGAAAACACTAAGGTATATGTTTCAAATCTGCCTCTTGATATAACCGAACAAGAATTTGTGGAATTGATGAGCAAATGTGGTCTAATTATGAAAGATCAAAAGACACAAAAATTTAAAGTAAAATTGTATGTGGATTCGAATGGCATATTAAAAGGTGATGGCTTGTGTGATTACATTAAAGTTGAATCAGTTGTTCTAGCTTTAGACATTCTTGATGGATACTGTGTTCGTGATAAACAAATCAAAGTCCAGGTAGCCAAATTTGAAATGCGTGGAGAGTATAATCCTGCGTTAAAACCTAAAAAGAAGAAGAAGGATAAAGAAAAGATGGCAAAATTAAAAGAAAAACTATTGGATTGGCGACCAGATAAAATGCGTGGAGAAAGATCTAAACATGAACGAGTTGTTATAATAAAAAATCTTTTTGATCCGGAAATGTTTGAGGAAAAAGTGGAATTGATTTTGGAATATCAAAATGATTTAAGAGAAGAATGTAGTAAATGTGGTAACGTTCGGAAGGTAGTTGTATATGATCGTCATACAGATGGAGTTGCATCTATATCAATGTCTAATCCTGAAGAAGCTGATTTGGTTGTTCAAATGATGAATAGAAGATTTTATGGAAAACGAAGACTAGTGGCAGAAATTTGGGATGGTAAAAGCAAATATAAAATTGAAGAGACAACAAATGAAGAAACAAATAGATTATCAAACTGGGATAAATTTTTGGAAGACGATTCTAATAACCAAAATAATCAACACAAAACAAAAAATATAATAAATAGTAACGAAAATTTATCAAGTCAAAAAGAAAAAATTAACTGTGAAATTACGGAACCAACAGAAGTAATTGCTTCTGAGTCAAACGACAAGAATAAAATTTAAGTTGTTTCTTTTAAATTTATGTTAAGAAAATTATTTTCATAATAATGTGAAACCAATGTAAAATATAAAAGATCTTGTTTTATTATTTTGAAAAAATAAAAATAGTTTTATTAATTTTTTTGATATAGAAAAATGAACAACACCACCATCCGTGAAAAATTCTTTTGAAATGCAGATCAAATACAAAATTTAATAATACAAGACAAAATACAGTGGTTTCATTTGATGTAACCATTATCCAAATGTTTCAAAAGTTGAAGCATTAACAATTGTAAATATGTAGTTGATTGGTAAACAGCCACTTTTCCTATGTTTTAGATGTTTTAGAAATTTATTCCCGATCTACCAAATTAATGGAACAAAAACATTTGTAGCTCAATGAGAGATTGCTATAAGTTGCCGGAAGGAACCAACATGGATGCACCCTTGTTTCATAACTGATACATACTTATCGTTCATCTTGAAATAGAATTTGTGAGAAAATACAAATATGTATGACATACAAAAAATTCTTAAGTCAACATTCTGCAATCGAAAGCATTTACAACGTACTAAACGTTCAAATAAAATCAAGACTCAATTTATTCACATTATTCAAATAAAATAAACTATTACAAAACAATAGAAGTGTTATTTAGTTATGCAGGAAATTTAGCAGATAAACAGTTATAAACCATTTTCATAGAACTATCTAGTAGCTAATCAAATTTACTTAGAAACTCAAAGAACAAAACAACAGAATAAAAAATACTGCTGAAATATATCAGAAGTAAAGAATAAATAAAAATTTATGTACATAAAAATGAAATTAATTTGAGTTTTTTTTTTTAATATTAATTTATTTATATGTAATTTGAACATTTTCTTAAAATAAGGTAATAAACTTTATAATAACCACTTTTTTGTTTGCAAATAAAAAAACAGCCTTTGATTTATGGTGTTCAAAATTTATAACTCCAATAATTACGAACATTATTTTAAATCATCATTATTATTCTTATTATTCAACTTCGCATTTATTCTTCAATTTGTGATGTTCTAATCTTGGAAAAGCTCTAAAAGATTTGCCGCATGAACATCGGTAACAAGAACCATGATTCATTTTGTGACGGTTATAAAATTTTTTATTGTTAGTTTTATAGTCGCATATTGAACAATAATATTTATAACATTTCTTTCCAATCGTTTCAATATCAATTCCTTCAAGTAATTTTATTACTTTATTTGTTGGCCATTCCAAATGTATTGCATATCTATGTTCCAAATAATCAATTAAATCCTCAAAATCTAAAGAACATGTTTCACATGTAAATGATCTTAAATTATGATTTATAATCCAATTTCTCTCGCATTTTTTGTGCTGCTTACTTCGGAAATGATTTGTAAAGAATTTCATTGAGTATTTGATTTTGCAAATTCGACATTCCAAAGCTACATGTGATAAATCTGAAGGTAATTCAGGAATATTTCGATTATTTTTAGCCAAATTTTCCATTTCCTCAAAAAATTGTGTTAAGGTACATTTATGATGAGTTCCATGACGATGAGTAACCAGTTCATATAAACTCTTAAATTTAGTTGGCTCATCACCTTTATTACAAAAATCACATGCAAATACTTCATCAATATTATATTTTTTTAGCCATTCCTTTTGTGAGCTCAAATGAAATTGTCTAGTAAAATGTTTCCTACAAAAGTACAAAATAATTGATATTTGAATACAAAATATGTATATTTATAGATAATTTCAAATGTTTGAATTAAACCAATAGATGTCACTAAATTCGAATTCTGTTGATGCAACATATCAATAATGTTTATATACATCTTTAATAATAAATAATGTTGTTCGCGAAATAAATGTTTTTCACTTTCTAATTTTATCATTTTTTATTTATTTTTATAAATAACATTGCATAAAGAAATATTACTAAAAAATTGTTATTAGAACAAAAAGATGGATTTATCAAATTTTTTGGTTCGAAACTGTCCAAAAACAGCAATGTATATTCCAAATTTTATTACATTAGACGAAGAACAAAATATATTAAAAAATATAGAGAAAACACCAAAACCTAAATGGACTCAACTATCGCATAGAAGATTAATAAATTATGGAGGAATACCACATCCAAAAGGAATGATTGCTGAAGAAATTCCAAATTGGTTAAATATTTTTGTAGAAAAAGTAAATAACCTTAATGTTTTTGAAACAAAAAAAGCTAATCATGTCTTAATTAATGAATATAATCCCGGCGAAGGAATAATGCCACATACAGATGGACCCTTATTTTATCCTATTATAAGTACAGTTTCTTGTGGTTCATATACAATATTAGAATTTTCAAAACAAAACCCAAATCATAGTTCTCAGGTAGAAACTGAAATGGGAGAAGGTTCTAATAATAGAAATGGTGATAATGAAGGAGCAAAAATTAAAAATAAATGTTGTTTTAGTTTATTGTTGGAACCAAGAAGTTTATTGATTTTAAAAGATAATATGTATATGGATTATGTCCATTCTATAACTGAAGTAAATGAAGATTTAATAAATGAATCCATTTCCAACTTAGAAAATTGTGAACTTTCATATAAATATGGAGATCGACTTTGTCGTAAAAAACGATTATCTTTAACAATACGTCATGTTCCAAAAACATCGAAATTAAAATTAAATTTTTCTAAATAATTCTTTAAAATTTTAAAAGTATTTTATCACAACAATTGTTATATGTAAGATTTTAAGATAGTATTTATTTTTTGTGAATATACTACATATAATATATTATAATATGCTTTAATACTTTTGCGTTTCATTATAATTTATATTTATATAAATAAAATAAATGTATGACTTACATGTAGACATCATTTCTGACAAAATTTCGGCTACAAATTCGACACCAAAATTTTGTTTTCTCCATTGTTTTAACGAATTCATCTTCATCCACATATTTCTGCTCAAGAAAACCCTTAATAAAATCTTTTGACACATATTCTGGTAAAATGCAATCATCAATTGCACCACAATCACTTTTATTCAAATGCGTTATTATTTTATTATATGAGGTAAATGCCTGCCGACAAACACAAATATATGGATTGGATTTACTATGATATTGATTATTATGATCATAAAAGTTCAAATGACTTTTAAATGTTAATTGACATTCATAACAAACTTTATTATCTTCAGGATTGCAGTTATTCTCATGCATTCGTAATTTTCGATAATATTTATTGATTTTTCCACATTTATAACACACTAAAGATTTTTCTCCGTGCGTTTTTTCATGACCATTAAGTTGTACACGATTATCAAATAGTTCATCACAATCTTCACAAGGTATTTTACCATTAGGTAATCTTTTCTTTTTTATTTTTGGAATTATTTCTGGAAAAGGTATTTCTGTTAAACCATCATCAGATGAATAATCAGAAAAATCTGGATAATCTGGTTGAATCAAATAATTTCCAATTGCAATATCTTCATCATTTTCTAAATAATATCCATCACCAATATCAATTTCATTTTCTTCTAAAATATTCTTTAAAAAAAATATTTCTTATATTCGAAAATAATGAAAAAGAAATTACTTACTTCAGATGAAGGTTCATCGATACTTTTTTCGTTATTTGAACTAAACAGCTCTAATATTTCTTCAACACATTTACAATCACGGTTATTTAAGTTTAAATTTTTAATTTTTTCTTCCCAAAGTTCTTCAGGCAAATTACATTGAACAGAAGAAACGCTATAACTTACTTTTTCATTCGTAAATTTTTTAACAGACTTATCAGGACATATTGTTTTTGGTAAATACCTATAATTGTTTGTATTATTTAAGGTAACTTTTTCAACTGATTCCATGGAATTTTCCGAGTCTAGAATAAATTTAACATTAATTAAAATACAGTAAGTTAATTGAAAAGTTATTTTACCAATAATATAGTTTTTTTTTATTTGACTATTTACTCGTTTTAGCATCCAATCAAGCATTTTAGATATATCATTTTCATTATAGCTATGCTGTAAAATTGACTTAAAACGTTGTTTCATTCGATTTTTCCTGTCCCAATTATGAAAATACTCATCATTTTCATCATAAAAACAAGGATTATCTTCAATAAAAGTAATAATATCAATCAATAATTTTGGATCTTCCACTCTGGTCTTGTAAAGTTCTTCAATCTTCGAGTTACATATATGAAAAATTAATTACAGAAATGTAATATTTATTACACAAACTTACATTCACTGTAGGATACATCAATTTATTTCGATGAAGATTTGTTAAATTATCATAATTTTTTACTAAAAATTTACATTCATCAAACCAACACCATTTAATATTTTCTGGTTTATCAATTGAACTATAAAACTTTTTTATTATATACTTAATAATTTTCATTAAACGTTCTCCTAATTATAAAACATACATTATATGAAAAGAAAATAAATAGGTTTGGATTTATAAAATAACAAACCTGTCATAGCTGGTGTAAATGTTTTACCAAAAGTTGTCAATTCTTTTTCTTGAAATTTTTTATCTTTATACAAACCCATTTCTTTTTTATAGTAATACGGTTTATTTCGAAGAAATTTTATTACTTTTAATGTAATAATTTCATCTTCTTGTGCGATTTCATCTGTACATTCAAAATATAATATTTTATATGGATCTATTAATTCATTTTCCGAAATTTGTGAATAGTTTTCTTCATCCAAATTATTTTTGAGCCCTAAGGTATTAAGTTCAAATTCAACTTCGTCATCTTTTTCATCAGATTCCTGAATCTCATCTAGATCATGAATCTCGTCATCATAATCATGAGAGTCAATTTTGAATTTAATCTTGAAGTTGTTCATTGCAAAATTTAAAAACAAATAAGTAAGATATCTTTGACCTTACCTCATTTATACTATCATCTTTAGTTTCATCTTGGTTTTCATCTTGATTTTCCTTGATAGTTTGTATTTCTGTATAATAATACTCGTTGTTTCCTAAATTATCTAAAATTTCAATTATTAAGCGACATAAAAATTAAGTAAGTATATTTTTTAAATTAAAAAACAAAACACTTACAATCTATGCCTGACGAAAATTCTGTTATCTCAACCTCAATTTTTGGTTTTTTATCACATAATAATTTATTGTCATCTAACTTTCTTTTCAAGCCTTTATTGAAGAATTGGTTTAATTTTATTTGGATAAAGTCTTCTGTTCTACTGAACAAAGCACTATACATAAAACTACATTCAATAACATTTTCCCTAAATTTCCCTAAATCATTAATTTTATATTTGGAACAGTCATCTTCAATTATTTGCTTCGCTAATGTAATATCTTTTCTCAAAGCGGTTATTTTATCCAAAACTGTTCTACCTGAAAATGTATTTATTAAAAATAAAACTAAATAGACAAAAACAACAACACGTACTTGTTTTGGGTGGTTTTAATGATTGTCCAAACTCTGTACACTCTTTAATAACAGTATAAGTTTTATAATTTTCATGACTTCTATTATAAAGGTATTCTCTTTTACGAAGGAATTCTATTAAACTTTTGAAATCGCAAATATCCTTAAAAAATGTTGTTTAAGATACATTAATCAAAACTTTTAAGTATGTTTACCCAATCTGTCATTTTTTCCTTTTGTTCAAATTATGTTCAATGTAAAAATCTGAATAATTTTTGTGTTAAGTTAAATTACTAAATTACAAAGAATATTACTCACTGAACAGCGCAATATAACTTCATTTTATTCTCTAAACAAACTTTTAATAATAAATGTCAAAAGTGTCATGCTCATTCATGGAACCGAAATGCCCCTGTTTATACGAGGCAGAAATCTACCTTCATGTTTATTGCCCCTGTTTATACGAGGCAGAAATCTACCATCATGTTCATTCGTAAGCCCATTTTTATACGAGGCAGAAATCTGCCGCAGATCTTGATATTTCAATAATCTGACAGCGACAATCGCAGAAATCTACCACTTTTCTACCCGTATAAACATGCATAATGAAAAATTCATATAATCATATACAGCATTTGTGACATATGATTATGAACTTGTTGGCATAACAGAATCAAACTGACGTGACGATTGACGACTGATGTGACGACTGAAGGAGACTTTTGATATAATTCTCTGTAAAGAAAGGAGCAGAATTTTCAATTTAAAGTTCTACAAAATTAAATACAAAGCTGTCTAAGTTTCAACAAATACAAATCTTTACGTTCAGAACTTTTTTCAGAGGACGTATTTTTTCTTGTTAAGATCAATCCTGAACAAAAAACGAGCATAAAAAGTGTGCCCTGAACAGAGCGCAATATTATAACTTAAAACTTAAATATTCTGAATTAAAAAAATAAGATTGAGCTCGAAAAATATTCTTAAGTGCTTGTCACGTCGATTTGAAAATTCATGGTTTCGTGGTACTTTCGTATTTTGATACTAATTGATATATTTTTTGACAGTAATGAAAATTTTTTTCCGTATTTCAAAACATGCTCCTGAGCTTGATTTTTCGTGGTATTGTGGTTTGGATGTCAAAGTAATATTTACATTTACCTTGTTTTGAAATAAGTTTTATTTAAAATGGCAAATAAAGCTATTATTTTAAATTTAATCAATTAAATTTACATTCTTTATTTTAAATTTAATTTTTTTTGTCACAAAATTTGAATTACAACAGTGGTTTTGAAATATGTTACAAAATACCACAAAATACCAAAAAACGGTTGTCACGTCGATACGGCAAAAAAATTTCATTACTGTAAAAAAAATATCAATTAGTGTCAAAATACGAAAGTTCACGAATCTTCAAATCAACGTGACAATGACAAGCACTTTAATTAAATCTATTAAAAGGACCTTGTAACTCTTTACGCCACTAAAATCTTAAATGAAATAATCAAAAAGCATTAATTAAATATTATTAGCATTCCATAGAAATTAATAGATTGTATGAATGAATAGGATTAGTAACTATCTATTAGCTCTAACTAGTCATTAAGTTATCATATGATACTTCGTTAATTGTTTGATATGATTCTATATGACATAACGAAATAATAACATTCATAAACAATCATAACCTAACTTAACTATAGTTGTCATACCTAACCTAATACAAGGCGTCTTAAATAGACAAGCCACAACATTCAATTCAAAATGGCGTCACAGAAAATAAAAAATGTAAACAAAGAAATTTCTTATATGAGATTTTTCAGTTCATAAGAATTTTGGAGTGATGCGATGTTTTTTTTTAAAACTTTTAATTCAAAAATCTAATTGCAATTTTAAAAATCTAATTGATTTATTTAAAAAAAAAAACTAAATTGAAAATAAAGTTTTTAATTCAAAAATCGAATTGGATGTTTAAAAAGGTAATTTACTTTAAAAAACTAATTGCAAAAAAGTGTTAAAGAATATATTATGTAATTGGAAAATAGTATTTTGTGTTTCAAAAGTAAAATAAATTTGAACAAATTGTTTCATGTAATGTTTTTTTTTTGTTTTAAGTGTTCAATTTATTGTCAATTAATATTTTACATAATTCTTAAATAAAACTAAACAGAATATTATATTTTTGTCTTATCAATATATGACTGAAGTTTCAGTTCTCGTATTAATTTTTTTGTTTGCATTGTATTTGCTATTTCTAAACAATTTATTTTTTCTATTATCAAATGCTTACTCTAAAATGTAATCAAATAATGCAAATATTAAACACTCATGCAAACACAAAAAAAAATTTCAAAATCAGCTGTTATATAATAATAATTTCAAAAACAGCTGTATATTAACCAAAAAATAATTTTGACAACAAAAAACAAAGAAATTTTTAAGTAGGTAAATTTAAACAGTTCATGTCGTGTCGTGTAAAATAATTTGTTAACAAATAAAAACCAAATAAGTTCGTATTTTGGTAAAAAAATTTTTTTATTTTACATAAATATAAGGTATCTAATTCAAAAATTCATTTCAACATAAAATAAAAATTTTAAACAACTAAATTTAATAAAAAAATAAATAACATTTCATTTCAACATAAAATTTTAAAACAATTAAATTCGAAAAAAAAATAAATATTTCAAAATATTATTTACTATTCCTTGCAAATGTTTGTACAAACATTTAATTAAATTTTTTGTTATTTTACATCATTTCGATCAAAATTTTATTTCTTTCTTTCAAAAAACTTCAACTTTCTTTTATTGACTTTCTATTACCCTTTTTTTTAAATGTCGTTAAAAATATGAAATTTTTTAATTTATCTGATAATTCGGATTGAGTTCGATTTTATTTTTAAAACTTTTGGAATTCTATTTGAAGGATCACATTTAGAGCGTCAGTAGGACAAAGCACCTTTCCAGTTCCTGCTGTTCTTTGTATTCTCCCAAGTTTGGTAATGTTATGACTATAGTCAATGTAGAACTCAGAGTCAATGTCAGTAAAATTATATTAAAATAACTAATAATTATCCATATTATATTGTTTACTTACAAATGTACTATTAGAATTACCATCTTTTTCTCGACCGATATACGAACAATCAAACCAATTAAAAAAAATTAATAATTTAAATAAAAAATCAATTTTATAATAAGTGTATCTATAATATTTATTAAAATATTAATATTAAATGTATAAAACGAAAAAACTCTACTACTGTTGCCGAAATTCAATTCACTCATTTTCTTAAAAACATAAAAATTAATTATTATTGAACAAAAAGTGTAAAATTGCAGTACCGTACTTAATTAGGAACGAAAAGGTGATTCTACCTAAGTTACTGTCAAGAACGTAAAAAAAAAATGGAAGTATTATATATATAATTAATATACATATTTCGGTTTTTTGAGATCATAAATGATGATTTTTTAGCAGCTAACAAATAACACAAACTGGCAGCCTGAAGTTAATACAGTTATACAATATAATAATAAAATAAATAAATTTAACGTCAAAATTTACAAAATTTGACTTTTGACAACACCTACTGAATATTTTTAAGAGGACAATATTTACGCTTCAGACAAATGCGAGAAAACTCGTTACAAAAACTTAACTTTAACTTTATTAACAAACAGGTACTGTAACTAAGTTTGCGTAAAACAATATTTTTAAGCTAAAATATTTTTTTTTTTTAATGGAATTTAATTAATTGATACAATAACCGAACATTTCGTTTTCCATTCGGTCTGGGTGCCAAGCCAAACGAACAACGAACGGGTGGTAAGCCTATGTACTATACATTTGATGAATTTCTTAGACCGTACATCGAATTTTTTTCTCTCATTCTCTTGCTCATTCTCAATATCTTACAGGCAGTAATACAGATACAGTATGTATAATTTATATCTCATAATTTACTCATATTCTTTTTCTATTTATTGAGGAAAAAAAGGATTATATTAACTTGCAACATTATTGCGTGTGTGTGTGTGCATCCATATAATAAACATACTGTCTGTCATTACTAAATTGGTAAGAACTAAGAACTGAGATTTCAAATATTTTTTATCCCTATTTATAATAGGTTAAGAGTCATTGAGTTTGCGATATTCTTTTTAGTTAAATTTTTTTTATACAGTTTTTTTCATGATTTTTTTTTCACTTTAATATTTCTCTTTTTTTTTCTTAAAAGTCAACAAACAACTAAAATTAAATTTGAACCGTACATGTATACAGAAGAAGGATAAAGTTTGAAATGTTGATGAAATGGAATTAAGTTCAATAAAAATTAAAATAAAATATCACGAAATTATGCAAATCATGCATAATGAATCTTTAATTATAAGAAAGTCTATTTATTATGTTTGTAGGTATTTATATTGTCTTAGGCTTGTGTTGTATGACGAGAAAATTCAATTCATTATTGGAACCCTGAAGTTGTTGTTCCTTAATATACAAATGCAAATATATATATACAAATATATATACAAATATATACTTGTAGCCCTTGTAGGTAGGTAATTTTTGATGATAATTTTAAAATTACACCTGTCGATTATGTTTTATTATGATGGAAAGAAGTTTTTCATTTTGTGACAGATGTCGTTAATTGTACCGAAATATAAGTATGTGTGTGTATATATAGGTTATTATATTCGTTCGTATGCCATGTTAGAAAAACTATCTTTAGAAATTATTATATTTTTTAATATTGACTTTTTCAATTTTTTAATCTCTCTCCACACACAGTCCACTTTATATATAGCTCTATTGAAAGTTTTACAACACAATATGATATTCTATGATTCAAGAATACTAACTACACTTCTTAAACTTAAACTTTTAGGATTTAATTGTAGTTTTTATTGCTGAAACTTTTTTGTCTCATATTGATGGTGAAAAAACAAAAACCCGGGCCGGGATCCAAACTTAAAACTATTAAACTATTTATTTATATAGCTAAAGTACATATACGAGTACGTTTTTTACATACACGAGTACGCGCTCTACCTACTGCGCCACCCAGCGTGTATACATACTTACATAAAACAAAAAAAAAAATCAAAGTTCCGAACGCCTTACATTTAGTTAGAAAATAATTTTGTAAATATAACTAGACCTAACTTTAATTCAATTAAATAATTGTATAAGATATTCAAATTTAACGATTATTTCAGTGAACAAACAAAATTAACATATATTTGTTTTAATCAGTCTTGTTTCGTTTACACGCTGTATCGTGTAGCGTAATTGGTAGAGCGCCTGCCTTTCAACTGAAAGATAAAAATATTGAGTTTCTTGGTGTTCTTCTTCTTGTTGCGATTGTTCCCACTGAGGAGTTTATTTTGGAGGTAAGCCCACGTAACATCTTATTGTTATAAAAATAAAATTAGTGATATAAGACTCTTATATGACTCCCGATAAGCACTAAATTTAAAATATAATGATGTTTTTATGGGAATAATGTGATAATGGGATTTTCAGAAAGTGCTACAGCAATGTTTTTATAAGTCTTAAAGTGCGTAATCCAGGATTAAAGTGTTGTTAAAAGAATAGAATTGCTAGAATAGAAGTAGTAGTGTTATTATTTTTGAAGGGCAATGTATTTTTTTCAATTTCGAAAGTAAGCAAAACTTATTTTTCATCTCGAGACCTTTTAAAAATCTATAAAGCATATCTAAGACCCAAGCTCGAGTATAACTCACATTTATGAGCAGGTGCACCAAAAACTGCTTTAAATTTTTTGGACAAAGTTCAAAACCGCGCCATTCGTCTTATAGGCGGCATAAATGTGACCTCATCCCTTATACCACTTGGTCATCGTCGTATTGTTGGAGCACTTACTCTATTTGATAGATATCTGTGATAGATATCTGCTTAGTGTTGGCACTTGTTCTGAGGAATTAAAATCACTTCTTCCTCATCTTAAGCAATTCCATCGCACAACACGAGAGGCATCAAGTGCCCACCCTTTCACAGTGGAAATTCCGAGATGGTTTAAGTCTGGTTATGGAAACTCCCAATGAGAGAAGGATTTTTTTTTATGACTTACAGAGGCTTAAGACGAATATTAACAACATTGTTCGCTCTTTTTTAATTAACCAATATTTTCCATTTTTTAAATTAAATTAAAATAAAATATAGGTAATCAAATTGTTATTACTGTATAGAATCATAGAAGTGAACTGTCGTCCCGTAATTTTATTCTGTTTATTCCAACTCTGAGATGGAAACAAAAAGAATACGTTCGGAATATACGGAATAAATAAAAAAATACAGAACAGAATATTTGGAATATTCCGAATGAATAAAAAAACGCTTTTTGACATATTCTGAATATTCCGAATATTCGGAATGAATAAACGAAAACAACCATAAACTCCATAAAATTATTATATTAAAATAAAAAAAATACCTTTCTCACTCTCGCACAACATAAATTATTTCAATTTGATTTAAAAATAAAAACAAATGCACAATAAATGTATATGCATATTGTATACTAATCCACACTACTTTGAATTGACTTTGAAGGGCCTCCTAAAATATTTCCTTTTCGCAAATCTTTTTATGTTTTGCTTAGAATTATCTTACCCATTGAAGCTATTTTTTGTTTTAGGTCTAGATTGTTTTGATTTTTTTTTGTAGTTTCATCATAGCAGTTTCTTTTTATGTAAACCATAGCTTCAACAAATTCGGGAGTGATTCATGATGGACAATGATTCCTTTTTAAGATTTTTTTTGTATACTTATTTGTTGAGTATTTTTCTACTGTAGTTTTTAATATGGAAGTAATATAACTACACAAGTCTGTAGGATTTGTTATCAGTACATGCTGATACTGAATATGTTCAATACTTCAACATTTACCTTTTCATAGTCAATAATAGTTTTTATTGAATACGAGTCTTCCTTAAAGATGATCAATAATTTGATCTCAATAGTAAAATTTAACGCATTTCCTTAATTATGTATGACATGCGGATCTATCGTATAGTTTTACTTTTAGATTCTATATTTTTGAGTTTGTTATCCTGTAATTGTACGATTTTAGTATATTTATTATAGATAATTATTTTAATATTTCAAACTATGGTGGTTAAATTATTTATATAACTCTGTATTAAATATATAAGATATAGATAACAGAATTAATAAGGATACAAAAACTACCACGGCCGGTTTATTTTTATGAATAACTGTTCAAAATTTCAGAACTTTATTTTTAAAACTATGAGCGTGTTGCGTGTATAGCGACCAAACAAGCAAACTTTTCCTTTTATAAGTATAAAGAGATGTATATATATATATCCACTTTTCACAGCTTTTTGCAACCTTATTCAACATGTTGAAAAATTTAAAAGAAGCACTAATTAATATCCAATCACATCTACTCTCCCCTTAGATTTAACAAAAATGAAATATTTTTATTCATAATAATTTCATAGGTAATTATTTTAAGTTCATCCTACTAAAATTTAATTACTTAATGTTAATTAAGGAACAACACCGTATTACTGCAAAAAATTAAAAAAAATTAATTACCAAATTAACCCTGCTGTTAATTGGATATGTAGGTACCATATGAAATTTTAAAAATTTATAATAAATGCTTACGAGCATCTCTTCTTATGTTAGGTACAACATTATATGCAAAACATTACCATCAACCATTTAAAAATTAGTGACATATTTTACATTTTTGCAACAAAAAAAAAACAAAACAAAAAAAAGAATAACATTTTTTTTTTGTTTATTTGTGCATTTCAATATCCTGCTGTAAAAGAATTAACTCCAGTTTTTATTTATGTTTTAAATTCAATTTTCAATTTTTACCGCCTACAAAGGCTCATAAAATTATTATTTTTTTTTTGTTTTTTTAAGTGTAAAAATCTTATATAGCAATGTAAATCACTACCCACTTGTAAAAAACAAATAAAATATAAGCCTTTTAAAATAATATTTAAGAATCTTAGCAAAACGAACTTTTTATATACATATATATATATATATATATATATTATATATACATTTTTAATTTATACATAATATGTACATATCCATAAAGGATCTTGTTGGTGGTGTGCATGGTAAGAACGTAAATACATTATATTATGAATCTGTATGAAATCAGAACCATCACTGTTTAAAATAACCTCAGAACCAGAACCAAGAATTTCAATTTCTGTAGTGTCCATTAAGTATATCGAATTAGTTAAAATATGTAGACTATCATTTTGGTAAACAAAAATAATTTTAAGAGTTTGTATAGGTGATACGTAATATAATAATCATTGATAATTTTTTTCTTTTTCGTCATTGATTCAGTCTTTCCGTAAGGTCACATATAGGTGATCTCAACAAATTTATTTCACGTAACATGATTTTCTGCTTTTACTTTGCTCTATGTTTCTTTCTGTAATGCGCTTGCTCCGTATAACAACCTTTCGATGTAAGTTGTGTCACCCCAACACATTTTATCTCGAGTACTCTAATTGCGAGTTATATTTTTGTAATATCAAAATGTCTACAATACTGTAATCCCATCCGTGAGGCATTGGCGCAGATAAAGTTCTTCAATTGTGGCCAAGTTCTTTGCCGGATACCTGTTTCGCCTAAGGTTGTTGTTCTCCATGTTTTTGGCTTTCCGATGAGTATTGAACAAGAAACAAAATGTTCAAGAATTTGATACAATACATATACTTAATAGAATTATCATTGTTCAATCAAATTCTTTAAGCAAAGTGTAATTCATGGATCCTTGCAATATAAGAGGGTAGTCCGAAAAATTTCCTGTAACGTCATATTTTTGTCAATATTATAAACTATTATGATTGCCATTTCAAAGAACCATCTTTTGTTGGTGGTTGTCTTCAATTTTCGAATCTGTTAAATAGTTTATTGTGAAACAGCTATCAGTTAACTTTTGTTCTTTTCAGATAATGAATAAATTTCAAATTTGTAAATTCCAATACAAGAGTACTGGAATGTATAGTGCTACGAGCGGAAGTAAACATTGCCGACACTATATTTTTCAGATCGGTTCAACTACTAGAGTATGCCGACGACACAGATATCACCGCCAGATCACATTGGACGATCGTCGAAGCTTTTGCCCAGATTGAAGAGAAAGTGGAACGAATGGGTCTCAAAGTAAATGAGGAAAAAACAAAATATATGTTTTCGATAAATAAAAAGACCTTTCAATATCATATTCGTTAAAATATCACTGTCGACGCATATTATTTCGAGGTAGTTCAGGAGTTTGCCTACCTAGGAACCAGCGTTAATTCCACAAACGACATCAAGTACGGGTTAGAATAACTCTTGCAAACCGTTGCTGCTTCGGTTTGTCGAAAAAATCTAAGGTCAAGTCCCTATTCCGAAGCACCCAAGCTTAAATCTACCAAACGCTTATACTCCCGGTTTCGCTCTACGAATCAGAATCATGGACACTGTTCAAAGCAAGTGAGTCCAAAGCAAGGTGCCACTGCCAAAAGCAAGGTGTTTTCAAGAAAAAAAATTTTCGTCTGTAACCTAAGTACCAAAGTAACTAAGTGTAGTCGTATTAATTTAACAAGCAATTCATAAGAAACCACAACTGATTTAATTATTTTTATGAGATGAACATTAATGTAAAAATAAAAATGTTTTTTATATAAAATTAGGTATAAACATATTCGCTTTTGATTGGCCGAAACTATAAAAAAAAAAATCAAGGTTAGTTAGAGCATTATATATGTTCAATAACCTAGATGAAATTATCTTTTTTTTGTTCTTGACAGTAACTTTGGTAGAATTACCTTTTCGTGCTTGATTAAGTATACGGTATTTCAAGTTTTTACTCTCTAAGAATCACCCAAGACAATCATCTAAGATTAATCGTGGTTTGAGTAATTAATAAGGTTTTGTTACTGGATGGTACATGATAACATTAGGCCATATGTACTAATGCCTGTTATAGGACACATCTATGGTTCTACATGTGGCTTAGTGTTATGACAACAATGGAAGGTTAAGATTGTAGTTATCTCCTCTGTTAAACTAAATTAAAATATTTTTGGTATTTCGAAATTTATTGGAGTTCAAATTCTTCCTAAACTGTTGGACCACTAAATTTATTTATATATATATATATATACATAATACCATAATACTATCAAAATTGTAATGATTGTAAATACCTACATATATAAGTGCACATATAAAATATGTAAAATATAAAACATCACTCAGGGTAGCTTTACTTGCTTTAATAACGCTTATAAATTTTCTATGGGGATTAAAAACAAAATAAAAAGATAAAAAAAAAACACAAAATAAAGGATTAAAAACAAGTTAACTGACAATGGTATTAATTGAGGCGAATGTATCAAAAAAAAAACAAAACAAAAAGAAAAAAAATCGTTTCCAGTATATTTTTAAGAATCTGCCAAATTACTGGAAATCAGTAAACTAAAGTTATAAATACATGTGTATATAATATAGGTAAAATATTCGTATATAATATATATATATACAAATGTGTATGAACTTGATAAGTCCGTATAGAAATTGAATAAATTTCATTTTTATATTATTTTAAATAGATAGACAGATATTTAATATATGTATATATACCTAGGTATATATAACATAATCATTTATATAATATCATCCTAAAACCGATTTGTGATTTTTATACAGTTTGAATTTTTATGTTTATTATATTTTTATAACCGCGATTTTTTGTTGTTTTTTTTTTTAATAAGTTTTTTTTTAAATTTAATTTTATGTACATTATGTATGTACATATATTTGATTTTGAATTATAATACCTTTGAAAAATTCTTAAGTATTAAAATAATATTTTCTTTCTTTTATCTGGATAGAAGGTGTAATTAAGACTCATGAATCTCTGATCGACTAAAGAAAATTTCTTCATATCTAATAATATATTAGAACGCTAATAATGTCTGTAAAGCTT
Organism: Argyra leucocephala; assembly: GCA_963942445.1. Taxonomy (NCBI): domain Eukaryota; kingdom Metazoa; phylum Arthropoda; class Insecta; order Diptera; family Dolichopodidae; genus Argyra; species Argyra leucocephala. Next base: position 59,543,503 of record OZ012681.1, on the reverse strand, counting down.
TCCATCTAGGTGAATTGAAGTAAAAACTGCGTGAACTTTATCTACTTTTTGCTCTAGTATTGTACGGTATTTCGTTTCTAGTATTGTTTGGTATTGCGTCTAGTATTGTACGGTATTGCGTCTATAGTATTTGTGCTTTAATAAATTTTATAATATTGTGGTGTCCATCAATTAGTGCTTCTAGCTCGTCATTTGATTTTATTTGGTACCAATCACCAATCACCAATCGTCCATCGTCATTGGCACCAATCACTCACTATCGTCATTTATTTTGAGAACAAATAATTTTCTCAGTAGATATTTTTCTTTCGAGTACTTTCAAACTATTTTCGTCACTGATTGGCGCTGTCCAGGCTTCGCATCTATAGCGATAAGACCGGTTGTATTATGGTCTTGTACCTACATTCTTAATTTAATTAGGCTTTTAAAATTTTTAGATTTGAATTTTTAAGTTAACAAATTCAAAGACGATGAAAATTTGTTTTCGAGATTTTTACCCATTGTTATTTAATCTAATCTACGAATACATCAGATTTGTGTATGAATGAATTTGACGAGAAAAATTGTGAGTTTTGTAATTAATTTGACAAAAGAAATTTCGAAATAAATTCTTTTTATTTTTCTACTACTTACTACCAAATTATATGGAATAGGTCCATTCCATAATAATATAAAACAAATAACTTAAAAATATTCATTGAAGTAAATTTTTTGGGTAACATGCGTAATAGTCAAAAACATCACTAGTTATGTTTATATTTAAAAAATAAGTAAAATTTAATCCAATTTATGTAATTAATTTAAATTTGAATAACAGAGCATCTTAATATTTAACTGGTGCGCAATACTCAGAACAAACATTCACTTATTTTTACTCAAATAGCTGTCTGGCCTTGGATAGATTGTTTTGATCTGATTACCAATAGTCAATATCATTATCTAATGTTACATAAATTAATATATAAATAATCACCCATATTCTTGAAGACTCATCGCGTCAGTGATGAAAAATTCACCACTCCCATGTCTAAATAAATCTGTATTTCTATTTGTAGTCAACATAACAAAATTTTTTACAAATCTCAGAAAAACAAATTTATTTTGACGTGGGAGCGGGTCAATTTTTCTGACGTGATGAGTCTTCAAAAATATAGATCAATATGACTGTACCTCAAATAATTCAGTACATTAAAGATTATGAGCATTGAGTGAAGTCAATAAATTGATATATGTATTTAATTATTTGGAATTGTCCTTTTCTAAGTAAATCGGTTGAAAGATCTTTTTCAGCTTTGAAACGAATAAAATCGTATTCTTGTAATACAATAGGACCAAATACATTAAGTGGATAGTTTATCTTTGATTGCAATTGAAAAATAATTTATAATTTACTTGTAATCAAAGGTAGATATTTATGTATCTAAATAAATAGTAATTGATAGTTTTGTTATTAAAACAGGTAGACTGTAGATGGATGAGTTTTATTTATATAAGTAACTAAATATATTATATTATTTAGTATAGTTTATTACAAGCTTATGTTGTTCATATTATATTTTACTTTTTAACTTTTAATTTAATGTTTTTGTCAATTACATATGCGAATTAAATTATATGTACTAGAGTTTTCAGTACAATCTGGTATGTTCCATAACAAGCTATCTACAATTTAAACAGTTTCAAAATCAGTAGCGTGTCGAAATGTAAAATGCTGATTGGACTAGCTGAAATGTAACAAAAAAAATAGTGTTTTCATTCGTTGGAAAATTGTAAAAATTTGTAAAAAAAAAACGAAAAATAGTAAAAAAAAGAAGTGATTTGCACAGGAGTTTTCTTGTATACTGAGGTTTCGAACTTAAAAATTTTAAACTGTTTTTTAGTTTTAACTGAATATTACTGGATGGTTAATGCCCAACTTCTCCTTTAGAACGCGCCGTCACTGTTCAAAATGTTTGCATACTGCTTTAATTATGCATGAAAAACATAATACAAACATTTTAGAATTAATTATGTTGTATACATTAACATTATGGAACATACTAAATTGCAGTTAAAACTCTAATACTGCATTTTCGTTGTCCCAATATATTTGTTTCCCGAAAACATGTCTTTTAATTTTGTTGCACACCTTATAACAAAATGTACCGCACGTCACTGCCATTTTCACCTCTACCCTCCCTTTAAATTAATAATATAGGATACACTGTCATTCAATCTTATCCAAAATCATTGAATTCAAAAAAAATCCTATAGTTTTCACGAATTCATAAAACTGTTATTAAAAAAAAAAACAAAAAAAATCTCATTTCAAAAATTTCTGCTTTAGTTTTGTATTTTTTTTTTATTTTTTGTATCTTTGCTACTTCAGTTCCATAAACATGAAAAATATACACCACACATATTTCCTTTTTATCCACATTTTATTTTTTTTTTATTTTAATGTTTTTGTTATTTCACTTTTTGTTTTTCTTTCTTCAGTTCAGTTCAGTTATTATTATACCAAACATACTTATATTTGGGTCTAAAGATGTCTAGCTAGATACCAATTCTGAGTAGTACTGTCTTATATATATTTATATCTACTTATATGGAAATCTATATGTTTGCTGCATGTACATACATAGAAATATCTTCAGATAATTTTATGTATAAAAATTCTTTTCTCCGGAAAAATAAAAGAAGAATAATGAAATAACAAAAAGAAAAAATAAAAACAAAAAACTACGCCTGTAGACGCCTTTTACTATTTAAAAGCAAAATATCAAAAAGAAAAACAAAAAAAAAACAGAAAACAACAAAAAACAAAACAGATCTTCCAGCAGGCAAAACTCATTTTGATATTATTGCCGAACGAAACATATTGCTAAACCAACCAACCAACCATTCAACCAAATACTAAAATTTATATTAGTGTAAAAGAGATAGCTTATTATAATTTCATTTGTATGAAAGAAAACAATATATGTTTAATCCACGTGGAGTTTTTATATCATCATATTATACCAGTGATACCTATAACTATAGATATAACATATATATATATATATATATATATATAATTGGAATGGAATATGAATCAAACGTTTTGTTGTTGAAAATTTTATTCATCCACAACAACTAAAAAAAGAACAAAAAAAAAGAAAAAAATAATAAAAATAAAAATGCCAAGAGGAAAAGAACTTGGGTATGTCAGTCAGTTATAAGTAAAAAAAATGGTAAGCAGAAAAAGAAAATAACAAGAAAAAAAATTAAAATGAAAATAAAACACAGATATTAAATACATATACATCAAACATACCTATTTACATAAAATGTAAAGAAAAAAAAAATAAAAAAAAAAAAAAATAATAACAAAAAGTTTCTATAGATACTTATTATTTGGAAAGAAGACAAACCCGAAATCCGATATATAATAGAGTGGCGTAGTCATGTATAATTTTTCCTCTTTTGTATTTTTTTTTTTTTTTGGTTTTTATTATTTTTGTTATTTTTATTCTTTTTTTGTTGTTATTGTTGTTGTGTTACGAAAATTACTGAAAGGTTTTTTACTTCAGTGTTTGCTTATCAATATTTTTCAGTGTGGCACGAAAATTTATTTTGCAATATTGTTAAGGTGGTTTTAAGCCGGTACGGTATAGATTTTATTTGTGATAATATTTTGTTGGTGGCTCTAAAGAGAGCAGAAGATTATTGAAATTTTATATAAAAAAAATAGATCGCTACAAAGAATTTATTCAATTTCTGTTATTGGGAAATTTATTTTATACACAGAGAAACATTGTTAATGAACAGTTTTCATAGTTTTCATTAGAAATCTTTTGCCGATATATCGACGAAATTGTTAGAGCATAGACAGAAGATATAAAAATTCCATAAGTGTGATAGGGTAAACAATGATAAAATATCGCGAGAATGACCATAAATATTGAGAGAAATATCGACAGAGTTGTCATAAGAGAATATTTATAAAAAAAAATTATATTTTTAATACTACAATAAAAAAAAATTATATTTTCAATACTACAATAAAAAAATGTGTACTTACATTTCTTGGACAAAAATGTATTGTTGAGATAATTTCGCCCCTATCTACTACGTTCGAATTTTATGAATAAAAATGACATTTCAATTGTGTTATATAAAAATTGGTATTGAAATATTATAATTTTACTCCCTCGTTCACTTTAATAGTATACATACTATACTCCTCCTTTCTAAACTCCAATTTATTATAAGCAAAAAATATCTAATAAAAACTGGTTCATGTACGGTCAAAATCATTATGCGGTCAAACATTTATCAAAAATTTGTTAATAAGGTGTTGCCGGTATAAAGAAATTATCCTCTGATGTTTTAAAAATATACCTGCTTCATCAAAGTATAATATCCCAAAGTAATGTGAAAAATATATCAATATCAGATGGGATCAAATGATATTAACAGCTCTTGCCCTACGCATTGAGTTCTTACATATAAAACAATCCCATTTTATGTTATCTCCCTCTTTAGAGCCCACAAAATATTATCACACTTAAATTATTTACCAGCTAAAACCCACCTTTAAGTTGCGATTATAGCGATCAATGTAAAATTAAAATGTAAAAGCGAAATACATAGTGCAAAAATATATTGTTTTTACTGTTTACCATTTGCTAAATCATAATGAATTTTATTTTAGTCAGTTGAAAAATGTGTTAGACAAAATATTCTAATCTAATAGTAGAGTATTATCCCTTACCAACTAAAAACAACTTTTCCAATGTCGAACTTGCTTAAGAGCACATCGAAGATAACAGGCAAATTTGTGCACTTAAGAAAGTTGTGCTTTTAAATGGATAAGTCCTGAAAATTTTTCTTAGATCAATTTTAATTATGTATAGGTGCTACGTTGTAAATAAAAGTATGAGAAATATATTTGGTACATAACATATGTAATTTATATTTGAATTTTTGTAGCTATGTATTTGTATATAGTATGTAATATGATATCCATCACTGGAAAAATTACTAAACTGTCCGTATTTTGATTAGCTGTAAAGTTGACCGCATTATGTTGTGTTTTCTCAACACATTAATAAAATTTGGCGTCATGTGCTACGCGAAAATTATGCAAATTTACAAAATATTATCAGAAATTTATGCATTTAACAATATTTTGCTATTAAACGATTTGCTTTTAAACGAATTAAATTATGTATAGGAAAAAATAAAGCAAAAACTTTGCTTTCGAAATATAATGCACTTAACAGGGTTTATGTGGACTCTACTTACCAAATTAAGGTGAAACAGAATTGTGATGTATAATGTGATGAAATTAATTAGATTTGTATAATATTTTCTTTGTGAATTTGTCTACTAACTACTCTTCTATCTCTACTTATATGTTAACATTTTTAACAAGAATGTTCTAATGTCTAACGTAATTAAAAATTAAGAATTCTAATGCTAAGCATTAAAATTTTTCGTAGATTGAGAAATCTCTATTAATTTGGACCCATTTTTGGTTGCTTTTATAACTTTATAAAAACTAATTCATGAATCTTCACGGTTTGTGACTTGTTTCTAACGTTGTAAAATAAAATATCACTTGAACAACAAATGGAATTGGCACTGGATTATTCCAATTGTAAATAGAAAAATTTAATCTAGGAAAATAATGGCAGTATTTTTAAGTGTCAGTTTATATTTCTTGTTAGTTAAATTGACATTGATTGTTAATTAAATTTTTTTTTTGTTTTTTTTTTTTTACACTCTACAGTAACTTAGGTAGAATCACATTTTCGTGCCTAATTAAGTACGGTACTGCAATTTTACACTATACAATCTACAATATTTCGAGTATTTATTTTAACAAATTTCTGGGTAGACTCATTAAATGTGGAAAACTACTGCTATTGTCAGGAACTAAGCTTTCTTAAATAGAATAGTTTCATTTTTATTTAATTTGTTACCAGAATTATTAATTATTTTTTTTCCATATAATACGAGTATATTCAAAATGTCGAGAAAAAGTTTTAAAGAAGATATTATTTGCTATTTAATTAACATGCGCTTAATAAGATTGAGCTATACTAGAAATGTTTGGTAAGCATAAATTATATATATATCAAACACAGCAGAGCCATTTAATTGTATACATATATAATATACTTTACTTATACACTTTATTTTTAGAAACTAAAGGTGTTGATGAAGTTCTAAAAAAGCTAAGTGAAAATATAATTACTGCAATGTTATGTCGGTGCGGTATTAAAAATTACATACCTCAACATTTCTATTCTCTTGGATAATTCCAATAAAATAACCTCTTCTGTCTTGTCTCATTTTTTATTGGAATTTTGTTGTATTTTGTGTTTTATGTTGTTTTTTTTTTCATTTCATGTTTGTATTTTTTTTTTTGCTTATTTTAAACCGAACATTTTTTGTTTATTTTAAAATTAACAAAAAAAAAATTGTTTTTGATAGAATGAAATTTCCCAAGTAAATTTCCTAAAAGTTAAAATGTTGGAAATTTTACTAAAAACACAATTAGAAATACTTTGACAAATTCAATTTGTCAAATATGGAAGCAAAAAAACAACAACAATTTCATGTGTAGGAAATATGTCAAACTAAAAAGTCACAAAACATGAAGACCTATCATAATACTCAATTTATAAAACGAATGTATTTGACATTGTCCCGCTTCTGTTTATTTTTTTCTATTCATCATATTAATCACAACATTTAAAGTTATTGTGAAAATTAAAACTACATATTATATTTATTATGTATGTATGTATATATGTATGTATGTACTATTATGTAGTTTTAAAATAAATTAAATCAAATTGTTCTCACACTTAATGTTAATCTAGAAAAATTCCTTTAAAATGCGTGCCATATAAAACTGCTCAACCTCTGTTTAATTTGATTTGATCTTTGTAAATTTGTATATATTTATATATATATATATATATATATTACATATATAAAATATTATGAACATAATAGTACGTACATACATGTAAATTTATATGTTGAAATTTCCATTAGGAATATAAATGGAGCTCATACTAAAAGAATGAACGTTGTTTGTTCATAATAATATATACCCATACGATTATATTGATCTATATTGCGGAACCTATGGAGTGTGTATAATGGCCTGCAAGCAATCTTCATACATTTCATATCTCTGGCTCTTGTATAGTGGTTGCTGTACATTTAAAGTTTATTTTTGTTATTATTATTGTTTTTCTTATGAATTTTTCCTCTGTTTTTTTCTTTTTATTTTTGTTATTATGATTTTCTTTATGAAAGTATTTACACAGTTGAAAGCTGACTCTTTTGTGGTGAGTGGTTGTTGGCGGTTCTCTTGCAATAGAAGGTGGTAATGTCAACGGCAGGAGTTGAAAAACAAGCAAAAAAAGGGGTGAATTTATTAGGGGAGCTCATTCACAAAAACAATAAAATAAAAAAACAAAAAAAAAATAAAAGAAAATAAATAAAGTAAAATAGAAAATGGAAAATGGTAAAATAAGAAAAACAAAAAAAAAAATAGAAAATATAAAATTGAAAATACACTGGAATGAAAATGCATACCTAACGACCGCATATTATGCTACTCATTGTATTCATACTTAGTTCTATTTTTTCTTGTTTTATTTGTTTTTTTTTTTTGTTGTTTCTAGGTCGGCAACAAAATATTTGAAGATAAAGGGAGCGAATAAGTTGTTTCTTGTATTATTATTATTTTTTTTCATTTTTTTTTTTATTCGAAGATTCGCTGTCAATATTATGGTTTTGGAATAGTAAATAATGAATATACACACATCCGTATTACATACATTTTCATTTATTTGAAACGTTTATTTACTTATGCATCTAGCTTTATATACATACAATATCTAAGTAAATAGTTAAAAAACCGAAATTTTGATATAGGTTAATTGAGTAAATATTAAATAATATGTAGGTATATTAATGTTATACTGATGATGGAAATAATCAAAAGTTAAAGTTCTTACAACTGTCTTTCACCCTCATCTACATATATACAAACATAATTCTGCAATTTTATGAGATTTCATAATAGGTAAAATACAAAATAATTAAGTCGTGAATATAGCAATCTTATTAAAGAGAGCTATTAAATTAAAACATTACAGATTAATTTAGCCCATATAATCAATCAATCGAGAAGGCACGCACTAAAGAAGTGTATATAACGAAATTAATCGAATATATGTATATTAATTTAATCAACCTTGCTATACAAGTTCAATTTTTTATATTATAATTATAATTTCTGTACTAATTTATAAACTTTATTATGAACAAGTGAGTTTGTATAGTTAATTTAAGAATTTTAAACTATTAAATTTTTTTTTAGCAATTCAAATATCAATTTTATTCCAGATCGTTTCGGGCAACACGTTAACCCATGAAATTTGAAAATATTTTGTTGAAATAACTAATTGGAACAATTTCAGCATCGTTGTTCAGTTTTTAACATTCATCTTCATCCTACTGAGTATGGTATAGATTTCAACCCATAACTAGAATGCTCCGTCGCGAAGTTAATAGAATTAGACTATCTTTTCTATAATCTTCAAATATAAGTGTTTTAACTCTTATAAAAATGTTGCTCAATAATGTAGGTATATATAATATTTGTCTACTTTTTTAGATTATTTTTTAATTACTAACAATTCTGTAGCAATAATATACAACCGCTTAAGTCGACATAAGCGAAAAATGAAATATTGTTGCCATCTACGAGAATGGATTCTGCAAAAATCTATCTTGCACAACAATCCCAAGGCTTTTATGAGTTTTCAAAGTTGAAAAAATTGTATTAATTTATTCGCCTAAATCAGGTAGATTGTATTTATATAATAACTAAACTTGTTCTAATAACTAAGTTGTTCTAATATAATCATGCCAAATATTCGAACTATAGCAAAATATAACGGCTTATATTAAATTTAGCGGTTTATTAATTATAAGCAGGTTATATTAAGTTTAGTGGTTATATTTTATTTTGACTATACCACTTATCTAAAATTGACTTAAGCGATTGTTTCCAAATTGTCGTATACTGAAAACTTTTAAATTTCGACTTCGACAGCGGTTATATGTATTTTATTGCAGAAATTTATTACAGCAATAATATTTACTTTATAATTTTTACTTCTCTATTCTACAGCCTGTTTCTGATTTAGTTTATTTTTCTAATATTTTTTTCATTAATGGTGGGCGGCATTGAAGAATTGAAAATTGCCACCGGCGATACAAAACTTATACTTAACTAGGATCTTATCATAACACTCAATTGAATTTACGAACTTACTTGAAGAATGAGGATGATCTATGAAGATGTGCTTCTTGATAGAAAACAATTAGAAAATTAATTAGAAAATTATTGGATGGTTTAATTAGTGATGGGACAATTAAATTATTATGTAGTGATGGGACCACACAGTTATTGTTGTATAGAAACGCAGTTGTCATTATTTTTTAATGGCCAACTTCAAACTAAATCCTAAATACATATACGTATACATTTTTTTTTTTTAAATAATAATTAAGTTGATTTTTGACGAAAAATAGTATTTTATGGTAATTTAAAGTATATAGTTTGTAATGTGACGCTAAGTTGTTTTGCCTTAACTGTTGTAGTTGAAAGTATCATCTATTATCATCTATTTTAGTTCTACAGCTCACCTACAGCCTTACATTCGTTAAGTCCAACCTTTCGACAGTTGTCCTCGATTTCTTCCAGTCATTTTGATCTTGGTCTACGTTTTGCTTTAGTATTGTACGGTATTGTGTTTAATATTCTTTGAAGCTGAAAGTATAAAAAAGTAATTTATATAATTTGTAGAAAACACAAACATCATAAACGTTAAATTAATTCTAGAATATTATATAAATTATTGAAACGCAATTTAATGAACTGTATATGATTAAAAATCAAGTACCTATTATTTACTTTTGTTAATTCTCATACTTAAGAAATATCTATAATAATTATTTGTTTATAAATTTTGTTCGTTTCAATGAGTATAGGTATCATTAAGTATTACCAAGAAACATGAAATAATTATTTAGTTTTGTTAAATATATGACATTGTAGGAAATATGGTATAATTAGGTACATACATAATATATTGATTATCGAAAAATTAAAGTAAAATTATTAATAACTTTTTTTATAATGATCGAATAATGTTTGGTTTTAAGGTCATTGACGATTTATTGAAGTAAGCTAATGATTTAACATAACCCCAAAACATAATAAGTCTAAAAAATCTTTTTAGTCAGTTCATATCTGCATATCTGACAATTTCATATTTTTTGACAATTTAAATTGATTGTGTCATGAGATGTATGTATATGGCATATAATGCACTATTTTGTTGAAATCAAATATCGTTCAAGTCGAAATAATCTAATTTATGCCATAAAAATATTAGCATCATATTTCTGTGGCCTTCTCCATCAATCAAATATTAAAATAATTATTAGTATCACAAGGCAGCGTACTCGGACAAATGCTGTTCTTAATATTTACCTCTAATCTCCCATCAGTAAACAGTCATAAAAGTCAGACAACATGGTGATATTGAGCACTTACAAATGTCCAAGAATCACATCCCAAACGTAACAGTCCCATTTAGGAAGAACCGCAAACTGGCTAGAGATATGGAAAATTTAAGTGAATGAAAATAAGAATTTTCACAATATGAATATAATGTAATGAAATACTGATGGAACTCATTTCGATAGAAAAGTAACCTAGAGAAAGCACATAGAGACAAAAAAAAAATGAAGCTTAAACTAAAAATAATTTCTTTGATGCACTAGCTAATTGAGAGCAAATCATCGTTGAGTCTGGAATTGAAAGCCCTCATCTACGAAGTGATTATAAAGCCAATTTGGTCTTACGGATTCCAAATCTGGAAAAACATGTCCAAAAGTATTCTGGAGATAATCCAAAGATTCCAGACGAAAACAATGAAAATGATTAGGATTACTATACTACGCCATGGTATACATTAGAAATTCAAACTTTCATAACGATTCAGCTAAATCAATAAAGTGTTATGATGTCCACTGGGCCAGGCCCAAATTTTAAGTAAAATTAATTTTAAGATTTTAACACTTAAAACACTTAATTCTTTAAAATTGTAAAAATCAAATTCATGTAAAATTTTCCTTGGAAAAATTCAATAAAATCAAATCAAGCCTAAAAAAAGAAAATTATTAGTGAACGGAGACCTGATAACAATTAAATAAAAAAAAATACCGTTCAATTTCCTCTAGACAATAAACCACATCAAATTGTTAATCTTTGGGTTTTCTTCACTCCGAAATTACGACAATTGTGCTCATTTAAGAAGCCATTTGACTAAAAATGATCATTCATACAAAATGCGCGAAACGTAGCCCGTATAAATTCATTATTTTTCTATAATAAATTTTAAAAATTTCTTACACTGTGCAACTGCGTGCATACGACACTTTATTGCTATAATATACTAACCATGTGATTAATAATGATCTTCGTCGATTTTTAATGGTCTCGAATGAACTTTTTGAAAATTCAAAATTGTTTCAAATCCTTTCTATAATATCAGTTTTGAAGTTAAATGTATGTATGTATGTACATGTATGTAGGATTCTAATAATTAATATCAGTTCCAGTTAATATTCATTTTCTCATAATTTCATAGAAATTATTTTATTTTATTTATTTTTTAAATAATTTCATATTAATTTTATTACAATAATCCTAATTGAATATATATATGTATGTACATTATATAATACTATCTTCTATCTATATATATCTATATTGATATATTTTGAATAATATTTAAAATTAATTAACAATAAAAAATAAATTGTTAATTAATGATTTTAACTGATAATAAATAATTTAATAAATAATAGAAAATAAAAACAGTTTTTTGTATTTATTTAATTAGAATATTGTTAAAATGTATGAAGTTAATTATAATAAACATCTGTTTTTTTTTACATACGGTATACAAAAATAAGTGCAAATCGTTATCATATAGATGTACAGGGAAACTTGTCTAATTTGAACTGCTGTAAATCGAAATTATCTTTGAGTTTGCGAACTATTCCCGTTAATCCGATTATGTTACAAGTAATTTTGTTCTAAAGTAAAACTTCACAAATTATAATATGTACTGCACAAAAAATACTCATGGTATGGGACAAAGTTCACGATGTCTGTTATGTCGCTGATGTGGTGTGTTATCAAAATTTTTATTACATAATTCATTTTTGTCTGATGAAAGTGTTGAAAGCGCAAAAAAACATTTAAAAATTTTTAACATTTTTAAACAATTTTTGAAATTGCGACAATTTTTGAAACAAGCGTTTAACACAAGATTCGATTACAACTTCCACAAAAATTTAATTAAATTTGTATAAATTTTCATAAAGGTGAAACAGAAATTTTAGGGCGAAGTAGAGGTGAATAGAAATTTTAGGGCCAGTAGAATAGGTGAAGCAGAAATTTTAGGGCGCATTTAAGGTGAAGTAGAATTTTAGGGCCAGGTTCCTTAATGATATATCAATAGTATAGTAACCGATCACTGATTCCGTTCAACCCCTTTTGTCAAACAAAAAAAAAAACGTAACTTAAGCTCTTGAACACATTCTTTACAGCTGCTCAGCATTAGCTGAAGTCAGATTCTAGGCTTTGAGTGAGGCTCTTCCTAACAAAGTATTATATATTGCGGAAATTAAAATTGGAGATGTTAATCTGTCCTGATAAACCTTCTCAATCACATATGGTGGCTTCAATACTGAATTCCTTCGGAGAGTGATAATGAAAGAGTAATCCCTTAAAACAACAACAACAAATTAGCCACTCGAGTCGTTGTATTAAAAAGACTCAATTAAGTGCTAATTGGGTTTCCAGAAGCAACTATACTTCTACTTACCTACCTAAGCTTAAATATCATGAAGTACTTAAATTTTAAACAGTTTGTATTATATGCATTTTTGTTTAACCCTCATATTATTCTCAAAAAGAGTTACAAAATTCCTCAATTGGTTTTTTATCGAGTATGTAAATTTTTTTTTGGTTATATTTTCACTCAATAGAAATATATCATTCCTTTAAATTATAAAAGATATTTTTTAAAAAAAAAGGCCATTTTATTGGTAAAAATTTGATGGACAATAATTGGTTGCTTTAAAACTCCTATTGACGATTATTGTTACACCGAGCACAAAAATAAATAAAATAGTCGCCCAATGTTTTTTTGTACACTTTTTGCTTCGGATTCACTCGAGGATAGCTCACGTAGTAAGTTGCATAAGCCCTACATTTTATAAAACTTTCAAAAAACTGTTGAAAATTTTAAAGGCAAAACCGTTTTTAACAAATAAGTAAAAGCAGTAAGAAATAGCTTTGCAATTACCGAATATAAAGGTGAATAAAAATGAAAATGGGCGAAATTTTACCCGTGGATAATATAAGGGTTAAGTTTTTAAATGTGATTGTTTTGTGACTATAATAATTGATTTAGCATATATATATATATATATATACAGTATGTCTTTCTCCCTCATTTCACCAATATTTATTTTATTACCCCAAATATGAATTCGAATTAGAGAAGTTCTACTGTATTATGAATATATTTTTGCAACTGAAATAACTATACAGTATAATAATCGTGGATTAAAAAAAAAAAACAATATGAAATATTTTTGATTAAACAATGAGTTTTCAATAATCCCAAATTTCTTATATTAAAAAAAAAAAATGCGAGCCTATACGTGCGGTGATGGTAAAGAAGATAAAAGAACCTACATATACATAGTATTATTTTTTATACCAAAATGGACCTCAATTTCAGAAAGACGCTCTAAGTGACTCAGGTGAATAGGAATACCGACTGTTTAAATAAACATAGTGTATAGGTAGATAGCAAAAAACAAAAACTTGTTATAAAATTAAGATTTTTACTATACACTGTCACATGGGATCTAAATCCCTACTTATATTCTAAGATAAGCTTCTATTATATAAAAATTATATGACTCAATCTTAATGTCTAGCATTAATCAAATACAAATAGAAATACATAATTATTCTAATAAAATGATATGTACATATATATATATATCAAACAGAGAGGCTGTATATAGTATCGCAAACCCAAACAGTTTGTTGGATGCAACTTTAAAATCTTGAAATAAAACTCTAGAAGATTTAAATACAAGACTTGTGTGTTATAAAAATGTTTAATAACTCTGTGTTAAATGTTTTGTTTGGTTAGTGATATCATTGATAACTATGTAATATACATATAGAATATAGATAGATATACATTTTAGAATACAACATTTTTGAACTAAATTCATTGTCCTTTTTAAAAACTTTTGGGTTCTAATGAATGTATTCGTGAGTCTCTCAATTCAGAGTATTCTTAAAAATGTACATAAATCTTTATCAATGGTGTTATCAATGCGTGATGTTGCATGATGTTACATGCACCCTATGTTGTGTTAATAATTATAGTCAAATTTATTTGTTAAGTCTATTATTGTATATACTAAACAAGTTGGGAAATTAAAACAAATGGGTTCCATTGTGATACCACGGAAACTTTCCTCGCGTAACACCCTACTCGTTGAACCAATTTGAGCTTTTAACGAAGCGGCGAAGATTTTTGATACTAGTGTTTTCAAGATCACCCAGCGAGTCCAGAAAAAAGGACTTTTATTTTCCTATTCACTTATTTTCTAATTTTGTACTACTCTACTAAACTGCAATCAAATTCGACAATCTATGTACATACATATATCGGGTACATATGCGTTATCACCTTACCACAGCATGCGTTATCATTTTTAATTCTAAAATTATAGCTCCTTCCCCTCTTATAAAGCTGGTACGCGTGCTCTGGAACACCCGGTATAAATGTTAAATTTTTTTTTTTTTTTTTATCTTATGTAAAGCAATTATAATACTTAAGTTAAATTTGAACAAGATTACAATATTAACATAGAATAAAATATTTGAGTAAACATTTTGAAAGAAGGTTAAGCTGGAAAAGGTACCTACTTGCATTGTACTTTTCGTATTCGTACAAATAGATCTCAATTAAAAACATATAAAATTCATTAGCAGAAATTTTCTTAAAATTCTGAATACATAAAACCTAATATCTTAGGTATAAGTGGACCATCAAAAATTATTTAAACTTGTAGAAAAGAAAACTAGTCTTGTGGTGAGCATCAATTTAAGAAAACACCCAAAACTTAACTAGCTCAGTAGTATAACAAATTGAAACATCACAATAAATTTGCAAAAGTTAGTAGGTACTTACATTGTAAGAACACAGCCGTACTAAAAGCTACAATTAACATACATAATGTACATATTTGCGTACAAATTTTCTGTACATATTTACAACATATATCTATGTAGGTATGTACCTACATTATTATTTCTTTTAAAAACATATTTAAATTTAAATTTAATGGAGTTGAAGTCTCACCTTGAATAACCATATTCAAATAAAATAAAAAAAAAAAACATAAAGGTAGGTACATACTATAATTACACTTTTATAGTAGAGGTTAGGTTCCTGATTAACACGATAATTGTGTTTTTAACAACTTATTAAAGAGAAATAAAAATATATATGTGGGTAGGTATGTAACTTAATATTATTTAATTTTTTAACCCTTTGACTCCTTATGATATTACTTATTCATAAAAAAAATTATTATGAAAACAACATCTACAATACAACTACATACATTGTATAGCTGTACATACATTTACTTTCAAAATTTGTATTCATCTATAAATGTTGTGCATACATATATTATAATAGGGATCATTTTATGTTTAATTTTTTTCTTTTCTTTTGTTATTTCAATTTAGCACTTTTCTTTTATTATAATCATAATTTAACGTTCCATGGACTATGATTATTGTCTCATTACCTGTGTAACCATTAAAAAACATTAAAATGTACATATATAAATAAATAAAAAAAAGGTAACATACATCAAAATGTAACAAAACATATTTATATGTATGTATGTACATATTAAATAATAAAATATAACACAAAAAAAAGTAAATAATAACAACAAACGTACAAAGTAACAACAACAATAATAACAACAACAAAAATATAAAAATAAGAATAAAATAATTTTATTTGGCTTAATTATATGCCCATGTTTGTATATTGGTGTCTACACATATTCCAATTTTCAAATCAATTAAAGTATTCTGAGGAGTAATCAAAATTAGTTGATAAAAAAAAATTAAAAAAGTAAAATATATAAAATAATAATAAGCCAAACAGATAAATAAATATCTCAATTTCGATTTATGATCTTAAATATGTATTACACAAAGTTACGAGACTATAAAACCAAATAAAACATAAAACTGCTAAAACTTCAAATAATATTATATAAATGAATGTATGGATAAATGTAAATTGATGTGTGCGTTAGTTTAAAAAAATGTGTTTATTTTTTTTAAAGAAAAAGTTTATAAGAGATTTTATAATATAAAATTTAAGAGAGATATTAAAAAAAAATATATATTTTCTCTTTTAATCATATAAATTTTAATTCTCTTATGAATACTCAATATAGTTTTAATTCTTTTTTGTAATCTCAATCAAATTCCATTCCCTATAAATTCAAATAAAATTTTCATTCTCTTTTTAATTTTCAATAAAAATTGTTTTTTTTTTTGTTTGTTTGCAAATGCGCATTTTAGTTTAATTCTCTTTTTTCTCTCTTGAATTTTGTTTTTGTGGTTTCTCTTTTATAATGGAATGTCATTGATGATGGTGATGTACATAAATTATTTTTAATATTCATATACACAATACAGATATAGTAAATAAATAAGTATAATATATATATATGCATAGATATATGGATATACTTTTTTATACCTGTAATTATAGTCAATCTAATATGTTTTTAACGGAAATTCTGGCATATTTTCCAGTAGCTTTTCACTTTTGCCTTTCAAAAAGATTGTGTTAATGATTATAAATACTTGGTGTGGCGGTATTTATTTAATTATTTAAATTTGCGTGTACGTTTTGTGGTTGATTTTTTTTTTGTATAATAAATTGTAGCTGACGATATTATGATGATTTCATGATGTTGATAGTTGATTGATGAAAATGATGATGATAATAATGATGATGATGGTGGTGGCGGTGGTGGTGTTTTGTTGTCGTTGGTGGCACTGGTAATAATATTAGTGACGCATTGTAATGTCAAGTAAAAAGAATTTTTTTTTTTTATTTTGTAATTTAATAATTTTTTTCATCATATATGTACATATGCACATATATAATATATTTATTTATATTAATATAATTATATAGATTCATGATGAGTTCAAATATATACTTTGTGTCAAAATAGGCTTATATGGATATAGCAATATTATGTCTATTACATATTTTCACATAAATAGTAAACATACTTAGGTATTTATATGTTGTACCTACCTATGCAAAAATAATTTCAAATTTCATGATTGTTAATATTATGTATACTTTTATTTTAAATATTTTGTTACACTTGTTATATTTGACGATGACAATGATTTTAGAGGTGTAAAAACACTTTTTTATTATTATTATTTTTTTTTATTTTTCTATTATTATTATTTTTTTTTAAATAAATATATGTAGGTACCTAATATCTAATGATTTTGAATGGAATTTTGTTTGTTACTTGGTTTTATAAAGAAAACATTTTTTTACGAGAGATTAGTCAATTTATAAAGCATAAAGAGTAGGTTAGGTATGTATATATAAAATAAAGAGATTGAATTGGTATTGGAATTTGGTTGGATTGGATTGAATGAAAAGGGGAGCAAATAAATTTAAATTGTGAGAAATTTTAAAAGAAATATTTTAAAGAGAAAAACAGACTTTTTTTACTTTATGTATTTATAAATAAATAATATTTTTGATCTGTTTATTTTTATAGAAGAAGAGAATTGTTTAAATGAAATTGCATGCATATTTGCATTTTACAATAAATCAAAACTAATTTACACATTTTTTATGTGTTTTTTAGTTTTCCAATAAATTTTTAATACCACTTGTGGTTGTTTCGCTTGATTTAAGAAATAAAAAAACAATTATTCTGTATTTAGTATAGTACATATATGTAGGTGAACTAAGTTTTTATTTTAATTTGAAGTTAAACAACGTAATAAATTTAAATTATGCATGGTTGTACATTCATATTATATACAAATGTACGTTCGTACCTATGTGTGATAATATGTACCTACGTCACAAAAGAAAATTTGTTTTCATTTTAAAAAATGTTCAGTTTGAAATATTAAAATCTGATTTAATTTGTAAAACTTTAAAATTATATTTATTTAAGTTCAAATCCATAAGATAATGCAATTTAGGTATTCTTGCTAATTATAGATATCTATACTTAAATACTTACCTATTCAGTAATAAATAATAATACTCAGCTATTATAAAAACCAATTCAAACATCAAAACGTACACGCAAATTTAATTATTATTATTTTACAAAACTTTCTAAATCTTAATCTTTTTCTTTAACTATACAAAAAAATCTGAGTTTCTTAGGTAGTTTTTAATATGCAGGTATTTATGTACCCTACCCTAGATAATATAGGTACCTAAAATCCATAAAATAAATAATATTCTGTTCTAATGTTTTTTTTTCATATACGTACATAGAAAGGTAAGTAGGTACATTCAAGTATTTCATTTCAAATATAGATAGGTACCTATCTAATGTTTTTAGATATATCTAACAAACTTACAAACATAATATCCTATTGTAATTTGTACATATCTACATAGTAAATACTGTTATACATATATGGATGCACAATGTAGGTACGTAAATAATGTTATTGATATTCATCTATGAAAGCACATTATTATGTTATGGAATATTTCAAAATTTAACCTGGACTGCTATACTCTATAATAAATAAATAAATAAAAAAAAAGTAAACCTTTTCGTCTTTTAGATTTTCCACATTTCATTTCAATAGATTTTCCAAAAAAAAAAAAAAAAAAAGACCTTAATAAACAAAAAGAATTTAGAAGAAAAATCTCAAGTAAAAATTTTTACTTTTACATTTTTGTTTTTTTTTTTCATTTTTTTTTACACCATCCTGCTCTTAATTTCACTAATGCAAAATCATATCTAGCAGATAAATATAAGCAAAAAAAAAAAAAATAAATAAACATACCTACATAAATATCTAGAATAGTAGGTACAATGTATAATAGCTTGAATAAATGCAAAAAAAAAAAAAAAACAGTAGAACAAAAAGAAAAGTATTAAGATTGCTTTGTACTTAACTATCTATCATATATATTCATATGGATTTATACTAGATATTTATTTATGTATGTAAGTATATTTATGTTGATATGAGTACAATAATCATAGAATCGTAGATTTTTCTTTTTTAATTTTTTTATCTTTTTTTTTTTTTTTCTTTTTTATTAAACACAGAAGTAGGTACACATAATCACTTGAGAGAGCTCAACGGTCTTATTTGGCTTCACTCAACATTTAATATTGCGATGAAAAACAAGCAAAAACAAAAACCATAATAACGAAAATGAAAAAATAAATAAATAAAACGAAAGAAAATAAAAAAACTGTAAAAAAATCTAAAGAATCAAAAAAAAAAAAAATTATAAATATAATCTGAACCTCTTCTGAACCCCACAAAGCTATGCATCAGCTATTATATTTTTTTTTACTTACATTTTTTAATATATATTCTATATACATATATATATCCATTCCATATGTAATTATATATAAATTTCATATTCCATTCAATATCTTTTCTATATAAAAATCTATATTTACCTACATATAATTGTGTATATATATGTCTATATATAAACACATCAAATTGTATATGGCATATACTAAAGACTAAAAATATTCTCGACAAAATAATCAAATCACTTATCACCTTCTGGTTCAATGGAACTCAATATAAGTTGTCTCATTCTAACATATAATATAAAATACTCCACGTGGAGCTGAGTGAAAATTTTCGCAGTTGTTGGTTGGCCAATAAAAATTTATATAGCAGAGGTATATTTATATCCAAAGATATATATATATATATATATATATTATTATATTTAAATATATGTATAGATTTTTATTTTAGTGTTTATAGTACTTGATATACTTATGTATATACATATGTTTGTGTTTTTGTATATGCATTGATAGATGTACCTTTTTTCGTTTTGTGCGAGCATGTTTAATGTTAAGTTTGAGTTTTTATTTTTGTTAATGTCGGTGTTGTTGTTGTTGTAGTTATTGTTGTTACTACTGCTGGTATAATGCTTAGTAAAAAGAAAACCCTGCCATGCCATCATAAAAATGCCGTTGCCATCGTCGTTTTTCCATTCTGGTCGTTTTCGGTTTCGGTTCTGGTTTTTTTTTTTTGTTTTGTTTTTGCTATTATTATACGTTTTTTTTTATTCCTTTATAACATTTTTATCCTCGTTTTTCATCTACCCAAATAAATTTTTGTACGCATTTATAACCATTGTTTTATTTATATTTGTATATATATATATATATACATAATTTACTTTACAGTCATCTCATCACCAATTATGTATGCATATATAAATATATAGATATATTATATATTTAAGTATAAAATCGTTTGTGCATTTGTAAGCCATTCTAAATTTTTGATATGAAAGAATATAATAGGTAGGTACGTATTAAGGTCAAAAAGTTTACGAATTGCAGTTGCACGGAAAAATATTTATTTGAGAACATCGTTAAATTAAAGAATTTTTTTTTATGTTATTGGCAGTAACTTAAGTAAGGTACTGCAAGTATACATAATATGTATATAATTTTACTGTTATGTTTTTAGAGTATTTATTTATTAAATTACTGGATTATTAACTGCTTATCAACTGATTAAATGTGGTAAACCACTAATGTTGTCAGGAAATAAGACTTCTTAAATAGTGTAGTTCCATTTTTATTTGAATTATACTCTAAATAATTTTTTGTCATTTATTTTATCTCAATTAAAACTGAGATTTTTTTGTTGAAAGGCCTGTGCTCTACTTATTGTGTGAACTAGCGTGTTATCTCAATAATTTACCCATTATAATGGTAGTATAACGATCCAAAAAATTAGTGTATAAATATTTCAGCAAGATATTATTATATAATTAGAGTATTCGACATTATTAAACAGTCATTCAATCATTATTATTATCAATCTCTCTCTCTATATATTTTTTTTTTTTTATGATCTTGACAGTAACTTAGGTCGAATCACCTTTTCGTGCTTAATTAAGTACGGTACTGCAATTTTACACTACAATATCTACAATAATTTGAGTATTTATTTTAACAAATTACTGGCTTATCTACTCATTAAATGTGGAAAACTACTACTATTGTTAGGAACTAAGCCTTCTTAAATAGAGTAGTTTTATTTTATTTAATTTGTTACCAGAATATATCTCTCAATTATTTTTGTCATTTATTATATCCCAATGACAAAGGGTACTAGACCAGCTCGAAAAACCAATGAAGCATTTTTTTTTTTTTGCTTCATCGGGAATCGAACCCGGGACCTTTCGGTTGAAAGGTAGGCCCTCTACCTACTGCCCGACCCAGCGTGTTTGTTCAAATTGACAGTGTAAATAAGTATCACAGTAGAAAAATCAAATATTTTGTAACGTTAATTAATGATTGAAAAAGAAACTGAAGCACAGTCTTTGAATATGAAATTCCTTGCTGAAATTCTATAATAGGTAGGGTAGCTACTCCTAAAGGTAATAGAAAGTTATTGCTTTATTATTATGGTAGTCTAATGAAAGTCAGGGGAATTTTATTGCGAGAGCTTTGAATGAAAAAAAATACGCTTTCTAGTATTGGAAATAAAGTCAAATTTGAACTATTTGTAATAAATAGTCAAGTTTAACCAATTAATAATGAAAATTATTCCAAAAAATGTAGATGAAAGCTACAAAATGAAAATAAACTAAAATAGCAACATGTACACCTACATATTTTTCGTAACGGATCTTTTCAGGGTACAGTCACTCGACTAATAGCATTTTTTTCTATATTTACATTTTACTGGACTAAAAGTCTCAGATTATAAAATTTTCGACAATGTCGCAGAAATTGAAAAACTATTTTGAAATTAAAGGTCACTAAACACAGAGATTGTGAATAGTTTAATTGAAATTATCAGAATTATATTTGCTATCTTGCTCAACTGCATTATTTGAGTATTTTCTGGGTCTATGTCCATGTTATAGTGTCTATGGTTAATGTCTAAGGTCTCTGTGTCTTGGTTTATAAGCTATCAACCAACCTTGAAAACTTGGACCATGGTCTCTCCCTCGCTCTATTGTGATCGGGTATCGCATTAAATATTTTTCGCTAAGCTTTATTTCAATCCAATCTTATTAAATGGCCGGTTCACCGCAGATATTGTACCTTAACAAAGCTAACTATGTCGACTTTTGTATATATAATAATGATAACTACGGAAATATAATTTAGAATTTGACATTCTCATCATCAATATAACCTTTCCAATTTCCATAACTTATATTGAACAAACGGAACTTATAACGGAAGTAAATTTGAGCGAAATGCTTAGCTTTTATTTTTTGTTTTCATCTAGTAACCTGGATAACGAAAATATTTTTCTTTCGTGATATGATAATTCGGTAGTGAAAAGTTTAACTATTTCAGAAAATTTTTGTATCAACAAATTTTCGTCCTAGTAATTACGAGTTTTTTGTCTCGCAATTTCGAATCGAACCATTTTCATAACTTATTTTTCATATTAATCAATAAATTTTTTACTAAATATAGAAAATTATTACTTTCTAATTTTATTTAATATTCCCTTTATGTCGTTAATCATTGAGTAGTTAATAATAAAACAAAAATCTGAACCGTTTTTGTACATTACTGGATAACAATAATTATATCTACATATTATGAATTTGTATATACATATACTGTTAAGTGTAACTGTGGTATGAAAGTAAAAGTAATAGATAAGTAATTATGTATATGAAAAATTAATTTTAGAAAGTACAATAATTTTTGCAAAGTACATTTATTTCATAGATTATATTAAAATTAACTTACTTTTTATACTTTCACAATTTTTATGCATGCGTTTGTTATAATATGTAACTATACTTAATAAGAAAAAAAAAAAAAAAAATTGGTACAATATAATTTTAAAATTAAGTGGCTTAAAGTAAAACATACAACACAATTCAGATTAATTAAAATTATACATATATATTAGGCTTTATAAAATAAAGAAATGTTAATAGTTTAAATCGTGTCAAACGGAACTTAAAGGGTTAACTATACTAGTTCTCAAGTATACACCAACGATTTTTTAAAAATTAATTATAGAATAATTAAGTTTGCTCTAAAAGTTGAGAAGGATGTAACGGTAATAATTTCGGTGGAGAAATGCTATCAACATAACGATTTCTGCGGAGAAAAAACTATTGTTGTGGAATTTTTCATTTTCATGTCAACTTCAAAAATGACTCAATTTCCGAGTTCACATCAGTTTGCTATCGTTGCGCATCTTTTATTCCATAGTTTTTTATGTTTTTCTGTAATTTGGGTTAATTTTTGGTATTATAAGTCTCTATCTAAAATGCATAATATCTCAAGTTGATTCAAGCCAAAAATGAAATATGTTTTATTTCACATTCATTCTTAAGTCAAATTCAAAAGTCTCATGATCTTAAGTATACTTAAGGTATTCTAAATTAATATTATATTGTTTTTGTAGAGTTTTTCAAAACACTACCGCATGCTTAAGCACACATATACGATTTTTTGTTTTACCCCGTGTGAAGAGCTATTTATTTGTCTAATTTATGTGTTTAAAAGCAGTTACGCTGTTAATCCCTTTTTTTAGGCGATGTGTATTCTTGAAAATACTTATGTTTGTTGCGAGCTATGCCGTCGTCAACAAATAGAATATGATAGGAGGACACGACTTCTTCAAAGAAGAATATGCCCACTCTGTGTTCAATCTAACTATCTTGAACAGATGTTTGCTTAATTGACTATAACCTACGATAAACCATGTCAGTGCTCTGACATTTGATCAAGAAATGGGTGTTGATTCCATAGACTTGGAATCATACAAAAAAAAATATGCTGCGGAAACATAAACTAAATACAGGAATAACAGAAATAGAAAAAATAGATTTAGGGTTTTGATACATCTCAGCAGAGTGCTGAAAAAATAAGATTCGTTAGAGCATTTTTTTAGAGAGTCTTTAAGTATAAAGTTAGAAAGATATTGGTTTTATTCGTCGAAAAGCTCTGATGTAAAATTTATCTAAAATCGTACATTTGAAAAATGTTGCATAAATTCTGAAATTCTAGCTCATTGCGCAATATTTTAGTATGGTTAATGTATAGTTAGTATAGTGTATCTAAATATTTAGCAAGTAAGTTAAAGATGAAAAATCAAAAAGTTAAGTTAATAAGTGGTTGCAAGATGATTGGTAAAAAAATTAAAGCAATTAAAATAAACCGAGACAACTAGATTTAATGCCAGTTAATTATGTATTGTAATTGATCGACAATCTCTTTCTATATGAGTATTTGAACCAATCAGTAGTCGTCGTCCTTTTGAAATCGGAATTTTCAAATCAGAAAAAGTATTTTTTTTATGCAAATTCGGATTCTACAACAAAAAATAAGAAACTTTTGTTAAATGATTTTGTTTTTTTTTGTTTTCTCAATATTTCTCTTCAAAATTAATAAAAATAAAACAAACATCCTCCAAATTTTCCTTTGGTAAACTAAAATTAATAATAATCATTTTTATAAATTAATTTGCTTTTCATGTTATCATATTTTTTATTCTCAGTTTTGGGTACCTACAAAGTTTAAACTAAAAAAAAAAAAAAAAAAAAAAAAAACAAAATAAAAAAATTTACTTTACAAAAGTTTTTAATTTTTTGACGTAGAATCCATATTAGCATAAAAAAGTATTTCTCCCATTTGAAAATCTCGATTTCGGCTAATTTCCGCGAATTTTTAAAGTTAAAAGACCTTTTTCCGGTCCTTCCCGGAAGCTGAAAATTGCACCAATCCATAGAGCACCCTCAATTTAAAAAGCTGATAAGCATGCTCTGTTTATGTACCACCGGTATATAAAATCAATTTATTAACAACATTTGCACAACAAAATTTTTTTGAAGGTCCAGCGAGCCAGAATTTGGGATTTGGACCAATGAATGGGGTTACAGGGCAATGATAATGATGATGACCTATCAATTTGATAAAAAATCAATTTTAAATTTGCAAAAAAAACTTATGAAGGTCCGACGTAACAGAATTCGGGACCAAAGCCTCGAATATTCCATTTAAAAAATTTTAGATGGCCAGAAATTTATTTTTCGGCTCCGATTATTTTTTGTCACACAGTATCTTAAATAACAATCGACAAATATCCAAATACTAAATATTTATTTGCTCATCTTCCTTTTTCTGAGTGTCCAATTTGTCAATTTTATTCCGAAATATATATAAAGACCAAATGTACTGTATCCATAACAAATAAACCTGCATACATTTTCGAAACCAAAATTTTTCCACTTTACTTTGTAAAATTCTAAATAATGTGTTTGGCTTATCTGTACTTAAACTCTTCTTTATACAAATGGTATGGTAGGTATAGCGATATGTAGATATACATTTATATTTCATATATACCAAGATGAATTAAAATATCCTATATATATATATATATTATTAATGCATATTTAAATTGTTGTTGTTTGAGTTGTGAATATTTTTTCATTTTCTTTTTGTATTTTCTTATTTTTTTGTTTTTTGTATTATTCGAGCTCAGTGATGCTTTTATATTTTTACAGCAGACCCTCCTTAGGGATTCTTCTTTAGGTATGTTTTTTTTTTATTTATTTTTTTTTATATTTTTAATACTGGCTGATTTTATAACCATCTAAGCAGAGATAGCTTCACAGAGAGATGAAAAAAAAATTGGATATAAAAGGCATACAAAGATATCTGGTTATATAGAGATAGATGTGAGGATGGATATTAAGAGTTGTGCATAACAATATACATAGCATTCTGACAAAGATGATGTTATTGAAGAAGATGAAAAAGATGAGCAACAGCAGCAGCAGGAAGAAGAGAAGACATTTTTACATTTTATATTGGAATCGTTTTTTTTTTTGTTTTTCTTTTACTTTACTTTATGTTATTGGGTTTTTTGTTTGTTGTTGTTTGTTTTGTTTTCATTTATGAAGGACCAAAAATTCCTAGTATTTTACAGCCACCGCATTAAGAGACTGAAGGCTATGTTGTTTTTGTTATTTTTCTTTTTTTTTGTATATTACTTTGGTTGCTGTTTTTGTTTGATTCCAATAGAAATTAACAAACAAGAAGAACAAAAAAACAAAAAATAAAAATGAATCTTTCTATATTATCTCAGTTGTTTTGTTTTTATTCATAGTGAGTTGCTCGCTCCATTTCTGCTAAATTCTTTTGGGTTGATGGCTGCTTGAAATAAATGTTCTTCATACCCATATATAATATATATATGTATAGATTTGTTGGTATATTTATTGATATATATTAATTTGTATAGTTTTGCTGATGGCTATGAATTGGTCTACATAAAGAAGATACATGTAGCAGCAGCAGTATTTATATTTATTTTCTATAGCATTTGTTTGTATTGAATGTGTGCTTAAAGGATGTTAGCAGATATAGAATTCTTAGTTTATTTTTTTTGTGCTCAGATTCAAAATTTTATTTTATGTTCTTTCCTCTTCATCTCTTCAATGGTTGCTCTGCTGACTGTTGTGAATTGTGACTATATAAGAAAAAAAAGTAAAAAACATCTATCCAAAGTTTCTTTTGATTTTGTTTTTTAGTGATATTCTGCTGATGGTGGTACTACATAAAATGTATATATATATATATCTACATATATATTAATCGATATAGTAAGATCTACTTGAAGCGTTTTTATCACGTACAAAGTATACTTCGTAGAAGTATTAAAGTATATCCCAGTGTCATGTCATCCCCAACAATCTGGCTAAAGATAAAAATTAAAAAAAAAAAAAAAAAAATAAGAATAACAAATAAAAAATAATAAGGACTCTAAAAACGAAAAGCTGAAACAGAAATAGAGAGTAAATAACAAAAAAAAAAATAAAACAAAAAAGATTGAAAATATGCTTAAAGAAGTAATAAATGGAAAGTGAGTCTGTGAACTTTCAAGAGTTGAGCATGAGTATTTTTTTCTATATGTACAAATATATATATATACTACTACATCTGTAGATAATAGATATGTAGGTTGTAAGTAGGTATGTAGATATATATATTGATATTCAGATTTAAAAAATATTCTAAAATTACTGGATTGCTATTATATATATATATGTATATTGTATATATATATATATATATATATATATATATAGTTGATATTTTGGAGTTATAGTGGTACTTCTGTAATGTAAATGGCATAAAAGCATAAATTGGTATGTCTGTTATTATCTTTCCTCTTTGTTTTTTGTTATATTTTTTTTTTTAGTTATTTTATGTTGTTTTAGTAACGATAAAAGGACGATATGGACGACGAAATAAAAAGGAAGTCTGCGATTTGTGTGCTATTTTGTTTGTTCTCGTTTTTCTAGAATAATATCATACACATATGTATCTATAGATTTTTTAGTTTTTTACTTATATTATGCAGAATTTTTGTGAACGGAAGATGATGAAGTGAAAAAAAAAATATGTATCAGTAATAAAATAAATGAATGGAAAAACAGAAGTTAGAAGGGGGGGGCGAAGAAATGAAATAAGAAAATTTATCCATATATACAGAATGGAATCGAGTAGTGTAGTAAATGAGGAAAATTTTTATTTTACAAAAAAAAAATTTTTCGTACTTCATTTGATGAGTTGAGGTTTCTTTTTTTTTGTTTTTATTATTATTGTTGTTTTTTTTTAGATTTAGGGTTTTTTTTTTACTTTTGTTAGAGTTTTATTAAGTTGCAAAATTGGCACAAAGAGGATGTCTTTATAAATTTATATGAATGTACATTATATATATATGTATATATATTATGTATATCAATATTTATATATAATAAAATAATTTATATCCTTTATATACATACATGTGAAGGATATATATATATATATATTACATGTACGAAGAAAATTATATAGTTAAGGGTATACTTTTCTGTAATTTTGTGAAATGTGTAAAGTGTTCATTACCGACCATAATATGTTTTATTGCGAATGTTTTAATTGTGGGTAAATGGATTTCATATCAAAGTCACAAATTATAAAAAATTTTATTTACACAAAATAATATGTTTTGTGTATGTATATGTACACATTAATTTTAACATATATGTATGAATGTACATATATATTCATCCTATATATTCTTATTATTCTAATTTTAAGAATGGTTTATTTTAATAATAAAATAATTTTTGGGTAAGAGTAAATTAATCTCTTGTTATGATGAGATGATATTAACTATTTAAGAATAAAAAAAAGGAAATGGGATGGGAAGATTGAGAAGAAGAGAGAGAAAAAGATATGAATTCTTTAGCAACACCTAAATATGTAATTTTTAAGGATTTGATTTATGATGATTTTTTGTGGTGGTTTTTTGTTTAATTTTTGTTTTGTTTGTTTGATGAATTGTGGATTTTGTCTTATTTTTTTTTTTTTATAAATAATTTCAATTTAATTTATTTTAAATTAAGAAGAAAATGTTTGTTATTCAAATACAAATATAATACAAAACTATTTATTATTTGAATGAAAATATAAGTATGTGGATATATCTATACAATAATACGATATTAATTTGTATACCTACATATATACGAACGTACATAAGTGTATATAATATATAAGTACAAACATAATTATTTGTATTTAATAGACTTGTTATTTTCAATTAAAATGAAAATTTAATGAAGTGATCATTTTAAAAAGATATTATTATAATATGTGGTGTATTCAATGTAAATATGTATGTTGTATATAGGCACATTAACATTATGCAGGGGTATGTAAATATATTTAGCATAGATGATAGATCAGTAACAGGTTGATTTATGTATGGGCTTATGCGTATTCCGACATATGAGTATTAAGTACTTACCTATACCTACATATTTTCATTTTAGTTTTAGAAATTTAAATAAGTTTTTATAGTTATGTTAATTAAAAGAGATTGACAGATATCTTAGATTTTTGTTTTTTTTTTTATTTTTTTTTTAAATGTAAATTTCAATATAAAATAAAGATTGCCATATGTAGTTAGAGGAAACTTTTTACATACTTAAGGAAGAACTTTTTACAATTTAAAAAACAGTTTTTGTTGTTGTTATAATTCATTAGACTATGGGATGCACTAGTGTTTTTGATTTTTGTTTTTTATTGTCTTAATAGCAACTTAGATTGAATCTTATTAAATACGGTACTGCAAGTTTATACTACAATATCTACAATATTTCGAGCATTTATTTATTTATCAAATTACTAGCTTAACAAATCATTAAATGTGGAAAACTATTACTAATTGTCAAGAAATAAGTCTTCTTAAATGGAATAGCTCTATTTTATTTAATTTCTTACCAGATTATACTCTCAATTCTTTTTTGTCATTTATTTTATCCTAATGACAAAGAGTGAACAAGTTCGAAAAACCCATAAAACATTTTTTTTTACTTCATGGGTAATCGAGCCTGGGACCTTTCGGTTGACTCTACCTACTGCGCCACCCAGCGTGTATAAAGCTAACTCACAATCAACCCAAACTAAGCACGGAAGCTTAAAATATGAATTAACTCACATTTTGGGCTGGCTCGTAAATCGAGCTTATCTACTGTGTTAAGCTCAGCTGTGAGCTATGTAAAAATTTAAGTTGATATTTGAGTTGAATTGAAATTTTAGCTTTTTACAACCCTGGGATGCACCACAACACAATAACTGGTTTTAAGCAGAGACTAAATAACATACATTAGTTCTTTGTTTGATTTTTGAATTAATTTTTGATATAACAACTGATTCAAATGTGGAAAACTAACGTTTGTTGTAGAGTAAATTTGCCTTCGTAATAGCATTGTTACATTTTTGTTTGAGTAAAACAAATTGTGTTCTAAAATTAATTTCAGAGAATAATTGAAAGTACATATGTACTATTTTGTATAACATCCATGTCTTGAACCGGACTCGAACTTGAAACCTTCTAATTCGTAGTCAGATGATAGAATCAATATCATATCGGTTGACATCAAATATTGCAATATTACGGCGTTTGCGTTTCCAGTCAAAGCTATTAAGATTGATAGTTGACGCGCCTTGGTTTGTCAATAATGATGCCATATATCGTGATTTGCAGGTGACAACCATTAAGAAGGAGATTAGAAGCATAAGCGGAAAGTACCAGATAAGATTAGTTGCACATCCAAACAGACTGGCAATCAGCTTGTTGGCTGTAAGTCGCCTTAAGTGTCCTAGCATCCTGCAGCTACCGAATAGACAATAGGAACAATCAAATGGGTCTCAAGAAATTCAATAGAGTATAATGTTGTCATCATGGATGGTTGACCACTGGGTTATCTCCAATTTACCTGCATAAAAATGTCATACAAACTACTGAATGTCTCCTTCAGAGGGAGGTTGTAATTGTTGTAAAATATCAAATTATACCTATTTTACGTTTTTAAGTCTATTTTTTAGATTTGATTTTAATTCAAGAGTTTTGCTGTTAGTGACGCTAGATTGCAGTTTTTAAAAGTTGCAAAATTAATTGAAGCACAGTGCCTATTTTGAGTATTGAGTATTAGAGTTATATGCTTTAAATGGAAATAAAATGTTAAAAAGTTTAATGACATATTCTTTAAGTTTCTATATTGATAATAGTTCACTACTATATGTATGTAATCATCATTATATTTAATCAGTAAATTGAAAAAAGTACGGTACAATTATATAAGGACCATTTCTAATCCAATTTTCATTATTATTCCTTTAAATGATAGATTTTAACAGGAGACGTCGCGAAAATTCAATTAGAATTTTCAATTTTAAATTTCACGACATAACATGTATAAGGCTAGATGCAGACATGCATTTTTTAGTTTTGCAACTGTTTAATTACATATTCATGTTCCTTTAGTTAATAGGAAAGCGCGCACGCCTGCAACTGGCTTAATGTGTGCGCGCTTTAACATAAATGTTTCAAAATTAAAAATTGCATGTCTGCGCCTAGCCTCAGTATAAACCTAGATACATCTTAACATAGAAAAAATTTAATTTATCAAATTTCCAAAACTCACCGAAATACAGAGTTTAATTTTTTGCTCGCCTTTTTTTCTTTTTAAATAAATTATTATGTATGCGGTTGTTGTCTACGATAAAATAAATAAAAGAAAATTATGTACTGCTAAGAATAAATTGAAACAATGGAAAACAATTCATAATTAAATTGAGTACAACTTTTTTATTAAACTTTCTCGAATTTCAAGGAGCGTGGGAAAATTATTTTTTATTTAATATAAAAGGCTACTATATATGTGTAATAAATAATCACCTATAATGTCAATTACAACATCACCAGAAAAGTAAAACGAATTAAGCCTTTTGAATTCAATATTTAACATTTAATAGAAATAATAAGTAAAGTTCAAAGTAAAATTTGGCAAGTTACTAAGTGAGTTAAACAATTTATTCATAACCGAAAGACCGAAACCATTGTGAGATGTGATTAAATGCCTCCTATATACTATGTAATAATAATAACTAATAATTGATATTTTGATTTAAAACCCAAATTTATCGACCCATATCTCTTGTTCAGTTGTGTAAAAAAAACCAAAATATTAAGTGCATCAACCACGTTATAAGTTTTAGTTAAGTTAAGCCTAAAATTAAAATATAAAATTGCAAGATTGTATTAAATATTCATGAATGTAATTTTATATGTCCATAGTCCGCGTCATTGGTAACAATTTCACTAATTTAACTTATATATTTCAATCAAATCTCAATCAAATAATAAATGCTATTCGAATTTTGGAAAAATGATATTTATGTATAAACAAGATTAAGCTACATATATATACAAAACCAAAAAAAAAATTAAATTTCTTTGAATTTTCAATGAAATAAATTGTAGATACCTAGAATTTATATCTTAGAATGTGTGTGGGATATTATTGCGTAACAGATTCAAAGCTCGATGATGCACTGGAAGGTCAATAATAAATTAACAAAAGAAAACTATGGTGGCAGTCAGCAAAACGGAGACACACTTAGACCAGTGAGGTCTATTCTGATAAAGGAAATTTATAGATTAAAAGAGAAAGTTTAATGCAGTTTAAAGATATCATCGGCGTATTGCTAAATGTGTTAGTGATTTATAGGGTGTGGTACTGGTGAAATTGTTAAGAGTTCTGATTATACCAGTGTTTTGAAGATCCAATAGTAATTGTTGAAGAAGCTATAGAGCATTAATTAACGCAGCTAACCGTAAAGCTCTATATCTCGACTCTTACATTTTGGCTCAAATTTCTACATATACCGAGTGTTCCAGAGCATGCGTAACACTTTTTAAAGATTGAAAAGATTCGTTATTTATTATATAGAAAAAACTATATCGAAGGTGCTCTATCGATTGGTGATATTTTCAACTTCCGGGAAAGACCGGAAATGGTTTTTTTTCACCCGAAAATTGGTCAAATCCAGATTTTCAAACAGAAAGAGGTATTTTTTCGATGCAAATTCGGATTCTACGTCAAAACATAAAAAACTAACGACTCGTTCTCCTTTTAAAAAACTGATACGCATGCTCTAGATACCTGGTATATGCTTTCTTATATAAAAAAATAATTACCTACTTACTTCCGTACATTCGAATATAAGCTTTGGCTAAATATTTTTTTATTTCCAGTATTAATTAAAATTTAAAAAATATCTAGTGATTAATAAAAGGCACTACCTACTAAATCTGTCAGATTTACTTAGTTCAGAAACCTTCCTTCAGTTCACACTATTTTATCTACCAATTTATATATAAATCCAATTTTGAACTGAATTTCTGAATTTTTGACAACCTTTTTCTAGTTTATTAACTTCGTTTTAGTCTAATATTTACTTACATGCATTTATTTCGCATAAAAATGCATTGCATTGTTTTATCATCAACCCCATCACTTCTGAGATATTTTTATTCATAGATATATATATAGGTCTTATATAGATATAAATATTTAGATTAATATTTTTTTAGAACCTTCTAAAAATTTTCAAACCAAGAAAAATCAATATTCTTGTCAAGATTATAGGTACATTATGTACAAAAATTTTTTATAAAAAATTTTCTTTTTAATGTAAATTTATTCATATATGTATATACCTACATAATAAACATATATACGTATACCATTGTATTAATATTTTTATTAAAATAATTTTAATAATTCCAAACAAGCATATAACAATATTAATAACTGATTTCCCTTCAAATCAAAATAATAAAATAAAAAAAAATAAAAAAATCACCGGAAACCAATAATCCTTAATATGTCATATTGTCCTTGAAAGAATTTAAACCCCTAATTCTCTTATTTTGTTCTTCCATTCTTTCTCTTTTTTTTATGTGTTTTGTGAATTGAGAAGATTGAAAATATGAAAATTTGAATGACATGAACGTACTCGCTATATAATAAATAATTCAGGCGAAGTAACAATTTTTAAAACCAATTTGAAAATTAAATGATTTACAACAACGCATTCATTTCGTGATTTTAATAAAATTATACCCATAAACAATATATATGTATATATATATGTATATGTATGCAATTAAATATTCATCTAAAAAGTGTTATGAAAAAGGTAATACTAGATTATATAAGTAAGTTGGGTATGAATGTATCTATAAACAATATTATATTTAGACCCTTTTTGTTGTATTTTCGTGGTTGAATTATTTTTATATGATTTTATCATCACTATCATCATCAATATCATCATCACCATCATTATCATCATCATCATCATCAATACCATTATTATTACAATCAATTTCTTTAGGATTACTACAAACAAACAACTGAACAGTGTTTTTATATTCGTTTTTTGTGAATTGTTGTTGTTGTTGTATTTTTTCCCAGAACAGAATACTATAATCACCGCACAGAGTGAAAGAACATGAAAAGAACCCAAAAAAAAAATGATTCCCTTAAATTATCGTGATGAATTTTTACTTTTTTTTTTATTTTGTTTCT
Organism: Argyra leucocephala; assembly: GCA_963942445.1. Lineage (NCBI taxonomy): Eukaryota > Metazoa > Arthropoda > Insecta > Diptera > Dolichopodidae > Argyra > Argyra leucocephala. The sequence goes on along the minus strand of OZ012681.1, from coordinate 59,509,073 downwards.
TCTTCTTGATTTTTGGGTGTTGCAAACATAATTTTCTTTGGCTTTTATACATTTTGTTTTTCTACACCTTTGAATTGTATTCACTGTCATAAAACAAAAAAATAAAAAAAAATAAAAAAACAAAAGAAAAACTGAAAAACTACAAAAAAAAAAAAATTGAAAAATCGTTTTTAATATTTCCTCACACGCTGATGATGACGCTAGTGATGAAGAAAACACCATACTAAGTTTTATATATATTTTATACTAAACTTACATACAACTGTACTATACATGAATGAATAAATATGGAAAAGGGATGAAGTTCGGAGGATCAGAAGTTCGAATATTAAGTTATGTTATATTGTTATATACATACATATTTACACGTTGTATTTATGCTTGAATTTTTTTTAGGTTTTAATATAAATTATTTCTTTGATATTTTCATTTGGGACTTGAATATTTTATCGAATTCTTTGAATATAGATCTTATTTGTATGTATATGAAAAATCCCTCATTACATTCTATTTTAGGGTAAACTTTTAAAATGAAGCATTTTTGATTGTTCAACCTCATCCTATAATATCCTGTAAACCATTGGGCAAAGATAGGTGGTAAAGTTCCTCCATCGTCTTCTAACTGTGGCTAACCTTTTTAATTTGATAATAGTCTTTATTGTGTAGTTGCTTTATTAATTATCCTATTTTTGATTATTACAACAGTTATTTTCACTATTCTTAATCTTGGTGTTAACTGAAGTTCTTCAAGTTAGAGGTAAGTTTAGTATTTTAGCACCTTTACAGATGAATTTAGAAAAAGCTCCTAGATGGGTATTCCTTTATTGATAAAGACCGGTGCAAGTATTGAAAAGGTGTTGGATAGCTTCATCTTCTTTAGAAGTTCTACAAAAGTCACTTGATGGAAGTTCAAACCTTGCACTACTAATAAGACATAATAACCCGTAAATAGCCCTATCATAGTGCCAATGTCATACCTTTTAAACGACAGTAAGTTGAAAGAGCGATTTAGATTCAGCATAGGCCAACTTTTCTGGGTCATGTTACAGTCTGGTTTACCCAAAATCCATCTGAAATATGAAGCTTTGATTACTTCTTTGCGAAGCAGTAGATTACAAGTAACTAGAAGGATTTTAAACATTTTATCTTCTCTAGCGAATTAATGTGCATTGCAGTTTCCCGGAATTTCACTGTGGTCTGGCACTCAATATAGCCGTATGTTAAGCTGATCCGCTAGATCATTGAGAAAACTGGGTCATTACTTAATGAATTACTTGTAGCCTTTACTGTCTGTAACTCTACAGACAGATATTTCTAATAACAAATACGTTGGATCTCAGTCAGTGTTGAATGAATTATATTTAAGTTTTTTGAGACATTTTGCATGAAGCAGAATCAAAAGCATGAAGCTACTTACAACAAATAATGCTTACAATATAAGAATAAATATTTTAAAGCCAAGGTTTGGGAGGCAATGTCAATTTTACAATTTTTCTTAATAACACTCAAAGTTGCTGTGTGTACTTTACAATTGTAGAAAAAAATCAAAAAAACAAGCAAGTTAAGCATTAAGCGTACAATTGATTTGTTTACGTATCTTCTTTGAAATTGATTTGGCTAGATATAAATAAAAAAATATAAAACCACCTTATTATTAAAAAATAACAAACAAAAAAATGTATAATAATTCTCAAATTGCTGCTCCACCCCAAACTTCACTAAGTTACATTGACAAAACCCAAAATCGCATCCTCAATGGTGACTCCTCATAGCACACGTCGAAACATTGGTGGTCTCTCTCTCTCTCTCATACAAATCTTATATAGATATCTTGTTGGAAATGACACTTATTCTATTCAAATAAAATCAATAATGCTTCCCTTGAAACAATTCCACGATTGTAATACCCAGGTGGTCCAACACTGGTTTCCGAAATTTTATTTTTGCTATTAGGTAAAAATTAAACTTAATTATATATGTAAATAAATTTAATAATAATATTTTTTTTAAATAATAAATATACATTTATATAGCGGTAAAGTGTAAAAAATTTTACAAAAGCATCCAGAATTTTTTGAATGCACGATTTACTTTTTTCTGCGTTTCAAAAACCAATATTTTACAATTCGGAATTTGGAACACTGTAAAATATTTTTGACATACAATATGGAATTTGAAACATTGTCGAAGTTTTCGATTTTTTTACAATACGGAACTCAGGGTATGTTATTCATAAATAAATACAAAATATTTATGTGAATCCTTAATGCATTTACGTACTTTTACTGCCAAATAATCTTATTATTTCAGCGTTCATTTGTTTCGATTCGTACGATACCTAATTCATTTTGTTGATTAGGTTTCTGTTCAACCAAATTTTGCCCAATAGGTAAAGATATTGAAGATGATTCATGATAGTTTCGATTATAAGTCCCGTTGTTCTGTCCATATTTTTCTTTCAAGAAACTATCAAAGCCAAAATGTTGCCTTTCACATTGGTTGTTGTTGTTTTAATGTTGGTGAGTATTGAGAAAATGATGATTTAATTGTCACATTTGAGCCCTTTAAAATTGGACGCATATAGGTGGCTTGAAAACAGGAGTGTGGTTCATGTTATCATGGTTCCATTTAATATGTTTTTCACTGATTCTGGGAATAGTTGTTGAATTATTGCTTGTCATGATATTAAAGTTATCTCAAATCCTTGAAAATTCGTTGCTGTAATCCTTTTCTTTTGGGAGTGTTGAATGTTGATGTTGTTGAAACTGCTGTTGTTGAAAGTTTTTGGCAAGATATTGCTTGTATTTATTCATAAACAAATTTTTGTTTTCGTCAAAAAAAATGTGGCCCGAGGTTTCATGTGTAGTTGATGATATTATAACATTAACTGCAAATTGTAAGAAAATGTGGAACATTCTTCCACGTATTCTCTCAATTTTCAACTTTTCATAAAGAACCTCTTCAGGTTCATCTCCAACTTACCTACAAATTCTTCTCTGTCATCCTATTTCTCTCCTAAGCCTTTTTATCCTTACTCAAACCTACAATAATTTTGTATAAAGAATAATTTTACATTTAAGGAGTGTTTAGGTAGTTTGTAAACAAAAAAAACAAGGTACAACTGGTCTGGATATCGGGTCATAGTGGCTTGACTGGAAATGAGAAGGTTGACGAACTGGGCAGATCATCGGCGGGAAACATTTATGGCCCGGAACCGGTAGAAGGTATATCTATTGGTAATATCAAACTATCGATAGAAAACAACCCGAAGAGGGAAACAAACATTCTTCGGGAGCGTATTGAAGGCCACAGGGTCTCCAAAATATATGTACCAAGAACAAACACCAAAAATAACCAACTTCTTGCTAACTCTCAATAGAGTAGACTCTGAAATTGAACCATTAAGAAAAAACAAAAAGTTAATCCCGCAGTGCAAAAGATGCCAAGCTTTTGGGCATACACAAAGTTATTGTAATAGAGACTGTGCTTGCATTAAGTGTGGAGGTAAGCATTTCACAAAAAACTGCATTTTGAAGTTGGGAGAAAGAGCTAAATGTATTAATTGTCGTGGTGATTATCCGGCAAACTACAGAGGATGCCCAATTGCAAAAGAACAGCAAGCCAGAAGATGTTTATTTTAAATAATAAAAAAAACAAATAAAGAAATTTCTACCAAATGGCATTCTTTCTACCAAATGGCATTCGATAAAATTAATTTTGAAATAATGTGTGTATATGTCTTTGATTTTTATTTGTATCTATGTAGATTTACCTGTGAACAACGCAAATGACTGAAAAATGTCTTCAAAATGTACATAATTCCTAAAGTTGTTGGTTCAAGAATTCAAAAACAAAAACAAAAAAAAGAAATAAAAAAGCAACCTGCAGTGCACAAATCGCGCGGTATGTCGGCCAATTACGAGCTATAAGACGTGCTCTTGTTTTGTATTATTTTTTTCTTCTTTTTTTTTTTATTTAAATTTATGTTGAATAAGCTTAAACATAAAAACAACATAAAATAAAATAACACATTTATAACAAAAAAAAAAAAATGAAAGATACAAATATTATCTATATATGAGTAGATATAGATACATAGATATATGTGTGTAGAATAGTAGGAAAAGGTAACTTTTCTTTTCTTTTGTTGTTGTTGTTGTTGTTTGCTGTGTTGTCGTCTTGTTTAAAAGTCTCTAAACATTTACCTTTTTTGCATGATGTTAGTTAGGTTGTTGTGTATTATTATGATGTAGATTGTTTGATTTTGTTGTTGTTGTTATTTTTGTTATTATTATTGTTTTACTGTTGCCTTATTTTCACTTCAATAATATTATTATATTGTCTCTGATTATATATACTTAAATATATATATATATATATATATATATATATATATATTTATAATATATATAAAATATAAGATACATATTGTGGGGTTTTTAAATACAGCAAAGTAAAAAAAAAAGATAAAACACAAAACAAATATAAAATACAGAAAAAAACATTTAGCCTGCTGACTATGATCGATGTCGGGAGTCGTCATAGTCGTCATGTTATAAAAAAAAAATGAAACGAATAAAAAATTGTAATATGTAATGATAATAATAAAAAAATAAAAATATAATAAAAAATACAAAAATAAGTATAATTTCTTAAGGAAATATTTGCTGATTAAATATGGTTTGTGGAATTGAAATGATTCAACAATAACAAAAAAAAAAAACAAAATTGAATTGAACAGTTCAAAAGGATGTAGAAACAAATTATAATAATATAAGAGACTATATTGTGGGGACTGGTCAATACAGTGCAATGAATTTAGGTGCATATATATTGATAGTAAGTATGTTGATAAAGCACATAATAAACATATTTTTGTTCAGAATTAAAAATGACTAACAGTGATGAACTTTGTAACTATATTGTATATATGTGTATGCACGTATGTATATATATAACTACAGGAAAATTTAGCTATATGAACAAAATATGATATTAATTTTTGGTTTGTTAGAAATGAATATATTAAATACAGTCACTGTACAATACTAGAGCAAGCGGCAGACCAAGAGCAAGAGGGCTGGACAAAATCGAGTTAAGATGCTATATCATTCAAAATTGTAACCTATTTTTAATATGAATATGGTACAACCTTATACATTATCTTTGATACAACTAAGTTATTACTAACCCAGTAAATAAATATATACCAGTATACCACAGACGATTAATGGAAATTATCAGACTTAAATCTATTTCGTTTTAAAACTGAATCAATGAGATAATGCGCCGACGCATAATATAGAAAAAAAGTTGAATAGTGTTAGGTAGGGTTTTTTTACAGAGTTTAATTTTTTTTTATTTTCAACTACCTGAGCCTTTGAAAAAAGTTAGATGACTGAAGTAAAATCGTTATGACATAATTATTGAATCGTTATGTTTCAATACTGACATAAAGTACATAAAGTACATAAAGTACATACTATTTTCGTGTAAAACACAAACGCAGAAACGTAGAACGTTCAAATATATTATAAAATCTATAATTAAGTCAGAGATTATTTCAATAGCCCATATTTTAATCCGTTTGAATATATTTGATATCTATATTCAAGAGAACTGTGTGTCGAAATAATTAGGAGACGATGGAAGGTGTTTAAACATTAGGAAACACACCATTGAATTGATTGACTATACAGGAGCTACAAGCTCAAACATAATAAAGACATTTGGCGATCATTAGGCGGTCATAATAAACAGTAAATATGAAGTTTATAGATTATTGTAAAGATAAAATTAATATGGATGATGATACTATTTTGATCACGTTTATTTTAGCGTTTCTTCTACTGTTTAAGCTTTCTAGAATCAATAGTTTTGGTAATGGGACTGATTATTAAAATGGTTTTTATTGATTTATTTAAATTACAATATTTTCATTTCGCTTTACGTTTATTCTCAAATTATTTAATCTCGAATTTTTGTAATATAGAGCCTTAATATAATACTAGAGCTTTTTTATTGATAATATAAAAAAGGAGGTCGCAAAACAACTAACGCAAACGAGAGGGAGAGCTCCAAATTCTTGATGTGTGCTAACAGAAGTAAGAGTTATCAGGACGGCGAGTCGCCAATTGAGCGTAGGTTATTAATACTAATTTGAATTTTGTCAAAGTAATCTAGTCGAGTTTAGGGTGTGCCAGTCCATATGTAAGAATTGTGCTTTATATTAGGTTGGATATAAGCTGCATAGATACTGGCCATATTTTTTGAAGAAAAGAAGGCTTTACATTGTCAAAAAAAAACCTTAAATACTTAGCACATTCTTAGTTATATCAAAAATATGTTCAATCCACTGAATTTGTTTGTTTAGCTGTATGCCTAAAATATTTAGACATTCAAACCATTGTATGTTTTGTGCTTGAAATCGCAGAGTTGGTACGGGTTGATCTCTTTTAGATCGTGTTTTGGACGTGTTGAGCTCAAGTCTGTTTGCGTTACCCGCAACCAAATATTTTGGCTAGATAATGTTTAAGTCAGCTAGTCATCATACTTTTTTTAAGCTGATGTTGATACATCAGGTGGCATTAGATTTACCTAAAAAAGTCTTTGGATGTCACCAAAGTGCTGTCGTTAGGAAAACTATGAATTGGATTGTGGGTTGAAGAGAGTAAGTCATTGATAAAAATCAAGATAAAACTGTCGACAACGACACGTATGCTACGGTTCGAATGAAAATCTGTAATTCATGTGCAAAAGAGACAGCCCAAGCTAGTAGCCAGGTATTTAGTCAGAAGATCAGATTGCCATACAACAAACTTAATTACCTTTACTTTACAAAGTAAACTTGACTAACTTTAAAACAATAGTAATATATTTTTAATTTTAATTATTATTGTACATATTATATATGTATACTATATATGTGTATATAATATGCATATCACATAGTTTATGTTTACCTTGTATACTGTTGAATGAACAACAAAAAAAAAAAAACAAAACACAAACATTTTTTTTTCTTGTTTTGGTATCTTTTCTGTTTTATAAATTTACTTACAATTCTCAAAAGTTTTTGATGTAAACATGTTGCAATTGTAGAGTAATCACATTGGGGCAACATAAAAATGGAAACATAAAAATGAAATTTAAACAACAAAAAAACAACAATAATAAAAGAACAGGAAAAAAAAGAACATTACTATGTTATCAGATGACAAGTAATATTTTGTATACAAATGGAAGAAAGAAACAAGGGGGATAAAATGGGGAGAAAATGAATGAACTATGAGCAGCAGTGAGCAGCTGGGGGCATTATAGAATTTTTTCACAAAACTTTTTTTTTTTTTTTGTTTTTTTAATTTGTTATTTAATAGTTTTTTTCTTGTTTTTTATTTTTTTTTATTTTACTTAAAACAATCATCAGAATTTATAATTCAGGAAAGTGACAAGGGAATATCTACTACCTACTTAGGATGGAGAGAGTTTATATAGAATGATATTTTATGATTTTGATTATCGGTTTGAGTTTGTTATGTTATTTGTGTTGTTGTTGTTTTATTTTTCTAGTTTTATCTGTGAAAAAGATGAAAAAGTGGAAATTAAATGCGGTGGCAACTTTTCAAATTCATAGTTATATATTTTATTATTTTGTTATAATCTCATTAAGATTTACACAACTTAGAGAAGAATATTTTTCTGTGCACTAACAAAAAAAATTAATTATAAATAATAGAAAGGAGAAAAAAGACAAACACAATAAAAATAATTTTTTTTAAATGTTGATAATAACATTGAAATACAAATTGCTTATAATGTACATAAAGGTGCCAGTTACATTATATATAACTAACGAAATCCGAATTTGGATTATACCCTATATTGTTACTATATCTATGATAATATGTAGTATACCGTCTAGTGTGTGGGATTAATGATTCTTTTAATCTGAAATCTTTGAGTTGCTCTGAGCTTGGTAAAAAAAAACAATATTTCAGTCAGTTAGAGATACTTCGTTCTCAAGTTCAACAAAGATTATTGAATGTTATGTGTCGTATCAAAATGGAACAAATAAACTAGATTTTCAAGCTTGTCCATGAGTTTTATCGTTTCTACTGTTGCTAAATCTAGTGTAAAATCATTAGTACTGTGAAATGACCTTGATCATTTTATAAGTAGATTTTCTCACTGAATAAATCATTGTGTGATGGTTTCACTGTGTTTCAAGTCAGTCTTTTAATGTAATTTTGACTATAGACAATGATTGACCATATTAGAGGGATAAGTTGAAGTTATTGGTTTAATTTTTATTTTCCTATCATACAGAATCTCTGTAGTTCGATTTTCCAATCTCTAAAATCGGAGCCATTCCCCTTTTACTAATCTGTTTTCAAATCTAATATTTATTTAGTTTTATGACTACACCAAACTATCAAAAAACAAAGACTGAACATGGGTTCATATTGTATTTCATGTAAATATTAATAAACTATTCTGGTAAAGTAGGAGAATCACTTAGTAGAAGAGGTATTCCAGAAAAAAATATAGCCATAGTTAAATAAACCTACAAAAATGAAAAATGTTTAGTCTAACATCGTGAACAATTGACAAATCGCTTCGCAGTGTGTCAGGCAGTAAAACAGAGCTATATTTGATCACCCATACTGTTTTTATGACATAATGACTACTACTGAGAGTGTAAACGACAGCAACAGTATCCAGTGCCGTCATATTGGACATATCAGCCACTTAACTTACATTTAAATTACGCCAACGATGTGTTCTTATTGTCACATATGAATGAAGATTTAAATATATATACCGAAATCTGTATGACATAGAAAAAACGGTTAGCCTAAAAGATTATTATCTATAACTAAGACCAAAGATATACCCGTTACTCCGTTACCCGTTACACTCGCACATCAGAACATCCAATCCTCCATGAACAAACGAAAATCGAAAACGTGAGTAAGTTTAATTAACTGGAAAGCTTCGTATCATACTTTTATTGAAAACCGCATCAGCAAATTCCGCACTACTTTCGGGATGCTCTCAAAAATATGAAAGGCAAACAATTAAATTCAAATGTAAAATCTGTTCTCTTCTATATGCTTGCAAAACATGAAAAGGTTCAGCCAACATCACCAGGAGTTTCTCGGTCTCAAATATATATTAATATACACCTCTCCGGAAACGCCCTTAACATTCAATCACTACAATCCATTTCCAACAGGACGCTGTGGCAAGAAAAAAACAAATGAAAAATAAATACACGTGGAAATTCGACAGACAAAATGCTTTAGATTAGATATATCTTGAAGAAACCTCACAACAACATTGCGAAACAATGTTTTCAATGGAATCGAGAGTATACGTTGCGTCGGAAGGAGAAAATATGAAGAACAACAGTTTTTGCCTAAGCCTGTACTTAACAAAAGAAAGTATCTAAAACTGAAGAGGTTACCCGCAGATAGTACTTTTATTATGACTTTATTTTCGCTCTATGGTCCATAGATGAAATTGCAGGGCAGTTATGATAATGCTAATACTGATTTGTTATTTTAAGATGAGGTCTGAGGACTTAGAGGTGCACGACAAGACAACCAATTATACTGGAATGAACCATAATTATTCACTGTTTAGTTTATTTTATTTTTAATTTTATTCCAAGAGATGTGAAAAACCATTGTAACATACAAAATGGTTAAGTACTTAGGAGAAGGGGAGTCATTAGTCATATTATTAGGAAATTCATACAAATTATTTTTATAATCAAATTTAATGGTTCAACAATGGAATTCTCATAATAAATTTTTATTATTATTTTTTGTTTTGAAATTTAAAAGAAAAGAAATGTCGAAAATCTAGCAAATTATGGCTTGAGTATAAGGAAATTTGCTTAATTACAATGGAAAACAGTGTATTTTTGAAATAAAAAAAAAATAATTTAGACTTTAATATGACGTGATGAAAATTCAAATTAGAAATTGTAGTATTTTTATTATTATTACTATTATTATAGAGAGATGACAGTTTTTTAATAATTTATAAAATCAGATTTAATAATTTTACAAAAGAAAAAATTTAATTTCTGATTAATTAGTGATTAAATTCACTTTTTTATTCTTTTGGTAATACTTCTATCGCTGCATGGCTAAACGAAATTTGGTTTGTGTGCTAAGACATTTAAGTCAATGCTATGAAAAATCTAATTATAACACGTTTAATATACTTTGCTAAAAACGCTCTATTTGCCCATTTGGGTAAAAATATCTTATGTGACATAAGTATTATCAAAATGGGTTAGTGACTTAAATACTTTTTCCTGGGGGAAATAGCATTTTAAAGCAAAATTCGTCCACTATTACATATATGACAATTAAAATGTTCCATATATGGCTATAGTCTGATAACTGTAATGGTGTAATATAGTTGTTATTTCATCCGACTATTAACACGAACGCTGTCTATTTGTAACAGTTCAGTAAAAATAATTCAATACGTCTTGAAGTAAGCCAGGCCTATATATTTTGTAAGTTGTATGTCAATCTCAATCTTGATGATATTTTTACAAATAATACAAAAGGTTATAATAATATTCTAGTTGGCTATATAAATGATTTGTGAAATTGAATTTCACTGAAAAAATAGCTATGAGTTGATCAGTTAATAAAACTTATCATCTTTAATTCAAATTATTATCTCTGCAGTTAGCTGATTATTCGTTATATTATAGTATGACATGCATTATGCTGTCAAACATTAATAGATTTAAATTAAATAATTTAATTGTTCGCAGGTTTCCGTTCATTAATAATTTTTAATATTTTATTCCAAATATCGATATTTTGGAAGCAACATGCTTCCTTTATCAGTTTGCTTGTGTTGTGACTAACTAATTTTGTTAATTCTTTTTCCCCTTTTATATCCTAATTCCTAACAGTTGCATATTTTACCTGTACTCGTGCAAATTAGTTTATATTAATTTAAATAGCGGTCATTTGTATGGTATACTGACTGTTCCAAGAAAATAAATAGAGTAAGATCGGGAGTATAAGGAAAAAGCCTCAAGGCTTATATTCATTCAAGCCTAGACTCTACAAACACAGTTTTCCAAGCTGAGGTTCATGCTATATTTTGTGCGCGAGAGAATTTAAAAAGAAATTACAAGAAATGTAAAATCTACATTCTCTCGGATAGTAAAGCAGCCATACTAGCTATTAATTCATATACCATCACATCAAAGCTAGTATGGGATTGCTTAGATATACTCAAAACCCTGGCAAAAACTAATAAAGTCACAGTAATGTGGGAACCAGGGCATTCCGGCATTGCAGGAAATGAAGTTGCAGATTATCTAGCTAGAAAAGCAAAGGACACCCCTTTCATAGATCCAAGTCCGTTCTGTGGAATTCACCTGAGTACAGCTAAGATGCAATTAAAAGTTTGGGTAGAGGAAAAAGCTAAAGATTTCTGGGCCAACGTTCCTGGAAATCGTCAAGCAAAAATGCTCATGCCCAAACGCTCGCTCAAGAAAACTAAAATACTTCTCAGTTTCAACAGGAAACAGGTACGTATCTTGGCAGGGATAATAACAGGCCCCTGCCTAACAAAGAAACACTTCTATAAAATGGGTCTAATTGAAAATAACCTATTCAGAATTTGTGAAATAGAGGAAGAATCTATTGAACATTTGCTCTGTGAATGCGAAGTGCTCACCCGTAGCAGACCTCGCCACTTGGGAACAGCGTTCACCGAACAATAGGAGCTATCCAGCATACCATTGAAGAATATCCTGAGTGTAATCACAAAATCAGGTATCCTTAATGGCTCAGAGACTTAAAAACCGGGTTATCACAATAAGCCCATTTGTGGTTACGGTGGTGTATCGACTGGATTCCTCTCGGAATAAATTAAATCTACAATCTACAAATAATGGTGTGTATTCATTCCCTAAATCATTATTCAATCTGTTATCTACTTCGAAATTGCTAAACTTTCGTATGTGTCTAGTCTGTTTATTTTAGGTACCTCCTTTATTAGTTTTATCAATTTTATGATGATTCTTCGATTATATCTTTACCTAAAATTAGTAGAACCTCTTATTCTTACTAATTCGGCTTCCCTTAAATGTTCTTGGAATCGAAGCGTAATTAGCCTTTTGATAATTTTGAACATTTTTTTGATCAAATCAAATATGAAAAATTATTAGTGAGCGGAAACCTGGCAACAATTAAATTATTTAATTTAAATTATCACTAAAAATAAAAATTAACAAATTAAAAAATTATCTAATAGATTTGCTATAATATTGAATTTATTGCCTTATCACATGTCGCTTAATTTTCTCATAAACAATTATTTCATTACAAACACCCTATTAATAATGACTGTGAACCCTTTGGTACAAACAATGATTCATCAACCAAATTTTGCAAAATATTAATAAAATATTTCAATTTTAAAGTTTTTCACAATTTTCTCGAGTTGCAAATCATCAAAATAGAAGTATGGTCTTTTAGATAACTCCTTGCAATTATTCGTGGTATGAAAAAGGCACAATTAAGCTTTAATCGGTTTTCTAGAAGCAATTGTCACTTTTATCTACCTACCTACCAATTAAACAACATTAACAACAACAACACAACAATTTTAATATACCAATTGAAAGATTATCCAGTTTTAAATATCTCCGCTGCTGATTGAATGAAAATTGGAATGATGTAAAATGCCGTATACAAATAGATTGAAAGAGCATTTCATTGAGTACAAAAAATCGTAACCAACAGAGGAATTAATATAAAGTTGAATTCGAAATATATGAATAAATAGAAGCATTCGAGATTTGCATCTAGTGAAGAATACTGAAAATATGTTGAATCGAGTACATTTCGAATGAAGAAGTTTGAGACAGATAAACAGAAACAGGGAAGCAGAAACATATCAAGAACTCCTATCAACAATAAAAAGGCCAAAACGGCATATTACACGGCTACATAAAATCATGCGCGGTGATAAATACGACTTGTTACACTTGTACAATTGAGATTGAATTGGATAGTAGAAGAAAAAAAAGGACTTCTGTAATATTGATTTTTGCTGGTATACGCCGAATACTAATGGGGCGATATGATTTTACTTCTTCTTCCTCCTACAACAGGATTAATTTTTTTAACTCACCTGAAAAAATATTTTGGTAATGTCCTCACTTAAAAACCTTAACCCGAACAATATATTGTTTACCGATTTGCTAACCGGTTAGGACACAGCAATAATGTATTAAATTACTTTATTGTTTATTTTTAATAATTAAAGCTGATTTTTATTATTTTCCAATACAAAAATAAAATACTTAATAAAAAATTTTAATATCTATTTTTTATTAAATTTATAACATTCAGAACACTACAAACTCAATGAAATTTATAGACAAAATCTGCTTAAAATACTTATTTTAACTTGGTTTAAAAGTGGATGGCAGCCGCAATAAAACGTCGCTGCTATTACACTAGGCCACGTGTGAGCTTATGACGATAGAAACTGGAGCTTTACCTATTCTCCAAACTGAACTGTAGCTGTGACAAATTTGTATGTCACGTGCTCAAATTCCAATCACCTAAGACTAGTTTTCTTCTGAGAATGTGTTTGCTCCTTCTAAGTGATATCAAATTTGAGGATATCCTGCAATAAGCTTTTTAGATCTCTGTCAGGTAGTCAAACATATGTCCTCTCAGCCCTAAAAGTGTTAGTTTTTGTTTAACCTGGATAGTCACAGAGAATATGTTTGATGTCTTGTTTGAAATTTATACATTTTATATTGAAAAATTAGTATGGTACTCTAATAGTGGGTGAGGTGTGGTGTAGAGCAACTCAATCATGTTTACCATTACTATTTTATCGTCATCGTTAAATATATAAGTTATTTATGGTAATGTGTTGTTTGTATTTGTTTTTCTGTTCTTTTCTCTGTTTATTTTACAAAATAATGATTTATAAATGATTGTCATGAAAATCGGTTGTATAATCAAATTCCTCAAAATAAACAATAATGAGGTGAAAAACATGAAAAAAACATAACAAAAATTAAAATTCAAAAACCGATTAAAAATATTCCAAAACAAATGAGCTTTTATTTAATTAAATAAATCTCATTTCAATTTCAACTTAATGTTATTTTATTTTTCATCATTTCTTTTTGTATTTAAATATTATTAACTTCATGGGTGAATGAAAGCCACATGTTAAGTGTGGTATACATTTATATATATTTACAATATATATATATATATATATATATATATATATATATATATATATATATACATATACATAAAAGATATGAAATACAGTATATATTGTATTATTTATAAAGCTCATCTAACCACTTTTAAACCACTATTAAAGTCAGCCGCAGTTAAATTGTTACACTACTGGTTTAGTGTAAAATGCTAAATGTTAATGCACTTAATCAGTCGTCGTCATCATCGTTGTCGTCGTCGCATTTTTTGTTTTGTGATTGGTATTATTTTTTTTTTGCATAATTGTACTTAATACGGTGTCAGTCATAGTATGCATATATAATAACTATATATATGTAGAGTAATAAGTTATGAACAATAAGGTAATATATAGATAGTTGATTGCTCTGTTTTAAATTCAAACATTTCTTTTTTATAACTACTCACATTTGTGTTAGTTGGTGTAATGGTTTTTGGTTCATTATGGTCTATTTAAACACTCTTCAGCATAACTTGGAACTTAAAGTTTTGAACACAGCTCAGTTTCTGGTGACGAAACATTCTGTACAAACTTGGGGGGACCTGGTTCCCGACAAATCTTTTATTTGAACCAAAGTTCGTATATAAGAATGTACTGGACCAATCTGGGCCAAATTTTGTATATATTTTGGGTTCTAATCACAAAATTTCAACATTTAGGAGGTCATGCTTCTCGCCGAAGTTCTGTTGTGCTCCAAACTTTTTATTTCAGAAATTTGTTTCACATATTGGTATATCATAACAACTTTCTTTGCCAGCTGGATATTCATATATCAAAAACTACTAATACAAACCCATTAAATACACGCTACCCATTTTACATATTTTTTGTTATTACTACCCACATTTGTATTAGTTGGTTTGATTATTGTTGGTTCGTTTAAATATTCTATTATAAATATAATATTTCAAATATTTTGTTTTTTTTTTAATTTAAATTGGATTTATTAACCAGAATCTGGAAAATATGGCAACTTTTCATATTATTACATTTTGTAACTAACTATCTAGCTTAGATAATAAATTGTTGAACACAGTCGAATATTTTCATTTAAATTTTACTAAATATGATTATCATATACAGATGACAGATACGCATATTTTGTCTATTAAAATTGCAAACTTCAATTAATAACAGTAAAAACACAGACAGTGTTTGTTTTGTAGTTGACTGAGGAAATAAATCTAAATTCGTCTTGTTTATCTTTATTGGACAGGCTTGTCTTATATAAACTTTGTTGCAATGACTTCGAGTTATCTTTTATATTCGCGATTTTTAAATTTGATCAATTGGGTTAGTTGATTTGATCAATTCCTTAGTTGATATTAGTATTGTCTTGAGTTTATGAATTCTGCTGCTATATATTATGTTTAACCCGTGTTTTTTTTATTACTCTCGGATGAGAAAATTTTTACTAAATCCAAATGCTACTCTTCTTTTGGGATAGTGATCAATAAGTAGGTTAGTGAGTTAAGTCTCTTTCTCTTACTATAGCAAAAATATCCTCGACGTATCTCTTACAAAATCTTGGTAACAGTTCTTATGCTGCCAAATCTGATTATAATTTGGCTATGAAAATTTCACTGATGAATGGAATTTCCAACAGTGTAATAAATGTTTTTCCCTTCTATTTCTAATATTAAGTCAGCTACAAAAAGAAATAAACAGTTTAAGAATAAAGTGTTAGTGGTAGTTTGTGGTTTGTAGCAGGCTTTCTGAAATGTTTACAAACAAGATTATGAGTTTACTGTTAAAATTCTACTTACTACTATTCTATTTACTTCTACATGCTATCTATGTAGTCTAGTAGATGAGAAGAATTTTATCTTATTATCCATAGAAAGTTGTATTGAGTTTTTGCTGTGCTCTTGCAAATTACCATATTGCATACAGTAGTTTGAAACAAATAGCTACAAGCTGCAACATCTATCAAAATTGAAATCGTGCTTGTTGCTAAATGTTTGATCAACATTTGTATCCTACTCAGCTGATTGATTTAATCTATGTTTTTTAAGTTACTGTAATTCATGAGGTTTTTAATGTATTCAATACATGATTGATTAATCACGGAGTCCTGAAAAATTTTCAGGAATCAAATTGAAAAACTATTCAACTGAGGTTCACAATAATATATAACCGCTTAAGTCAACATAAATAAAAAATGAGATCTTTACATTCTACGTGAATCTATCTTCCACAAAAATCCCCGAGACTTTTTTTAATTTTCAAAGTAAAGGTAATTGCATTAGTTTATTCGTCTAAATCAGGTAGACTGTATTGCGCATGATATACCAACTTAAGTCGTTATAATAATATAATCAATTATCATTTACTTGCCAAATATTCTATAGAAAAATATAATAGTGTATAATAAGTTCAGCGGTCATGTTTAATTTTGTTCTGTTATACCACTTTTCTAAAATTGACTTAAACGGTTAAATCGACATTTATTTTGAGATTTTATCTTACCTGAAAATTATTACACTTCAATTTACTCTTATATTATAGCAACTATTTTTGTTTTATGCTTTATTATGTTTAACTGTAGTTTATCAGTTCAGCCAAACACATTTAAAACTTTAAGTTCAATAAAAATGAATATTACTAACACATGCTGGAATTTTTAAGCCTTCCCAAAATTTTGGCAGAATAATTTGAAAATGATAACAATTTTAAAAAGGTCATACTGAAAAGTTTTAGCACAGAATTTATTCCAATGGACAAGAGTGCAGAATTGTTTTCATCTTTATGTGTGCGATTTCGTTGTAGTTTAGCTCGTCCTACATCACATTGTAAAAAATTTAATTTATAATATTAACAACCCTGTGGGCTTGTTCAATGCGTACTAGTGCCGAAAGATCAGTGTTCTTTCATTTGCCATTAACCGGAATCTTCATAATATTAGTTCTAATATTTCTTTATATTTGCTTCTTTTTTGCCAAATTGTAATTTTCAGGACCATCGAAA
This sequence comes from Argyra leucocephala, assembly GCA_963942445.1. Lineage (NCBI taxonomy): Eukaryota > Metazoa > Arthropoda > Insecta > Diptera > Dolichopodidae > Argyra > Argyra leucocephala. Next base: position 59,491,826 of record OZ012681.1, on the reverse strand, counting down.
AAAACTATCATAGTACAAAACAGAATTGATTATGTGAGAGTTTTTAAATTTGATGATTATCATGTTGGTAGTATTTTTTTGTTTCTTTTTTGTAACTAGGAAGATTAGAAAAAGCTGAACAGGCTTATAGAACAGACAGCAAATACATTAATTTTGTTCGTCTTATTTTCATATTGATCTCGTTTATTGTATATTCTCTATATTAACATTTTTGTTTTGTTTTGTAAGGTAATGCTATTAATTAGGTAGAAAACACCTTGTCGTACATTTTAGATACGATACTGAAATTCATTTGGTAAAACTTAGAAATGATAATATTTTAAACCATTTTGATTAATCTAATTCACATGAATGTGGGTAGTATATGTATGTGGTATGTATGTAACCTTACATGCTCGATATTCGATACACTTCTTATGGTCATAGTCAGTGCGCTGCAAATGTACACAATACGAGTGTACATTGTCACTTTGTTATAAAAATGTTTATTTACTGTTATATATATACATATATATGTGATATTATCATTTAGATATAAGTAAGTAAGTATTTACAGAATTAAGTACCTTAATAGGTGGTATCAATATAGATAAATGTATAGGGAATAAAATGATAGATAGTAGTTAATCTGATGGTTAAATTATATGTATATAGGTGGGTATTATAATATTAATAGTTCACATAATGAAAATGGAAAAATTATTATGTACACATATTGTCATTTCGTTGGATATATGAATATGTATATAAATATATTGAAATTTGTAAACTGATATACATACGCCGTCTATTTGATTTGATTTTTTTTTCATTGTTGTTATTTATGTTTATTCTATTTTTTTATATACAAAATAAATAATAATAACCGGTTTATAGATTTGATTATTAAATTAGAATACCAGTAAGACTTATACAGTTATTCAAAATACATAATTCTGTAAAACACAATAAACGAGGTAAAAATTCATAGTGAAATCCGGAGCGAGCTTTCAAGTTAGATAAGAACAGAATAATGGATTAGCATCGTTACTGTTTTACAACTTCGGCTTAGAATTTGCAGTAAGGTCGGCTTCAGACACATTTGGTACTAAAAAAGATATCAATACAGATTATTGGCTATGGTGATGATATATTCAATATTCTTGAAAACTTGATTAAGGTTCTAAAATGAATTTTTGTGGAAATGAAAATAGCGGTAAAAACATTGGATTGAAACATAAAAGTTTTGATTCAGTAGAAGATCTGATCAATAAATAAACATCGACCAATATAATTTAGAGGTCGTACTATACCTACATACCTTTCCTTATAACTATTTCAGATAATAATGAAAAATTGGAACGTATATTACCAACAAAACATACTTTTAACATATTACAGTCTTTGAGTCACAGAAAGTATTCATCGTGTGACTAAGCTAAGCTTGTAAAAAACTATGATCACAGCGATAAATACATAAGAAAGCGAAATTTTATCAATAACATAGACGACGAAGAATAATATTTTGGATATGCTTATCATTTATAAGCAAAATAGAGGCAGACAAAATTCCCACTATATAATAAAATTTCCAAGGACAAAAAATCTGTTTTGGTTTGCGTAACCCCGTTCGAATACAAAAAAAAAACATATTTTTTCTTTGAATATTTCGTACTATTTATATAAAAAAAAAAACTATTGAAATAGATTTTAGATCCAATCTACTAAAATAGGTTTTGTGCACATTCAGTACGATCTTTCAATACAAACTTCCATAAAAAGAACTACAATTAACAAACATTTGCCAAGCAGAAGCCCACCCAATACCATGCTGAACAAAAAGAAAGTTTCACGTAAGATATTAGAAGCGAAATTTAAAGGAATAAAATGCAAATCATTATTTGGAAATCGGAATCCAAAGATTGAAATAAAATGGAAAAGACAAATTGAAAAGATTAAAACTCGATTTCATTTGATATAAAAAAAACAAATTCATGGAAAAAATTGAATTAGATGACATATTAACATTTTCTGGCATATTAAGATTGGCTCTGAATGTTTGCAGTCACCGAACAGATTGTTTTTTATAATTGGAGATCTCAAGATTTATATATCTGCCGATATTGCATCTCTCCAACGAAATGTTGATATAACTTAGCAATTCGTTATCGAGAATTTGAATTCGAAAATTTTATTAGTTAAAGTATTTTCTATATACCATACTCAATTTACATAGTTTATGCATATTTTTTAATCAATACAGTGTCCGACAGTATGACACAACCAACTTGAAAACTTGGACTACGCAGATAACATCTGCCTACTCTCGGACGAATTCGGTGACATGCAGAACAAAATAGAACGTCTGGAACCACTTGTCAAATATGTGAGACTAGAAATATCAACCTGAAAAAAATCAAAGGTACTAGAACAAAGAACACCAGCATTGAACATAGAGCATTTAAGGTTGGAAGAAGAACAAATAAGCAATTTGTGCTACTGGACATATGGACTATATGAACAATATCATAACAACCAGTGGTGGAGCTCAAGAATACCTAGAAAATAGGTTAAAAAAGGAAGGTTGGCATTTGGAAGTATGCAACCGATATGGAGGAACAGCTAAATATCCAGAGAAAGTAAACTTAGAATATTCCGGGTTTGTGTAAAATAAATCCTGACATACAGCAGTGAAATTTGCCTAACATCAACCAAAACTTACGAGTTTTCATTAATAAATATGTCGAATATTCAGGCCAAACACAATAAGCAACAAGAAAATCTAGATACTACCCGGAGAAAATGGAGATGGCTTGAAGGATAAAATGAAGGTGGCTTGGCCATATACTCAGAAAGCCGTCAAATAATATCGGTACAAGAAGACCCGATTGTTGTCCTGGCGGAAGATCATAACACAAAAGATAGAAAAAACGAACGTGAGAACAAGCGAACACAGCAACTACCAACCGAGTCCCATGGAAGTGTCAAATGGAAGCCCTATGAAAAAAGTGCATATTTTAAATGTACCGTGTATACCAAAATAAATTAATAAATATGTTAATGAATTTAACCTTATACCAAAAAAGATTCCCAAGCTTGACTTTGTTTAATTCCAAATAATGTGGAAACAATTATAAGCTATACTCCAGAATTCAGACCCTTAAAGAATTAACGAAGAACGATTTTTCTTTCAAATCAGTTTCATATCAATTTCAAGAAATGAAACTAATTAACACGAACTTTTGAGCCTTAATAGTGACTTCTTAATGATTTTATTTACTTTGTTGCTTTTATAAGACAATCCTCAAATTACCCGGATTAACTATATATTTGTATATATACATACATATTGAATTTTTTTTTTTATTTTTCATTTTATACAGACAAAATAGAAAATGAAAAAAAAAAAATTAAAATAAATAACAATAAAAACGCTAATTTTATTTGATCACTGAGTTCCACTTTTATTGTAATTTTTTAGTTTGTTTTTTTATTTGTTATTTTGTATTACATTTTTTTTTTGTCTATTTTCATTTGGTATTTACAAGCTTTCATTTTGTAATTTGTTTAATTTTTTTTTGTATGTTTTTCTAAAGTGTATTTAATACCACCGATTATCGGCTCTTTGACATAAACTAAAAAAGAACTCGAAGCTCATGTAATATCAAAATGGAAAATTATAACAAAAAACAAAAAAAAAAACTAACAAAAACTAAAAGCAATTTTTTTCCTGGCTATTTTCTTAATTCTCTAATAGCAGCTAAGGTTTTAAATATATCTCTATAATGTGTGTGTATATGTATATATATATATATATATATATATGTAATTCAATATCGATTAAAAAAAATTGTTTTTTTATTTTTCTTTTACTTTTCATGTTTTTCTCTAATTTTGAGAGCCCATTAATTGGGATAATAAAGGTGAAAGAAAATGTGCATAGTTTCGAAACAAGCTAACTAGGTACCTACTTACTTCTAAAATAAAATGATGGAGGAAATTTTTTTTTTAATTGGTTTGAAAAATTATAGGATATCCCACATGAAATAATAGAAAATTTAATCTTTTCTATTGATTGATTTGTAAAACAAAGAAAATTATTTAATTACAGCTTCAATCAGCCTTCAACATTATATGAAATAAATCTGATATAGATAGTAATAAAATAGTGGTACAAAAATAGCATAGGAAATAACATATAACTTTGTATCACACTACAAGATTGAATCAATTTGATTTGGTAATAATTTTAAAAATATAATTTTTTAGGCAAATTAGAACAGAAGTGAAAAAAAAAGGAAGGTCATCTTTTGCTTCTGACATTATCACCGGTCTTCTACTACTCGTTTCATTTTAATCTTGTGATGCTGACATCTATAGCATTCATAACATCTTTTCGGTGGTTTTCCTATTTGACGTCTCGACCTTCATATTTCCAGTTATTGATATTTTGGTAAAATTTTTTATTTATTCTATCCATATATGGTTCTGCCAGCACGTAGAATGAATCCAGATATCAATATTACGTTCTCTCAATATGTAAATTTTCTGAGAAGGTAAAGTGATGGTGGATTTCCTTTTCATGGACGAACGTCCGGACAATTTTATTTTACACTAAAATTGAAACACATACACCATTAAAGAAAATTTTATGATTTCCTCTCAATGCGCGAAGGACTGACCTGACATTTGTTATGTAGTCAAAAAAGGTTGACGTTTGAAAATATGTTTCGACACGCTCTTTCTTTTGCCTCGAACCGTTTTTCGCTATCTTTTACCGTTTCGGAGATATTTAATTCGGAATTGACCCATATCCATTTTTGTAACACTTTGTTAATTATAAAATGACCCATACGCCAATTTTTTGGATATGGGTTATTTTTGTATGAAGTTTGACGTCAAAATTGGCTGATTTCTGAAATGCCCCATATCCATATGCCTGACATATATACCCAACAAATGATCAAAACTATAAAAGCATTATTAAAAATAAAATAATTGTGATTTTAAACGTACGCTTTTATTATGGGGGGAATAACCATTGATGTCAAACACGTATGGTTATTCTTGCAATAATTGAACCGTAAGTCTCCAATAGTTATAAGTTAAGGTATATCTAAGTAAGGTATATAATAAATAATTTTAAGCTCTTTATTTTCTTGGTAATTGAATTACTGTTTTATGTTATATTGTTTTTGATTATATATTATTGTTATAAGAGAATTTGATCTCAATGAAATAAACTGATTTTTAAATTTTTGAGTACCATAAATACTTTTTAATATGTAGTGGACCACACATTTATTTGCAAAGTTTAGTGATAAAACGACCCATGTCCATGTAAATGTGATCTACGTGCATGGACTAAAATCAACTTGTTCAAAAAAGTGGATATGGGTCGATTTCGAAAAAAAAAAAAATGCCTATAACTTATAAACTAAAAGGCGTAGGCACTTGAAATTTTAACAATAAAATAACAAAATAAGTATTAACTTATTGTGAAAGCTACAAAAAATTGTATCGTACATTTTTTTTTTAAGTAACTTTAAACTTCAAATCGCGTTTACTCGAAACCGAGTTGATGGCACATGAAGACTTTCAGAACTCAACCGACGATATGTATCTTAAATTGAAAAACAACTTACAAAAACTCAAATTTTGACACAGAGAATTTCTGTTCAGTCCCTGTCATCTTTCGGTACATTTAACATTCGATTTTCTGATAAAACAAAAACCTGTACCAAGAAATTTATTTTTACACAAAACCTAATACTTAACTTGAATTATAATTACTCAACAGGGGCCTCTAGTACTCATATGATTGAAGAATTCAACTGATTTGTTTTTCTTTTTTATTTTAATAAGAACTCACATATGCAAAATGTATTTGGGGAATAAAAAAACCATGTGAATAGAAATTTTTCTGAAAAATGTAAAGTAGGTAGATTAATAAATTCTTAATTCACATTTAAGGGGCTGTTCGACGGAGAGCTTATTCTGGGACTTTTTTATACAAAACTAAATTTAAATAAAAATAATAATGGAAATATTTTATTTAAAAGTTTGAATATTATGAAACAAAATATAATTTTTTCAAACAGTATGCTCATTTCTGTTGTGTGTATACAACTTATTTATATATTAAGAGTGCATTAAGAAGAAGAGAGTTAAAATGAGAAAGTGTTTACTGCGCGGTACTCAATTGCTTGTCTATTATAATTATAGATATTTTTTTTTCTGATTATGAGTAGAACAATCCTCAATTTTGCTAAGTCAACGCTCTTACTACTCTAACACACTTACTACCCTCTTCGGGAGATCATTACCTAATTAACAAGATACATGTGGTGCCTTCTATTATTTAATTAATATGTTTTTGTTATTTACTGCACTATTATTTGAATACAGTTTTGAATTTTGAAAATATAAAAAAAAGAACAGTCTTATTCAAATTCCAACAGAGACTGGTGTATTCAATACTTTTATTTAAATTTTAATTAATGGCTCTCTGTTAAGTAAGTTTTAATTTTATCTTTGGTTTTTTAATATTTGAAAAATATTGCATAATAATGTACGTAGCTAAGACTAACTATAACATCGTTCTTTTTTCTTAGTCTTATTTCTTACTTCTAATAGTTTTTTTCCAAGTATTTAGAGTTAAGTATAAATTCTAACAAATATTTTATTTACTCATGATTTTTATTTCACTACATACTGACGTATCTGGTTTACTTTCTTTGACTAACATTTTTCTAATAAACGGTGGCGGTTTTTTCTAACCCTACTGCATGATGATATATTGCAGATTTTTTTTTTATATAATACAAGTTTATGGGGTGTGTTCATACTAACAGCTTTTATGTACATGCTGAATATAATCACAGAAAGTTTCAAGAATTTTGTAATTTAATGAATAGTGAATAAATATACTCGCTCCTTCACCTTTACCAGTTTTTCTACAAGAGAATATATTTTTATAATTATTAATATTAATAAAATCTGCTTCATGTTCTCTAACACCCATGTTTCATCATCATCATCATCATCATCATCTTATAGCGCTACAGCTCTGGGTGAGCTTTGGCCTTCATCACTATACTCCTCCAAAAAGGTCGATCTTGTGCCGCTTGTCTCCAATTTGGGATTTGTAGGATTTGAGCATCGTTTTTCACGTTGTCTGCCCATCTGCTTCTTGGTCTTCCTCTACCACGGCTGCTATCGGGCTTTCTATTCAGTACCACTGCTTGCTTTCGGCTTTCGCTCATTCGACTTACGTGGCTAGCCCACCTTAGTCTTTGGGCCTTTGCAAACCGTACAATGTCCTCACTATCAATCATATTATTGAGCTCGCTGTTGCTTCTGATTACATATTCTCCATTCTGCAATATATTTGGGCCGAGTATTTTTCGGAGAATTTTTCTTTCAAATATGCGCAGGCTATTCTCCTCGGCTACGTTCATAGTCCATACCTCACATCCATACGTCACTATGGGTCGTATGAGAGTTTTATATATTGTCATTTTGGCCTTTCTTGATATTAATTTTGATTGAAGCAACTTTCTGTTTGCATAGTAGCATCTATTTCCGGCCTGAATTCTATTATGAATACAGCATTGCATACTATTATCACTTCTTATTGTTGCTCCGAGGTATGTAAAGGTTGTAACTCCTTCAAAGTTGTACTCTCCAATTGTTATATTCTGAGTATTTCTTATTTGTTCATTTCTTGACATTTTTAGATATTTTGTCTTGTCTTCGTTGATTTTTAAGCCTACTTTTTGTGTCTCCGCTTCTAGTTGTACAAATACTTCTGCCATATATCTGTAATTTTTTGCCATGATTACTATGTCATCCGCATATGCCACTATTTGTGTTGTCATATTGAATATACTGCCTTTCTTTTCTAATTTTCCTATGGCGTAATGTAGTATTAAGTTAAATAATAGTGCGGATAAGGCATCTCCTTGCCGTACTCCCGTTTCTATTTTAAATTCACGGGTTATTTGGTTTTGTATTATAATTTTAGCTTTTGATTCATGCATTGTCATTATGATGAGGTTTGATAATTTCTGAGGTATTCCCAAATGTCTTAGAGCTGTTAAAATTATGTTTCTATTTATGCTGTCAAATGCTTGCTTGAAATCTATAAAAAGCATGTGAAGATCTATGTCGTGTTCATAACATTTCTCCATGCTTTGTTTCATGACGAATATCTGGTCAATCGTTGATCTTTGGCTTCGGAATCCGCATTGGTACTCTCCCAGTATTTCTTCAGCAAAGTAAGCTAATCTGGAGTATATGACATTGGATAATATTTTGTAAGCACAGCTTAATAACGTTATCCCCCTGTAGTTGCTGCATGTCATTTTGTCTCCTTTTTTGTGGATTGGACAGATTAGCCCCACCTTCCACTTCTCCGGAATATTTTCTTGCACCCATATTGTACATATTAACCTATGTATGTTTTTATGCAGAAATTCTCCACCTTTTTTTAGAAGTTCAGCTGTTAGCTTATCTTCTCCAGGAGCTCTTCCATTCTTTAATTTATATATAGCTTGTTTAACTTCTTCGTATGAAGGTGTCATAATTAATGGCTCTGCTGTATGCATTGTAATCTGCTGCCGTTGTTGTTCCTCGTTTCTTATATTTATATATAATAGTTCATTGAAATATTCGTACCATCTATTCATAATATCGTCATTTTCTGAAAGCGTATTACCTTGTCTATCTTTGCATGCATTTACTCTTGGTTGGAAGCCTGTTGTCAGTTTTTTAATACTATTGTAGAATTTTTTCATGTCACCTTGATAATGTTCGTTTTGTATTTGTTCTATTTTTCTTTTTAGCATTTGTTTTTTCTTAGTTCTACATATTTTATTTGCACATTTTCTTTTTTCTCTATAATTTTCTCTATTTGTTCTTGTATCTCTTTGTAGCATTTTTAGTCTAGCATTGTTTTTAATATTTATCGCTGTTTCGCATTCGCTGTCAAACCATTCTATGTTTCTTTGCTGAGGTATAACACCTACAGTATTTCTGGCCGCTGAACTTATAGCTTCTTCGATTTTTCCCCATTCGCTATTCACATTATATGATTGCTCTTCATTATTTTCTTGTACCGATTCAAGTTTTCTTTGTATGTTGCATTGATATTGCATAACATTCGATTCAGTGTTTAGTTTGTTTGTGTCCCATTTTATCCTACGGAAACCTCTACTTTTTCCTGCGTTTGATACTTTTTGTCTAATATTCGCTGTTATTAGGAAGTGATCACTATCGCAGTTTGCTCCTCTGCACGTTTTCACGTTTGTTATTATTGACTGAGATCTTCTGGTTGATATTAGTACATGATCTATTTGATTGGCGATGTTATTACCAGGAGCTTTCCATGTAGCTTTGTGTATATTTTTTCTCTCGAATGCCGTGCTTTTTATTTTCATTGATGATGCGCTTGCGAAATTGCATAATCTTTGTCCATTTTGATTTGTTGTTTCATGTAAGGAGAATTTGCCTGCAATTTCATGTATATGTTGTTCTCTGCCTACTTTGGCATTAAAATCTCCTAACAATATTAGTGCATCGTAGGAGCTGACTTTTTCGCATATTTCTCCAAGTTCGTCATAAAAAGCGTCCTTATCTTCATCATCAGCATCTTCTGTGGGCGCGTATGCTGATATTACTGTAATATTATAAAATTTTGCACGGATCCTAATACAACATATTCTATCGCTAATTGGTGTGAATCCTAATATGCACTTCTTCAGATTTTTGCTTACTATGTTTCAGTAAATACAATTAGGTGTATTACAGTTTTTAAGCTATCTAAAATGCACAATTCTTCTTCAATTTTTTGCTTTAGACTCCTAGCGTTGAGATATAAGAGTTTAGGTGAGTTATTATTTTGAAATTTTATTTGAGCTGCGTCATCACTGTTGTTATTTACATGGGCTTGAAGTGGTAAAATAAAGTCTTCTTTATGTAACATTAAGATCGTTATCTGATAGTAATCTTATAATTTTACTATTTTCAGTTTTCCTTATTAATATCTTATCATTTTTAATTCATGCAAACTTAAATATATTATTTCTCTTTAGATCTCTAGCTTTTTTATATGGTAGACTCAAGTAAGATGTTAGAGATTCATTGATAAAAATTGATTTAATTATTTTGTCACTTTGATTATTATTATTTTTATTGAAAATTGACATATGAACTTAACTTTTTTTTTTATCTGCATTATTTTTTCTTTTATTTCATAATTTTCCAATTTAACGATAATTTGTGATGGTTCACATGAATTGCTTGATGCAAATAATTGCCTGTTAGAAAATTTGATGTCTTCTGATTTCAAGTCAATACCGAATTCTTTCACTACTGTTGAAATTATATCTGCTGTAGCTTTCTCTGGTACTTCAGCTATTCCAGTGAATTCCAGAATATTGCGCTTTCTATCTTGTTTCAGCATTTCAATTTCAATTCTATTATTATTAATTTTTTCCGTTAATATAACATTTTCATTCTTTAATGCTATATTTTCCTCTACTACCGAATCCAGTATTGCTTTCAATTCATTAACCTCACTTTTTGCTACTTTCATGGGAACTCATGTTTTTTAGTATTTCATCTCATTTCTCCATAATAACATTGTCTCTGCAACATTTCTTGGTTGTGATTGCGACTGCACTATGGCAGTGTTTGCTTTAGCATTTATTACTGTGGAACGTCTCTTTTTTATACTATTTTGGCATGAAGTGCATAGCCATAATTTAGCATCTTCCCCTACGTAGTCATTGAAATCTTCATTTTCCAATCCTGCACATTGAACCACTTTCTGCACTCTCCATCACATTGTATTGCCTTAACTTTTTTTAAATTAATATTTTTTTTTCACTCTAAACAATTTATTGCCCTATTACTTTACATTTTGACATCTCATTAATCCAACAGTTTAAGAATAAAAAAAGTTATCAGTGAACCAGTGATTGATTACCATGGCTGTTCTCCAAAAAACTGAGAATAAAAAACGACAAAAAAAAATACAAAATTTTCAAACCCACCACTATTATCCGATAAAAAAATGAAAAAAATTGGTAGAGATACTATGGATTAAGTACTAATCCTGGATGAAAATGTGGTTTTGGTAAACAAGATGGACATTCGATCAGTTACTCTAGCTTCCAATTTCATTGAAAAAAGGGAAGGCAGACCAAGAAAACAGAAATGGGATACAAATTTTGAAAAATTCGTAGGTGTTAAGGGATCAAGAGTTTTAAAATTATGCAATATGCCCATTGGAGTATTCGATTTGTTATATGAGTTAATATAAAAATAATGGAGCTTGGGAATGCATTTTTATGCCGTGGACTTGGCTCTGGTGGCACAGCTGATGGTTTAAATATAGAAAAGATTGCGAAAAAATTATTGTTGCCAAAAAAAGATCATATTGACTTGCTACATTTGCAAATGAGACTTGCTGAAACATTAGTAAAGGCCGACAAAAGTCCACATCTTGGAAAAGTCGGAAAATTTAGTGGAAAACTGTTTTCATCAATGTAGGTGTTTTTATTAATTATTTGTTATCAATCATCAAAAGGCATATATTTTTTTTTAGCTTTAAAAATAAATCAGGTTTGAATGGGTTGATCGATATTAAGTTAATTAACCCAATATTGTTCTTCTTCGTTCAAATAAATCTGAAAATAATTTAATTACAGTTTTACTAAGTTTTAATTTAATTTGATAATTTTTTTTATTACTAAATTCTGTTGTGTTGAATTACAGTTATTATATATAGATTTCGGCTAAACGTCAAATTCAAGTTTTAGTTTTTACGCAAAAATCAAAGAATCAGTTGAATTAGTAGAAATGTATATAGCTTAAGAACGAATTAGTTAGAAAACTTTTTAATGTAACACCCTCAAGGGTGTAATTTCAAAACGATAGAATACAAATAAAATATTTAATAAAAATTAGATCCTACCTACACTATATTATACAAATTGCGCAATATGTACATATGAGATGATCGAATCGACATCGTACAATACGATTACGCTCCATTTGAGAATTGAATAAGTATAAAAATTATAAACGGAACATTAAAAATATAATCCCTTCCGAAAAAGCAAAAATCTATTCAACCATAAAAGTCGTGTAGAAAATCGATTCGTAATGGTAGGTTAAAAATAGTTTCTATTTCTATTTTTTTTTTGTCCGATGAGTTTTAAGGCTTGGGATAGGTCATTAGAATATTTATAATATATATATATATAAATAAATATATATATATATATATATATAAAAGTTTGTCTGTAAATTGTAAATTTTAACCATCATATATAAGAAAAGGTGTAATATTAAAATAAAATACTTTTCTACCTTTTTAACAGTTACATAAAAAAAAAAACAACAACAACTACAAACGTCTGATTAAATGATGGTGTATTTTTTAAGAATCAGGTGTTTATTACTTTCTTAAATTCTTTTATTTATTTGAGCCAAATAGATTTAAAATTTTGTGTATTGAATATTGTTAAGGATTAGATGGTAATTTTAATTGGATACTGTTATTAAATTTATTATGGGGGTTTTTAAAACTTTTGTATTTTTCGTATAAAAGGATTTCATTTATAATAGGAGGGGATTTGGTTTTTTTTTTGTTAAGCCAGAATTAGTAAAATTTTTTTAAATTTTCATTAGGGTTGAAATTGTTTTAGTTTTTGTTTTCTTAGATGAGGAATTTAGGTTTTAAGGTTTTCATTTGAAACTGCAGTAATCTAACCAGATTACTTGAGTATTTTTATACTTTAATCTCTGGATAACATTTAAAATAACTTCAATAACAAAAAAAAAAACAAAATGTTTTCAGAAAAACTATATCTTATAAAAAATGGTAATTGAATAGAATAGCGTCTTATTATAATTAAAAAATTCTATACAAATTTAATTTTTAATGGTTTTAAAATTTTTCTATTCAGAATTTGCTTATTATTCTTTTCTAAACATTTGCAAGTAGTAAGTGGTAAATTGTACGATTTTTTTTTTTTTTTGTAAAAACAAACCAACTTTGGGGGAAATAAATTACAATATGTGCTGATTATTTTATTTTCCCTGTGAGTCATTGTGGAGCACACGGTATCAATTTGCCTTCTTCACTGTTTTCTGTTTTGTGCAGTGGTCTTGATTTCCTCCCAAGTTCGTCTATATCTATTTAATCGAACTTTTATGGCTCGACGCCAGGGGTTTTAGGGGTTGTTGGTTCTTCTTCTCCTTTTATGCTAGGGTCATTCATGCTATATTTTTGTGGTGATTTTTCCCGAGTGCGGATCATCCATTTTCCACTTAATTTGGTTAACTGCCGGCTCTTCACCTTTAACTGCCATAATTCCCTATTACTAGTTGTGTTGGGTCAAAATATTTTGTAAATACTTTTTTTCCGTTTGTTTGCGAATACTTAAATCTTTTGGTTTATCTTATTTATCGTCCTTTCGAACTTATCATCCACTTAAATTACGCTTACGATGTATTGTTATTGTCACATACGAATGGAGGTTTAAATGATATAAGTGCCAAAGGAAAAAGTGCGAACCTAAAAATCAATACTAAACGATAAAAAGTCAATAGCTAATACTAAAATTATAAAAAAAACTTGAATCGAAGAGGTGAGTAAGTTCAATTACGTGGGCAGCATCTCCTTCCGGGATGGAAAACTATGTCAGGCAAACAAACAATCTCTGCCCACTAAAATAAGAATCTTGAATGCAAGTGTAAAATCCGTTCTCTTGTAGGTCTGGTGCGAAACATGGAAAGCTTCAGCAAATATAACCAGGAACCTTCAAGCGTACATAAATAAATGCCTCCGCCGCATCCTAAACTTTCCAAGAAAACGCAGTACATTTCCAACAAAATGTTGTGGCCAAAAATAAATGAAAAATAAATAGATGTAGAAATCCGACAGAGAAAATGGCATTGAATCGAGCATACTTTGAGGAAACCTGATAACAACATCACGAAACAATGTTTCGAATGGAATCTTCAAGATACAAGTCCGGTCGATAGGCCGAAAAAAAATGAAGAATTACAGTTTTAGCCGAAGTAAGTACCCTATAAAGAATGTGGCCACAATTGAAGAGGTTAGCCGCCCTATATCCCATTGATGATGTTGCAGAACAATGGCGATGCTAATGATAATTTATCATCATCCAAGTTTCGCTGCTATACGGAAGTGTTGTCATAACAAAAGCTTTGAATATTCTAATATTAGTTTTTCTGATTCTATTCATTCTATTTGGACTTAGTTCACCAAATACAGCTCTGACCTAACTTAGCAATATTTTTTTACCATTCGAAGTTATTTCTTATTTTGTCAACTACTCTGTGCACTTATTCTATTGTTGTACTGTTGATTTACAAAGTTAAACTCATGATTAGGTTTTAATCGCTTACTGTTATCAACCTTAGCTTTTCCTAAGTAATTTTTCAAACACTTTTCAAAGTATTGTTATTAAGTTTATCGGGCTATAAGACTCGCGCTGTTTAAATCTTTTCCAAGTATTACTATGATTTGTGCGATTTTCCATTGTTCAAAAAAATTCGCCAAATTACAGTACATTTAGAAAATAAATAAATAGTACATCATTTCTTAATATGGTTGTCACCGTATATAAAATACAATTAACAGTTCTAGTATTCCACGTCTGACTATATATAATAATTAGAAATGTAACTTGATAATTGTTAATCCGAAACGATCTAAAGAAAAATATATTTGTAGTCTTTATTTACTGTTGTGTCGATAATTTTAAAATTAAATTAAACCATTCAAAATTGTTATATTACAAAAAAAAAATACTCAGTCTGTATAGTCACGAAATTAATTTTTAAAAATTTCGTTATAGTTAAATTAAACAAAAACAAAGAAATCAAAACAAAACACAACAAAAAAAAAGGTTAAGATTCATAACATTAACACCTAATTGTGCCTAGAAGGCGTTATTAATTACTACCTAAAATAGTTGATTATATGAATTACAATAAATCATAATTTAATTTCGGTCCCAGAATATGCTTTTGTTTTTTTCTTTATGGAATGTAAAACAATAAACAATATTAAAATTAATGATTGTTCAGCAATAAATTAATTTTTGATTGAAAACAACGAAGCAAAAAAAAAAAAACAGAAAAACAATAAAAAAACCTTTAATATAATTTAATTTCATTCAATTTATTAATATTAGTAATTCAGTGGCGTCACCTACTACTTTAAAAAATGGTATGTATGTACATATAAAAATAAATTTTATGTTAACAGGATGTAATAATGAAAGACCAAAAGCAAAAAAAAAAAAAAATAAGAACTAAAAACAAAACACACACATTTTTATTTAATCAATAAATTTTCAATAATTAAGAAGAAGAGAAAACAAAAATTTAAAACAAATAATGTATAAATCAAGAAAGGCGTTTGTTTAATATGTTCAGAGTTGTTAAACTCAAAGTAAACATTAGAATATAATAAAATAAAACAAACAAAAACAACAACAACAACAAAACACAGAAAACAAAGAAAAAAATAAATCAATTACCGCCTCTGAATTCAATTTTGACATTTGTTTTGAACTAAAAATATTATGTTACGCGATAATTAGAAATAAAAAATAATTAAAAGATAAATTTTATTAATTCATGTTTGTCCATCAAAATGTATACTACACGCACTGCAACCTAATATTGTTCATAATAAGATAGCAAGTTACTAATCTCTATTTTTTTAATTAAATATTTCTGAAATAAATGGTTTTGTTACTAAAATCCGTATACTGTCAGATTTATGCTTAGAGCAAGCACATCAGACGTCTATTACTAGACGAAGGCTTGCTTCATTTAATTTTGCAATAACTCATCATCCAGTAGGGTTAGTAAATCACCGCCACCTTTGATTAAAAAATCTAAAAATAAACTAAACCAGATACATGCTGTTATAGTAGAAGGCTAAAAGTTATTAAATTAATATTTATGTTATAAGCTATACATTTATTAAAAACACTTCTAAAAGTTAGGCCCAAAGTATCAAAGCTAAAAAGAACAACAGTTGTTAGTTAGTCTCAGTTGAACGTACATTAACGACAACAACAACAAAACAACTGAGCCAAGGCTAGATAGTCTATATAGAACCTTGTGAAACCAGAGCAATAAAATATACAAAAAAATTACAACAATAAGGTACAATAGCTTATAGCATCAACTTAATAAATACGTGCAAGCTACTTTGCAAATTAATTTAAACAGAAGGTTCATACAGCATAAGAAACAAGTATTTTTGCAACAACTTGATTGGTGATCCCAACAATTTTTCCGAATTTCTCAACACAAAACAAAAACTATTTGGAAACCTATGTCAAAGAACAATACTTTTTCATCTTGCCCAAAAACAATCTGTAACTTTTTTCTGAAAGTTTTAAAAAAATCTATCGTTCAAGAGCATAATTCAATATATCCAGCTAGTTCTTTATTTACCAGCTCAAATTTGTGAATCACAGATATATATATATATATCTATATGTCAAAATGATATTTTTGAAGCTTTTGAAGCTACAATGAGCCTTGATATAAACAAGGGCGCTGGACCTGATCTAACTAAATCTCTTCATTTAATTTTCCACAAGTCACTTTCGCATGGTAAATTTTTCCACATGTGTGAAATTCCTTTCATTTAACCATCCCAACTAACAAAAAGATCGATCGTTAATTGATCGTTATTTGCATTGATAGCAATAGATCAATAGCAATTGTTGTCGATAGAATTATTATCTGTAATAAACGCGAAACTTAATGAACAACATCACGGTTTAATTAGCAGCCACGACAAGGACACTTATGATGTATACACGGCTGAATATTTCAATGAAATGGAGAAAGGATATTAAGTTGATAAAATTTAAACTGATTTCAGAAAAGCCTTCGTCAAAAATATGTACTTTGAGTTGAATCTCATTTGTATGCATTCGACCCGGTGGGAAGGCAATGAAATGATCTCAATGAAGCCCAATTTTTAAATACAAATTTATTCAATCTCGTGAATGGGTTCTAGAAGGTAGCAATTGCTTGAACTCGATTCTATATTCAAAAAATGAATTTAGCTTCAATTTCGAGCAAATAAAACGTTATCTCACAATCTTCAACTTGAAACCAAGAAAATTTATTTAACGAGACAAAATTCAAATCTCTGAAAAAAGTTCTCAAGTTTAAGTTTAATTCTCGATTGTTTTGTATGCAAAAAGAATTTTTTCCCAAAAAAATTAAAATGAATTATTAAATATGAAAAGCTACATCTATTGTTTAGTAATCGCCCCCCTCTCAATAATAAAATATTTCATTTTATTTTAGTGATGCTGATGGTCATTTATGTGTTCTCAACCTTGGGTATACATATAATAAATCAAAAATCGAATCACATTACGTATTGTCATTACATCAACAGGTATTCGAGAAAATGATAGTCTTAGTCCAACTCTGTTTAACTTAATATTGGATAAAATAATCAGAAATATATATATAGTTAACACGTCTTGGAGATATCGAAATGACCATAAGAACCTCAGATGGCGTTACACTACTCGCAAATAATGAAAATATGTATAGTATAGATTATTATTCAAATTTTCCGAAATTGTTAAATTTTTTAATATTTTGGTATCCACAACAAAAACGAAATCCATGACTATTTTGAAAGAACCCGTTAGATGTAAAATATCCGTTAACAATAAAATTATCGAACAAGTGCCGAAAATAAATATTACCAGCTCTTGCAACACGGAAACAGAAATTAGAACCCAAGCAGAAATAACAGAAATTAGAACCCATAGCTTTTTCAGATTATCTCCGAGAAAACAAAACACGAATATACAAAAGTACTCTACTTCAAAATGATCTTAACAATTTTGCCGAATGGTGCTCCACTAACTGGTGCTCCCTTGAATTAAACGCATCGAAATGTCAAGTTGTTAGTTTTAGTAGAAAGCCACAAAAGTTCTATTATTGAATTTGAGCTAACTCGTGATCTAGGTGTTATTCTCGATCACAGGTTCAATTTCAAAGCACATTTTAATTCCATTATTAATAAAGCTAATTCTATGCTAGGATTTATAATGCGCTGGGCCAAAGAGTTTACAGATCCGTACATTACAAAACATTTATATATCACATATGTTAGACCGACACTTGATTATGCTTCGCAAGTTTGGTCTCCATATCGTTATGTTGATATTTTACGTATTGAATCAGTTAAGCGTAAATTTTTACGCTTTGCACTGCGTGCTTTTTCATGGTCTGACCCTTTTCAACTTCCTCCTTATGAAGATAGGTTGCTTTTGATTGACCTGAAATCTCTCCAACAACGTCGATTGGTGGCTGATGTTACGTTTATCCACCAAATTATTGCTGGGAATATCCTGGCACCTAAACTTATGGATTTGATAACTTTTAGAGAGAATCCGCGTAATTTACGTTCCGTTGACCTGTTTAATATTGCTAACCATAGTACTGACTACGGTAAATTTGAGCCTGTGTCTAGAATGTTACGTGAATCTAACTCGAGAGCAGCTTGTTTCGATACTAACCTTAGTAAAAGAAACTTAAAATTAAAACTGTATAATCGATAAATAGTTATGGAATTGATATTTGGTCTTTTTCTATTTTCTTTTTGTATTTGTTTTTTTTCTTTCTTATATTTTTAACATTCTACTAGTAGGGTATGTTAGCTATTTATTTTTTTTCTAACTATAGCATGTTTATTTATTTTTATCTCTTACTAACATTAGTTTCTCTTACTAACATTAGTTACTAACGGTGATGGCTACTAACCCACTGGATGGTGATCTCACCGCTTAGCAACATGATGCAGCTTTCGTCTATAATAGACGTCTGATTTGCTTGCTCTAAGCAATATCTGACAGTTAATTAAAAGCTGTATTCGGCCCATATTGACTATATTGAGACAAGTGCGGCCATATCTTTATCAAAATTCGAATAACAAATATGCGAACTGAGGAAACTGAGGAAAATATACTGATAAGAAAAAATAAGAAATATAGGAACGAATCATGGATGCATGCGATCTTCAAGATATTGCCAATTGGAGTCAAAATCGACGAACAAACTGAAGAGACCAAGTAAACAAAATGAAAAAAAATTAACTGACGAATGTAGTAATGAAGAACTAAATCAATATCAAACGTCTACCAGGTAAGCCTCTGAAAAGAAGTCGGGACAAAATTACACAAGAAAAAATTACACAAGAAAAAATTTCATATTTAAAAAAATTTCATATTTAAAAAAATTACTGTGTCGTATGCGAATACCTGCCGTGGGCATAAACAGGGTTCCAATAAATGAGTATTGAGGGCTTGGGGGCGGCAGCCACCGACTATAAAAACAAAAGATCTTGACCTTGACATTTTTTTTTGTCATCAGTACAATAGCCCTTAAATGTTATGAAGACAATACGCCCGAAGTCCAAGGAATTGGGGCCGAAACTCTGAAATTTTCTGTAAAAAGGTTATTAATAATTATTATACATAGACGGTTCGGAAGTCGGGACCAAAGACCTTATTCATTTATTGGAACCCTGTTTTTGCCGACGGCAGGTAAACGCATACGGCACAGTAATTCTTTTAAATATGAAATTTTGTCCATGTGTAATTTTGTCCATATATTATTTTGGTCATATGTAATTTTGTCTTATGTAATTTTGTTATGTAGTCCACAAAATTGAGTGTAAGAAGAAGAAGAAGATTAATTAAAGAAGAAGAAGCTTGGTATTCGACTCACAGCTAATGAGGGAAAACTTGGAATAAAATTCAACCTAAGGCTTAAACCGATTACGCCTTAGAATGAGCAGGGTCAACTCCAACCAGACCATAAAGACTAAACTGACATTCATCTAAATATTTAACTAAATATCTTTTAAATCATCTACATAACCAGTAAACGACAAAAAAAAACATTTTCTTTACAAATTTTAAATTTTTTTTTGGTAATTCATATTACGTTCTTATTCTACTCTTTCGGTCTCATTCAATATGATGTTGGTTGTTAAATATTGGTTTTTATTAAGAGTCTGTTAAAATACTCCTAAAAATTTGTTTGTTGTTATTACTCATTCAATACAATATTTATTTTTTTATTTTGTTCGTGTCTTTTTGGTTTATTGTTTCATTTCAATTTTCTAAAAAAAAATTCAAAACGCAAAATCATCATTAAACAACGTCAAAAATTTTGAAATACCATCAAAAGAAAAATGTAAACCAAACAATTCACACATTTTTTTTCTTGTTTTTATTTTTTTTTTTTCTATTTAGAACTTGCAAGTAAACAATTTTTATTTTTTTTTTATTTTATATTTGTTTATTTTTGTTTAATTTTCCAATTTTGATTTATTTATGGAAATTACACAAAACACAAAAAGCAAAAACAAAATCGATATTGAAGATGAAAAATAGTTTCCAGGGTTTCTTGAAGAACTTCGATTAACACAACATCTTAGAAAAACACAAAAAAAAAAAACAAAAATAAAAAATAAAGTAGAAAAATTAGAAACTTTAATCTAAAGAAATTGAAAAAAATCGATTATAATTTTTTCTTGTTTTTATAAGTAGCAAAGTCACCCGACGTTGTTCGGGTCCAACAAAAAATATATAAAATTTACTTCGATAAAGTATTTTTTTGTGAAATTTAAAAAAATGATTTATAACAAATAGTTTAAAAGTTCCATAACAGTTATTTAAACACATAAGTCCTATTTAAAATCTGTAGTAGTAGCAATCTTGAATTTGTTTCAAGTTGTACTTCAATAACATCGGGTCGGGGGGGCGATACTTTTATATATTTGTACTTTAATATTAATCTGGTATTTTATAGTTTTCGTTGGCTGATAAAAAAAATTTGTTTACGTTTTAGAAAATACTTAACTGCAAATTTTTTGGTCTGTTGAAACCACTTTTGGTTTGTTGAAATATTTTTAATGGGTGCTTGGCCTGTTGTCGTATGCTAACCACTCGAAAGAGTCCGAATTTCATAAAACGATAAAAAAAATTGTTTACTTTTTAGAAAGTACCGAACTTCAAATTTTCTCTTTTTCTTTGGTTTTTTTTTTAAATTTTCTGATGGGTGCTAGCAGTTGTATGGCAGCTACTCAAACCAGTCCGAATCATGGAAAACGATAACAAAATTTGTTTATTTCTTAGAAAATACCTAACTACAAATTTTTTGGTCTGTAGCACATTTGATTTTTGAAATATTCCTGATGGGTGATGGAAGTTGTATGATGTTGTATGATGACCCGAACCACTCCGAATTTCGGAAAGCGATAAAAGACATTATTGTTCATTTTTAAAATAGTTTGTAAGTACAAATTGTCAGGTATTTTATTGGTACTGTTTGTATGTAATGATTCCTAAAAAATTTGTTCATTATGACTTCAAGTGCAACTTCTGCATCAAATCTATCCTCGCATATTACAGCACATTCTGCATCAAAACCATTCCGTCACATTGCAGCGAAACCTTGCATCTTAAAACAAAAAATAAATTTTAAGTTTTTATAAATAAGTGCTTCAAGATCATATTATAAAAAATATTTTGGCCAAAAAACCGCAATCACTGTACGATCTTTCAAGAAGCAGAAAATTTCATATCAAAAAATGTAAGAGTAAGTATTGTGCGCACACTAGAAGGATCAGCAGAAACATTTATCTAATAAACTTTGGATTTAAACCCACAGAAAACAAAAAAAATCTTTGCGGATCTAAACTAACTTGGAAGAATCAATTAACAATATGAAACTAAAAATAGTGGAACGTAATGTAAGTGAAACGGAAATAAAATAATTGCGAAATACAGTATAATGGCGGAGTTATGTGAAACTCCTTCAATTCGAAAAAAACAGTACAAAACAAAGAAAAACCTCGACATTATTTTTTTCTCAATCATTCTCAATTTTCTTCTTGGCTGAGTTCATTGGATGAGTGATCATCACCAACAACGATAAATAGAGTGCAATTAAGTGTTAATTAGTTTTCCAGAAGAATGGGAACTTCCACCTATTTAACATGATTTTATTTTCTTTTGATACCATGAACCTATTACCATTTCAGTTCTATTAGCAATCAGGTTTCATTGGCACGGCAACTAAACGCTCAACAACAACCAGAAAAGTAAATTGAAAAATAATTAGAAATCAGGAGAACGTAAATGTATTAAAAAAAAATTAAAAATACAGTGTCCCTATTTTAATGATAATGATTGTACATAATATCAGTGTGTCAAAACAGAAATTTAAATTAGTAAAATAACATTTTAATTCATAGAAAATTCAAATTTTGCCGAGATGGATACTATCTACTATAATATGTCCATTTGTATATTGGCAGCGTTAATTTAATCTTTAATGCTACAAAGAACTTCCTAATTGTATTTGAAATCATAAAAACAAAAACAAAAACAAAATAAAATCATGAAAGTAAAAAATAGAGACCAAATGAGATTATGAGATCGTCCTATAAACAATGATTTGGTTTTTTTTTATATTTTTCATCTAAACTATCTTGTTGACTATTCATGCATATTTTTTTTATGGTTTATAGAATTGGTCTGAAGCAAATGATTGCTGATGTTGTTATATTCTTTGGTTATGTTTCTATTTACATACACTTATATGTATATATGTATGCATGATGTGGTTCTCGTAAATTGTCTAAAAATGTCTAGAGTAAAATTATAATATCTTGTAAATTGCATCCTCATTGTATATCATCTTATATATATCATTTTTTTTTATTTTGTTGTGTTTCATATGATGCTTTTCATGTGATGTGGTTTCTTGGTTTCTTGGTTTCTTTATTGTCTGATGTTTTGGTTTATTTGTATATGACTTTTTTTTTTTTTGTTATTTAAGAATTCTGAACCAAATAGCTTTCTATTACAACCCACTCTCTAATGTTAAAAAAACATTCTTAACAAGAAGTTTTTTGTTGTTGTTTTTATTGTATTTCAGTGACGTAGAATACTTTTTAAAAATATAGAAAAATTATATGATAAAGCCAAAAATATATTTGATTGTATATCCAAAGCTTTTAACCCCATCTGGCATGTGTTATTACTGAAAAGACCCAAAGCAGTTGGGCTGGGAAACATATTCATTATACACGGATTGAAAATTCAAACTGTTCAACAAGTTCAATACAAGTGTTATTGGTCGGCTTTATATCTCAAAAAGCCAATATTCATTAGGTCAGTTTGTCTCCAAGACTATTTATAATAGTTATGACTAATATCTACGACTTTATATAAAATTCACAGCTTATCTGATGGTAATGCCCTTGATTCCTTGTACTTTTTATAATGCTTCAAACCCACTGCCTCATATTAATAAAGCAAAATCCAATAATACCAAATATCGTATTGGAAAAAGTAAATATCGGAAACTTCGAAACTTTCAGATTTTTGGAATATAAATGAACAACAAGTTTTCATGACACGATCACATTTTTGTGTCGCGAAGGATGCTGCGAAGCATTTAGGATTGTTTTACAGAAGTAGAAAATACTTTACATACTTTAAATACTTCTTCCAACTTCGTATTAATGTACATACATGGCATACATTAGGCCACGGTTTTAAGCAAGAAATCAAAAATTTTCAATGATGAATATGTGTTACATATTCAATCCTTAACATCATTAAGTCATCGCTGTAATGTAGGAGCAGCAACTATGTTTTATAAATATCTGTTGGATGACTGCTCGACGAATTAGAAAGTAGTATGCCAAATCATTCAAGCGTAATAATCGCAACGCACTGTCCTTTTCCACAAATTTGTACTAGAACCTCTTCGAACCAGAACTGTCAAATATAAAAAATTTTCATCAACCGAAGTTTTAATCTATAACACGCTATCATTTCATGTATTTCCACAAGCATATAACTTAAATATTTTTAAGAGACGGGTAAATACAAAATTCGGGTAATCTTAAACTGTCCCCAAATTTTTATGTACTAATTATAAATTTCATCGAAAAATGTTCATTGATGTTGCACAAACGTTTGACAAAGTATGAAATTAAGAATTTATTTAAAAGCTGCACCGTATGTTACCCCCAGCCTATGGCAAGGTAATTACATCTTACTTATCAAAACTAGTATTTCATATGCGAGTTATGAGTTATGTTTCTAGTGCTTCAAGTATGCCTATAAGCTTTTTATTTGATGTTACCGTAAAGAATTCAAGAATTTGTTCAAATGTCAATACAGACATTGGAGCCGAATAAAAATAGGTTCAAGGTGGATTTCCACATGTGCCGATTTATCGTCACGGACAATTTTGATAGCTGGCAGTAATCAACCAGAATTAAGCGTTGGGCCGAAACGATAAACGAACTTTAACTTTTTCGTGACGCAATAAATTCAATTTCAGCAAAATAATTTAATGTTGTATTTGTCTTGTAATTTGTCAAATACTTCAATGTATTCGTGACTGAAATTAGTCGCATGTGTAAAAATCGTTCAGAAAAAAATACCGTGATAGTAAATCACATGTGGAAATCTTCCTTCATATCTGCAATGGGGCGGTTATCCCACAATAAATTGATAGCTCTATTTCTGTGTAACACTTTGATTCTTCGATTTCTTTGAAACATCCGGTAACCTAGACCTCAATAAGATAACAACAGTCTTGACTCTTCCTTAACAACAGTGGTTACAATTTAAGTATTATTTGAACTTATTTGTAGTGAATGAAGTTTAGTATTGATTTAGCTCTATATATACTTATATATATATATATATTTAAATAAACAATTAACGTAATTAATGTTCGTCACTGAATACTAATTCTAGATCGTGTACAAAAAATAAAAACAAAAAAACAAAGATGTTGAATCACTTGTAAAGACCAACGAGAACAAGTCTATTAAACATTATTTTCAAAAAAAAAAACATTGCATTTTAAAAATGGAATGATAATTGTATGTTTTTTATTTAATTTTTGTTTTTGTTTTCGTTTTTATTTTCTTTTGGTATTTTTAAATCTTTAATTCATAAAAATGAACAAAGGAGCCACAAAATCACGCAACATTGAAAACTTAAAAAAGAAAACCACAACCAATTCAAATATGCATATTAATTATATATATATATGTCTATATATATGTATATATATAGTTTTTTTTTTTCATTTTCTTTCTCCTCACTCACTCATGCTAATATAAAATAACCGCTGTCGCGCCATCAAACTGAAGACATAAAACAACGTAATGAACATGACAATGACGATGCTAACCAGAGCCGAAAAAGTCAAAAAAATAAATTTTTCTTCTCATTTTTTTTTTTTTTGAATTATCTTAAAAGACTGAATGTTCCTACAATTGGCAATTTACAGCTATCGCTATGATTCTTATATCACCTTCCTTTGCCATTATCATCATTACCATCGCCATCACCATCACCACTACCACCAACACAATCTCTATGTCAAACTATTATATTTTCCGACCACTGCACAAACCAAACATTTCGGTCGGTGTGTTGTGAATGTGTGTAATCTTAATCAATTCGAAAGGCGAGCTGAAGAGTAAAGATGAAAATCAATGGTGCAAATATAATACATACATTGTTGTTAGTGTATAATGATGATGAGCTCACAAAACATTAAGAAGATACAAGGCAACATAGTACCCAACATACTTGATTTAAGTTAAGTGTTATTCTAAGTGGATTTCTGGTGAAAAGAATAAAAAAAAATTATTTTTGGAATTATGATTTTTAATGATGAGATATTGAGATAAAAAAAATAATAATAAGCAAAAAAAAATGGTAAAAAAAGAATAATAATAAAAAAAAATATAGAATAAAAAATATGAAAAATTATTAAACAGAACAGATAAAGTTAGTGAGTGAAAAGAAAAATAAAAATCAACAGCAATCAACACAACACTAAAGATATATAAATCAGTGTGGCCAGAATTGGTAAAAAGAATGATATTTTGGTTTGTAATAAATAATTATGATAGTAAATCTGCCGAAAACTGTATTTGATATTGTGTAAAATTTGAGTAGTTCCGAAAAGCTACTGTAACAGATTGAATCTTAACATAATTTTCAACAAAGACATTTTTTAAGACTGTTAATAACTTCTGATAAGGTCTCTATACTCTATATTTTATTTATTTATAGATATATACGCCCTATATGTACTAAACTTAGTTAGGTGGCCAACAGCCCAAGTAGGTCCTCAGCCCGACTCATCAACGTTCTCCATTTTGGTCGGTCAGTTGGTCGACTGACGTTTTGTACCAACGGGCTTAGATTCGAAGGTTCTCTGGCTTGAGTATATCTACGTTCTATATGTACAACTACAATAAATAAATATTTTTTTAATTTAATTTCAATTCTTAAAATTATTATTGGCTTTAATAATATTAACGTTCATCAAATATCCCTAAAATCATTGCACATCAATTCCGCAACCTCCAAATATGTTAATAAAAATGTTCTAAAGTTTTTCACTTGAAATTTGAAGCAATCGGACATGGGACTTGAAAAAGTTGAATTATTTTTAATTTAATTTTTTTTATTTTCTCATATCTGTTTTAAAAACTTTATGGATCCAATTTTCACTGCAGATACTCATAATCATATTATATGAAGGCATAAAGGAATGAAGCAAACTTTTAATCATCATGAAAGCTGCTGTATTGGAAAATAAGAAGAAAATCATAGGTTTTTTTAAAACTTTGAAAGCATTTTTAGAAATCAATTTACAGCTATGATATAGAATTACCGGAATCTACAGTAATTAGCCTTGATGTAAAAAAAATAATGCAATGTTTTATAATGGAAGATTTGATAAAATTATCATTAGTATATAATAGCCTAGTAGAACAACCTACGTATAGTTTAAAGAAACATTTCCCGAATAATGCGCGGCCACAAAATATTCGGGTATGCAGAATATATAATTAGAAATAACAACGAAATTATTAATACAATTAAGAATGAAGAAATTGTAAGGCTTGCAAAGTCCCAAAGACTAAGAGTGGCCACGAAATTAGAATGCATGAAAATCGAAAACAGACAGTGATGTTAAATGGAAAGTCCGAGAGTAATCGTGGTAGAGGAAGACCAAAGAGAAAATGGGAAAACAACGTTCAAAATGATGCCAATCAAATCCCAAATTGAAGACAGACAAACGGCGCAAGATCAACCTTTTTGGACCATTTGCCAATCCATTTTTTTGCACATTTAATCAAAATTTGATTATCCATGCTTACCCTCTGATCAAATTCTTCAAGTTTAAGCTCAAGCTCGATTATTTTACATGCCAAAACGAACTTGTCATGTTTAATCAGTTTAATGAATTCAACCCATTGCTCATCTCATTTTTAAATTAAATTCAGATTTCGATAAAATTGATAGCTTTCGAATCTGATAAACAGTAATGTAAATGTTCTATGCTAGAGGCCGAAATGAGTACTATACGAGTTTATAAAATCAATTTTATAGAATTACATTTCCACGTCTGGCACTATTATTACATATATATATACGTAGGTATGACAAAGATCTCGCGTAATGTAAAAGAGATGGAGAGGTTTATTTTAACAAAAGGAATAATCAAACATGGATGCTTTAATTTTTTTTTTTTTATTTATTTTATTATTATTGTTTTTGTTTTTTTTTTTTTATAATATTTATTGGTATGTTAAAGTTTAATTTTGATCCCCGTTATGAATGAGAGCAACAAATTGGTCAAAAAGGTAATTAGCTCCATCAGTTCCGCCATATAATGATGATGATTACAATGACGATGATTATTATTATTATAACAGCTAGTAGTAGTGGTAGTAGTAGTAGTAGTAGTAGTAGTAGTAGGTTAGGTTAAGTTGGTTGATAGGTAGATAGATAGAAAGATATACGTAGGTAAGTAGAAAGGTAGTAAGTACATAGTATATATATATATATAAAACGTAGTGTATACCATGGTAATGATTATTTTTGATGAGATATGGGCGTTAAAAATGAAATTTGATTTCTTTTACTTAAAGATACTCATGTCTTGTGAATATCATGGATCGGAGGGATTTTCACAAAATCGTTATATAGTTTTTTTGTTTTTAATTTTTGTTATTTTTTGTTATTTGTGTGAAATTGTTAAAAATTAAAAGGTACTATGGAGAGAAGGAAATACAAAATAAAAGTATATATATAATCTATATATATATATATTTATTATAATAATTAGAGTTATAGTGAAGTCTGAGATAATGGGGGAAGTGATTTTATAGTAAGTGCTTGCTGTACATGTATATATATACATACATTTATAGAAGAGGTGATGTTCAGTTTTTTTTAATGATGAAATAACTAAAAATGTTTGTTATTGTTGTTTTATATTCTCTGTTGTAAATTTTAAGTACATATTTTAAAATTTTTGTAATTGCAATTTATAAGCACGTTTCTTTTATTATTTTTTTTTTTATGTTATTCTTTTTTTATTTTGTAATTTAATTTTTTTTTTTTTTGTGGTTATTATTACTTCTTGATGGTGGTTTGATGGTTATATTCATTAAATTTGATGGATTAATGATTTTTTCTTTGATTTCTATATGAAGAGAGGAATTAGGTAGTGGTGACCTCAGTGCTGTTAAATACGATGATGTTTAGATATTATTATTGAGTATAATAATACACAATATTTTGTTGATATTAAAAATAAGAATTTCAGAAAAACAATTTTTTTTTTATTATTATTAAATAGGATCAATGTTTTGACCTGTTTATTTTACTTATTTTTTTTTTTCATTAATTCATTATTTGTGAACATTTCTAAAAAAAAAGAAAATTGTTTAATGATTTTATTTTACTCTTAAATAGGTATCTAAATATTATATTCTTGAAAAATTTCTTTATTTTTTTTCCGGGGTTAATGAGGGGTCTCATAATAATAGATGAAAAAAAACACAAACAAAGTTGGTTTTTTGACAGTAATTAAAATTTTTGACAGCTATTTTAATTTTGAATAAAAAAATAATTAAGATTTATTTCGAATTAAAAATAAAAAATCATTTATTATGAGTTGAGATTTTGTAAAAATATTTGTGGGGTAAAGGAAATATTCTAATGAAATAAATTACTACCATAGATTAAGTATAGTTTAAGTACAATGAATTTACATATTTTATCGCGTAGGTATGCCCTTGTAAAAAATTATCATCTCAAGTAAGTATATGTACATAATGAAATAAATAAATAGGTTAGAAAATCACAAAATGAATTTATTCAAAATGTGGATATACCGATGAATTCTTGGACAAACTGAATATTACATACTAATAGGATATTGGCATATATTAGTAACACTTTACTGTTATTAATAATGCCATTTTAAGTCAATTTTTTATATTTCATTTTCTTTTACCATTTATTGTAATAGCATAAAATATAACTAACTATACTTACTATTTTGTCACCAAACTGGCTCAAATAGCCCTATATGAATTAATTCTAATGTTGCTAAAATGTCATTTCATCCTTACGTTACTTATAAGGACATTAATTAGGACATTAGTAGGATTTATTATCATAATTAAATATACTAGTGAATCCCCTGTGCAATTGCACAGAAGCAGTTCTTTCAGGTACGATTTTATGTAAAAATAAAAAGAAATATTTGTTTTAGTATATTGTAGTTGTTTTCTGAATCGCTTGATTATTGAATATTTATAGTTTATAATGAAATTAAAGTATAATACCTAATACATTATGACGAAATGAATACTAATTTCAATATAACTTAGCACAATAAAATCCCATTACTCTCAACGTACTCAACGTAGTAGATCTATGTATTTTAATTCGTTTAAAGTCAAAAATGTTTGTAGTCACTATTCTGTTATAGTCAACAATTTTTTTTGAAAGAAAGCAATAAACTTCATAAGTTCACACAATGGATATCGTTTATAGTCACATTAAAAAATATTTTCAATAAAACAAAAAAATAAGTCAAAAGTGAATTATTTTATTAAAAAACTGATTTATATATTGTCTTTTTCTGTTCTTTATTACAAATATGTATATTTTGTGATTACATAACAGAATTGCTATTTATGAATAAAATAAAGTTTAAAATTGTTATACGAAAGATTTTATTGAATTTAATTTTGTTAATAAAGATGCAATTTTTTTTTTGACTACGTCTATAGTCACAAAACGGTTGTAGTCAGAAATATTACTGAAATTTAGCGAATCACTGTAACCGTGTTTTACTGCATCTATTTTTTTGAATAACAGCAGAAGCAAATGAACCAATATTTATTATATCATTTTTGAAGAGTATGATCTGATCTGATTTTTGTTCTTCTGTGTTTTTTTAAATTTTTGTTTGTTTTTTCGTTTTTGTACTTTTTTCTATAAGTTTGTGTGTTTATTTAAAATGAAAGAATTTTTATGCAGCCTTTTTAAAAATTGTCTGTGAATGAAATTTATTTTAGAGTATAGATGTCGCTCTGCTCGGAAATAACCGTAATTTATTTGGTGTAACTATTTGAAATGTTTTAAGTATTCAGCACCAAGAACTTGCTAAAATTTTAATATAAATTAACGCTGGGTGGCGCAGTAGGTAGAGCGCCTGCCTTTCAACCGAAAGGTCCCAGGTTCGATTCCCGACGAAGGCAAAAAAAAAAAAATGCTTTCTGGATTTTTCGAACTGGTCCAGTACCCTTTATCATTGGGATAAAATAAATGATAAATAGTTGAGAGTTTGGGTTATCACTTAAAATAACAAAAAAATGGAACTATGCTATTATGAAGGCGAAGTACTCTACAGTAGATATAGTTTTCCACATTTAAATTAGTAGATATACCATAAAAATTCTACAGAAAAAAGCTATTGTATGTAATTGTGTATTCCAAATCTCTGTGTAAAAGCAGTTAGGGTGTTCATCCCATAGACTTGGAAATATATACAAAAAAAAACAAAAAAAAAATTGATTGATAGCACGACTCGAGTGACCTATTCGTCATTATTTGTTGTTTTAAGGGATCACTCTCCCATTTTTGCTCTCTGAAGAGACACAGTACTAGAGCCACCCTGTGCGCTTGAGAAGTTTGATTAGTTCCAATTTTGCTTTCCACAATAATACCTATATATTGTTGGAAAATATAAAAAAAACTAAAACTATAAAATGTCAAAACTTATTAGTAGACCCAGATAATTTTATCCCAGCAAATACATTTGTAACACTCATACATATTCAACCAAAATTATATTTTCTATTTGCTTGTGTATTCTGCGATCAATTCCAAATAAATTAGGAGCACTACCTGCAATAGTTTTAGCGATTGCTATCTTAATCTTTACCCTTGTCTCATTTTCATTTTCCCTTCTATTTTCCAAAAGCCAACGGTACGAAAGTATAAAGGTTTTTTGACTAAAGTTTTGGCTAATAATATAAAAAAGAAATCAAAGGTATTCAATTTCATCCTACAAATCAAATTATATTTTCAATTATATTAATTACCGTAATATTATTAACATGTTAGAGCTCCAATACCATTAGACATCTCCTATATGTAATTGTAGGTCATTAATTAAAAATTTTTGATATTGAAGTCGGGTCAGTATGCAATACAAACTGTTTGTAAAAATTATAAGTGTTATCGCTAGTAATATCGAACAAAATTATAAACAAATTGGGTTGTTCAAAGCAATGGGCTTCATAATTTATTATACATATATATATATATATATATATATATATATATATATATATATATGTATACATATATATGAAAGTGAATTATTTTTAAGTAAATATAGCAGAAAAAAACTTTACGTTCATATAAATCCAGTCTTTATAAATTTTGAAAACATAATTTTCAACGAAAAACTTTCTTCGTTGATAATGTGGTCCTGAAAACGGCCATGGGGTCTGAATTAGAAGACATAATATCGAATATTAAGACCATTTTCTTCTCCTAGGCACAACAGATCGTCGAGAGCCTTGGCTTCCTTCAAAATTATTCTCAGCATACCTTCTTCAATAATTTGCACATATCTTCTGGATATCAATTTTTACATTATTGACTTATCAAACTCTTTTTTTATGCTATTGACAGTGACTTAGGTAAGAGCACCTTTTCTTGGTGTCTTTACTTGACGTTTGCCATCTTGCGAGTGGGCATTACAAATTTTACATAGATACCCTTCCACATTCTCTTTGATAACATGTCCTAGCAATCTGAAACGTTGAAATTACATCATATAGCGATTCTATAAGTAGTTGTATCGCCGTACAACGTTCTACATTTTTATTTATGGTACGGATTATGTAGGTACCATATTGGGCTACGAATTCGGTACGCACCATTTATTTCGACACCACAGTCATTTTTTGGGATAAGATCTTAAATACATGAAATTTGACAGGAATTCAAACCTATAATTTACAAAGGTTCTGAGATCGCTACTATGTAATGGATATACATTCAATGAATTCCAGATTTGAAATACGAAATTGGTAATTGATGGAAATTAATAAAATGGAAAGTGTAACATGAATCGATAATGGAAAAGTTGATATCCAGAAGATATGTGTGTAGATGTAGTAATCTGGAGAATAATATTGAAGGTAGTCAAAACTTTCGACAAGTTGTAGCGCCATGGAAGAAAAGAAGAAAGTTTTCAAACTTAACATTGTATCTTCTAATACAGACATCTTTATCATCATTATCATAATAAGCCCATTTGCGACTGCGGTGACAGACAGGCCTCATACATGAAAAAACAGACATCATAGTTGTTTTCAGAACCACATAATCAACGAAAAACATTTTTTAAAAGCACGAAGCTTCGACGTCTTCGGCAAATGGTTAATGTATACGATTTTATCCATTAACCAGAATTGTCAAACTTTTCTTCGTCGCTTTTACATTCGTGTTGTATGTGATATTAACAAAATAACTAACAGCAGATGCAAACCAATTTGGAATCTGGAGAGTATAAAAATAGAAGATAATGACGAATGATAAGGACAAATAATCGAATGTTTCCCGAATATTGAACAGTAAAGTTTCTTTCTATCGAGGTACTTTAATTACCGCGAAAAAAATACAAAAATAACAAACATTTAAATTTTTTTATATACTTCCAGTATTTTTCTTGTTTTTCTTATTTCAGTTTAATTCCATTTCAGAGAGCGACGTTTTATATTATTGAAGGATACGAAATAAGATAATTTATTTTTTCTTTTTTTTTCTTTCCCGTAATTAATTTCGTAATTCAGCCAACTTAACAATCAAGTAAATTAAAAATACAATAATTATTTAAACGTAGGCGTTATTTAAGTGAACACGTTTTTATATATGTACATACAAATAAATATCTATATGTGTTATATTTATATACATAAACATGTATGTATATATATATGTATTAATAAACACATAATTTATTTCATGATAATGTTAGCCTCCAGTATTTTAAATTGACATGTCGTCTTTTTTATTTATTTATTTTTATATTAAATTAAGCTTCTGTAATTTAATAGCAACATTGTTGCTATAAAAAAAAAAGAAAAAAAAATAAGACAGAAAAAAATATTTAAAAAAAAATCCAAGAAGGTTCCAACACACACCTGCATTAACAATTATGTTAATAAGTGTTTGTTTGTTTTTGTTTTTTTTTAAATCAGAAAATCCTGCAAGTCATATTTTTTTTTTATAAAACTTTTCAGTTGGGTGTAGTTTTTTTTTTTTGTTTGTGTTATGACGGTGTAGTGTGGTATCAATAATTGGTATTAATGAGGAGCATTATTATTGTGAAGTTGGTGAATGTTTTAAAGTTAATTTATTCAATTGAGTTGTTTAAAAGGTATACGAATTGAATTAAATTGAATTGAAAAAGTTTTTAATTGAAACTAAACGAATTTTAAGTGTAATACCTGCTGCTACTGGGCGGTTGATAATTTATATAAAAATTTTATATAATGGACAACGGCCTTATGGATGTTTCTATTATAACATTAAGACGAAAAAACCATCAGGGCAGGGCCAAAAGAGCTCTTACCAAAGGGACTTGAATTCTTCACTACATTGTGCAACGCAGCTTAGGAATATCTATATATCTAATATTTTCTTGCCAACTAGATAATAGATCAAATTAAAATTACCGCACTGAAGAAGAGAAACTTGTCACATCCTATATAGGTCAATAAGTCTCCTACACCTGTGCTTTAAAAAATATTCGAAAAATTACTGTGAAGAAAATAATCATCTATATTATATGAACATAATTCTATATCATAATTCTACACAACATCTCTATATTTAAAAAGCCTCGAAACTAATTTTTGCTTCGTTTAAAAAATATTTTTTTTGTATGGAAAATCTTCGTAAATAATCGTTTTTCCATACAAATAAAATTTTTTTTTAACGAAGGAAAAATTAGTTTCGGGGCTTTTTAAATATAGAGGCGTTGCTCTACACCAGTTTGCCTTTAGAAATTTTATATATAATATACAAGATGAACGACGTGGTGAATAAAAAAGCAAGAATACTTGATTAGTACACCACAAAATATTAAATTTTTGTTCTTAAGCCTAAAAATATGCAAAATGGTGGTGAACACTTATTCTTTTTAAGTTTTCAGTCAAAATATAGCTAATGACTAGGGGCCCCTGTTGAGTAATTGTATTTCAAGTTGAAGTAAAATTTAAAGTTTTTAAAAAAACAGTAATTTACGTACTGACATAGACTTCGCACGATATAGCAGAAACCACTCGTGTAAATAAAAAGAACTTACTACACTCGTGGTTAGTAAGTTTTATTTAGGACACATAAATACACGTCCCTCATACACGGCTTTGTTTCCGATATATTCCCTATAGTAAGTGACATTTAGTGATAAAATTACTAAAAATAAAAAATTTTGTCATTAAAGAGGTATGTATATATATACCTACATAATACATAATTTTAATAAAAACTATATTATTACTACAAATAACCAAAATTTAGAAACAGTTACTTAAAAAGATAAAAATGAAGAATTCAAGTGATTTGGTTTTTTGTTGTTTTTATATTTTTTATTTTAGATGAATTTGTTTTTTTCTTTTTTTTTGGCATATGTACATAGATTCATTTGCAAGTACATAATGTAAATTATAATCACTGATTTGTTTGCTTTTGTTTATTATTTTAATAAGTTCTCCCATATGCATAATGTATTTGCTGAATAATAAAATCATATGAGTACAAAATTTTCAACTGCGTGCGCATTTTTGTTTTATATACAATCTTATATATTACATATATTAGAAGTTCATTAAGGAGTAAGAGAATCGAAATAAAATAAAAAGGTGACTACTGCGCAGGACCTTAAATGCTTGTCAATTATAATTATAGATGTTTAATATGAATTATATGTAAAATATGAGCACAATATGTATATCAATAAGTATATGTATAGATAGATAGTTATATTATTGTAAATCCTATATGAAGTTATGAATATGTATGGATAATAATTTTGGATTTTAATAATTTTATTTTTTAAAGATTTTTAATCAAAATAATTATGTTATGAAATTTCGTTTCGCTTATAAATCATTCTACGATAAAAAAAAGTGTTAATATAACTAACTGGCAATAGAATAAAATTTATTTGAAATTTTTCTTTACTAAAAACTTAATTCTTATGGTATGAACTTTTTTCCTCAATTTGGGTATGGGATAAATAAAATACAAGCACATTAAAATCATTATTTTTTTTCATCAGATTGTTTATTTTTATAATTTCGAGACTGAACGACTAACATCCTAACTTTTTCAACGGCTGGGTATTTACAATGATATCTACAAGACATGGCATAGGCAATAACATTGTCTTCTTATAAATTTTTTAGGTTTTTGTATAGCAGCCAATTTTAATGTTGAAAACTGCATCTATTGTGAAGTAAAACTTGCCATCATAATATCAAAGTTCCATTTTATTTTAAATGACAACGAGCATGTATTCCAAGTAAATTAGAATAATTTAAAAACTTTGTATGTAAGTACCTAAATGACATAAGTAAATATGATGACATAATCGGGATTCTGAAATTGGATAACTCGAAATTGTCCTTTTGCTGTTAGATAACATAGTGGATAACATAACCATTACACTATCTTAGTTCGTCTAAATTAATGGCTGTCTTTAATATTGACAAATGTTTTTTGAAAGAATGTTTATGATGAATTAATTGTTTAAAATACCCTTCAGAATATATTCTACAATAAAATCATAAATTCCACTTTGATATCATATGCGAAAACACCAATTTATCGATCTACTACGTTGAGAGTAATGGGATTTTAGTGTGCTAAGTTAAATTGAAATTAGTATTAATTTCGTCATAAAGTATTAGGTATTATACTTTAATTTCATTATACATGTATTCGAGAATCAAGCGATTCAGAAAACAACAATAATTATCTATGCCAAAACAAATATTTTTGTTTGTATAAAATCGTGTCTGAAAGAACTACTTCTATGCAATTGCACAGGGAATTCACTAAGTAAGTATTTAATCATCAAACAAATTATACAGAATAACTTCAAATACGTAGGATACCCTCGAAAAAAATAAATACTGCTCTAACACAGACTTTTGACAAGATATGTCATAAAGGTAGGTAAAATAAATTAACTATTAAGAACATAATATTATCTTGATGAACATATTTTTCAATTTTACACAATTATGTGCACTGACCAAAAAACAGTGCATTTCAAAATGTGACGTGACGTCAGGCAGAAAAAAAAAACACATTAAAATTTTCAAAATCCCTTAAATATTCAAAATTATTCAAATACACAACTCTCTGAAATCCTTAATTTAAAAATTTTCCAAAGAGTTCATTTAATATAATATGTATATATATATATATATTACTCAGAAACATGATTTTCTTTATAAATATTTCCAATTTTTTTTTTTAAAAGAATTTGAAAATAATAAAAAAAAAATAAAACAAAATAAATTTAATATTTCCAGTTTCAAATTATCTCATTCAAAAGTTGTTTAAAAAAGATTTTAACAGCAAAAAACCATTTATCCAATAAATTTATGATGATACCAAAAGGAACAAAAAATATTTTATTACCACATTTTCATTATTTCATATAGAAGAAAATTTCAATGGAATTTGAAAAATGTTTCAAGACCGGAAACTGATTTCTGTTGATTCTATTTAAAAACAAAAACAATAATAAAAATAATATCTTGTTTTAGGTCCTAAATTTAACTGTATAATATTATAGAAATGAATATTTTCATTGTTATTTTATTTATTTCATTTCTAATTTATAAAATTGAATAAATACTTTCAATTTCTTAACTAAATATACTATACCAAAGTATAAGTAGTATTTAATTTTTAACCCCATGTATTTGAACCAGATAATTAATTATTTTTAGATTTGTATTTTGTCATTTACCCCAAAAATGATTGTTTTTGTTTTATTTTCAATTTGTAGAAAAGACGACAATTTTTTATAATTTTAATTCTCTTGTAATTGGTTAATATGACAATTCACAAGTCGAGAATCAACACAATACTGTATAATAGTACGTCTTTCACTTATATTCACTTATTTTTCTTATATGGTATGGCTATGGACTATGGTATGCTCTTCCACGTTTATTTTTATTTTTTTAATAAAATCTATTCAAATGTCATCAGTTAACAAAATTTTTCCCCTTTTTTTTTATGTTTTGTAAATTTTTAAAAAAAATTTTGTTTTAATTTCAGTTTATTATTACAGTGTAATCCGATACAATTAAAAAAAAAATACATCGTGAAGGGGTTCTCTTATATACATATTTCATTCATTTAATTTTTTTTCCAGAAAATTTTCTATTTTATGTCTCAAAAGAATATACCGCCGGTACCGCATTCAACAAATTAGAATTATGATTCAACTTAAGTATACTTATTGATGCTGCTGCTGCTGCTGTTGCTGTTGTTACTGCTACTATTACCATTACCATTGCCATTATAACATAGAGAGAGAGAGAGTATATATGATGCTCATTAAATATCTAGCCACTTAAAAATCAAATCTCTAGGCGTAAAGGATTTTAAAATTCAATTAATGATTCATAGAATAGACATACTTATATATATATATATAAAATAACTCAAGGATTATTCAGGAAAAGAAAAGAAAATCATTACAAAAAAAAAATTATTTTATTTAAACGCATGCTTTTAAAAGTGAAATTCCCTTGAGAATTTTCAGAATCAGGATGCTAGCACTAGGACGATTGAGTTATGTAAATGTGAATCAAAATATAACAAAACAAAAAAAAAAATAATAAAAAAAAACGAATAATTTGTAAAAAGGAAACAAGAAAATAAATGGAATATAAACTGAAGTGAAAAATGAGGGGGAAAAAAAAGGATAAATTAAAAAAACAAAAATGAATACAACCCAGAAAAGCAAAGCAAAAATTAAATATCCTCAAAGGGATTTCTTTTATGTACAATTTTTTATTCCTGCATATTTTGTTTTTTTATTTAATTTTTTTTTTTTTTATTATTATTTAGAAAATCACCTTTTTTCTTTTCAGTTTTATCCTTCTATATCGTGCCATACCTTTTATTAATATTGTATGTATACTTATATATTTGTTCATATTATATTAAAATGTCTGTTAGAGAAGGACAACAAATTTATATTTTACTTTTATAATTGCATGATACTGGATACATGTAATTCACAAATAAAAAATGTGTTTTTTTTTATTAATTCCAATTTCCGTTTTTAATGTTCTCATAAAAATTTAATATTCATTTTCTAAGACCTCAGCAGTATTAATGTATAGGTACTATAAGCTTTCAATAAATTCGCACTACTTCATTAGTCAATTCGAAACTTGAATGTCGATGACTAAATTGTTCAGGGAGTGTCTCAAAATCTTAAATCAAAAAATCATAAAATTCCAAAAATTTCAAAATACCAAAATTACAAAAAATCCCAAATCACATAATCCCAAATTTCAAAATCTCGACAAATTTAGAAGTTTTCAATGTTCAATGTCTAAATGACAATTATTTTTTTGTTATTATTCTAATTGTTATGATATTGTGTTAATTGATATGCTTTGTTGTATTTTTATAACGTAAAGTATTTTGGTTTCTACGAATGTGAATGCATAATGTTTAGTAGCTAAGGCTTCAGACAGCAAAAAAAAATATTATATAATACTAAGATAATAGTATATGAGAAATAAGATATGAATATACGAAATTCCGAATTAGGAGAAATTTTCGAGTTGGATTCGAAATCAGGGTTAGAAATTATAAAATATATAAACTTATATCCGAGAATATAACGAGGAAAAGTGGAAAGAAAAATTGGAATAGAATAAAATACTCATTTTATAATTTAACTAAAAACTTTAGACTATAACTGTTGTTGTAATTTAAGTTTTGAGAATTTTTTTTTGAAATTGTCTAAATGGAATTATGGAAATGAAATTTTTGTTAGAATTTTGGTCTCAACCCCATTAATACGTGACAATAAGGTTTCGCGCAATTCGGGATTTTGTAATTTTATATTTTGTAGTTTGGGATTTTGTGGTTAGATGAAATATTTTCAGTTTGTAATTTGGGATTTTGTGACTGGGATTTTGGGAAAAGGAATTTTGTACCCTCAATTGTTCATCATTTAAAAACAGAATTAACTATATAGATGCATGTTATTTTTTAATTTTGAACAATCAAACCAAATCTTGAACAATGCCCTGCATCACTATGAGGGGTAGGGTAATTAATTTTAGTTTGTTATGTAAATGTCCATAACTTTTGAAAATTATTTTGAACAACGCTGAACCATACTCAGTCGAATTGACAAATTAAAATAAAAATAAATTAAACAATGTTGTGGTTATATACATAAACTCAGGTCTCAGACAAATAATCTGTCGAAACTATTCTAAAATAATGTAAAATTTAACAATTCAAAATTTAAATTCTAGGACCAGCAATGACTATAATCTAATGACGTTACATAAATTCGAGATTTGATCAGTTTAGTCGGTCCATGCCTTGAACGTTCTGCAAATGATGACTTTTAAACAAAGGTTTGATAATTTATGTAAATGCGGGTAGAAGTCTTGAGCATTACACCGACTCATAAACAGTTGAATAAACCCTTGTATAGTTTCGTGTTTGATTAAATAAGAGTTCGCACAATTAATTATAATCAATTTAAACTTTAAAAATTGTGTTGAATACTTCAAATGACTAGTAAAAATATGACAACACTCTTAGGAGTTAAAAAGAAGACAATTTTCTTATCAATTGCAAGCAATCGCTTAAAAGTATTTTTACAGATTGAACTAATCCTACTACTAACTGTGTAGATCTTTTATATACATATTATGTTATAGTTACTAATTCTGTCACATTTTTATTTGAGTCTAATATTAGAAACTATATAATTTTTAATTTATTTTCCTTACTAATCTTGGGAAGCGTATACAAATAGAATAAAGAGGGGCTTTAGACATTATTGTTGCTTCCACCCCTTGTTTTGTGACGTTTAACCAGTTTGTAGTGTGTTCATTTTCGCCAGGTGTTATTTTGTTTACTATGTCTTCAGATTCCTTGAGAATTGCCCTTTAGGATCATATATGTGCAGTGTTATTTTTTGGTTGTCCTGTGTCTTGTCTGTGTCTCCTAATTTGTTTCGTCATGGGCTACTCGTCAGTTGCTATTCACATATCTTTATTATAATTATTCAACTTGGCCATAATATTCTACATTTTAATGTCTTGAGATAAAATTCTATATTATTGTCTTGATCTGGTACAGATATTTGTTAAATTTCACTTCTATATTTCAGGATGAATTTCAAAAAATTTCTCTGGGTTATTTATTTTTATATATGATTATTCAATTTCTTTATAATGGCCACGATCGTTCGAAAAATACTCCAGCTTTCTTCTACCTGTTTATTACCACTTCTTACAACCCCTTCATTAATTTGTACTAATCTAATTAGGTACCAAGAAGTTTTATACATATTCTAAATATTGATCTTTCAGCTTAGTGCGTTATTTGAACTTTTTTTGCTTGTAGCTTTGTAATTTTTTCTAATTCAATTTCTAGTTCAATATAATTACCTAATTTTTCTAGATGCACCATTTTACTCTACATGTCACTGCAGTTGGAATATGTAGCTGGATTGAAAACCTATCTGAAGTGTTAGTTTTTATTCTTTTTAGGACTTAAACGCACAAATATAACAAATTTAATTCCTAAAAATAACACGCAGTGATCGAGTCTTGTTAGAATTACTATTCCAACTAATTTTTACCCTAAAGCTAATGCTACGAAACCACATAATATCAAATCTGTACTCTTACAACAATGAAAAACTTTTAATTTCCAATATCCTACAATTTACCAGATTAAAAAATTTTTTTATTTGATTTTGTTTCTGAAACGACTTAGTTGTGTTTTAAAATTTTCAAGTAATCACCATCACCAAAAAGCCCAAAACAAAACACAATAAATAAAAATTAGAGAATGGGAATTAAAATGAGAGGTCAAATGTGAACAAAATAAATAAACAAAAAACAAAACAAAAAAATTCAAAATCTGCGGTACTATAAAAAAACACCGAAGCGCCAATTTAAATTAATTTACAAAGTATGCAGCCAACAGTTAAATTTTTTTAACAACCTAAAACAACAACAACAACAAAAATCAAGGATAAAATAAAATTTTGTAAATGTAAATAAAATGAAAGGAAAATTACGGTAAAAAAAAACTCGTTTATTTGTATTTATTTTTGTTGTTGTTTTTATTTTTATTATTTTTCATTTCATGATTTTGCTTTTTTTGGGATACTTACAGACTTTTTAGGAACAAAAAAATACAGACTCACCCTAAATTCCAACCAAAGTACAACATATCTATATTTTATCATTACTCTTGTTATTATAATATAAAAAAGGATATTAGAAAATTATTATACCTATTCACTGAAATTACACACAAACACACTCACACTTATTTATAATTATAAATATACATATAGATGTATATACCATTATATATATATATAATATATATATTTATTTACGAAAATACAGGATGTCATCGGTAAGTAGTATTTTAGAAAAGAAATCATGATTTAGTCCTTCTCTTATCCTTTTTATTAAATCGAATTTTCTTTCGGTTATGTTGTTAGACACATAAAGTAAAAAAGAAAACAAAACTAATTGATGGTGGTGGAGTGGGTTAGGTATACGCTTATAATAACGTAACGGTGAATTTTTGCTAAAAATACAAAAATGAAAAGAAAAAAGGTGTATTCCAAAACGACCTTTAAAAACAAAAACAAAAAACACAAGAAAACGAGCAAAACAAAAGTAAAATGAAACAATTTGGAAGATGATAAGTTTGAGTGGTGGACTGGACTATGCCTTCTATCAAAAAAGAATTAATTTTTGGGGTAAAGTTTTTTTTTATTTTTTTTTTTGTACATGTATAAGTATTTTTTCATCTGTATAAATAAATAATAAATTCATCTTTATGGAATTAAATCAGAGCAGAGAAGTAAAATGTGAAGAACAATTTAACTGAGGGTAGAAATAATTTATTTTAGGAAATACAAAATTATTATAAAATTTAATTTTCGTTTTGAATGAATTATTTTAAATTTTCATACTATCAAAATTAGAATATAGAATATTTAAAATGGAGTCGTTTTTTTTTTTGGTGTATCGGGTTCGGATCAATAATCAATAAGCAAAAAATCCATAATTAACTCGAATTGAAATTTACTGAATATAGCCTTACCTCCGACTAAGTATAGTTACATCGCTCTTTCTCCTGAATTAAATCTTTTTTTCGTCGTGAATAATTTACAATTCAATAAGTTAAATAACTTTGTGTTTTTTACTGACTTGAAGAGAATGATATCCTATGATAACACTTCACTATTTATTTTATTATTTTATAGGTCGCATTTTACGTTTTAATCTACCTTAAAGGGACTGAGTCCCTCATCAGATTGTTTGCTAGAATGTTTGGATATATTTCCAATTTACTTTAGTACTTTGAGCAGTATTTTTGATATTTCATCGTGTACTGAAGGAACCTGCAAATCGCTGTGGATTAAACTATTTGGCACGAACCATGGAGTAACAACCACCATTCTTAGGACTTTGTTCTGAAATCTTTCAATTACATCAATGTTGGTTTTAGCTCCCAGAGTTGAATTCCATACGACCATGTAGGTTTAAGAATAGCTTTGTACAGCAGCATCTTGTTTTCCAAATTCTGATCCTTTATTCATTAACCAATAGGGTTCTCAGCTTTTGTCCCAATCGTGCGCGATTACAAATTATGTGCTTCTTCCATATTAAACGCCTATCAAGATGAATCCCCAAATATCTGACATAATACTCCTGAGGTATGACTGTATTGTTCGAAGTTACTGGGGGGCAGTTACTTTTCCTCAGTGTAAATGTCACATGGGTTGTCGCATGGGTTGACTTGCTTTCATTGAATTTTATTTTACAACTGTGGAGACAGCTTTGAATTTGACTGAGGTTCCACTGAAAAAGATTTGAGGCTCGTAATGAATCGATGTTTCAAGCAGTAATTGCCATATCATCAACAAAAGTTGCTACTTTCATATCTGGTGTCGTTGGAATAACTGCCGTATAGATGAAGTAGAGTGTGGGTTCAAGAACGGTCCTTTTTTGGGGAACGCCAGATTGAACGTTAAAAAGTTTTGTGTGAAAATCTTGCTGTCTGACTTCTAACTTCTCAGCAATTTGTAGAAATCGCACGGCAAATCTTTTTTTAGCTTACATAATAAGCCTAAATGCCACACCTTATCAAAAGCTTAACTTATATCAAGAAATGCGGCTGAATAATTTTTTTTTTGATCCAAGTCAAAATTTATTTGATTCACAAGTCGATGAACTTGTTCGACATTGCCATGCTTTATTCGGCATATTTGACATTTATTAATGAAGACTTTTAACTTCTAGTTGATAATTGTTGATGTTTTAGCAAGTTTCACTGCCCTATATCAGGATTGATTTTACACAATACCGGAATATTATAAGTTTAGTTACCCTGGATATTTGGCTGTTCCTCCATATCGGTAGCAATCTTCCAAATGCTGCTCTTGCTTTCTTTATTCTATTTTCTTCATTTTCTTGAGCCCCAATTACTGGTTCCTATATTATACTTCCCAAGTAGCAGAAAGTGTTGACAAATTCGATTTGTTCTTCTTTCAACTTAGATGTTCCGTCCGTGGTGGTGTTATTTATTCTCATAGCTTTGGTTTTTTCCAGATTGATTTCTAGTCCATCAACATGTTTGGCAAGTTGTTTCAGGTGTTCAAGTTTGTTCTGCATATCGCTGAAAATGTTCGAGAGAAGACAGATATCACCTGCATAGTCGAGGTCTTCAAGTTGTTGAGTGAGACTCAAAGTTATTCCGCTCATTATTGAGCAGGTTTTTTCTAGTATATTATCTAGGACGATTGTGAAGAGGAAAGGTGAGAGAGCATCATCCTTGTTTGACTCCCTATGTGGTGATGAAGGAAGCACTTGTTTTTCCCCTGTGAATTACTG
This sequence comes from Argyra leucocephala, assembly GCA_963942445.1. Lineage (NCBI taxonomy): Eukaryota > Metazoa > Arthropoda > Insecta > Diptera > Dolichopodidae > Argyra > Argyra leucocephala. Next base: position 59,447,146 of record OZ012681.1, on the reverse strand, counting down.
AGAATTCTTCGTATAATGCTTGGATTAGGCGGACTATTTTTTCTGGTGTTCCTTTGCCTTTTAGAACTTTCCATATGCCAACGCGCTTGATTGTATCAAAAAAAAGCACAATAAAACGCAACATAAAACAGTAGGACACTACTTGTATTTCAATAAGAACAAGAAAAAGAAGAAAAGTATGAATTGGTTCAATAAATTGTGAAACTAATTACAACTACTTTAATCATTATATTAATATTGTTTTAAAACATATGCCATGACGTCATCTAGATGATAAAGTACTATTGCTATGTCTAAGACTTGAAGAAATTAATATATTTTTGCATATGGGATTTTATTTCTAATTAAAATATTTCAAAATTAAAAATCAATAAATGTTATCAATCCTGAGCCCGATAATCATGGAATAAAAACCGTTACCAACCAGAAAAGATAATTTGTATGAAAACAATACATTTAGATAGTTGCTTATTTGACCGCACTGTGGTTCAAAAGTGTATGTAATAAGATATTCAAAAGGGTTGCGTTAATTAATTTTGAACTAAGAAAATATATGAAACCAAATAAGTCTAAGAAAGCTGAAAAAATATACCGTTAAAGTTTAAACACGAAATTTTCAAAAAAAACTGATTTAAAAACAGAAACCGTAGATGCGTCAAGGATTATCCTTACGTTTTCGTTTTAATGTTTTTTTGTATTTCTTTGTTGACCCTTAAAGTGATTTTAAAAATTATTAAATATAAGTTCTTCAAAGATTTTCCCCTCTGTTTTTTTTTCGATTTACTTTTTCATTAAATTTTTTTTTTTTTATAATTTTTTTTTGAAAATTAATCGTTAAACCAAAATTTTCTTAATTTGGTTTTTTTTGTTTTTTTATTTTTATTTCCTTAACACCCTCAAATTATAAAGAGATAGAGGAAGAGATAATAGAATTGAAAAAAAAAATTTGAAAAATTATCAAAAAGTAGCTATACCAGATGTGATCAAACGTTTTGAATGTCTTTATAAATATAAATATGTATAGGTACCATAGTTGATAAATTGCTCCAGCCTTGAGTGTATATCGAATTCGATAATTCTTATGTAAAAAATTGGATTAATTGATTTATTATTTAATTTAATATGTTCTTATATGGCTCCAGCCAAGAGGTTTTTTGAAACCATACACGAAGGTACAAGGACATCGGGGCAGGCAGATCAAACCTTTGATGGGGGAGATGAAATTTCGCAAACGAAGGTACAAGATATCCAGGCAGACCAAATCTCCGTTGAACAGGTGAAACATCGCCAGACATGAAACAATTTCGTATTTTCAACTGCAGATAAGCTGTCTGTGACTGCCACAAATGGAAGACGCTAATAATTTGGTTATGTCGTCTGCGCAGCAAATGTAAATAAATCAATTGTAATCTGATGATCGTCATATTTTCGGTTGTGTAAAATGGCAGTCAAATTTGAGCATACAAAGCAGCAATAATTTCTATGATTAGTTGTTGATTTGATCGTGGTTTGTTCTGTCTTGTGAGAACCGGCAATAAATTGTTGTTTTGTGATGGATTGTGATAGATTATTTTATTTAAAATTATATTTTTATAATACGAAATATAAAAAAGAAATGTAAAATTAACTATGACTAAATTTACTATGCCTTTGTTCTTAAATGTTCTCGATGGTCTTCTATATGTTTGTAATTTCTATTACATGCCTTTATTCAGTTGCTAGAATTTAAAAAAAATTAAATAAACACGAAAATCACAATAAATCACAATTCACAAGTAAAAAATGTATGTCCGGTAATATCGAAAACACGACGTTAAAAGTATGCAAATGTCTGGCAGTTGATTGGTTGAAAAGTTAATTAATTGATCGTCAATTCCATGACCTACATAATGGTCTGTTGGCCACCTATGTAAATAAGTAATATGTTCTTATGTACTTAAAATTAAATCTAAGACAATTCAATGGCTTTATTTAGGGCTATGACATAATATAATAAAATAGAATTAACAAAAAACCCACTTGAATTCATATCACGAGTAGTCGAATGAATATTAATAAATATTGTTGCCTTATAAAAATTGTAATTTGCCAAGTATAGAACAAATATAGTTATAAGTTAATTTGAAAATGCTTAGATAATTACTTAGAGATACCGGCGCAATGAGACTCATGAATCTCTGGCCTAAGTTCTCTATAGACCTGGTATAGCTTAGAAGAGTTTTGACCGATTTTTTTTCATTTAAAATTCAGTCTATTTTAGCTACGTACAACACTATGCTTAGGTTGTAATATTATTCTTTCTGGACAGCTTTTTTTTTATTCTTACAAAATGTTCCAGCAGCCTAGTCCTAACTGTTTATTTGTTTAAATTTTATTTTTTAAGAGAAATTGTGTACATCGAAAGGTTTTATTTGATTTAATTTTTAAGTCAAATCCTGATTATTAATCGGTAAGGCTGCTTCAAAATTCACATATTAGTCATGCACTGCAGAGGACAAATATCATGCTTCACTTAAACTATTTTATATTACAGAATTGTACGTTTGCAGACTATAAGCTATGTTTCGCAGAACCCTTTTTTCAAATTTATGGACAAGGTAACATATATTTATTTACCCTGTGAATTTTTATATTTCACAATTCTGGTTCGAAGAAGCTCCACTACAAATTTGTGAGCGTGGGCTGCTGCCCTACGGGTACTTAACTGCCCTGCGATGACTTAATGATGTTAGATGTTGTGTAACATCCGCATAATTGATAATTTTGATGGCTCGCTTTTGTACCTTATCTAGGTGTTGTAGTCTGGTACTAGATGCACCACCCCATTAATAGGGGGTTAGAAGATGTAAAATATTGTCTACTTCTGCTTAAGAACACTTAGCACAACAATTCTGGGTTTTTGAGGCATTAAATTTTATTCTATTTACACTTCCCAACTCATGTATTTTTTCTGTCGCTGTTTAGAGAACAAGATATGTTATTTTGCTCTCTGTGAACTGAAATCTGGGTCGCTTCAACAGATTTTTACGGAATCAAGTGTACTATCCGCAGCAAAACTGTGAATTTGGTTTGAAGTCGTGTCTAGAAGATCATTTATAAATATTATAAATAAAAATGGAGAAAGAACTGAATCTTGGGGAACGGACACCACCAGCATTAACATCAAATACAACTTCTATTGAACGGTTTAAAAGTAAATTTTCAAATTACGTATTAAAAATGTTTCCCAGTCCAATTGCTTCTAGTTTTTTCAGTAATGGAGCAAGCCAAACGCGAACAGAATCTTTGTCTATAGTTTAGGGATATATCTAAGTCTATAGTTTAGGGTTCACCGTATTTTTCTATGTCATAAAGTTCAAAAGATCACCAGTTCACTTTTCAACCTAAAGCCATATTGGCAGTTATTTTGCCCTAAGAAGTTTGAATAATTTAAATCTGTATATGATATTAGGCACAGTACAGCCCCACAACCGTAACCAAAATACAAAAATTTATATACCATCAGATACTCAGTATTTGATTGTAAATTTTAATTTTGTAATGTATTGACAGATTTGATTTGGGATATTAGGTGGACTAATAGATGAAATTAATACTTTTTGACATCTATACCAGAAGCGAGATTTCAACACACAACCAATCTAGTAGTTGCATAATACAAACGATTAAAACATGACGGAAGATTGGTCTGTTGAATAAAAGGCAACAATATGTTATGAATAAGTCTTTAAAATCATCAGAAAGCTTAAAATTATAGCTATACTTCATTTCGGTAGTCTGTTATCATTCGGAATGATTTGGAGTAAATTGATTAATTGGTCTAATTGACTACCATAACTTGGCAGAATAAACTTTCTATTAAAAACTGATTTTTTTTGTTGAAAACGGTCGAATTCATCTCGCCCATCATTACAATCCAATATAATAATCCAATTCTACAATAATTAACTCACAAATTAACCGTATTTTGAAATATGGTATGTTATGTACTCTGTTAATTAAATTATTATAAATTGGTAGAGGCAAATACTATATAAGTATTTTATAACTTTTAAAAAAATATAGAATTTGTAATTATTGAAAATGGTTCAAATTTTGATCTAAAAATTATTGCACTTTTCTTTTTGTGTTTTTTATGTTCTTGATAGTAACTTTAGGTAGAGGTACCTTTTTGTGCTTAATTAAGTACGGATAATTTTTTCGAGTATTTATTTATCAAATTTCTGGCTTATCATTTAATGTGGAAAACTACTACTATTGTCTGGAATAGAGCTTTATTAAATAGCGTAGTTTTTATGAGCCTTAGTTTTTCATTGTAGGTTTAGTAGCAGGCCCACCTACGACTTTTTTAACATACTATTTAGACTGCAATAATTTCAATTGACCGAAGGTGAACATATATAATAAGCACCTACAATGCTTCGAATATCAAACTATCCTCGTTTTCTCTGTCGCCCACCGTCCTGTTAAGGTTGACAACAGTTTCAATGCTAATGTAAGAAAAATAATAAGAATACAAAAAATTTTTCCCAAGCCTTAAATACTTCTAACCGAACGAGGAACAACGCCATTTTTCTTTGCCAAATTTATTTTTATTTTTATTTAATAACCATTATGATGCTGGGTCTAAATTTTGAAGAAGGTACCCCTCCCATTTGTTTTTCTTGTTAAGAAAACGGAAAAGTTCCAAAAAAAATTATTTATGTTAAAAGAAGCAACCTTTTTTAATGGATTCGTTTCAACTTTTTTTGTTTTTTTGTTGGGATTCTAATTTTTTATTTATTTTTTATAATTTTTATTATTTTTTTTTTTTTTTTTGTTTAAATTAAGGAAAAAGAAATAAGAACTTTTTATTTGTTTTTGTTTTTTTTTTTCTTTGTGTTGTTCCTTTTAATGAATGTGACTTGGTTTGGTATTACTTCAGTAACTCATCAAGAATTTCCTTTAATTTATTAAGTAATAAAAAAAAAAAAAAAAAAGACAAATATAAAAAAAATGGATCCGATGACAACGACAACGAATCAAATGGTGCAATATAGCAGCAGCAGCCGAATGAAGAAAATTCAAAGAACATAAAAAAGAAAAAAAGGAAAAGGTCGCTTATTTTTATAATAAAAAAAAAAAAAAAACAGCACAACACACAATTAATTATAAAGGCAAGAAAAACTAAAGAAACAAAAGCAAAACAAAAAAGCACGTATAAATTTTTAACACCCTTTAAGATTTACCCAACCTTTTGCTATTCATGAGATAGCAGTGGTGTAATTAGAATATTTCAAGATTCATTAGAAAATTAGAAGTAAAAATATAAAGAGGGTTCCCAATATTTTTTTTATATTTCATCATAACGCAGAAAATCAGCCGCTATGCCCGATTGAATGGGTGAGGCAGAGGCGGGAAGTCTCGGATGATGATGATGAATTCATCGTAATCGATTATAATGTTTATAATCAACTTCAATATATGGATTTTTTTCCTTACGCCTCTTGGGAGTGAGGAAAGGTCTTCTGCTTGACATTTCCATCGTACTCGATATCTGCCGATGTTTGTTACTATGGTATCATCATTTCTGTTTCCGAGGCAATTTCTAATTTCATTTTTAATCTGTTTGTACTGTCTAAGTAGGGGATTGGTCTACTGTAGAACTTTATCTGCGTCTACGTGGTATACGTGGGATGTGACGACGTTATATTTTCTACAGTTGTCGCTGCGATTATACCCATCTTTGACTTGAAGATGTCGGACGTTACTATGTTTACTGTGTACGTCATGTCACATACTTTTGTCATATTTTGATAGTTGTGTAATTATTATTAATGTTTGTTAATATTTATTTATTGAGTTATTTGGTTATCAGAGATGAGTGTTTATATAGATATTGATATAGTTAATATTTTTAGTTATAAAGCATTGATTATATAAGTTATTATTTTTTTTTTTATTCATTATAAATTTTATATAATATTTTTTCTATTTTTTTTAGTTATATTTTGTACCCTCCACGGGAATGGAACCACGCACTATACCACATCATAATTGAAACACATTTATGTGCTCCAACCAATTAGGCTACGGAAGGGATCAACATGTGGATATACATAGTTCGATATAGACACATTGCAGTTTCTATAACTTTTCCGTTAAAAACACAACTATTCAGAACGGTATACCACATATAAATTGATATAACATTGCTTTATTTCATCCACTGATTACATCGACAACTCCATCGTTTCAGATTCAATCAATAAAGCTAATATATTTCCAAAATAATTTGGAGTAAAGTCCACAGTACCCTCCTTCAACACAATTACCATCAGTACTCTCCCTAATCGAAATTTTTTCTCACTCTCATCCTCGACCGAGAAAAGCCAGGCAATAGGAGATTGCATATGTTTCTTCAATAACAAAAAATGGTGAAAAAGCGACCACGCTTCTAACTTCAGACCAATTGCCATTACTTCGGTTCTTTCTAAAATAATAGAAATTGTAATAAAAAAGAACTTTTCAGATACCTAAGTAGTTCGCATATTTTAAATTATTGCCAAAACAGTTTCAGAACTCAACCGTCAACTTCTGTCTGTTTTAATCTTAACATCAACATTCATTGTACTGGTGTATATGAAGTTGTAAGTTGTACCTCTCGATATCTCAAACTCCTTTGATTGCAGTCGACAATCTGATCTGATCTGAGTAAATGTCAGGTTATTGGGTTAGGCAGCCTTTTCTGCATATGGATTGAAAAAATTCCAAAAAAAATACTTTACATTCTATCTCGTATCTAAAAATTTAATTTTAACTCAATCGATACACCACTGGTGAAATGTCTTCTTTTTAAATATTAGAAACGAAGAAAGATTAGTACAAGAAAATGTTTTTTTAATGAGATCACATCACAGCAATAGCAAGCAGCAGCAGCATTGACTGAGCCAAACAAAACGAAATAAACAATAATAAAAAGAGTGGTTAATTTTTGATTTGTGAAGAACTTGATAAATTTAATTAGAGCAGGAACTCATCATACTCAAACACATTCACTATAAAATACACAAAAAAATAATGTAAGGATTTGAAAAAAAAATAAATAAAAATACATAAGAAGAAAATGAGACGGAAACAAACAAGGGTAAAAGAAAAAAAAAATTAATGTTAAATAAAGTAAGAAAAACAAATTAAGAAAGAAGTTATACAAAAGACAGAGAAAAAGAGAGAAAAAAAATTACAGAAAATTAACACAGGTGAACGAAGTAGAGGGAATGGAAATGACTTTAAAAGTTATTTAATATAAAAAAAAAACAAAAAAAAAAATGTAACAAGGACTAAAAACAGACATTAAGTATTTAATATTTTTTTTTTTTGCTTTAGGGGTTGGTTACCTTTATACATCATGTATACTTAAGCTTTATACAAGATATTCTTTTATTTTGAATATTATGTACATATTGTATGTATATATGTGCTATGTAAGGATGCATTTGAATATACATTGAGTTGGGACTGATTTCTCACATATATATATATATATATATATATATATATATATATGTATATACATATATATATATTTTTTTTTATTTTACTTTGTACATTTTTAATTATTTTTAATTAAATTGAATTCAGACACGTGGCTCTTTCAAAGAATTAATTTCTTAACTCTAATGTATATGCTTCTAACTAAACTAATTGTTATGTGTTTGTCTTACAAAATAAAAAAAAAATTATGTGTGTTTATTTATTAAAATAATAATAACAAAAATAAAACCAAAAAAAAAAATATTTTTGTTAATTATGAATGCAACATGCAACGAAAAATTGCAGTTAATTCAGTCTTGTATGTATGCTAAGTACACACATTTTTCATTATAATAATTTAATTGAGTTGTTAAAAAGTGAGTGATTTTAAGTTGTAAAATTAAATCGAATTTATGCATTATAAACTTGAGTCTATATGATTTGAGTGTATATATGCATTATAACATTGAGTGTAGAGTTAAAGTTTTAATACTACAATAGCTGCGTATTTTCACTGGTTCAGGGTTAAAATTGGAAAAAAGAAAAGAAAAGGGATCTTATCGGTACTTAGTATGGAACATATATCAAACTTTATTTGAATTTTGAATACGTAATACCTACGTTGTTAGGAGGCATATATCATATGCTGCATGTCATATTTCACTTTATTTTTTCGATAATCAAATTGTAGAAAATTTGTTCGTACATCTTCGATGAATGCATTGTGCCACTTGGTTTCACAAGTCTGTTCGTACAGTTTCTTAAATGGTTCTGGCAATTAGTTGTGACATGCATGAGTATGTCATTTGCCTGGTATGTGATGTCATTTGACGGGATTTGACACATTTGACCGAAAGTCATCATGTGGGGAGGATAGTTGAAAAGAGTTTTGGGAAGCTCTATAACTTTTGTTTGGAGATCATGGTCCCAGGTCATCCTACGTTGGTGCAGATGCAGTTTTTAAACTCTTAATATAAAAGTCAGTAATATATTATCATGTGGAATATCATTGATCTGGTCGAGCGCTCCAACCACTTTGAGAACCACTATTTCAAGTCGCCTGTTTGGGTGGTTGAGGGAGTTTATGTTGTATGTTATCGAAATGTATTATAAGTTATATATTTCAAAAACAGCGTTTCAATAAATCAGTAGTGAGGGTTTGGGACGGACAGAAATTTTATTCGTAGCCGCTGTTGGATACAAATAAAGAAATATCTCCCATATCCAGAATATTTACCTAAATACAAACAAAATGATTGAATTTCAAATTTTATTAGTATTTTGTTACACTTTTAACACCTCTTTGCCAAATATCTATTTGCTCTAGTATTGTTATCTGTCCGTTACTCCTCTTCGAGGCATAGGGCTTCCACTTGACACTTCCATCGTACTCAATTGGTAGCTGCTATTTTCCTTTGTTCCCGTTATAATTGATTTCTTGGTCTTAGGTGTTCCTTCTTCCTGCACCTTGTGAGTTCCATCCTAGGCTAATTCGCGGGTTGTTGTTAGATAGCTTTTTGAGTGTATGGCCTGGCCTATCCATCTTCTTTTCTCTACTTTTGATTTGTTTCGATATAAGTTCCGGTTATTATTCAGAGGCTCTTTGGCTGCTTATTGTGTTTGGCCAGAATATTAGGCATCATTAGACATTTATGAAAACTTGTAACTTTTGGTTGAGGGTGTTTTATCTTTGATGTTATTCAAGTTTCACTGCAGGATTGATTTTAACAATACCGGTTCACAGTTTAGTTGTTCCTCCATATCAGTTGCAATCTTCTAAATGCTACTCTTGCTTTCCTTAATTTGTTTTCTTAGTCTTCTTGAGCTCCACCACTGGTTGTTAAAATACTTATCAAGTAGCAGAAATTCTATTTGTTCTTATGTCAATCTTAGATGTTCTGTGTTATGCTATTACTTCGGGGGTGTTGCGGGCTTATAGCCAACGCCCAGTTGCTTAACTTTTTTGTAGAAATTCCTCACTTCATCTCTATTTCTATGAAAATCGATATTTATGAGCAACGATTTTTTGAAGTCTCGTTTTTTCCGCCTTATCTTCTCATCTCTTAGCCTTAAATTCTTCTTTCACTTCTTCTCTTCTTCTCTTGTTTTCCGTTGCTGCGCTCTTTTATATATCTCATTCTTCTTCGACGTTTTTGATGCACATTCTTCGTCAATCCACCTCTCTTGTGAGGCTACCTCTTTGACGATACCTACACAGTTTTTCAATTGATAATTAATCAAGAAATGATTTGAAGGAGGTGTGACTGGTTAAATTTAGACTAATTTGCATCTTAAAGTTTTTGGCTATCACGGGCGACTGTAGGCTACTAATGTTTAAATTTGGAATTAAAAAGTGAATGATGTACTTTTTTAACATTAGATATTCTGGCTCTGAATAGTGCCATAAACAAGTGATTATCAGTGTCGATGTTAACCCATATCTCTGTAGGTATGACCGTACATCTAGCACGCAAGATGACTGGCGTGCGTCAATCATAAGGTGATCATAAGGTTGTACGGCCAAGCTCTTTGAACATCTCTAAGAAGAAATTTGATGCTGCGTATTATGCGCCGCTGCAAAACTGATCAATCGGTAACCATTATCGGTGATGGTGGTGAGACTTTATGTTTGCCAATTGTTCTGCCAAAAAATTGCTCTCTACCGAGTTTAGAGTTGGAATCCCACAGCACGATTGTCGCATCATGTTGCGACCAAGCTGCATATGCTCCATATGCCTCGTCTAAAGCTTCGACCTTTGTATATAGCTTTGATTTTATCCACGTTGATTTCTGGTCCGACATGTTTCGCAAGTTGATCCAAATGTTTAAATTTGTTCTACATGTTGCTGAATTTGTGCGCTTGCCTAATATTATTTTTGGCATCTTTCAAGCCTCAACACATATTATGCCTATATATGATTTTATATAGTATAGACTTATAGACAAAATTTGCTCCTTCATTGCAACTCAATAATAAATATAAAATCAAATATTAATCGTTTTCAATAAAAATATTTTGTTTTTTTGTTGCATTAATAAAGATTTCCATCAACTTACACTATTATTGTTTAACATATTGGTTAACCAAAAAAAAAAAAAAAAAAACAAAGAAATAAAAATTGTTTTATTGAAAAATAACAACACCTCCCCTCATATTCTAATAACAAAAATTTTAAATCTAAATTTTTATTATTACCATTTTTATCGTTATTATTTCTATTATTATGTCATGTTTCCCCTCTCACTATCAATTCATTTATAATATTCTATTACTCCCATCGTAATATCTAATAATAATTATGTTTATTTTATTGTTTTCCACCCCCGATAAAAATGTATCTAAAGTTGTCAAAAATATCTATTCTTTAAATAATATCTAATCATTTGACATATAACATCAGTTTCAATCAAATGCAATTTCCAATTATTCTTTAATAAATTTCGAAATCTAAGTCTATATAGAAATTATATTACATACATATATGTACATACATACATATACTTACATAAAATATTTTCTTTAGATTATATATTTCTTATATTATAATCGAAGAAACTATTTTATTTAAAAAAAAAAAAAAAAAAAAAAATGGGGGCAGGAAAAACATAAGTTTTCAGAATGGAAATTCATCACAACCAAAATTATTACAAAGCATTTTTTTTGCTGCTGCTGCTGCTGCTGCTGTTGTTCACATAAAATTATACGTTATAGATAAAATAACTATGATGAGAGAGCTTTAGATGAAATTAGGCAGCCAGGCAAACAGCCAGCATGAATTCTATAATATACTATACAATAATGTAAAGAAATATGTGTTTGTATGTATGTATGCTAAATAGAAATGAGACCTCTACTGTAAGCAATTACCGAATTTATTATTATTTTTTTTTATTTTTATTTATATTTTTTTTGTTTTTCTTCACGTTTTTATTTCTTGTTATGTGTTCAGTGTGTTACTTCTGTAGGTGCCTTAAATACCAAGAATCTACAAAGCATATTATATTAGTATAATCATAATAGAAATATACAGGGTCGTATCAATTGATTTTAGGGTGTTTGAAATTTCATTTTACAATTTCCATTCCTTAAAGTATCGATCTTTTTTTTTTATTTATTTATTTATTTATACTGCTTAGCACAAACAGTTTACAAAAAAAAGTTATTACATATTTGCTATAAATCACATTAAAAATTGAAAATTAAAGCTAAAATTAAAATTGAATAAACAATTACACGCTACACGCTAATAAAACAACAAAACATAAAAAAAGAATAGAAATATCATAACAATGGCGCTTGTACAATTTTTGCTTTTGGGAATGTTTTGATAGTGTAAAGTCAATGTTAAATTTATGTTTGTTACCTATAATAAGCATTCTATTAATAGGTTCATATTTGCCATAATTAGACCTATGATTGATGATATTAAATAAATTGAATGAGCGAAGACGGTGCAGATTTCTAATAGCGATATTGCTGGAAATGAAAGTTGATTTGACATTACCCTTTACAATATCTGTAATAAAAATAACATCTGAAACCTCACGTCTAAAGTTCAATGTACACAGATCAATTAATTTTAACCTTTGCTCATATGGTGACAAGATAATGGGACTAGACCATGATAAGTGGCATAAAGCGAATCTAAGAAAGTCTTTTTGTACTGCTTCAATCCTATCAATGTGTACTATATAAAACGGTGACCATACTTGACTTGCATATTCAGGATTCGGTCTTACAAGGCAGGTGTACAACGACCTAAGAACATATGGATTTGAAAATTCCTTTGATCAACTTTTAACAAAACCCAGTATTGAATTAGCTTTATTTATAATGTTATTATAGTGAGTTTTAAAGCTTAGATGTGAATCAAAATACACACTCCTAAGTCTTTTATTGAGGTAACTTTAGGTAACTACACACGATTTCGAACAAAAACTTTATAATAGTTTAAGAGTTATGACTAAGAAGGTTGTGATAAATAATACAAAATCATTTTATGAAACAAACAAATGTAATCCGGCTAGGTACATCTTCGTTTTTTTAATATTAAATAGTTACATTGAACGATGGACGACAGAGGTGGATGACGTAGCGGTAGTAGATAGAGCGCCTGCCTTTCGACCGAAATATTCGAAATGACCAGATTCGACTCTCGACGAACAAAAAAAATACTTCATGGTTTTTTCAACCTGGTCCATAGACTATTTGTCGTTGGAATAAAATAAATAACAAAAAATAGTTGAGGGCAGAATCTGCTAACAACTTAAATAAAATTAAGCTATTCTAATCAAGAAGATTTAGTTCCTGACATATAGCACTAGTTTTCCACTTAATGAGTTGATAAGCCAGTAATTTCATAAATAAATATTGTAGTATAAATTTGCAGTACCGTTACTTAATAAAGCAGGAAAAGGTGATTCTACCTAAGTTACTGTCAAGAACAGAAAAAAACGACTAGTATCGCAATGAATAATATAAATAGATTCGTTCACCTCCTGTGACTCATTAGAATGTATAATACATAGTTAGCTGCTCCTAGTTTAAATTTCAATAGTTTAAAAACTCATACTATATAGATTATAAAGAATCAATATGTAAGTTACGAATACCAAGTCAAATTGCCATTTAATTGTGATAACCTAAATCTCAATCAATAGCTTTTATACATGCATGGATAAATTTCGTGATTAGTTGACTTTATAAAAGTGACTTAATAACAATTTACCAATTATCATAAATCAATTTCTACTTTTTTCAAATTCGAATCAAAAGGTTTTCTAACAATAATCTGTGCATCTTTTGATCCTGTGTCCTTTTAATTAAGTTCACTTAATCAATTTCCAAAAAGCATCGTATAGAAATACTTAGTTGTACACAACCAATTTTTGGCTGTTACAGTGTTGTCAAAAGACCGGTAATTGGATGTGAAATAATTCTTAAATTTGGATAATAATTAAACTGTAAATAGAGATTGCCAATTTGTTGTAATATCCACAATCAATTCTGTCCACAAATTTCTGATTTTAAAATTGGTTCGGTCATGCATGTCACAACTAATTTCATAACCATTTAAGAAACTGCACGAACCGACTTGTTGGTTACAACAAAAACCAAGTGGTACAATGTATTCACCGCCGTTCGTTGTACGAACAAATTTTCTACAATTTAGTCATAAAAAAATAATTAGAAGCATAAATAACACCATGTGGAGATACACCCAGATATAAGAAAAATGAATGCACGATCATACAAAAACAAAATACGTTTACTTATATATAAATTAAGTTGTATGGTTTGCACACGATAACATATTATACAACAGCGAGCTGTAGCTACCATGTCGGAATTCGGGGTACCTGCCAAGCTCATTCGATTGTTCGAAAACGACACGTGCAAACACAAGATGTATGGTAATTGGAAATAACACTCCTGATTTATTTCAGACGTGTACCGGATTATGATAAGGAGATGCACTATCATAGTGACTGATACTTGAATGTGCAACGAGCGGAAGTAAATACGGTTGGCACAATATTTTTGATATCTATTCAACTACTAGGGTATTCCGATGACATTGATAACATCGTCAGATCACAATTGTGCGGTGGTCGACGATTTTACTCATATTGAAGAGAAAGCGGAACAAATTTATTTGAAGAAGAAAAAAAATTAAGAAAAAACAAAATCTATGTTGACGACAAATAAAAATGCCTCTCAACATCATTTTGGTCAAAAGATTACTGGTCGAGTGTCGGCACATATAATTTTGAAGTAGTTCAGGAGTTTATCTACCTTGGAACCAGCGTTAATCCCACAAACGATATAATTGTTGTGGAGGGTGCCGCAGTAGGTAAAGCACCTGCCTTTCAATCGTAAGGTCCCAGGTTCGATTCCCGATGAAGCAAAAAAGAATGTTTTATGGGTTTTTCGACCTGGTCTAGTACCCTTTGTCATTGGGATAAAATAAATGACAAACAATAATTGAGAGCATAATCTGGTAACAACTGAAATAAAATAAAGCTATTCTATTCAAGACGGCTTAGTTCCTAACATATAGCAGTAGCTTTCCACTTAATGAGTTGAAAAGCCAGTAATTTGATAAATAAATATTGTAAATATTGTAGTATAAACCTGCTGTACCATTACTTAATAAAGCAGGAAAAAGTAATTCTACATAAGTTACTGTCAAGAACATAAAAAAAAGGTACGGCGAAGAATAATCCTTGCAAAACATTTCTGATTCCGTTTGTCAAAAAACCTTCGGGTCAAAATTACTATCCTTTACTACTAAAGTTCAAATCTACAAAACGCTCATACTCCCGCTTCTGCTCTACAGATCAGAATAATGGACACTGCCCAAAGCAAATTTACATGTATTTGGTGTCTTCGAGCAGAAAATTTTTCATCGGATATATGGTCCTGCCTGAAAATAACAATGATATCTGGAGAAGAATATAGAATGGCGAATTCTATGAGCTGTATAATGAAGTGAACGTAGTTACAAAAATAAAGGCAAGAGACCTAGAACACCTAGAGCAAATGGATGAAAATGCTCCAGCCAAAATAACCTTCGAATCCAGATCCAAAAGTATAACGAAATATCCGCAACAAATGGAACAATTTAGTAATTTAACTTGACCTACGCTCATGAAAATGTAGGATGACTAGAACCTACATTGTCTATTGGCCACCTAAGTAAAAAAGTAAGTTATATATCAATGTAACACACTCGACGAAACTAGGGTGAACAGGTTCAAAATAACATATACAAAAATATGTACATACCAAAGAAATGCGAACTTTAAGTTAACGAATCTGTTGTTACAAAGTGCGAAAGCTAAATTTGCACAGCATATGTAGATCTATGTATTTATGCACATATGTACAGTATTACATCTTATTTTATTACAAATTTAACCTAAACTTACGTCACTCCTCCCTCCCCTTTATTATTAAGTACATTTTATGAAACCGACAACCGAACCGACTCTGCATTTATAAATACGTATATGTACATCATATACTTACCTCAAATACGTACTATGTAGGTATAGAAATAAAATCTATAAATGATGATTATATCATATAATGTTGAAGCATTAAAAACCTAAAACCCCAAAGCAGATAAAAAAAACCTCTTCGTTAATTTTTTTTTTTTTATTATAAGCATGAAAATGGTGAAATAAAAAAAAAAACAAAGAATTTATAATAAAAATGAAATAAAAAAGAAGGAAAGAAAGAGATGTAAAAAAACAAAAAAAAAAAAAAATTAAATGAAATGAAATGAAAAAGAAAAAAAAATTCTGACAAAGTTGTTTTCGATGCCACACAGGCGAGTCAGCATAGCAATTTTTATATTGCGTTGTTTTTGTTGTTTTTCTTTTTCGTTTTCTTTTTATTATTTATCCAACCGTTCAAATAGTCCATATTATTTTGTATACCTACATAATATTATATTTCTCTACCCTTCCTCCGTATTATATCTAAATATAGTCAGTCGATATTAGTTTGTTCAGAGAAAAAAAAAATGTTTGGTATTAAAAATAACAGAGATATATATAGTGTTATATCTTTATTCTTTATATTATATAAATAGGTATATAATATATATATAGGTATATAATAATTTTCTTTTACTCTTCGTTTCATTTTTATAAACGCATTTCATCCACAAAATACAGAAAACACAGTAAAAAAAAAAACGAAGTGATCATTTTATTTAGTTGTGTTGTTGTTGTTGTTATTTTTGTGCCTTATTCACTCTTCTAAAACTCCATCCAATCCTTATTTCATTTTCATGCTTATTTCGTTTTCCTTTCCCCTTTGGCTCGTTAATCCCTTCGGCATCTATTAATCTACCAATTCCATCATAATATGTATATATTATTCCAAACTGACTTGAATACAAAAAACAACAACAACAAAAAATACAACTGCTGCTGCTGCTTTTATTATTGTTCTAATGCTGTTCTTGCTTTAACTTAATACTTAATACTTAACTACCACCATCAATTCTCCTTTTTATTTTTTATTGTTGTTTTTTACTTTTTTGGTTCTTTCTCTCTCTTCCTTCCACCACCTCATCTTACCCAAACCCAACCAAATTTACCAAACACAATACAAAATGCAAGCAAATGCTTTTACTAGACATACTTTTTGCTTGTTTACTTGCTTGCATGCTTGCTTAGTCGATTGTTCTATATTTCGCTTCATCATATCATCGTCGTCGTCGTCGTCGTCATTTTGTTGTATTATTTTGTTATTGTAGTTATAAAAGAAGAGAATAAAATAACAAAAATAATAATAATATAAAAGCAAGTTAAAGCAACCAACTAAGCAGGCAGGCAGGCAAGAACATTAAAAAAAAACATTCGAAACTCTCACACAATTCACAAAACACAACAGTGAAAATAATAAAAAAAGCAAATAAAAAAAAAAAAAACAAAAACAACATAACACATCAACCTCACCATCAACCATAACCTAAAAATATTTTTTTTTTTTTGTTTCTTTTTTTTTCTTTTTTCACTAGACAAAGTTGTATTATCATAAAAACAAGAGAAATAGGTTTAAATTTTTTTCTAGGTGAAGTGAAAAGAGAGTGAGAAAAAAGAAATAATAATAATGAAACAAACAAAAAAAAATTAAGAGAATATTACCATTACCAACTGTATATATAATAATATTCGTTGCCTGAATTATATGAACAAAACTATACTACAAAAAAAAAAAAAAAAAAAGCTGTAAATAAGAAAGAGAAACAAAAATTCGGTCACTCTTTAATATAAGTCAGTTTTAAAATTTTGATTGGTTTCAAAATTCATATAAAGTTTTCTTATTGGTTGAGATTTTCAATTTTGTTTTTTTTTTTTTTTTATAGATTTTGTGGCTTTTGTTTTTTTGTACTTATTTCTCTTTCTAATTCTTAATCGTAATGTAACATTTTATATATAATATAGGATAAAAAAATAAATATAAATTCGTAAATACAAAACCTTATTGCTTTTACTTCTCATTTACTGTTCTCTTCACTTCTCCTATTAAACTGTCATATGAACTCTAAAATAACTTAACATAAATTTTTTTTTTGTATACAAAATACAATACTCTATACTCTACTCAGTCAGTCAGTTCAGTAGTTAAACAAAACAACAACAACAACAACAAAAAAGTATAACTATATTTAATTTACCTATACCGAATTGTAGTGTATCTAGGGTATATACTATGTACGTAGGTAAGGATAGTATAATATCAATCCTATATATAGTTTTATAACTGTTCTCATGCATGTATATAAGATTCATGTAGGTATAAGAGATTTTTTATTGAGAAAATTATATAGTATTGAGTTGACGAACGGATAACGACTCCACGTGGAGTATTTTAAATTGAAGCTTGAGTTTTTTTTTTATTTTTATATTATTGCTGTTCCATAGTTATTATTGTTGTTATGTTTTTTTTTATTTTTTTGCCGTTATTATTATTGTTTTTTGTTGTAATTGTGTAGTTTAGTTTTCTGAAGCTGTTCTTGTTATTTGTTGTATATATTATAATTTTTTTTTTTTTTGTTTTTCTTTCTTGTCATTTTTATTTTTGTTTTGTGCAGTCGTAATATCGTCGTCGCTTTGGCGTATCATACATACAATGTCGTGCAAAGTAAATTACAATACCCTCGTCAGTCGTGTATGGAAAATTTGTGTTCTTTCTATAGTTATTTGAAAAACAAAAAAAAAAAAAAGTTTTTTCAGAAAAAAAAATATTTTTTAAAAATATATAAAAACTAAAATTAAAAAATCAAAAATAAATACGGATGGAATTTCGAAATTAAAAATATCGATTTAAAAACAATACTTATGTACCTACATACCTATACTTTTTATTTTGTTAATTTATATTTTGATTTTGACTGACCGCTTTAGTGAATTTGAAAAACTTAACAAACTAGGTACCTGTTTTTATTTTTTTTTATCTAGGTAGTAGGTATATAATAGGTAGAAGGAAGTATAGCCACAGGCCCATAGGTACTGAGTTCCTCTTTCCTCAAATGGATTGAACGTTTCCTTTCTAATCGTAAAATTCAAGTATTTGATTTAGGTCGATTTAGGTTCGATCAATTTCAAATAAATACTGATGTGCCTAAAGGATCAGTTCTGTCACATATGCTATCCTTGAACTTATAAATGACTCATTTTAAACAACCTTCAATCCAATCAACAGACGACAGAATACTATTAGTGGCATTCTACGATTTTCGTAGAAAATCTGAAGCTAAATCCACCGCTGTGTCAACCAAAAAATACATCGTGGCACGTTCCCTCAGCTATAAATTGGTCGCAATAACTAATTTGGGGCTTGAAAGAACACAGTTTAATTTAATACTGCTCAGAGCTGTACTGTGTCCAAAAAAATCTGTAATGAAGCTGTAATGTGTCTATTTTTGATCCTGATGTTTCATTTTTAGAAGATAAGCTTCAGCGGTTTGAAAGCATAACCATATTAGGAATGCACTGAAATCGGAAAATGATCTGGCATCATCGTATATTCAATGTTGCAAAAAACGCAATCAAATGATTAGATTTTATTGGTCGCTGTAAGGCATACTTCTCATTCTTTGACGTTTTGAAAATCTGTAAGGCTCTTATACGATCAAAAATGGAGTAAAATTCTCAGATATGGGCTCGTGGGAACGCAAGTATATGCTCAAAAGAAAATAAACCTGTATTATTTGTACTTAAGCGCCTCACTCGTGAAACACAAAGGGCAGAATGTGCTCATTCATACGCAGTCTAAATCCGTAAATGACAGAAGACAAGTTATGGAAAGTTGTTTATAACCAGATAATCCCGACTGTAGATGAGATTAATTAGATCATCAATTTTGCTTCCCTCAATAATTACACTAATTTATAACCATCTATGTTAAGTATTTATTTTTATTGCATCCATTGTATTATATTGTCCTACCCTGAGTGTTTGTGTTATAATACATGTTGCGGATTGTTTTTACATATTACTGCAACCTGCATGCCTGCACTGCCGAAATTTCTTCTTAACGAAGCTCCGTTATCAGTTGTTTATAGGCGTTTTCGTTTTTGAAATCAGAGCATATATTTGAACACGCTCTGAGTAAAATGGACACGCTCTGAGCAGATAATGCATTGATACGCTCCGAGCGGTCAGATTTAATAAAAAAAAATACGATTTGGGACAACTTACTGTCATTTTTATTTTATTGTTGTTTCAAATTGTCAATAATCGAATTTAAAGTTTTTAATAGTAATTAGAGAAGCTTACAATTTGCTTTTTGATCAAAGTTATTTAAAATATGATATATCTGAGAGTAATCGTGATGTGCAAATAATAAAAATCAGGATTATTCTCTGAACGTAAAAAAAAATTCAAATTTCAAGCTCTGAAGATTCTGAGTAGAAAAAAAAATACAAACCTCTTCATGACAGTTCGTACTCTGTTCTGAACTAAAAAACGAAAAAAACGGAAGCGTCTTATGTTTTAATAGTTTTATAACTTGCCTTTCATTTACTGATCATCAGTTTTATCAATGGCTTTAATAAATGTTTTTAATTGGTGGTTTTACCAAATTTAAGCCGTAATTATTTTAAAATTGATAAAAGTAAAAAAGGTAAGATGTGATGGGAGGAGTACGAATAATCAAACGATTCTAAAAAATCTGAAATTATGTTGGCACTTTTATGCCTTTTCTTTTACTGCATTGCAATACCGATACCTCGATGGCATAGGTTTCAATTTCGAAGATACTGAAAAGTGTGCCAAATGCAATACTAAACTTGAACTTTGATTAAAATTAGCTAGCACATGTTTTTCCATACCGAAGCTTCTTGAGCTAAGGCTCTTAATAATCCCTCAAGCTCTTCTTTCTTAGGTGTTAAATTTCTGTTGCAATCAATTGCTTTTGTAACATATAGTTATTCATTTATTCCAGCCGTCTTCACCAGAGATAGATGAATCGGTGAGAGTTACCGAATTCTTTTTTCTGGTGCTATTAGAGTAGGGAACATTTTAAATGTTCCAGCTGCCCCAAAACAAAACAGTTTTTGTATTTTAGTTAGCTCGGCACATACTTTCTGCTTGTCTCTGGTTTTGGTCACCATAAACATTTCATATATAGTTATCTGTGGAGATAATCCCAATGTTTTGCCAAACATAATTTGGCATGCAAAAAATGCCTATATATGACTGTCAAGTATTATTCATAGGCCTTGTGTTTCCTTTACCAATTCGATAGCAAAGCCATCCAATGAAGGTGGTTAGTAATTACTTTTCTTCGATTGGTAAAATTGATGTTATTGATTTTGTGTGGATTAATGCTCAGACCCATGTTTTTGCATCATATTTATGCACTATGATGGTTATAGCAATTTGCATATACTAGTAAGTACAACATAAAGTTCACGCTGTTTTCGCAACTATAATAATCTAGTTCTAAGTACAGTTATATACTTATTAAACAGTTATATTGTGGTAGGAATAACACACAGCAATTTTGTCGCACTAGTATAAAAAGAATAAAATGAATTAAGTACACATACACAGGTAATAGAAAACTCTAAATTTGGGTTTAATAATATCTAGTTAAGATGCTGTGCAATTTAAAAAAATCTTTTAAAAATATTTTCGATATTTTTAATTTTGTATACCTACAATGAAAAATAAAATGTCGAAAAAATCGAACCAACAAAAATTCAAAATAAAAAAACTGAAATTTTTTTATTATTGTAAAAAACCAAATTTCAAAAGAAAAAATTATAAAAAAAAAAAATAAAATAAAAATGTTTAAAATCAGCTCGACAGTACCATCACCTACCATCGTCAAATTACAAAAAAAAAAAAAAAACAAACGAAAAAACAAAACCAATTTAAGATTGATATAGATAACTGCTTACTAGATAGTCTGTACTTATTTATTGATGTATCTATATGTTATATAAAGGTATGTTAGATTGGTACATATATAGCTCAGCTATATACTTATGTATATAAATATGTTGATATTACCTTTTATTCAGAAAAATTGAAGTTAAAAGTATCTTATAGATAGCAATAAAAAAAAAACAATAAAAAAAATCGTCTCAAATATAATATGTACACCTATCCGCATAATATAATGAATGCATGAAGTAAGGATTGTGTACATATATTATTATTATAACTATAGGTATATGTACATATGTTTCCATTTACAGAAAGAGTGTATAATGGCTATTATGATGATGATGATGATGAAGATAATGATGATTATGATGACGACGACGTTGTTGACGATAGCACACACAACATATAAGTAGTATATTTTTTTTTCACTTTTCTTATTTTGTTTTATTTTTATTATACATACTATAACTACATTCCTTTGAATGTTAATAGAGTGAGGAGCTGCTGTGATTTCTACAATATTTATCTGCTCTTGATTTGCTTTAAAATGGAATTTAATTATTTTCAGTTATGACTTGTCAATTAATCGCCGACGAGTACTTTCAGACTCGAATAGAAAAGCAACATAAAATACACAAGAGTAAGAAAATAATAAAATAATAAAACAACAACAACAACAACGATGACGTCTATGACAATAAAACCAGCATAAAAATTTAAAGTTACACTAGTCACAATCAACTTAGTCTGAATGTATTATAATATGTTAAAGACGTTGGTTGGCTGGAATGACAGTTCTTCTACAGCAATATATATTTATTGTTATACAAGTTTGTATGCCTTATAATAAAAAATATAATAAGAACACAGCAACAACAACAACAATGACATTATAATGATAAAATAACAGAATAAGAAAAACAACAACAAAATGAGCACCGAAGAAAAAAAAAGAAAACATTAAAATCAAGTATTATCAATGATATTGATATTGATGATGGTGATGATGTTGATAATAATAATGACGATGAAGAAACTACTTTATGAGTTGAAAACGGCGATGATTGAAAATTTTAAGATATAAAAAAAAACAAGAAAACAAGAAAAAGAAAACATTGATGTAAGATTTGCTTGCTTTTAAGGTTGCTTTTTTAGGTTGTTTTTTTTTTTTAGCTTGCTTACTTGCAGGTATTTTTCTTTTGTTGTTTTTGTTTTATTTTTTATCTTTTCTTAATTCATGGAAGTTTTTTTTTTGTTTTTTTTTATTTATGGGAATACTATATATCTTGTATATCTACTACAAATAAAACATATCTATACCTATTTTGTACATACAATATTTTTGTTGAAATATAAAAAAAAAAAAAATTTTTAAATTGAAAAAAAAGAATGACTACAACAACAACAACATAATAGTTAAGTCAAGTTTGCAAATCGGTAACGGATTTGTAATTTTAATTTGTGATATAATCATTAAATGACTTGAGTCGGTTATTATGAGTTTTAAAAAATATAGTAGTAGGTTTTTTTTTTTGTTAATTTATACAAACAAACATATAGACATACATATATCTATACTTACTTATGTAGGTCTGTACATATATGAATGTTGCTTTAAAGCTTAGTTTAAAAAGCAAACGGCAATAACACCCATCTTAAGCATGTACATAATGTATGTAGTGTATACATAATACTAATTTTTCAAATTCATAGAAGAAAACTTTAAGTATTATTAGATATGTAGACGAATATGCTAGCTGTGTTGTTTTGGGATCTAGGTAGTTAATTGTGATAATAATCATAATAATAATAATAATAATAATGAATTGTGTGCGTGGATGTGAGTGTGTTTTGAATTCTATATAGTAAAGTAGCGATAGTATAATATTATTGTTGAACTTGTTCAACTATACATATATATATATGTTAATATGAACGTATATACATAGTTTATATATAAATATTTTTTATTACTATGGAATGGAGACGTAAAAGTGTAAAATTGTAAATTGATTTATTCCATTAAAAAGTTTTCTTGTCGAGGTCGATTTTTATTAGAATTCGTTTGTAATTTGTTTTTGTTTTTGTTTTTTTCTTGTTTTTTGGTTACTATACTCATTATATATTTTTATTATTTTATTTTCACTGTTTACAAAAAAAAATTGACAGTAGTTTTGATTGAAAATGTAAGCAATTAATCAGAGCAAACGTTTTATGTTTAATTTTTTTAAGTGATTTTTTTTTGTTTTTTTTTTTTTGTTTTGTTTTGTTATTATTACTTTATTTATTAGTTTTTTGGTTTTTTTTTTTCGATTCAAGATAACAAAAAAAAAAAAAATTAAATTTAATAACCAATAATGTATAGGTACCTAGTATGTATGTACATATTTATGTTACGAATTTCAATGTTTCGTGCACTATGCTATGTAATTGAATAATTTTTGGATATTAAATAAATTAATAAGATTTACACAACACAAACAAAAAGAAAAATCAACAAAAATTAGATAAAAATGAAAAATTCGAAAAATATAACCAACAAAAAATTAGCAAAATTCCGAAAGATTAGATTTAAGCTAAATAGGTACATATATTATACTTTTCAAGGGCTCTAATACCGTTTTTTTATATTTACTTACTTACATACACATTTATATATACATATATGTAATATACATAATTGAATGTGTGTAATGAATTTATAAAAATGTAATTAACATTTAAACCAATTTACAAACTATAAATTGCAAAATTTAATTGACCTTAGCAACCACTAAAGAAATTCCTTAAATGTTTCTTGATTGGATGAAAATTAAAATTCAAAGCTTTTTATAATAAATTTAAAAAAAAAATGTTGGGATTTGAAAAACATTAATTACTTACTTACTTTCTGGGTGCTATACAGACCTTGAAGCCCTTGAAGGGCAATATTGAAGGAGCAATACTGGTACAATTATTGTCCTTAACTAACTGCGGTTACGAGCACAACAAAAATCATCAATTAAATTTAGAGTAAAAGAATTTGGGTAAGCCGTAATGAGACGTTTATCATCTCTATCTCTTAACAAAATGTACATACAACATTACCTATATGGAATGACCATAAAATCTTGACATTGCCAAAAATGCTGCAAATGTGTTTGGTTTTTTTGAGTCGATGCGAGACGTATTTTTGCCAAAGCGTGCTATTCGTCTTATCCCACTTCGTCTTGTACCATCTAAAGATTGTCCTATTATTAGAGCACTTTCCCTAGTTTGTAGATATCTCGTACGTTTGGGCACTTATTGAGACGAATACGAAAAACTTTATTGCTACCCCTAAATTTATATCACCGAGGAACAAGAGAGACATCAAGTGGCCACCCCTCTATACGCAATGCAAGTTCCTAGGTGGCTCAAAGCTTGCTATATGTAAATTTCTTTGTAGTAAAAATGTGGAACCATATTCCAACAAACGTGTTTCCTCAATGCAAAAATATACCCTCAAATACACAATCAACAATAGTTCAAGAGTAATATTAGCAATTTTCAATAACAAATGTCAAGAGTAATATTAACAAATTTATTCAAAATGTCTCTGATGATACTGGATCAAAGGGATATTTTCCCCAATCCTCAACTAGTCCAAGCTGATGTGCATTTGTGTATAAAGGTATCGTTTGAAGCCTAATATTTTACTGAATTTAAAAAAAAAAATATATAGAAAATCACGGGGCACAAAATAGAACATATAAAGCAGAAATTGTATATCCATCTATCCATCCATCTAATGACATTGAAATAAATGAAATCATCTTTGGGAGTATGAATACAAAAATAGGAAAATAAAAAATTGTATATTGGTAAAAATAGAAAAACACGCAACGTAAAATCTCAATACTTTTCCATTCAATGAAATGCAGTTGGTAATAACAATATTATCGTTTTTTCTTTATAATCACATCAACAAATAGTATGTAATCGGGTCTACCGACAACATAGTATGACTGTACTATTCAAAATTATTGGAAGAAGTAAATATTAGACATGGGTTGACTACTTGTTTTTATTGATTTTTATTTTCCAACTGTGTGGTCAGTTTTCAATTTTATTGAGATTCCGATGAGCAGATTTGACATCCATAATGGTTCGATGTCTGAAGCCATAATTGCTGCGTCGTCAATTTCTAGTTTTACATTTGATATCGTTGAAATGTCTTCCATAGAGATAAGGTATAGAGTGGGTCCGAAAATATTTGCTTGGGACACGCCAGATCGGATGTTGAAGAGTTTTGTGTGAAAATCTTGCTGTCTGATATAGAATGTACGATTTTCTGTATCACTTCTCAGTATTAGCTCATAGAAATCGTACCGGATATCTTTATTCAACTTACATAATAAACCGAAATGTCACACCGTATTGAATGCTTGACTTGTATCAAGAAATGCGGCATAACAGTGTTTCTTTTGCTCCAAGTCAGTACTTATTTGATTTACAAGTCAATGAACTTGTTCTTTAGTGCCATGTTTTATTCTAAAACCAAACTGTTGTGTTTTTTTATGAGATTTTGGTTTTCTATAATTAGGTTTATTCTAATTGCAAATAGTTTTTCAAGTAGTTTGAACTATATTTGTATTAAACTGGTAAGAGTCTAATTGTTATTGTATCATAATCAGAGTGGGTAATTGAATAATTTTTATAAACAATTTTACAAAATTCTGGGCAAAATCACTCACCACCAACCAAATTATTTGAACAACGCCTCTATATTTAAAAAGCCTCGAAACTAATTTTTGCTTCGCTAAAAAAAAGGTTTTATTTGTATGGAAAATCTTCGTAAATCTTCGTTTTTCCATACAAATTAAATATTTTTTTTAACAAAGCAAAAATTAGTCCCGGAGCTTTTTATATACAGATTTGAATTAAAGCAAAACATTTTTTTGTTATCATTAAATTCGAATTATTTTTTATTAATGAAAAATTATTATTTTGTTGTCTTAAATATCTAAAAATATAGAGGCACTTCACACTTTTACTTTAAACAAGTAATTATCAAAAAAAAAAAAAAAACATATGATTCACAAAATAATATTTAATATTTTTACATTACATATTATTATTTCAATATATCGGGGGTCAATGTATAAATAAAAAATGTGTTTTTTGTTTTTTTTTTTTTTTTTTATTTAGATTAAACAATTCTAATTATAGTTCGGGTGGAATCAATTCAATTTTACAAAATAGTCATTCATTCTTTATTTATTTATTTTTTTTCTATATCTCTACAGAACATTTTATTCTATTCCTATTCATGTTAATATGTATGAATACAGTCTGTACTAAAAATTATTTGCACAATAAAAATAATTCATTTTTTGTAAGTATATGTACATATACTAACGGTTAATAACATTTTTTTTTTTGATGAAAATCTTCCCTGATGACATGATACAGCTGTCACAATTTACTATTTACTATCAAACGATTACTGAGCATCAATTAAATTACAAATATACAAAATTGGCGGTGAGCGTAACAAAATCTTGTTACTTAAAACGTCACTCTTTCAAAATTTTGTTTTTTCAAAATATTGTTTTAATTCCAGATTATTTGCCTTAATTTGCCTAATACGTCGCCGCTATTGGATTATAAACATTATGTGGGATAAATCTCCTTTTTCAAGAACTTTTTTTAAAATTTAAAAAGAAAGAGAAAAGATTTTGAAAAAACTATATTTGGGAAAAACGATATTTGGGAAAAACGATGTTTGGAAAAAACAAGGTTTGGAAAAAACGATATTTGAAAAAACGATATTTGGGAAAAACGATATTTGGAAAGAAACAATATTTAGGAAAAACGATATTTGGGAAAAACGATATTTGGGAAAAACGATGTTTGGAAAAAACGATGTTTGGAAAAAACGATGTTTGGAAAAAACGATGTTTGGAAAAAACGATATTTGAAAAAACGATATTTGGGAAAAACGATATTTGGAAAAAACGATATTTAGGAAAAACGATATTTGGGAAAAATGATATTTGAAAAAAAACGATATTTAAAAAAAATGACATTTTAAAAAACAAAGTTTTGATCAAACGACATTTTGAAAAGAGAGATTTTGAACCCAGCCGAACATATGGAGATTTTGAACATATAGGAACCGTTGCAGTACTTCAAATTTAAAAATAATTGAATGAAAGGCCTTGTGAGCAAATACAAATACGCATTGGTTTGTTCGTAACGTATATGATTGACCAAAATCTCAAATGTACTCTCCTAAAGATAAAATTCTAGCAAGTTTTACAAAAATTAATACCTAAACTATATTTACTATAATGAAAAAAACACGAAAATACGAAACATCCGAACTACATTTGTAAAGGTTCACGAGTCAACAATAAGTTAATGTAAAGCTATAAAAAGTGTATTATAGATATTTTCATCCCTCACATGTCCTTTTTCTTACAAACAAAATACTAAATTTTCTTGTGTGAGATTAAGGGAGCTAGTTGTAAAAAACTAAGTAATAAAACTAATTTTAATACCATTAAAGATCAAGAAGTGATAGTTTAACAAGAAATCAGATAGCTATAAGTTAATTTTTACACTCCTTTTGATTTAGTTCTAATTTTAGAAAACTAATGTCTCTTCTAATTTCGAACTCCAGCATTGATTAAACTTTTTAGTGGTAATTAACGGTTATTTCTTTTACCCATCTGATGGCTTGCTTTTACACATTAATCCTGAACGTTTTTGGGCTTATCCATTCTACTGAGATAATCTTTTTCTGCTTCAATTGAGTATTTGACGAATGTATCACTGTCAATTACGACTTATGACGAGTTTTGATGTTAAACGGGAGAAGAAATTTTCAATTCATTTAGAGAAAACTCATACCAACAAATTGGCACTCAAACAAAACTAGATTAATGGAAGTTTTGTGCATATAAATTGATGTTGAATGCAAAAAAAAAAAAAATTATTAATCGCTAGTAGAACAGTATGCTTGTCACCTATGATACTTTTGCAATTACTAGTCTTTTTTTACCTAATAATCTTCATTTCTATAGGTCTGTATTTTGGGGAATCGTTTTTGTCCTCTTTTTTTGGGATAAAATAATGTGGGTAACCTCTTATTCAGTTAGATATATTGCAGTACTTCATCACATCAATGATGGTGTGGTTTATCTTGGCAACGCATTTCGCAGGGTTTGGATTTGAAAATAATTTAACTAGATTTCTTCCATCGGTCTGTATGGCCTCACGGGTGAAAGCGTCTTTGTTCAACTATTATGATTTTGAACTTGTCGTTAACTAGCTAATATTCAAACTCCTTCATCAGGCACCGGACCATAAATTCGACGAAGTTCATACTCACTTACTTTTAGTAATGTCTACACATCAGAACCGTATGTAGTAGCACTGGAAGGATGAGCATTTTGCACAGTTGTGACCTGTTATTTCGAAATAAAAGCTTTGAATCCAGTTGTTTATACAAATCGACGAAGTAATATAACGGTTTGCAAGAGTAATTCTTCGCCATATTTCAGAAAAATAATATTTATGGATTTATTCACCACCGGCGTGTTTAAATAAATTTTGCCATGACTGTAATTTCTACATACAGAATAATATTCGTTGAATTCTATTAAAACAAATTTTTGTTTTATATTTTTTTTTTTACTTTAAATTCGAAAATTTGTGGTTGAATAAAATGGAAATGTAGCGAATAAAATAAATTTTAAATTAATGATGATTGAAAGATGTCAATATATAGCTAGTATTATTTTATAAAATAATGAAACAAAAATAATGAATAAAAAAAAAAAAGAATTAAAAGAAACCATAACAAAAATCAATACATTTACAAACACACACACACACATTTAAAAACATATCATTTTGTATAATTGGAATTTAAATTGTTGATAGACTAAAAGTTCAATTAGTTCAGTCCGATGATAATATTTCGAATAAAATTTATAATTTTCTTGAAAACAAACAAAAAAATAATAAAAAGCGTTTTTTGTTTAAAGAAGAGACACAAGTGCCATTGGTTATTGATCTTAGATAGCTTATATTAAATCTGACAGATTTTTGCTCCAATATTTAAAAAATATTTTCGATTAACACTAAGGCGTTGAATTACTGTTAATTTGTTTTCATAATATTAACCTATACGGTTGTTATACATGATATTTTTTTACCATATCTGTAGTTTATATATACGTTCTGGTAACACTGGCGAACATATAAACAGTTACTTTTGCTTGTGACACGTAGTAGTACTTGCTTTGTTACTCTCAAATTGCATAAAATTATATGATACATTATTAGCCTATTTTGATATTGACAAATATGCCAAGATGTACCAAAATAGATGACTTAATTGGATAACAGTTATTGTATTAATAAAATGAAATAGTTACGACAGAAGTTCAACAATGTCTACTGTTATTTGTGAAATCACAATCTGAAACTATTGATTTACAAAGCGATAATAAAATCAATATGGACATACCGTATGGAACTATAAAGAATTTCACTAGCAAATCAATTTCAATATCGACATCGGAAAGCGATAAGGTATAATTAAGAACAATTAGAAGCGCACCATAGTACGAAACAATTAGTTCCATTATAATCATAATAAATCATTTATCACACTTGACGTTTAGATTAAAGTGCATTCCATACTGTTCACAAAAATATTATTTTTGGTCGACCGGCCATTCTCTGATTTGACGCGTGCGGATTTCATTCAAGAGAGCTACTTATATTTTTGAAATCTTCTGCAGCTCTGCGAAGCGCATAGGAAATTCGATTTGGTATATGTCTGATAATTTTTCCGATGCCTTCAATTCGTAACACTCCCACCTATTTCTTTGACGTATTTTATTTACTGCATACTTATTACAAATTTGCACGGGAATGATGTGTTTACTGTTATCTGAAGGTACTGTTAAAAAAATAATTACATAAAATAAAATAAAAAACTGTATACTTAAAATGTCTACCATTCTTTGCAGATTGTTAATTATTAAGCACCAGAAGACAAGCAGCACAAAAATGTTTCTATGCACACAAAGGCCTTTTCAAGTTTTCTAAAAATTTTGCAGACTGCATAAGATCATAATAAAACCGGTATAGCTGCAAAGCAATTTTGCAGGCTTATAAACAGACAATTAGTGACAAAAATAAATTAAAAATATTCGAAAGAAGAAAAACTACATTGAATTGAATAAAGTTTATTTTGGGCCACTGAACCTTATTAGGGCTCTATTTTAAGACCCTATACTTTTTTTTAGAAGAAGAAGAACTGAGATCAATATTTAGCCCCAAAATAAATGACGATCGTGATTACCAAATTAGACAAAATGAGGAGTTAGAAGCACTAATTATAGAACATAACATTGTAATTTTGAAGATGAAAGAATTGCAAAAAAATATTAGACGCAGTACCGTACAATACTAAAGCAAATGGGTAAACAAAAATCAAGGTGGCAGGACGTAGTTGAGAACAACTGTCAACGACATTGGAGTCAACGAATGGAGGACAGTTACACATGATAGAACAGAATGGAAGAAAATTGTAAGCAAAATTAAGGCTCACCCTAAACGGTCGAACTAACGAACTAACCATCTGATGATGACTATTAATACCCGACGGACTATTTAATAGAAAATGTATTTTTGTAGAATAAAGTTTATTTGTAAATCAAACTATGTCATTTTTATTTCACAGGTATATACCTAGCTCACCTACTTTCATCTATACTTTACCAAGAATGTAGAAAAAGAATAGTTTTTTTTTTCAATTCCACAAAATATAAAATTTAACATTTGAATGCCATCACTCTTAATTTAGAATAAAGGACAAAAGAAAAAAAAAAAAAACAAATTTTTCATTTCTATATTTTTTTATTTTTGATTCATTTTTTTTTTTTTTTTCAACTTCAACAATTTTCAGACAATAACGCTGATGTTGGGTTTGAATTCCTGTGTATTATAAAATAGGAAAAAATAAGAAAGAGAAAAATAATAATATTCCCCGTTGGTATATAAAGCATGTCTGTATCTACTAAACGAATGTGTGTGCACATTGCAAATAATAAAAAAAAATTCAAATTCCATTTTTTTTCTTCAATGCTTCCCGACACAAAACAACCCTTCAGCATTTAAAAAAAAAATTTTTTTTTTTTTGTTTTATTTTCGTTTTTTTTCTTGTTTTTTTTTTTGTTTCACTTCTGCAGATTTGCTTTTCTTTTTGTGACGTTTTTTCTATATTTTTTTTTTCGTCCTGATTTCATTTTCTCTGTTTCGTACGTTTTTTTTGTTGTTGTTGTTGTTGTTTTGAAACCCTCAATAGTGCCGAAAAAAAAGAAAATTATTTTTCCTTAATTTTTTTTTCCATTTTATTTTTTGTGTTGTTTTTTTTTATGAAAAGAATGAGTATATCTGAATGGTACGTGAGTATTTTACTGTTTGCTTCAAGAAAAAAAAGGATATAATGCAAGGATACAGTTATGAGTACTACACAATGATACATATTAAAGGTATGTATGCTAGAAGCACGAGACTTGTTATGTAAGTATGAGTATGTTTGTATCAATGTGAACAGATAAATGTTTTCTGGATGAAATTTATAAGATGTTCCGGTTTAAATAAAAATATAGAGCTTTAAATGCAATTTTCAGGTTGTTATTATTAATTACAACTCTTTATAAATTACTAAAACTGTGTTTCATGAAAGAGTTCTAAAACTTGAAGACGTATATGGAATGGAATGGCAATGGAATGTACAGAAAAACGTAAATATTAGAATATGTTCATGTTCATAGAATACACCACATTTATTTGGTTGATAAATTGATTTGCTTATTATACCAATTAGCTTACAGAAGAGTTAAGAATTATAATTAAATTACAAGTTTGTTGACACTAGACTTCCGGAAAAGTAAATTGGACAGATACAAAAAATCAAATTAGGACAGATAGAAATAATAAAACAAAAATTAAATCATATAACGTGATCATCGAAGACATCGCAACATCAACAGGTATTAGAGAAGGGGATAGTTTCAATCCAACTCTTTTTAACTTAATAATGGCCACCTTTTATAGACAGATGTCACTGTATTACTCCCAGAGAATGAAAATGAACTGCAGAAATTATTATCCAAATTTAGCACAACTGCCAATTTGTACAACATGGATGTATCGATGATAAGAACCAAATCTATGACTATTTCAAAATAGCCCATTAGATGTAGAATATCCATTAATATTAAAACTATTGAGCAAACAGAGCACTATTTTAAATATCTGGGCGTAAATGTTGTTTCAT
This sequence comes from Argyra leucocephala, assembly GCA_963942445.1. Classification (NCBI taxonomy): domain Eukaryota; kingdom Metazoa; phylum Arthropoda; class Insecta; order Diptera; family Dolichopodidae; genus Argyra; species Argyra leucocephala. The sequence goes on along the minus strand of OZ012681.1, from coordinate 59,414,391 downwards.
AACATGCAAATAGAAATAAGAACCCAGGGAGAGATGGTCGCAGTCGTTTCAGATTATCTTATATTGAGAAACAAATACATGGCAATAGAAAACAAAACACGAATATATACAATTACATACAAAAGCTGTATATTACCCATACTAACGTACGATATTGAAATAATCGCTGACACATCTAAATCGTAACGCTAATTAAAAAGCTAATTAAAGAAATACTAACTTTGAGGCAAATAATAGGTAATATTGATACACGTTAAGAGATAAGAAATGTAGGTTCGAAAGCAGGGGCGTATGCGACATTGAAGATATTGTACGTTGGAGTGGAAATCGACGAAGAAACTGGAGAATAGAATGGCAAATAGAATAGTAAATAGGATTGGAAATCGACAAAGGAACTGGAGAATAGAATAGTAAATAGAATGGCAGTAGGTCGACTATAGCGAGGGTAGTACTGAATGATGGAATCAATTTTAAACGTCTACCATAAGACCTCCAAAAAGTAAATGCCATAAATGCCGTCATCACAAAATTGAGGTCAAGATATATTAAAAAATAAGCACTAAATGCCTGATTAAAGAAGAAGAAGAAACTGGAGGTTTGGGCAATTAAGAAGTAACATAAAACTGATCTTATTAGCTGATACTTTTTATTTCGGTTATTTCACCAACTTGTAGACTTAGGTTAACGGATATTATTGCCAACTTCTTCTATTTCCAAGTTGATGTATAGTTTTGCTATTCACTGTTTTGATTCTATTTTAAACAATATTAGGGCTCACCCTGGTTCTATTTTAAACAAAATTAAGGCTCACCAAATTAACACGCTGGGTGGAGCAATAGGTAGAGCGCCTGCCTTTCAACCGAAAGGTTCCAGGTTTGATTCACGATGATGCAAAAAAATGCCTTATTGATTTTTCGACCTGGTCCAACCCTCTGTCATTGGGATATAATAAATGACAAAAAATAATTGAGAGTATAATTTGGTAACAAATTAAATAAAATGAAACTCTTTTATTTAAGAAGGCTTAGTTCCTGACAATAGCAGTTAGTTTTCCACATTTAATAATAAATAAGCCAGTAATTTGTTAAAAAAATACTCGAAATATTGTAGATATTGTGGTGTAAAATTGCAGTACTGTACTTAATTAAAAGCACTTAAAGATAATTCTACCTAAGTTACTGTCAAGAGTGTAAAAAAAAAACCTAAGCGGCTAACGAACTAACCATCTGATGATGACTAAATACCCGACGGACTATTTAATAGAAGATATACAACTGTCAACTTTTTATATTTGCTGTATACTGTGATGTATAGTTTTACTATTCACTGTTTTGATTCTATTTGGTTCTATTATCCTGAAGTAGAATGCGATTCAAAATGCTAAATGTTTTTAATGGATTTCCAACCAGTCCTGTAACATTTTGGTATTGAAAACATGCAGAGATGGGAATTTCCAGCCTCTCGAATTTCTCAACGAATTAAATGGTAGAGGTGGAAAAGGCTATTTTAGTTTTTCTCAGCCTGTGCCAACTTCTATAAGATTATCTATAACATATAGAGTGAATTCCAAAACATCGATATTTCGGAAGCAAAATACTTCTTTTATCAGTAGTTGAAACTAACTTATATCATTCAAATGGGAATGAAACGAAATTTAACCATTTTTTCAAAATCTGATTTTTCAGAATTTCGCTTTTTCAAAAGGTCATTTTAATTTCAGAACATTTACATGAATTATTTTTATGCGTAGCTACTACTGTTGGATACAAAAAACATGGGTATGTACTTTTTCTATATATTTAGGAGCTATTATTTGTATGCATAGCCCGATATTGGATACAAAAACGAATTCCAGTTGTTTTATAAAATTTAAAAAAAAAGCAAGATTTAAAAAAAAAAATTTAAAAACTTTGAAAAAACGACGTTTTTAAAAACAAGATTTCCATCCCGACCCCATTAAAATGACATTGAAAATAAATCCGCTCAAGAACAGGGCTCGGTGTACATTTCAACTGAGCTACATACGCTTTATAAGCTAAACTATGTGATTTAACTGGCTTTGTTTCCCTTGTTTTACACTTCCGCTAAATAATATAAAAAATGTGCTTAAAAAATAAAACAAAGTAAAATTTAATATTCGTGAGCTAGTTTAGTTAATTTAATTGAAAATTAACAACGCTTATAGCCAACTGATTTTGCGCAGGTCACGTTCAAGACGTATTTTATTGCGAAATTAGAAATATGAGCCTCTATCGATTATAATATCGTATATACACACTGTAGCTAAGTTAACAAGACGATAAAAATTCAAATCCAGACCTAAGCAGTTAAAAGAAGCGTAATTGTGGCCCGGCCCTCATCTTCACCATATTTATCTGAAAGATTATTTCTAGAATGAATAATTTCCTAAATATTTTATAATTTTTATCTTTTAAATAATATATTTTTTTTTTTATTTACTTATTTAAATAGAGGAGAATGGACGAAAAGGGAAAGTGAAAAAGCAGAAGCCTTTGCAGTCCACATAATAACACAAATAACATAAAGTCATCATGCGACTTCCTACCAGCTAGAAATATATGAAAATATACAAATACATAAAATGATGTTGCAAATAAAAAACGATGAGGTAATTCCTATGCATCATTTTGGTTTTCAAGCTGAACATAGCACGATTGAACCTCAAATTGCTGCCCAAATAAAACAAGGATTTGAAGAAAGAAAGTTCTGTTCAGCCGTGTTTTGTCAGTCAGGCATTTGACAAGTTTGGCACGCTGGATTAATATATAAAATAAAACAAAAGCTACCAGCTGAGGCTCATCTACTTCTAAATTTTTATATGATCAATAGACGATTTCGAGTTAGATTCAAATCGTATGTAACAGAAGAACATGAAATCTATGCTGGCGTCCCACAAGGTTAGTGTACTGGGTCCACTTTTATACCTAGTGTATACGTCTGATCAACCGGAAACAGGAACACATTAACTTCCACCTTCGTAGACGATACTGCAATATTAAGATGTCATTCAAGTTGACATAAAGCATCACTAAATTTACAAGAACATTTGCACAATCAAGTGGAAAATGAAGGTCAATGAGAGTAAAAGTGTTCATATAACTTTCTCGTTAAAGAAAGGATTATCTTCTCCAGTTAGCATAAATGGGATAACTATTCCGCAAACCAACGAGGTTAAATATCTAATAGTTCACCTAGACAAAAGGCTGACTTGGAAGAAGTAGATCACCGCAAAAAAGAGCAGCTAAAACTCAAGACGGACAGCATTTATTGGCTTATTGGGGAAAATTCCACACTAGATCTGCAATATAAAGTGTTGCTATTCAAAACTATTCTGAAATCAATCTGGTACTATGGGTGTCAGTTATGGAGAACTGTTTCTAATAGTAACATCGAAACAATTCAAAGGATGCAATCAAAAATTTTTCGTACCATAACTCAGGCCCCTTGGTACATAATGATTTGAATATACCCTTAGTTAATGAAGAACTTGAAAAATGAAATAATCCAGCACCCTAATCTACAAAACATTCCAATGACCAGAAGGTTAAAAAAAGTCGCTAGCAGTAATGTAAGGCACAACATTGGAATGAACGAGCAAATATGAAGGGTCAAATCAATGGACTAGACCTTCCAACATTTTTAGATTTTTAAAATTTGAATAAACCATAAAGGTCACATTTGTTAGAAATTATTGTCATTTTCTTTTAGAAACTTGCAATAAATACAGTTCAGATAGAAAGAAAAAAAATTATTTATTTATTTACTGTTTTCGATGTACAATGAGACAATTTATATAATCTAATTAAGTGTATAGAATATGATAAGAATACCTACAAAACTAAGAAATTTTCAAAAATACTAGCAAAACAAACAACACTTAATAATTAACTAAATAATGTGGATGAAATCTTAAACATGTAAAAATACAATTACAGGTGATTTCAATATCTACAAACTCTTAAGATACTCGAAGCATAGTCAACTAAATGATCGTTACGTTGGAGCAGAGAAGTGGGAAACGAATTACACAAGGATATTATTATCTTGACAAAATAGGACAGATGTCTTCATTTACTTTGATAACGACTGATGAGAGATATTTGATGAGAGATGTATCTCAGACATCTACCGAAATCGAGTTTATTAGAAATACAAGAAGGAAGCCCGGTATAGATATTAAAACATTAAACAAAAACAGATATGTTTAAAATTTCAAGAACTATTAAATGTACAATATAGAATACACTCCAGAGACATCAGAGATCCTGTCATATCTGCGACGATTTGTGACATACCTGATACATGAATTAAAAATAATATATTTAGTTTAGAAACCTATCTGTAGCACTCATCGAAGAGCAAACTATATCGCAATATTAAAAATATAATTTTCAACAAAAATTGAACACTCTACTAATGATAATAGTTTCTATATAAACGTACTGAAGAATATTTAAGCATAGAAAAAAACAATAAAAATAAGAAACCGAAAAATAAAAAAAAAATTTTTCTTTCACTAGGACTTTTGAAAAGTGCTATCCAGGGACTTAGGAATCTTCTTTTAAAATGTATGCTTGAAAAAATAATGGCAGTAACAGTTAGAGAGTGAAGTGTAGTACCACAGCAGAAGCATTAGTGTATAGTATAGAATATCAGCAACAGAATAATAACAGTAGCAGCGCCATAACAGTATATTTTATCGTATAGAAACGAAGTAAAAGTTACAAAGTGTATATATACTTGGTGATGGTAATAAAAATAAATAATAAAAAAAAACAAAAAAAAAACAAAAAAAAAATAGAAAAATTACTTCCAATGCCTTGTGCTATTTTTAGTCCCTATTGAAACTTTATAACAAAAATTTTTGAAGAGGTTTGAAAATCTTGAAAAAAGTATGAAAAGTAGATATATATACAGACGTGTGTGTATGTATATGAATTAGTATAAATATGGTTGTTTATGTTTTGTTCTTTTAGGTTGAGTGAATATTTGATGACTGTGTTTGGTTCCTGCTGCATTTTCTCAATTTGAAAATTTTCTTTTTTTTTTTTTTGTTTCTTTTCTTTTTTTTTTTTGTGATTATAAAAACATATGATTTATTTATGTAGACATATAATGTATATATATATATATATATGTATATATATATATATATATATATATATATATATATATATATATATATTTGTATATAATAATGAATATGGTTGAAAATAGGAATGAGAATTTCAAGAGTGAAATCTATCAAAAAGATAAAAAATATATATAAAAAAAAAGAAAACAGAAATGAAAAGAAAGGAATAAGAAAAATTGTAAAGTTTTTCTTTAAAGGATGTGAAAATCTTGGAAAATTTTTTTTTTTACTTTTCTTTTTTCTTTCTTACATTCACAAACATTTCTATATATATCCATATCATACATTATTTTATGCTTGTACATTTTTGTGTCATGGAAATTCTAAACGATTATGTATGTATATATTTATATATATACATAGTTGTATATTTACAGTTATTTATAAATTATATGTGAGAAATGGAGATGGAAGTTTTTCCGTTTCATCTCATAAATGTGAAATTTGCTTTGCTTTCGATTTGTTTTTTTCTTTTCTTTTGATTTTCTTCTTTTTTGTTTTTTTTACTTGTTTTTTAACACTTGAGGAAATGAGTCCTTAGTTGATGCTTAAGCGGTATACATACATTTGTACATAACTAAGATAAAGTTAGGATATAACTGTTTTTTTTTGTTTTTTTTTTTTTGTTTTTTACATTTTTTTTTTTCATTTTCACTCGTTTTAAGATGAAAAACTTGAAAAAAACTTATATAGTCGTGACAACGTTTGAAAATATTTTTTAAGGATATTTGAAGGATATAATATGTATGTAAATATATTACATATATGTGTAAATATATGTGTATTTATTCTGATCATGTTGATAATATAATGAAAATGTGTATATAGGTATTTTATGAAAAGATAATGTGTATATTATATATATATATCATGTATATGTATAAAAAGGAAGAATACGAAAACTTGAAATAAAAGAAGATTACTATAGAGATTAAAGACTTATGACTTTAAGTTTTTTTTATTTTTTTTTTTTACTGTTTTTATTTTTCTTAATTTTTATGACTAGGTTAAGATGACTTGACGACTTACTATTATAGGTATATTATATTACATATATATTTATATTATAATATGTATTTATTTTATATAAAATATATAAATAAATACTTGGGTGTATATTATGTGTTAAAGTTATTATGTTGGTGTGAAGTTTTTTATTTATTTATTTTTTTTTTTTGCGTTTTGTTCTAAAAGTGTATAGAAGTGATATTTAAAGTTAATTCAGTGAACTCGAGAATTTTGATTTTACAAAATAATCAGAGTAACATAAGGTAAACTATCTGTATATGTTTTTGTATATATAATTATAAAGAAAGAAAAATAGTTAACTACTTTTTAAATACATTTCTAAAAATGTCCTTGAATGTCCAAATTTGGTGTCGTTCAAAAAGTAAAATTATTTTTTTTTTGATCGCAGAAAAGCAAAAAAAAACATTTGAAATTTGGCAGTTTAAATTTAAGTTCACTTAAGGATAAGTTATTTTTGAATCCCAGAACTATGGAGGTATTTAGTTCAAGCAAATTAATTATTTAAAAAAGGATAATTGTTGTATTGAACAATGACAATAAATTAAATAATTTGATTGTTGTCAGAGCCCTTACTGTGTATTGCTACTTTCGCTAAACGAAAATCGCAAAATTTGACACTGTGAAATTCGAAAATTTTGTATATTTTTTGACATTTTTCATTCGATAGCCATTTTATTTTCGGATGTGTTGTGATAGAGGTGTTAAATAGAAAAGCGTAATAATGTAAGTCAAAATATAAATATATTATGTAAGGCAGCGTTTACACTTCAATATTCTTCAATATTTATTGACGATTTCAGATTGAAGAGAAAGACATTTATGTTTACACATCAGGTTCTAAACAATCAAACTGTTTGTCAGTTATTTCTTATACCAAAACTAATATAAACAAACAAATTTTTTTAATCAAGTACCCTATGAATATAAAACAAATTCAAATCAAAAATTATACATAATAAAAATAAACCAATGAAAATAAACTAAAATAAACTAAAGAATGTTGCTAAGTTTTTCATTATTCGCCATATTTAATTTTGTCTCTCTCAAGAAATATTGAAGAAAATAAGATAAATTCCATTTTTTTCTTCAATTTACATTGATATCAATCTGTGTTTACACATCAGTATTTCTTTAATATTCTCTCTCATCAAAAAATCTAAGAAATGCAGATGCTCGAGTAAGAGCAAACAGATTATGAGAAACTTTAGCTGCGGAACTTAACTCGTTTTAAGGTCGTGCTTAATTTCCTCCATTACATACACAAAGGCTACTTTTGATAGCCTGAAACTTTTTATGAGTCTAAAAACAAAAAATCATGAAAGCAAAATAACCTTCAAAAATAGAAATAATTAACGTATCTTTTATTTAACATTTCTAGCACATTACATCTATCCGTCAGTGTTCTTCTTTGAAGTGCATGCACCCTATTTTCTTCTTCTTCGCTATCGCTAAAACAAATAGTTGCACAATCCATATTATTTTTATTTTTAATATTAATATTAAACTTAACTTTTTACTCAAAAAATTTGCTTGAAAGTAAAACAAAATTTGACAATGAAATGAAATGTCAAAAACTTAAATTTAAAAATTTACAATGGCAACACTATTTTCGAAAGCGAATTTGATACAAATTACCAATTGATTTTCGCATCGCAACTTAAATTCACAAATATTTGCGATGCGAATTTCTTAAGGTGGATTTTCATTGACCAATATTTAAAATCTTAAAAATTTTATTGGCTCTAAACGGGGAGATAGCTTATTGAATTTTTATGTAAGAAAAAAATAGACCGCTGCAAAGAATTCTCTAAATTTATATTTGGAAAATTTATTTTATACACAAAAAAACAACAATTCAACCGTCAAAACCATCTGTTGAAAAAAATTATTTTTTTTTTATATATATTTACACAAAAAATTGTTAAAAAAGTGTTGCCAGTATAAAGAAACTATCCCCGATATTTTAAAAATATACTTGATCAAAGTATAATATCCCAAAATTTTTGAAAATTCCCCAAGTTTTGTGAAAATATCTCTCGGCAAATGATATTTTCTGTTCTTGTCGTACGAATTGAGCTCTCATATAAAATGATGTCATTCCATGTTATCTCCCTTTTTAGAGCCAATAAAATTTTTAAGATTTTAATTATTGGTCAATGAAAATCCAGCTTTACACAGTTAAGCACTTTCACTAATAATTTGTAATATTTGATTGCGATATTTCGGAAGCAACATATATATTTCCTTCATCAATGCTTTGTGATTAACTTCCTAAAAATTATTAGTGAAACGGAAACCTGGCAACAATTAAACTAAATTATCAGTAAAAATAAAAAACCGATTTATAAATTAAAAAATAAAAATAACAATAAGTTGATATACTATGATGTTACCTTCATTTGGCAATCAATCACTATGACACTAAACTGATATTTTAAATGTATAAAACTCTGTCTATTCGTTGAATATTACTGGATACTTGCGGTAATTTAAGCCCTGAATAAGTTATACCTACTCTAGATAAGTTTAAAATTTTTCCTCAATAAAGACGTATATGACTCTCTTCTCTATAGTAACACTAGTTTTCAATTAATGCTAGTGACAAATTTACTTTCTACAGACTCTTATATACAATTCTCTGGGAATGAAGAAAATTAGAAAAACCTTAAGTGTTCATCTATAATTATAATTGACAAGCATTTAAGGTCCTGCCCAGTAGACACCTTTTTATTTTATTTCGATTCTCCTACTCCTTAATGAACTTCTAATATATATAATATATAAGATTGTATATAAAATTAAAATGCGCACACAGTTGAGTTGAAAATTTTGTACACTTGAATTCTTCATTTTTATCTTTTTAAGTAACTGTTTCTAAATTTTGGTTATTTGTAGTAATAATATAGTTTTTATTAATATTATGTAGGTATATATATTTTTAGTAATTTTATCACTAAATGCCACTTACTATAGGGAATATATCGGAAACGAAGCAGTATATGAGGGATGTGTATTTATGTGTCCTAAATAAAACTTACTAACCACGAGTGTAGTAAGTTCTTTTTATTAAACACGAGTGGTTTCTGCTATATCGTGCGAAATCTATGTCAGTACGTAAATTACTGTTTTTTTAAAAACTTTAAATTTGACTTCAACTTGAAATATAATTACTCAACAGGGGCCCCTAGTATTCAGTATAATATAAACAACAATTTCTCAAATGGAAATTCTCTATTCACTGAAATAGGAAATAGGCGAAAAACATTTTGTATTACAATCTAAATGAATGTTCATATGTACTGTCAAATACGAATTTGTTGTTCCTTTTGAACAATAAAAAAAAAATAACTATCTTCTAATCTTATCAGAAAATGTATGCAAAATCAATAAAAAGTCAAAAATATCATGTTGACTTGAATCTATTAAAGAACATAATTTTTTTTTTTTAAAGAAAAGTGACTTGCAATTCGAATTTTTTCATATGGGAATAATCGCTATAATTTTTTTAATTCAAATTTATATTAATAAAAATATACTAGTGGATCCGTTGTGCAATTCCACAGAAGTGGGTTTATTAAAAATAAATATTTTTTAATTCATCATAATTGAAATACTTTAGTTTGTAACAGCTGGGGATGGGATGGCTCAAGGGGTGATTAATTTCTATAAATATCAACTTTTTTGAACAATTGAATTGTTGTTGCTTTCTGAATAATATCATGTGATTCAACAATTTGTAGATTCTTTAATTCAGTGAATAGAGAATTGCAATTTGAAAAATTGTTGTTTATTTTACGAAATCTGATTTTCACAACAAAAACAACAACAATAATAATTGAAATGTTTGTATTTTATTTTATTTTTCGTCAAAATATATGGAGCTGGAAAAGTTTAGAGGTAGGTATTGGAGATTTGATGATAATGCGTTGCTAACATGGCTTGTATAATATATAAGTAAGATTAGGACTTGCAATGAATCTAAGGATCGCTACGATATTGAAACTGATATTAAAATCTGAAGTATTCGATTACAAATACTACACAAGAGTTTAAATTTATAAATTTACAAAAGAATAAAAAGAGCTTATTTTAAGACCCAGAGATATAATTACAAATAAGGATTAAAACTCTATATGTATGTTTCAATAATTTTATTTAGTATCTTGATCGATTTCGGTTATTATTCCATCATCAGAAGTGTACAGAGTTCTTAGAGTCCATCACCTTGTATCCTTAGTCTTCTGATGATGGTGCAATAAGCCAAACCGATCAAGATATTAATAAAAATTAGTGAAACATATAGCATATTCTATAAAATATATTATAACAAGATTATAGTTATATATATATATGTACATATTCAAAGTAATTGTTTATGTGGCGGTTCAGGTGAATAAATTAGAACAAAAAAAATTATTTAAATTCAAAATTATTCCAAAAACAACTTAAAGGATTGATTTTAGCCATAAATGTGTATTACCGGTTAGTTTGTCATTAGTCCCACGGATAGGGTTACATGACAGTGCTAATGAATTAACATTTAGCATTATACACCAAAATATATTTTTAAATAATTCTAATCATTCGCACTTAACTGCAGTTGTTTCAGATTATTAATTGTTCTTACAACAATTTAATTTAAACTAAAATTGGGCACTGTCTTGATTGCTTTAGCCAAAAGTTAAAATTATCATTATCAACTGAAGAGTATGTAAACCAAGTAATAAAAAGTTCGAGTCTTATGGATTCTAAACCATTTTTTAATAATAGACGATCACTTTGTTTTACTAATACATACATACAAAATCATTTCTTGGCTAATACCAAAAATGCTAATTGTAAATGGTTCTAAATATAATCGCAGCAGAATACACAGTAACACTCCTGTAGTGAAATGAAATTGATACCCGGGTTGAAACAAATAACATCATACACTAATCCTGATTGGTCGAATATCATATTGTATAAAATTTTTCCAAACACTTTCAACTCAATCATACACGATTTTCTATAATGGAAAAATCAAAAACACGATTAAGATACTTTGATTTTGTTTTGTTCTTGTTGTACTCATTTTTTGTTTTTTTTTTTTGTTTTGAATTTGTATATAAATTATCTGCCTACATTTTCAATATATGTATATACAAATACAGAACATAGTAAATAACATTTATTCATAAGTCCTTGTTATTCAATTTTCTCTTGTGTTTTTTTGTTTCTGTTGTTTTTTATTTAGTTTTTTGTTTTTTATTTTGGTTATAAAAAAAACAAGCGGCTTAAAAGATTCACGCATAAAAACCAAAGCTATTTTGCATACAGAAAACTAAAACAAAACAAAACAAAAAAAAAATCTGTCAAAGCCATAACAAAAAGCCACCCTTTAAAAAAATAATAATATAAAAAAAAAATTTCTCAGCCAACAGCGGGTGGAATAAAAATATAAATTATAAAAAAAAACTGGGACGATTTGTAAATAAAACAAAACATTTTCGAATTTCATACATTTCATGATTAGTTGTATTGTAAGTAGATACAAAAGATGAAAATGTAGCAATGAATTTGGAAGTAGCTGCATATAATAACGAAGTTAACGATACTAAATAAAAAAACAATTCTTAATAGTTCAAACATACAATAATATTTCGTTAAAAAGAATATATACAAAAGAATATGTAAAACAAATCAATAAGCTAATAATGATTTTTCGTTAAATTTTACTATATTTCAAATTAGGAAAATCGAACGAAACGAGATGTAAGATAAATCCATAAACTAAAATTATGATTTTTCGTTAAATTTTACTATATTTCAAATGGAGAAAATTGAACAAAACGAGTTTTTGAACAAATCAATAAACTAATGATAATTTTTTGATTACTTATAGCTTTTAAATGTCGCTGTATTTAATAACGAAGTTAATGATCAAAAGAAAAAACAACCACTTAATTCAAAATATACAAAAATGTTTCGTTCAATTTTATTAAATTTAAAATAAGAAAAATCGAACGAATCAAGTTGTGAAACAAATCAATAAACTAATGATAATTTTTCGTTAAATTTTACTATATTTCATATTAGGACAATCGAACGAAACGAGGTGTAAAATAAATCCATAAACTAAAATGTTGATTTTTCGTTAAAGCTTCCAATTAGCAAATCGAACAAAAGCAATTGTGAACTAAAAAAAAATCTATAAACTAATAATAATTTTTCGTTAAATTTTACTATATTTTAAATAAGAAAAATCGAAGGAACCAAGTTGTAAAACAAATCAATAGACTAATGTCACTTTTCGTTAAATTTTATTAAATTTGAAATGAAACAAAACAAACGTAATGAAAAAGTTGTAAAAAGAAACTATAAATTAATTTAGAGGGAAAAGTATTTAATAGTACACACAACTGAAAATGAGACAAAATGATATGAAAGAATCTAAAGTACAAGAGTATAAGAAATTGAACTATAATTTATTATATAATAAATAAATGGCCATCTCAATTTTCGTTGTGTAATACTTCACAAAACCGTTTAAGGAATCAACTACAAGAATTTGACGAATAAAACACTAAACAGTTTTTGTATAGATGTATTGTTAGAAAGGTCAGTAAAAAAAATGGCGCAATATTATCCTACAATTGTCTGCGATAACGAAAAAATTTAGAAATATGAAGTTTTTTTTCTATATACGCCGAAATTTCATCTTCCCAAAATGAAGTAGTGGCCTTTTTCGATGATGTGTTCTCCAGTGTTTGGATTCGAATAGATTTTTAATTAGATAAATTTTTTTTCCATTCGCTCTACATGGCCTAACCAGTGAAGGCGGCTTAATTTTTCTTTTTCTTTTTGACTAGGTCCATATCGTTAAACAGCTAATTGAGTTCAGCGATATCTTCTCCTTCAAATCCTTCAACAAATAATTTTTCTTGTGTACTTGTAAAGAAATGTTGTGTACTGTCTGATATTGTGGGTATTGTTTATTTTTCCCGAGCATATTCTTTCTACATCTTTTTTTCGTTTCTAAGAAAACATATCTTTCCCGCTATACTTCCCGGAATCTTTGTGAAGACTTGGTGAAGTTCCAATGATATCGACGTCAGGTGTAAAAACTAAGAGCTGTACAAATTTATAAAATGTAGTGCATTGCGTCTTTATTTCACTTTGCCGCACTATATGCTCCAAAACCAGGTTAAGGAAGACACTCAACAGCCCATCCCTTATCGGAATCCAGAACAACGTTCATATCACTAAATTATTATTCTACACAAATTTAAATTACACGCTTTTATTTTATGTTGTTGATAAATAATAATTACACTACAACTTGTGGAATTTGAACCCCATCTACTTTCTTCATATGGTATGCAATGATAACCAAGAAATAAATGTCAAATTGTGCCCAGCTATAACAAAATTTTACATTTTCTCCTCTTTAAAAGTGTTAATTGAAATTCGTAACGGTTATAATTTTTGGATTCGCCACTTACTTGGAGTGTATCATTTTCGTGCATATATCATGTAGGTATCTATGTATTTCATGCCTTAGACCACTTTTCATGTTGCTCCAAATAAAATAAAAACAAAAACTAATAAAACAAAATGAGAACAAAAAAAAAGGACGAAAAAAAGAAGGAAAAAGAAATTATTATGATTTATTTTGTTTTATAGTGTGAAAAAAACCATTCAAATGTTTTATTTGCATTTTTTGTTTTGTTGTTTTTTATGTTTTTTTTTTTTGTTTTTTAAATACACATGAAAACAGCGACTTACCAAAGAGTCTCTCTTATTACCATATTTTTGTTTTTTTTTTCCTTTCAATTTTTTTTTTTTTGCATAAATTTTACTCACAAATTTCTACACACACACATATATACACAGATTTATACTTATACGCTTATACTAAACATAGAAACGTCAAAATTAATATATATATATATATATCATATATGTACATTATATATGTACACCCGTAAATACTACAAAAAAAATATATTTTTTTATACTATTTGACGTTTTTATAACAATGACGCTCTGATAATGGTGTGTACGAGACGAGTACTCCACCATATCGCTTTAGGACGTGGCGTGTTTTATTATTCATTTTTTTTATTTTTATTTTTATTTTTCTTTTTATTCGTTGTGTGTACAAAATCAGGCTACATGCAAAAAAAAAACCATCAAGTTATATGGAAAAACATCACTTTTTTGTTATACAATCAACAGCATTCTATAATCATTATGTAGAGGATTGTGATGATTATAATCATCTTTATCATTATCATCATCATCATTATCATCAACAAAATCATCATCATCAACAAATGGAATAATAATAATAAAAAAAAAGGATAAAAACAGAACTGAACTGAACTTGTGAAAAGTTTCTTTTTACACCCTTCTCTCTTTTTACCATCTCCACTTCCTTAAATTCCTTTCTATTCCATTTTTTTTTTTTTTTGTATCAATTTTAGGACTTCTTGTTGTCGCTTTTAATGCTCGAAGGTTTTTCGTACATGCCATTTTTATTCGTTAATGTTTTTTTTCTGTTCTGTTTTGTTCTGTTCCATCCATTCATTTTACTGATGTTTTTTTTATGTTTTTGTTTTTGTGTTTTTTTTTTTTTTGCTGTGAAAAAGGAAATCAAAGACACATACCTGAAGATTGCGGGGGGTAAATTAAACTGCCAACATAATAAATATTTTTTTTTTCCAATTTTTTTTATTTTTATATTTTTATTATTTTTTTTTTTTTGAATTTCAGTTCCATACAGTAGAGTACAAGAAAACAAAAACAAAAAAACAAAAAATATTTATTTAGAAGAAAAAATTTTTAGTAAAAAACAAAAAAAGGAAAAAAAACAGCAAATCAAATGACAAGGACGAATAAAAAAAAAAACAGAGCAACGAATGAATAAAGTATAAAAGGAAACGAATATTTTTTAAAAAGAAAGAAACAAAGAAAATTTTACCGAAATGAAAAATAAAAAAAAAAATTAATGAGGACATGGATACCAAGGATAAGTTTTCCACTTGATTCAAGTGATTTGAATAAATGCTTTAAGTAAACTTCATTATGAGTAAAAACAAAAAAAAAACAAAACAAAAAATAAAATTCAAGTCAAACCAATACAATTTTTTTTGTTTTTTTTTACCAATTTGGGATTGAAATTTAATAACGATTAATTGATTTTTAAGTCCAGATGATTGGAAGAATAAGAAATCAGGTACGTTTGTAAAAGATAAAAAAATTCTTCTAAAAATATTCTCCTATTCTTTAATTCGCTCCATTTTGTATGACCAGTATGACTGTTGTATGGATGATGGTATGGTTTTATTTTTTTTATTTTTTTTTGCTTTGATTGAACTATGAGATGAAGCTTGTAAGTACACAATTAATAAGTACTTATGTATTAATAATGTTAAGATATTAGAATTTCACCTATATTCTTTCATATGCATCACTGACGCGATGAACAAATTGATCAACGTCAAAAAATGTTAAGTCTAGCTGAATATTTATTTCTGTTAGACGCTGTAGGCCAAGTGATAGAAAATTTTATTACGTTGGTAGTACTGGCCAGCTTTTTACTATCAAAAAACAATTATTATAGTATATAAACAAATATACCAGGCCACGTAAGTGGCAACATAAACGATAGCAACATAAAATCCGACCTGGAAGCACATATAGCCTATTAGGTAATTTTCCAGCTTTATTTCTTGCGATACCAGAATGTCATGATACCCACATTATTGTAAATTTAGTTGTTTTCGTTAAAGTTTTCAGCTTTACTACAACCCACTATACTAGATTTGATATGATGGTGTATAAATTGATAGCTAGTATGGTTGTCTTACTATATGAGGTATGTAGATTCTATATACATTTTTAGTATTTTTTTCCTCAAATTATTTCGCCCGCAAAATTCAAAAGCATACATTTCAGCTTGCAAAACTGTGTTTGTAAGATCTAGATTATATATTGTAAATATATGCTATGGGGACTTTCTCATAACCCCAGATCCAAATCTATCTATTTTTTTTTTTAGCTGTATGTATAACATATTAATGTTTCTCTTCTTTGTCGAGAGATGGTGAGCTGGTTTCCCACGTCTTTCTATTTGGAATGATTATTTCGAACTGTTTCTTTAAATTATTTCTTGATAAGCATCAGTAATCCAGCATACCAATTAGTTCTGTATGTGCCGCTATTTTACTTTGTGGATCATCATCAATAACTTTTTTTTTTGTGCGTGGATTGGTGGGAGTCTTCATAGACACAATGAACCTCGTGGCTTTCATTGGGTGTTAGATTTTTACTGACTAAACTACATCCCTCCCATTAAAACTAGTCCGACGGACTAACCATTAATTCATTTCTAGTGTTATTTTCTTAAAGAAAAAGTTTACGAAATTCTATCGTATTAAATCTGGTGGCTTAGTTCTTTTAAGCCATCTGATATAATTTTGATTATGATCCTCCAGACGAGCCAAATGCTTTGCTGCACATCTTTTTATTTCATTTTCTATGCAAGGAATTTTTAAATCTCTGTGCAAGTCACTGTTGCGAACATACCAAGGGGCATTTATCATGTTACGCAAGACTTTATTTTGAAATTTTTGTATACAAAGTGCATGTGTTCGTTTGGCACATCCCCATATTTGTATGCCGTATAACCATATCGATTTGATTATCTAATTATATAACAATATCTTGTCATGTATAGGTAATTTTATCATCAATAATACATTAGTATATTTAGGTGTATACCATTGCTTCGTTTTGTATAACGAGATGAAGGGTTTGTAGGTGAAGCAGAGTATCTCTAGGTAGTTGTTGTTCGAATTGTTATATCTCTGAATATAATTAAGTGAATTGTTGTTGTATTTTATATTATTAAGGGGCGTTCAGTGCGAGATTGCTGGTTGTCATCTGTGTGTTACATTAAATTATAGTTATGAAGTTGTCAGACAATGTAATGTATATTAGTATTATAATATTTTATTGTATACAACACGAATAACTCTAGTCACCATTAAACAGTATCACACACGCTGGGTGGCACAGCAGTTAGAGCGCCTGCCTTTCAACCGAAAGGTCCCAGATTCGATTCCCGATTGAGCGAAAAAAATGCTTTATTGGTTTTTCGACCTGGTCTAGTACCCTTTGTCATTGAAATAAAATAAATGACAAAAAATAATTGAAAGTATAATCTGGTAACAAATTAAATAAAATAGAGATATTCTATTTAAAAAGGCTTAGTTCCTGACAATAGCAGTAGTTTTCCACATTTGATGAGTAGAAAATATGTCAGATAAATACTATGCCAGTAATATGCTAAATAAACACTCCTAATATTGTAGATATTGTAGTGTAAAATTGCAGTACCTTACTTAATTAAGTACGAAAAGGTGAATCAACCTAAGTTACTGTCAAGAGTGTAAAAAAAAAAAACAAAAAACAAGCTAAGCGCTGCAGTTTTTAAGCTTATTTTGAGCTGTGGTTGGCGTGAAAGTATACTCTTTTTCCATCAATGCAAAAGAGATACTTTCATGCTCTTTTTCTGTTTCGATGGTAAGTTCAGCTTAGATTAAACCTCCAATGGAAGATCCAAGCGAACATAGGTAGATTTTTCAATACTCGGTATTAACAACTAGAAAGAGAGCATATTCAAGATAGAGCTTTTTGAAAAGAGGAGTGGAGCGAAGAAAAAAATTTTCTATTTAAGTCAGAAAATTCTAATAAGATTATCAATTTCATACTAACCATTAGGTCTATTGTAATATACTATAGATATTTACTCCATTTTATCGCTGACCTATCAATAAATTTCAATAGTTCTATTAGTTGAATAAGTTGTCTCTTTCCAAAGTAGTATTTTGTTAGCAGATAGTTCAGACTTACTCAAAATTTATTGCATCATTTTTTATGCTTCATAACTTTGTCTGCGGCCATTATGGTTATTCATTACTGAGCGTACTTACTTTACTTTAATATGCTGGGTAACATAGTCATTGAAAGTTCTATACGTAACACAAAATTAATACTAGCCGAAATTTACTTACTAACTTAGTTAGTTAATAAGCCATGTAGGTCTTGGGCCTGACTTTTCAGCGTGTGCAGGTGACGGACGGCTTCTATCCAGTTGGAGATACGAAATTGTTTCATGTTTGCCAATATTTTATCTCTCTAACAAAGGTTAAGTGTGTCATGATGCCTTAAGCCTTCGGGTCTGAGTTCAAAGATTTTTTTGGCTGAAACATCTAGATGTCCACGTCCTTTCTTTTAATTAAATTGTTATCAACTTTAATTTTGGTCAATACATCATCATATAGCTAGAAATTATATTTTCTTCTTCAGACCATGTTGTCGTTTTTCGGATCATGTATGGGGTGATGAAGTTTTTCGAATACACCACGTGCATGTTCATTAGCTTTGGGCAGTGATTTAATTTGAACTTTGTTGTTTCTTTGACCGGAGATGTTTTGACAAACTGAATCAGCAATGAATTGCAAGGGCTTGATCTTTTAGTTGGAAATACTAGATCTTAAACTTGTGCCTATTCTAAAAACTTTAATAATCTTTGCAAACCAAGTTATAACAACGAAAAAAATTGCTTCAAAAACTCTATCTGCAGAAATCAAAGTCATGAATCTAAATTACAACTAAGGTAATACAATTTTTTTTATTTTATTTGTTAATACAATATTTTTTTTTTTACAAATGTATCCCCATACATTTGTCTTGCATGCACGGTACCACATATGTATACATATGTATATATATCTATATAAACAGTATTAATATGTATTCTTCTTTTTATATTATGTAGGTACCATGTATGACTTTGTTTTTGTTTGGTAGAACATTTTAGCATGGTTCGTGGGATACCAGAATTAGAGAATAACAAAACAAAAATAAAAACATAAAGACAAAAATAAACTAAACTACCATTGAATCAGTTTCAGTAAAAGCAAATCTAACGAAAAAAAAAAAAAATAATACAAAGAAAAATAAAAATGAAAAAAAAATATTTATAAAAAAAAAAACAAAAACAAAAATTTTTTTTTATTTTTTGCTCCATAACGATGAAGCTTTAAAAACCAACGAACGAACCAAACCAACCAACTGAAACCCATTTTCTCTGCAATATAATATCCTTGTAGGGATACAACATGTACATCGGATCGGATATGGTTAGGTTTTTTATTGGATAAGTAAGCCATTCGAACTTTGTTTTTACAAAAAAAAAAAAAAACAAAAACACAAAAACAAAACAAAAAAGGATTTTTTATCTTTTGGTTCAGACTTTTAAACCATATATATATATATAAAGATACGATACCTACATAAACACAGCCATAAACATACGTATATAGTCAGTAAGGAATTCACTTTAACTATTTATAAACCATAAACAGAGGTATGGTGATTAGGGAGTTTAGGGGATTACCATGAAGAGATGGTATGGTAGGTAGGGAGTGAATCATTTGAAGAATTTTTTTTTTATTTGTTTTTGTTCATTTTTTATTGTTTTCGTTTTTATATATTTAGGTGGGCGTTTGTAGCAAATGTATAAGAAAAATAAATGATCTAGAGAATCTACATATATATATATTATAAATATTTTATGATTATTTGAAAATATCCAACAAGCCAAAACGAAAACGGTAATTCAAATCCCATGGTAAAAACGAGCTTTACATACACATACATACATCCATACATATAACTTGTGGGGGACGGAAAAGAGGGTTTTTAACGAATGAACGTAACAGTTAGTGGATTATCTCTTAACAAAGTTGTAAAAGGCCATATAGTCTTTTATAAGGGCACTGGAGCAAAAAAAATCAAAACAAAAAAAAAATTATTATCAAAAGCAACAGCAGGAGCTAAAAAATACAAAATCAAAAAGAGAAAAAAAAACCATAATAATCCAAACAGGACTTAATTTTTTTCTAAAGTTTGTTTTTAAGTAAAGGAAGAAATTTTCCGAAAATATAGACAAAAAAAAGATAAAAATTAATATTTAGACATTAAAAGATGTGTAAGCAACCTGCGGTTCATTTCAATATTATTACTTTTTTCTCCAAACGGTAAATTTTTTTTATAGTTTCGGTTTGTGTGTCATATTCCGGGTGTTTATTGTAAAGAAAAAAGTTTTGAGAAAATACAAATTGAAAAAATCATTTTTGTTTGTTTTCTATGTGTTTGTTTCTATTCTAAAAAGTGATATAATGATCATGAACATGTCTTCTAGTTTCAAAATAGAATTCGAACTGATTCGTAATTGAATGACGAGTCCTAAACAAACATTATACCATATATTTAAAACACAATGCAATTTTGGATTCGATGACACAAGCTTAAATACATGAATCGCTAATAGAATCATCAAACTAATTCACCAGCTGATCTCTTTTAATCTACAATCAATTCGTGTAATTAGATTTATTTCGAGAAAAGAGACAAATTATTGTTTTACTCAATGTCTTTTAATTTGAAGAGGTGTTATTTTGCCACCGTTCTGGCTAATAGCCATAATGCAACTACTGGTCATTCTAACGGAGGAGGGTATTTCCCGTATCGTTAGTCATAAAGCAACTGCTGGTCATACTAACGGAGGAGAGTATCTCCTGTATCGATAGTCATAAACCAACTACTAGTCATTCTAACGGAGGAGGGTATTTCCCGTATCGATAGTCATAAAGCAACTGCTGGTCATTCTAACGAAGGAGAGTATCTCCCGTATCGATAGTCATAAACCAACTACTGGTCATTCTAACGGAGGAGAGTATCTCCCGTATCGATAGTCATAAACCAACTACTGGTCATTCTAACGGAGGAGAGTATCTCCCGTATCGATAGTCATAAACCAACTACTGGTCATTCTAACGGAGGAGAGTATCTCCCGTATCGATAGTCATAAACCAACTACTGGTCATTCTAACGGAGGAGAGTATCTCCCGTATCGATAGTCATAAAGCAACTACTGGTCATTCTAACGAAGGAGGGTATCTCCCGTATCAGTTACGGTGACGATCTAGTTCTACTAGGAAGAGGCAAATTCAAAAGCATAATTGCGGAACGGATACAACTTGCTTTAAGCATAGTGTATATAAATAAATTGTGCAAAACTGTGAATCCACAAAAAATCAATAACATCATTTTTTGCCAATTGAACTTCCAACCATCAATCAACTTCATTGAATGGACTTACTATCGAAATGGCAAAGGAAATAAAATACCTAGAAAAAGTACTGGCCAGTAAAATGTCATAGAATCCTAATTATAGATTACATAAACAAAAAAGCTAACGGGGCATTCTTTGTATTCCAAAATATGTTTGACAAAGCATGGGAATTATCTCCACAGATGACTGTTTGCTCTATCAGCCTATAAACATGTAATACCTTACGCGACATTTGTATGGTTGCAAAAAAACAGAACAGAAGAAAGCATGGGATAAGCTTAGCCTCAAACACAAAAGACCAAGACACAGTATGATCCTACAGAAAACTAAACAAAAAACCGCCGTTGCAAATGCGATGTTGAACAATATGTGACCAAAGCAGTTGATTGAGGTTTTTTGACACATATATCTTTCAAGCTTTTAAGCTTAGAAGTTAAGTTAAGTTAAGCTTATAAATTTTTATACCATCGAGATATCGGCATTACAATACAGTAAAATAGCGTACAAAAATACCAACATATACTTAATTTCAGATAGTCAAGCTGCTTTAAAATTTTTAATTAAGGGCTTCCCCAATTTTTAAATTATAGCTGTTACAAAAGCTTAATAAAGGTACAGGAAGAAAACAAAACTACTCTTACGCGGAGCCCTGGGCATGAAAGAATGCAAAATACTAAGGAAACAGATGTCCTTGTAAAAACAGACGCGAAGAATTAAATCTTAGTACTAGATCCAAGCATTGCTCATTCAAACGCCTACTTACAAGCTATACAGAAACTCAAAATATATGTGATAGTTTTCAAGGACTTGCGCAGTCTAAAATCCTTCTCAAACTGAACATTATCCGATTAAATCAGGTAATCAAAGATCCAATGTCCGAACATACCGACATGCTTTGTTACTATAGTCCATAGTCCATTCAATAGACATATATATTCAAGATTGATAAGTCCAATACAGATAGATGCAGATTCTGCTTCGAAGACAATTTAAAAAAAAAGAAGAGGAATCTCCCCTAACATTCTATTTGTTTGCGACGCAATAGCTCGTATATTTCCAGGTATACAAATCGCCAATTCTAAAATTGACATTGAAGTAATGATATCGGAGAAATACAATAGATCTGAAAAGGTTGCGTCTACATAGAACTCCCGATCGAAAAATGTTTTGTTATATTTTAACAGTGTCATAATAAATCTTTGACAACAATTTTTTTCAGCTTCCTCCACTGCTATATATTTTTAATCACTTCATTGTATTCTGTTAATATTACAAGAGTTCTACTTAAGTCAGGCATCATACTATTGCGTACTAGAAGGACATTATACATTATATATTGAAAAATTCAATACCAACCACGATAATTTTATTTTCGAATTATTGTAAACTCCTTTTAAGTACAATCAAAATCACTAATACACTTTCATACAAACCAACACACATCTTTATTTTACAAAGAAAAAGGACAATTACAATATACTCTTGTACATAATACATATTTTTTTTTTTTTTGATTTTTTTAATATAGGAAAAAAGGACTACAAAAAAATTAAAAAAAGAAAAACGAAAACCAAAAATAAAATGAAAATGGAATTCAGACAGAAAAAAAAATAAGAAAAAGAAAAGTAAAAAAAAAAACAAATTATTGAAAAGATATGAAATCGTACCGAGAAGAGGCATTTTTATGAATATATATCTATCAATAAACATATACATGTATATGCAGAATAATAGCAGATAAAAATGTAAAAAAAAAGAAAAAAAAAGGATCATAAAAATTTGTGACAAGGGAAGAAGTAAATATCCTATCGATTATTATTAATGTTGTTGTTGTTGTTGTTGTTGTTGTTTTTGTTATTATTATTATTGTTACTGCTGCGTTAAATCTATTGTGAAGGCATAGTAGAGAGAAATAATGATTATTTGTGTGATCTTTCTCTTTCTATTTATTATTTTTTACTTTTCATATAATTAAAGAACCAATTCTCAGCATTTTTTTTTTAATATCCTGAATAATTTTTGATCCTTTGATATAGGGTTCTCATTCTCATTCTCATTCATCTTTTCTTTGCTTTACTTTATTCGTCCGACGTGTTTTATTATTATGATTAATTTTTTTTTTTTTTGTTATTTTTGTTGAAAATCTTTTGCTGGTTAATTAAATCAAATTTCAGAGGCTTGACTTGAAAATGAAATAATTTAAGTTTTTTTTTTTTATTTTTGTTATTCTTATTTTTTTTTTAATTTCATAAATACAAAAATTGGAATGATTGAATTCGAATAAAAATATTAAAAATGGGATAAAATAAAATGGGAATAAGAGAAATAAAACTGTATAAATAAAAAATAAATTTTTTTCAATATAGAAAATTTGTTAAGTGTATAAATTTAAGTGTGTTTATACGGGTATTTCTTCTTTCGGATGGCGTCGAGTAATTGACTTTTAAGATATTTAAGATTACAAAATCTACCCATTTCAGTTGTACATTATTGTTATTATTATTGTTATTATTATATTATATTGGGTTACAGATGAGTTGGTTTTTGTTTTGTTTTTTGCTTTAATTCTAAAAAGATTGATAAATTAATGAAAGGAAGGGGATTTTTCAAAATTATGTGGGAAATTTATACATCCATACATATTTCATATCCATATATAAGTATGAATGTATTTTAAAAATTGAAATGATTTTTAATATAAATTATTTTTAGTTGATTAGTTGGGTTTTATATTTTTTCATCTTGTTTTTCTTTTTTTTGTCAATCGGTAGATTACCATTTTAATAACACATGTAGGTATATACTAGATACCTATTTAATTTCGAATAATGAAATGTAGCAAAATATACATACATATATATAAAAATCAGTATTAGCATCTCTCATTTACGTTCAAGATATTAACTGAACTGTAACTGAATGTAAATGAGTAACTGAAATGTATGTAACTGAGCTGATAAGAAGATCTATAGAAAATTCATAGCACTATAAACTGTCGTTAAGTACTATTAACTGGGGATTCATAGTATTGTTTACATTGTCCATATTCGTCCGCAATGTCCACATAATAATTCACAATGTCCACATATCATATTATAGTCTATTTCATAGTTCAATAAACTATTGTATAAGAATTTGGGGATTCATAGTATTGTCACATTGTCCACATTTATCCACAATATCCATTTATAATTATAGTCTATTTCGTAGTTCCATAAACTATGGTATAAGAGTTTGGGGATTCATAGCATTGTCCACATTGTCCACATTTGTTCACAATATCCACATATTATAGTCTATTTCATAGTTCGATAAACTATGGTATAAGAATTTGGGGATTCATAGTATTGTCCACATTGTCCTCATTTGTCCACAATGTCCACATATTATAGTCTATTTCATAGTTCGATAAACTATGGTATAAGAATTTGGGGATTCATAGTATTGTCCACATTATCCACATTTATCCAAAATATCCACATATTATAGTCTATTTCATAGTTCGATAAACTATGGTATAAAAGTTTGGAAACTGATAGTACTGTTCACATTGTCCAAATTTGTCCACAATATTCACATATTATTATAGTCTATTTCATAGTTCGATAGACTATGTTACAAGAATTTGGGGACCCATAGTATTGTCCATATTGTCCAAATTTGTCCACAATATTCACATATTATTATAGTCTATTTCATAGTTCGATAAACTATGGTATAAGAATTTGGGGACTCATAGTATTGTCCATATTGTCCACATTTGTCCATAATATCCGCATATTATAAGTCTATTTCATAATACAATAAACTATGGTATAAGAATTTGGGAATTCATAGTATGACCACATTGTCCACATTTATCCAAAATATCCACATATTACAGTCTATTTCATAGTTCGATAAACTATATGGTATAGGACTTTGGAGATTCATAGTACTGATCACATTTTCCACATTTTTACATATTGCCTACATTATAGCCTATTGCATAGTACGATAAACTACGGTATGGGAATTTGGCTATTTACAGTATACTGTCCACAATGACTACATTGTCAGCATTGTATCTATTTCATCGTAGTTTATCGTACTATAGGATAGGAATTCGGGAAATCGGAAAACACATATGAAAGAAACATAAGCTGTCTCCAAAGGTTTCAAAATAAAACAATTAAAAAAATATTTTTGGTTTGTCTGACAGAACATCAATCAATTATATTCACATCAACAATAAAATGCTCAAAATGACTCATGAAGTTTGAACCAGCAACCCAAATATATTGTATTAAGAATAATTGAATAAAAACAAAAACCATGTTTTTGTCTGCGATATGATTTTGGAGCACATTTACATGGAATGGTGATGATGATGATGAGCTTATATGAGCCTACAATAAGCACAGGACTGGTGATGATATGAACAGCCCACCGGTGAATTTCCTAGATATGTCAAGCTTTGACTACTATTAAAACTTCCAATTTACACTCGAGCAGCAGTAAATTAACAGGTAGTGAAAATACCAGTGTACAGCAGAAACCCAATGTGAACAATTTCGTTTTAAATAACTTTTGTATTTTTCTCTACAACTTAAATTCACCGGTATTTTAATATTTGATTTTAAATATTAACTGTTGGTAACTGTTTTTACTCATTATTAATTTTTCCCTCAAAATTAAATTGCAAATCAAAATCAAAATTCAAATTTTTATTCTTTTGATTGATTCTCTTTTATGTGTTAAAGTAAATTAAGTAAAAAATTATAAACTCTGTACGAGATACCTAACCTAGCTCTTTTCCAAATATAGGTACTTAGTAAAATAAAAATACATATTTTTTTTAAATACCAAAATATAAAAAACAATAAAAACACAAAAAATTGCACCTGCCTATGGAAGGTAAGAAAAAAAATGATTTTACCTTTACCAAAAATTAAAAGAAGAATTCTAAGAATTTTCTGTTCTTGTTGTTGTTGTTATTTTTTTTTATTTGAAGGAAATTATTGTAAACGATTCTTTTGTTTAAAAAAAAATGTATATATACATTATGTATGTGTGTACAAAATTTGAAAATAATTTTCTATGATTATGGGTATAAAAATATCTACACACATACATACTTATATAAATAGAATTTTTAATTTAGCAACTAAGCTACAATCAAAATCAATTAATGTGCATAGGAATTTTGAAATTTTTGTTGTTTTTCCTTTGTGTGAGAATATTAAAATTATAATAGGGTAGTATAGATTAGAGATATTTTAAAAATTTAAAAAAAAAAATCAGAGCGAAGGATTGTCGAATTTAATTGACTGAGACATTTGTATACGCAATATATAATTATAAGATATTGATGAATATATTTAATATCATAAGAGGTAGTAGCTTCATGGCTAATATTCTCATACGTTATGATATCTATATTCAGAAATTAAACAATATTTGCAAAGGCAGCGATGAAAGTCGTGTCAATTTATTTACGTTATTCGTTATGCCAAAGAATATTCAGAAAAAAAAAAACAAATACTAGGATTCGTCCGATCCACGAAATTGCGATGAATTTTGATAAAAAAAAAACGTACTCAATGTCATTTATGAATTATTTTCAATAATTTCAATTTAATCTTAGCACTATAAATTTTTTTATATTGATTTATCTTAGACAACAACCTCATGTGCAAAATCTATATAATTTGTTTACATAACAAAAAAAATAAATTTAAATTTAATTTTGGCGAGAAAAAGAAATACCATGTACATTGGTGAGTTGTGGCATTGATAAATTATAATTTTTGTATGTTAATATGTATGTACTTATAGATGGGATGAAATTTTAAATTGGAATTTCTAATTTAAATGTTAAATTTGTTTTAAAGTATTTACTTTCGTAAAGGAGACGTAGCTTTTCAATATCTATCATTTAAAAGAATAATAATAAAAATCGGTTGTGAAATGCTTCAGATATTTGTTTGTACCATACCTTTTTAGTTTGCAGATTAAATTTAATGATGATTATCTGTTGAACTTCAACAAAGTAGTGTTCTTGGTCCAATATTTTTTCTGTTATAAAGAAAGAAGAAGAAAATGACAACCCCCAAAATCGACAAAACTTTTATGGGTACCTTTACAGATGCCATTTCGATTTTTTCAGTTATACATATCTATCAAAAACGTCACAGTAAAACTTCAAATGCAACTTCAAATGAACCCAACGATAGGGTGTAAATCAACTTATATGAATTTTACATAAAATAATTGATTACAATCGTCTCCGCCATCTCAATTAACAACAAAGTAGTGCCATATTCGAATATACAGTATTCATTTTTCTTATTACCATGGAATACCTGTAGTTCTAGTTATCAAAAATTTGATTTAATTATGCTAAAAAAAAAAATATGATATCCAATATCTTATCATAATTTTCCTTTGTAAAAATTACTAATTAATAATAATTATACTTTATTATATACTATTGAGAGAAACTAATAAAATAAATAAAATAAATAAATTTTTCACTACACAAATAAAAATTTATTAACTTATTACTTTTCTTTCGTAACAAATAAAAAATTCTTTACAATGAATTAATCCATATTATAACTGTGACAAAAACTTATGATCCTTTATTCGTATTTGGTATTATCCATTTAACTTATTTAAATGCCTACATAATTATATATACATCCAAACATGCGTATAATTATGCATATTATCATCAACATGCTCAGATGTATATAATTATATTCATTATAGCTGCTATATATATACACATTGACATGGATGAATGTATGTATGCACATCCATAATGTTTAATTTAATATTCAAGATAAATATCTGTGTCAATAAAATTTTATTTTCTGATATAAAAAAAAAATTACTGAAATCCCAACCGAATCTAAACCAAAAATTCATAACTCAAAATCCCAAACCACTTATTTTTTTTTGTATTTAAATATATAAAGTTTTTTTTTTTATTATTTTTGTTATGATATTATTTTGTTTTTCGGTTTGTAGTTTTGTTAATCCTACCAATCAACTTTATAATTGCTAAAAAAAAGACTTACAATGCAATACAATAATTTGAAGAATGAGAAAATAAATAAAAAAGAATAAAAAACAAAAAACAAAAACAAAATTAAATACAGAGCAGACTCAACTTTATTGTACACTGTGGCTGTGGTGCTGTCAATGAAATTTCATTTGAATTAAATTCATCCATCATGAACAGAACATTCAACCAAATATATTATATAAAAATCATAGCCACTTAATACTCATATTTCACACGGTAATCGTAACGTAATATATAAACACAAAATCAACTTATTTAAAAAAGTTATTTGAATAAAAAGGAAAAAATTTCTCTTATTTTGTTTTTTGAAAATTTTCTCTTTTCTCTTAATTAGCAAAAAAACATATTTTTTTGTTGAAATTTGAAATTCAAATAAAACTCACGCTCGCAAACAACCCAAATTTATCTTCACTTCACTCATCAGATTTTATGATTTTATAAAATTAAATTTGAGTAGTTTTGAGTATTTGACATTTTGTTGTTATAACAATTGGGAATGGTTGGCTTAAATTTTCCTTTTTGGTGCTGTTTTATTATGTGAATTTGATTGTATTGTATGCATGTGTGCGTGTGACAGCACGAGTAAAATAAAGAGATGCGTATTCATTTTTTATATTAATTTTATAAGAGAATAAATAAATTTTTTAAAAATTCTTACTTAATTCTTCTATACTATTAGGGATTTATTTACAAATTTTTAAATACATACAAAAACTATACATTTTAGCTTTGAATCTGAACAAAATGCACATGGTTTGGAAATAAATATGGCAATTGGCATGACATTTGGCAATATGGATGGCATATAAGTTTTCTCTTAATATAATTTAAAAATTGTAAAGAGAACATTTTTTTTTTCGGTTCTAAAAATATGATTGTAAACTTTAATACTAATGTAATGTTATTATTTAATATTTAGTATATAGGTTGACGTCAAGTAAAGAAGTTCGTTAAACGGTTAATATATATAAACTGACGTTTAATAAATAAATTATTTTTGTTTTCATTTTTTTTTCTACTTCCTCAAAATATTAAGAAAAATGTTTCTGAAATTAAATAAGGAAAGAGCGGTAATCTTTATTAAATAAATTCATATTTGAATAATAAAATCAAAATTGTATGAATATTTAAAAATGGCTAATATGATACTGTTAATTGTGAAAAAAAGAAGAAAATAATTTTGAAATCAATTTAATCAAATAAATAAATTACAATAAATTAAGAAAACAAAATTTTGAAAAAGATTTCCTATTTAAAGAAAATTACAAAAGCAAAGAAAAATATATAAATTAAACAGAAAAATAACTTAAGAAATAAAATAACAAATTACAGAAAAAAAAATCATAATCGCCCATTTTTAACATATTATAAATATATATATATATACATATATATATACACACTTAAAATAGAAAAAGATAACAATATTATTATTATTATTATATTGATGTTAATTAATTTGACATTATTTATTCTATAAGTAAAAAGTATATCTATTTACATGCATAAAATAAATTTACAGTTATAATATATTGTGAGTATTATTTTGATTATATAGTGTACTACATACATATATATAAAATAATAATTATTCCTTCACAAATAAAAAAAAAAGAAAAGTGAAAATTAAAATAAAATAAATAATAAAAAGTGAAATTTTAATTTTGAGAATATAATTTTGAATATATATGTATTTCCGTATACCACATGTATATAAGAGAATAAGATAATAATGTGTGTTTATTTTGAATAATTTACAAAAAAATAAAGTTTATTAAACTAAAAAATTTTTTATTATAATCATATTACTAAGGATTACAATTTCAATAACATCATCATCTTCATCATCATCAACTCAATCAAAATTTGGATTATAAACACAACTACATGTTTAAACTCAGTTCAAAAATTCAATTCAAAATCACGACGATTTCAATTTGAAAATTAAAATTTGTGGATTACTTTATTAAAAATTTACTATTTTGGATTATTAAAATATTTTTTTGTAATTTTGAATTTAATGAAAATAAAAATTACAAACCGCAAAATAAGGTAAATAAATTTAATAATATTATTTAAAAAAAAAAAATAAATAATTTCAAAATAACATAACAGTCAGTTAAAATAAAAACAAAATTCATTGTAGAATCTATAAGTACCTATTTAGTGTGAGGACTGAGGAGTTCAAAAAATCTTTAGACACAACAATAAAAAAAATAAACCAAAAAAAAATGAAAATAAATTTTTACGACGCACGGCATTTTTTTTTTTTTTTTTAAATATAAATATGTGAATGTATGTACTTATATATTTACCTTTTTTGTTATCATGTTGTATTTATTTGCCGCTGGGTGAATTCGTGGTTATTTCTGTTTTTATTGTTTCGCATTTTTTAACTCATGTAGGTATGTAGGAATATTCTAAATAAGGAAAAAGTACATAACAGTACAGCATAATTGATTGAAGCTATTTTGCTCTGATATTAATTTGGTATATGGTGCCGCATGTAAAATATAAAAATTAAAATTTTACTCATAGAATTAAATTTAAAAATAAAATTAAATATCTAGCTATGTCAATTTATGTAAATCTCCGATTTTAAAAATTAGTTTTCAATTTTAGTTCAATTAAAAAGGACTCTATAATTACACAATAAAAAGTTATTTGTATAGGTACTATCTACATCTTAAAATCAAAATTTAATTCTAGTTTTTCTGTTTTTTGTATAAATAAAATGTTATTGAAAATGTGTGAAAATGTTACAAAACATGTTAAACAGACTATTTAAAACAGTAGTTATAGGTTTATAATAAATTTTAATAATAAACAATAAATATAATAATTTTTGTTTTTTTATTTAAAATATTTATTTAACTTTGTTAAGGTTCTATAAGATGTATTCATTCAATAAATAAAAATAACTATATTTAGTTCTTGTTTATGTTTTTGATCGCTGTAGTCAGGTTATAATGTGAGTTGTAAGGTCATGTTATTACGTTCGAATTATTATTAGAAAATCGTGGTGATGTTTAAAATACTTAGCTCATTGTCATGAACTATTATAACTAACTATATTATTAGAATATAGTTCATTATCCCTATTGTAAAACTATTCAAATACTGGCAAATGTTTAACTACTTATTTGTACTAGGATGCATTGTCAATGAAGGAAATCAAATTTTGAATATAAACAGAATTTCTATTGAACAATTTATTTTCTGTGGTATTTGATTGGAAATTAAACTCATAGAATAAAATTATGTTACTATTCTCGTATAATTGAATAAGATCTAACGTATTGCTGATGAGTTAATTTGTAATGAAATTGATAATCAATTAATTATGTCGTGAGTTGGTAAACAATTGAATCAACTATTTATTTGATTATTGAGGCTATATAAAAATGCAAATTATCCGTCTTTCTTAGCTAATTGTCATATAGTAACTATAACTATAATAATTTAAATCAAAAATCACAATGTACAACAATAATTTCATTATTTACCTTAAGTCGTTAGTTATAATTATTTATTATTCGTTAGTTAACTATTTATATATAAGTTAACATAGAGTTATATGTTATGTTAAAGGATCAGTCATTTGTATTTAATCAATCGTGAATCAGTTATTCAATTTTGCAAATTTAATAATAAAGACAATTTATTTTTTCCAAGACAAATTTGTAAATACAAAAGTATAGTTACTTATATTTTTTTTTGTCACATTTTCATGTGATTAATTTTTGACAACAAAAGTGTAAATAAATTTTTTTAAATTTTGCACTGTTAGAAGATTTTATTTTATTTATTTATTCAATTCAAATACTCAGAGAGCTTAAAATGCTTGTACAGAGTATACTTTTGTATCTGTTTGAATCTGCGAAAAAATAAAAATTAAAGAGAAATAAATGTAAGATGAATTGGTATGACGTATACGTACGTTATTTACTAGCTTAGTAATATAAATATTGGATTACACTCGCTTATTTAAGGACTAATTAATTATTTCATAACCATGTATGTTAATTTTTTATCGAAGTCAACTTCTAAAAATTAATTAGCTATCGTAATATTCTAAACTAGGTATCAGTTAAAGAATACTGGCTTAGTATAACTAGTTAATTAACTATATTTACTATATATATATACCTATATTCAAATAATGCAGTTGTGATTAATTTTTATAGTGGCCTTAGAATTTTTTTATTCATATACTTTAATAAAATAAAAAAATTAATTTGAGTGAATTTGAGTGCATCCCAACATTTTATTTCATTTTATGTATAACTGGTTAGGTATTCAGATTTTTTACTTTTTTAAATTCTTTTAATATTCCATTATAATCGTACTCTATAAATAATCAAATATTATCTAATATAATTTTTATTTATATGTCATTTCAAATCTAGTTAATTATTTATAACGTACATTTAAGTAACTACTTAACTATACTTACAGTATTCATTAAACCTCTATAAAAAAAAAAAAATTTAATAACAATTAAAATAAGTTATTTCAAAGAATCTACAACGATTATCTATCTAAAAAAAAAAAAAAAAAAAAAAAAATTAAAACACTACTTAATAGATCTAATTAAAAATTCAAAATAAATAACCGCACAATTTAAAATAACACCACACTATAATAGACTCACTTAATTAAAATATAAAGTGGTGACACCTACCAAAACTAATACATCAAAACTTAAGTAGGTGTACATACTTTGTTATTTCTTAAAAAAAAAAAACAACAAAAAAACAGAACAAAAATAACTGTTATTATTAACTATACAAATAATATAGTTAGTCCTTGAATTATTTATTTATGTACATTAACATATAATAATTTATTATAGTTAGGTACTTTAGCACATATATATGTATGTATATACAATGTACATATTTTTTTAAATAATATTTCAATAGCGGTACTTACTTTTTGTGGTTTTGCTCTGTTTTTGTCAAAGTGTACTTTGTTAACAAAAGATATTTTTAAAAAAGTGAAACATTTTTTTATAAATTTTCTAAAAATTACATCTTTTTGTAGAGGTCGATACTAAAATATAGTCAGTATTTAGTTATCTAATCATTTTTTTTTTTTAAAGTATCTGAAGTAGGTATGTACTTAGTTAGTTAAAATAGTTAGTTGGAAATAAATAGTTAAAAATATACTTAGTTTTTTTTTTTTGTTTATTATTGAAAGAAATGTGATAAATGAATATAGTTAACATTAACACATGGTGTTGTAGCACAAAAATGTTTTGAAATAAAGATAAATAAAATTGTGTTGTTTTGAGAAACAAACTACCCGTCGGAAAAGTTATTAAGTGTGTTTTCTAGGTATATAGTTCTTATTACAATTTAACTACTGTAAACAAAAGTTGATCTGATTCAAATTTTGTCGCCGCCATCAACAAAAGAAAAATTCAGAAAAAGTTGTTCATACTCAATTTTTGTAACAATATTATTAGAACTAAGTACCTAAGTGTGGCAAGTTTCTCCGACGGTTGATGCAATTACATGCTGAATATTATTTTATATAGCTAACTATAGTATTTATTAAAGTCAGGTCAGTCTTTAGTAACCCCGTATATTTTATTTTTTAATTAAATAAACATGGTTATATGCAACTATGTACTTATAAGTAAACAGTAGTTATTTCAACATTTACATCCCTTAGTAGAATATATATATATATAAAAACTGATTTACTATCGGGATTAAGAGATTTCTATTCTGCCAAGATTTGGACATTACTTATAAATTTTTTTTATTTTTTTTTTATATTTTAATAAATTAATTTGTTATTTAGATTATTATTAGTTATTAAGCATAACTAGTTACTTATTGTCAACTATTATTTTTTTTTTTTTGTTATTTGAAGGAGGCTTTTATTGATTTATCCTTAATTGAGCTGTCTTCTACTCTAATTTTAACGTATACTCTTAGGTAGAATTATACATAAATTAATTTTTCAGAATAGTTGAATACTTAAGAATACCTAAGTAGTTGTATGCAACTAAATAGCTATAATTTATTTCAAGCATTAATAATTTCTACATTCTTTTAGTTATACCTACTTATTTAAAAAAGAGGCTAATTGTAATTTATTATAGATATACTGTGATAAATATAAATAAAAATGTATTTTCTAATAACTATGGAGTTAATTATTTTATTTAATTATTATTTATATTATTTCATCTATTTATTTAAATATTATTAAAATAATTCAAATAAACTTAAAATATCGGAACAAAAAACTACTACCTAACTATTAAATTGCAATTGGCATATATGCCAGAAGGCTTGAAATCACGTTAAATAACATTTTTGCAAAACCTGTAAAGATATGGAAGTGGAAACTATCCAACAGTACCTATCTTGGTCTTTATCACAAAAAAACAAACCCCATAGCAAAACCCATGTATATATAGACTTTCTGGGTGGTTTTGAAGACGCTAAGATCCAAAGTCTTTATAAAAAGCTCAAACTGGTTTAGTGAGTAGGTTGATGCGCGGCAAGTTCATGTGATATCACAATGGACCTCATTGGTGTAAGTGTGTCGGTGATTTGCCGGTAACATCTATCTAATTGTCTTGTATACATTTTGGTTATAACTAGTAGTTAACTACTAGTAGTTAGTTATATATAATACAATTACAATTTCCGTTATGGTATTTGAATAAGAATAACAATAAAAACGATTTTGATAAATATTTTATTACAACTATCGGAACAAAATCATCTGTTTTATATATATATATATATATATATATATATAAATATTGTATATATATATTATATACATGTAAATCCATGCATAGGCATTCGTGTAAACTGCATAACTGTGATAAGATGTAATTTAGTTAAATAACAATCCTAGATTGTGTTGATGTTAATAAGCAAATTAGGTACAATATTAACAAAAATATGTTGATAAATTAAAGAGATAAACTCTTGAACATATCCGGCTTTATTTGAGTGTCAGACTATATGAATGCGTAAACTTTCTGAAAACAACATCATTCACCTCACATCACTCAAAAAACATCAATGAAAAATTATAGATTCAGAGCTCATATTTAACTGAAAATAAGTGCCTTTAGACAAAAATAGTATTTAAGGTGCATTTAACCATATATTAAAAATAATAGAATAATAATTTTTAAAGTAAATTTTTTTTTACAACTCTAATATTTTACCAGATATTACTGATAACTAGTTTAGTTAACTAAATAAAAAATAATTGTCATAAAATTGTCGACACCTCGATTAAAACGTGCTAAAATAACCTTAAATAATTATTTTTAACTATAATAATTTAAAAAAAATCATTAATTCTCACAGTGAGGCGTAAAATATTCACTATTCAATTTTTGTTCAGCGTGTGTATATCGTTATTTAAGTACATTTCCGTCGGAGAAAATTTAAATATTTCAAATATTAAATTAAGCAATTAATTTTTTTTTTTTTTTTTTTAAATAAATTAAATAATTTACTTTTATCTTTTTCTGTAGTTCTATATTTAAAAAAAAAAAATTATATTTTTATAGTTTTAATTTTAAATAAAAAAATTATTAATTTTATTTTTATTGATTTTGAAAAGTCATAAAATTTACTGTTTTGTTGTTGTTGTTGTTGTTTTTTTTAAAACCTTTATACCTACTTAATGATTTTTTTTTTGTTGTTTTTTTATTAAAAATTTAATTTTAGGTCATTAGCATGAAAAAAGTTTCGGTTTTTTTTTTGTTTCGTTTCTTTTTTTTATCCAATTTTTTATTGACTATTTTTATAAGTTTATTTGAATATTCTAAATTTTAAGTATTTATTTATTTTAATTTTTTATACATTTTTTATACATTTGGGTAAATTTACGAAAAATATTAAGTATTAAATTAGTACGTAGGTATAAATATATATATATATACAAAATGAAAATATATAACTATATGTGGATATTATTTATTCATTTAATCAACAATATTTTGTCAATTTCGATTTTTTGTTTTTTATTACTTAAAAAATTTTAGTTAACTATTTGAATTTTTTTTATTTGAAATTAAATAATTTGTTTAATATTAATGTAATGTAATAAGCAGTTATTGTTATAGTTATTTCAACATTACATATTAAAATTCCGTCGGCCATTTTTAAATACAATGTAATTAACTAACTATTCATAAAATATTAAGTTAGTGCTAGCGGTTTAAAAAAAAGTATATAATTTAGTTATTTTTGTTACAAAATTGAAGAAAAAAATAACGCAGAAAGGTTGTGGAGCACGTTGACAAAGTAGCATAATATTTTATACAAAAACGTACTTTCTTAGGTTTACACAATTAGTAAAAATATTTCAAATGCGAAATCACAATAACTAGTTGCTTACCGCTTTTCATTCGAAAGATCTCAGGTTTGATTCGCAATAAAGGTAAAAATATTTCATGGGGTTTTCAACCTGGTTTAGAACACTTTGTTA